>ML660765.1:21753000-22116774 GCA_007570785.1 Antilocapra americana | reverse complement strand
TTTATTTTTCTAGAATGGAGCTGCAGGAGTTGCTTGTATATTTTTGAGATTAATTGTTTGTCCGTTGCTTCATTGGCTATTATTTTCTCCCATTCTGAAGGCTGTCTTTTCACCTTGCTTATAGTTTCCTTTGTTGTGCAGAAGCTTTTAATTTTAATTAGGTCCCATTTGTTTATTTGTGGTTTTATTTCCGATATTCTGGGAGGTGAGTCATAGAGGATACTGCTTTGGTTTATGTCGGAGAGTGTTTTGCCTATGTTATTATCCTCTAGGAGTTTTATAGTTTCTGGTCTTATGCTTAGATCTTTGATCCATTTTGAGTTTATTTTTGTGTATGGTGTTAGAAAGTGTTCTAGTTTCATTCTTTTATAAGTGGCTGTCCAGCTTTGCCAGCACCACTTGTTAAAGAGATTGTCTTTTCTCCATTGTATATTCATGCCTCCTTTGTCAAAGATAAGGTGTCCATAGATGCGTGGATTTATCTCTGGGCTTTCTATTCTGTTCCATTGATCTATATTTCTGTCTTTGTGCCAGTACCATACTGTCTTAATGACTGTGGATTTGTAGTATAGCCTAAAGTCAGGTAGGTTGATTCCTCCAGTTCCCTTCTTCTTTCTCAAGCTTACTTTGGCTATACAAGGTTTTTTGTATTTCCATACAAATTGTGAAATTATTTTAAGCCAGCTTTTAAACTCTCTTCTTTTACCCTCATCAAGAGGTTCTTTAGTTTCTCTCCATTTTCTGCCATTAGAGTGGTGTCATCTGCATATCTGAGCTGATAGATATTTCTTCCAGAAAACTTGATTCCAGCTTGTGAGTCATACAGTCCAGTATTTCATATGATGTACTCTGCATAAAAGTTAAACAAGCAGGGTGACAATATATAGCCTTGTCATACTCCTTTCCCAATTTTCAGACAGTCCATTGTTCCATGCTCGGTTCTAACTTTGCTTCTTGGCATGCATTTAAGTTTCTCAGGAGACAGGTAAGGTGATATGGTATTCCCATCTCTTTAAGAATTTTCCAGTTTGTTGTGATCCACACAGTCAAAGGCTTTAGCATAGTCAATGAAGCAGAAGTAGATGTTTTTCTCGAATTCTCTTGCTTTTTCTATGATCCAACAAATGTTACTAATTTAATCTCTGATGCCTCTGCCTTTTCTAAATTCAGTTTGTACATCTGGAAGTTCTTGGTTCATGTACTGTTGAAGCCTAACTTGATGGATTTTGAGCATCACTTTGCTAGCATGTGAAATGGTTGCAGTTGTGTCATAGTCTGAACATTCTTTGGCATTGCACTTCTTTGAGACTTGAATCAAAACTGACCTTGTCCAGTCCTATGATATTTTTGAGTTTTCCAAATTTGCTGGCACATTGAGTGCAGCCCTTGAAGAAAAGGGAAAGGTGAAGAAGCTCAATAAGTGGGTGCTTCACAAGCTGACTGAAAAACCAAAAAATAATTGCTTTGAAGTGTTGTCTTCTCTTATTTTACACAATAACAATGAACCATTTCACGAATGGATGGGATGAAAAGTGGGTTTTCTATGATAACTGGCAACAACCAGCTCAGTAGTTGGGCCAAGAAAAAACACCAAAGCACTTCCCAAAGCCAAACTTGCACCAAAAAAAGGTTGTGATCATTTGGAGGACTGCTGCATGTCTTATCCACTACTACTTTCTGAATCCCAGGGAAATCATTACATCTGAGAAGTATTTTCAGCAAATTAATGAGATGCACTAAAATCTGCAATACCTGTAGCCAGCATTGGTCAACAGAAAGGGCCAAATTCTCCACAACAACACCTGACCACACACTGCACAACCAATGCTTGGAAAGTTGAAAGAACTGGGCTATGAAGTTTGCCTTTTCCACCATAGTCATCTAACCTGTTGCCAACTGACTACCACTTATTCAAGCATCTCATCAACTTTTTGTAGGGAAAATGCTTCCACAACAAACAGAAGGCAGAAAATCCTTTCCAAGAGTTTGTCAAATCCCAAGACACAGATTTTTATGCTACGGTAATAAACAAACTTATTTCTCATTGGCAAAAATTGTTGATTGTAATGGTTCCTATTTTGATTCATAAAGATGTGCTTGAACCTAGCTATAATGATTTAAAACTCATGGTCTGAAATCACAATTACATTTGTATCAGCCTAATAGCATTAGTATGTCCCTCAAAAGCTTTCCACTCTATATTTTCATGGGGAGAGGGGAGACTAAGGAAACTAGTTTATCCAGAATTATACAACTGAAGTAAATCATGATTATTTTGAAATTTCTTGAAACTTTATAAGATTGAAAGAGATACCAGTTGAATGGAGTAAAAAGTGCCTGGATTCAAGATCTAAGCTTTATTCCTTAGCAGGTCATCGCTGTGCTGATCAATTTATCAAATCTCAGAAGTTAAGCTTCCTCATATCTAAAATGCAGATGTTAATGTTCATGTTTGTAGTATTGTCAAGAACATAACACTCATTCATTTTTTCATATAGCTATTTTTAGTGAACTATTATATGCAAGCATTTTATTAAATGTTGGAATTTGAACTGAGGCATAGTTTTAGCCATCATGAAGCTCATAGTCCAATTGAGGGAGTGAGATTTAAAAATCTGATAGTCACCCACCATCTACTTTATGATAATTAAACCCCTGATTTTCAGCTGGGCATATGGTCTTTCAGATTACAAACTACATTTCTAAGCATCCCTTGCACCTGGGTGTGGACATAGGGCTAAATTCTGACCAATAGAATATAAGCAGAAAAGATCTGAACATATTTCTAGTAAACTATAGAGAAAAGACTCCCTTTCCCCATTCCTTATCAAATTTATTGGAACATAATTTTGGTATGAAGCCATCTTAGAACCTGTGGATGAGGGACAACCTTAGAAATTGTAAAGCAGCAAAGTTTGAGGAGCATAGATTTCATGATAACTTCAAGGAGCAAATCCACACTTGATGGTTTACTGTACAGCAGGTATCTGGGAGAGAAATACACTTCTGTCTTGTTTAATCTACTGTCCTCCAGAGTCTCTGTTAGACACCACTGTCATTTAGGAGTATAGGTTATATCTAAAGGGCAACGGGAGTCAGTGATAGGTTTTTAAAGAAGGTAATTTGGTCATGTCTCCATTTTGGAATATTTTTGACTATGGTTCAGCCTACAGAATAGATGGTGGGGATCACAAGATGGGAAGGAGAGAGAAGATTTAGGGGATTACTTCATTGATTGGAGGGAGAGGTTACAGTAGAAGTACTGGCTGTGGAAAGGAGCAGAAAAACTTGTAAGATAATAGATCTCTAAATGTAGAAGTCGAATTATGTCTAGAGGAAAACAAGAGTGACAAGTCAGGGAAACATGCAGAGTTTTTGTTTATACAAGTAGGTAGTTGTTGCTCAGCCATTCAGTTGTGTCCGACTCTGTGACTCCATGGACTGCAGCACGCCAGGCTTCCCTGTCCTTCATGGACTTGAGAGTTTGCTCAAACTCATGTCCATTGAGTCTGTGATGCCATTCAACATCTGATCCTCTGTCATCCCCTTCTCCTCTTGCCTTCAATCTTTTTCAGCATCGGGGTCTTTTCTAATGAGTCAGCTCTTCACATCAGGTGGCCAAAGTATTGGAGCCTCAGCTTCAGCACCAGTCCTTCCAAAGAATATTCAGGATTGACTTCCTTGAGTAGTAGTCATATTTATTCACTGATATATAGAACACAGAATAAAATGAATTAATTAATATATTTGGTACATGATAGGTGATCAAAAAAATGTAGCTATAATTTGTCAATTTATTGCTTCTTGCTATACTTTATGGATTTTATAAACAAAATGTTGTTTCTCTACTCCTAGATATTTAAAATATCCAATGAAGTCATACAAGTCCACAACTGCAATTCTCTCGGTGGTACAACATTGGTGGGATATCATTGCTGCAGTATACCATCGTAAAAACCAGAGTCTCATAAGTAAATAAGAACATCCAGAATCTAAAACCTATTTTAGCACAGATCGTTAGTAACTGTGAAGGTTCAGAGATTTTCCTAACTTGCAAATTAACACGTTAGCCTGCCTGAGTTTCATGAACGCTGGCAGAAAGCATGAGACACCTGAGTCAAGAGCACAAGGTTTGTAACTCTTGACAACAGCAGTTAGTCAGAATAACACCTTTTCCTTAGATTAGTTTTCTGAGTCCCAATTCCAACAGGATTCTGTGAAAAGGGCCAAGTCAGGTGCTACTGGCATGTGTGTGTGTGTGTGTCTGTGTGTTAGTCACTGAGTTGTGTCCAACTCTGTGATCCCATGGACCGTGGCCCACCAGGCTCCTCTGTCCATGGAATTTGCCAGGCAGAACACTGGAGAGGGTAGCCATTCACTTCTCCAAGGGATCTTCCCAATCCAGGGATCAAACCTGGTCTTCTCCATTGCAGGTGGATTCTTTACTGCCTCAGCCATCAGGGAAGTTCACCTGTATATGTAGCAGGTTGTATTATAGGGCAGAAACCTTAAGCTTAGGAAACTTGAACCTTGTATAATGGACTATAGGGGAAATATGGGTTTCTCTGGTGGCTCAGCTGGTAGAGAATCCACCTGCAATGCAGGAGACCTGGGTTTGATCCCTGAGTAGGGAAGATCCCCTGGAGATGAGAAAGCCTACCCACTCCAATATTCTGGCCTGGAGAATTCCATAGACTGTATAGTCCATGGGGTCACAAACAGTTGGACACGACTGAGTGACTTTCACTTTCACATAGGGAAATACACGTTTTGTTCTAGAGGAAGACATTGCCTCTGTGTTCTATGGTCACATATTTTCATTAGAAACATCTTTGAAAAAATAGATAATAATAAAAACAGTGTTTCCTTTGCAAGATTTACAGAAATACAAGAGATCCATGGAACACTGTCTCCTGATATTGTCCAAATGCTGGGACTTAATTTTGGCTCCTACTTAATAGGACTGCAAAATCTTACATAGTAATACATGTGTCTTTCCTTAAGTACTTTGGCCTAGATAACACTCTTAAAACACTTATTGTTTATATTGGACAGTTCAGCACCTCATTCATTAAATTTGACTAACATTTATAGAAATCTTACTTTGGGCAAGACCTCATTCTCAGTACTTCTGTGAATACAAAGATGGATAAAATATGGTTCATGCCTTATAGCTACTCATAATCTAACAGAGGACACCAGCATCTAAGACCTAATATAAAGACAGATTATATAATGAAAGTAGAGAAAAGTATGGGATAACAGGAGAGAAAATTATTGAGCTCAACTTTTAGAAAGAATTTGAGATGGAAAAGGAATAGATAGATCTTAATGGAGTAGGTGAATGAGTTGGTTTGAGGCAGTAGAGATTTAAATATATGTTTAAAGTTGATCACTGTGGGAACAACATAAAAAAAAATGGAGAGGAGAAGACTAGAGGCAACGAGATGCCTATAATTATTGTCCTAGGGAAAGCCTTAATGACAATTTGAAACAAGTATCAGTGTCAGTAGAAGAAAGGGAACTGACTGAAGAGGTAGGAGAAAGAATTGTGCCTCATTATGTTGCTGAGAATGAGAGAAAGAAGACAATTAAAAATAATCCAGGTCAGATCAATAAAATTACCAAATCCTGGTTTGATAGCTGCTTCTTGTAAATACATGACCTAACTTGAGGACTAAGTGTCTTCCTTCTTCCCTGAGCTGTGTTTGGCTTAAAGGTGGGTCTGTGATGCAAGTTTGTCTGCCATACTCAAATCTAGAACTTTGACTCAAACTATTAGAAACAGAATTTCTCCTTGTTCTAGCCATGGAGATATTATGATATAACCCTTGTGGTACCACAAAGAGATCACAGGAAAGAAATTCATCTGAAAAAAAGGAAGCAAGATGAAGAAGTGAAGAGAGATGATAATATCATTTGAAACGTTCAAACCACCCATCCTGTGAATGAGAAACACTGCTGAATTTTTCAGTCTTGAGAGCTAATTCCACTTGTTTGAGTTGTGTTTTTTCTGTCTGAAAACACTTTCACTGAGTCAAGACTGTTTCCCTTGAAATGTACAGAATTTTAGCCTAACAGGGAAGCTCTAGAAACCCTTGTTTACCTAAGTACAAGGTTGGACTGTATGATATCTAAATCCCTTCCAATTCCCAGTGTCTGCGGTAAAGTGAACTTTAAAGGAGCATCCAAGAGAGGGGGACGCGTTGGCGTTAGTACTGCATCTGTGGAACACCGCCTTGTGAACGCCATTACGTTCCCTATACTGTATTTAAATACAGCAAAATCTATTCCATAAAATGTATATAAGTATTTCTCTGCACTCTTTTAGTTATATAACAGAATAAAAGAGTAATGTTTAAGAAAAAAGGCGAAACTCATGCTGAAACATCATCAGCATAATGCAGTGAGAAATGTTGTCAGCCCCTTTTATACACACATCAATCATGGCAGAACCAGAAATGGATATACAGCCTTGTTCGGAAGTGTCTCACGGAATCATTTTATAACACTGAGCCATAAAGCTCTTAGCTTAATGAGTTTGTAACATTTTGCAGATTTGCTTAAAACACGTTGCCTTCCAGACTGTGTCAACAGACTCTAATGCTTCTTGCCAACACACTCATCCTAAACAATTACATTAAGATCCATAAGGCCGTGTTTACAGTTCTGAGAA
Source organism: Antilocapra americana (assembly GCA_007570785.1). NCBI lineage: Eukaryota > Metazoa > Chordata > Mammalia > Artiodactyla > Antilocapridae > Antilocapra > Antilocapra americana. The sequence continues at coordinate 22,110,098 of ML660765.1, read as the reverse complement.
GTCAATGTATTGTTAATGGGCCATAAACTATCCTCTGACTCAGTGGTTTGGCTTTTTGAAATTTGTGTAATAGTCAACGGAAAATTTCCAACATCTACTTGGCATAGAAGTGAAATTAGCTTCAGGGCTATAAAACTGAATGCTGAGAAGCCTCCCTTCCACACATTTCTGATCTAATGTGCTTTTTATATAGAATAAAACAATTTGCACAAAAATTTGAAGGGTGATTATTGCCATAGTTTAGAATAGTTTTTTGTTAATAGAAAAAAAGTAAATAATCATGAGGAACCATAAAAATGTCTTATATGCACAATATCCTCAATTTTCTCTCAAGGAGTTTTTCAAATCTCTTGTCAAATAGCTGCATCAGTGAATCACAAATAGTCTGTGAACTGACATTCATTGTAGCTTCATGGTTGTCACGCCTGCTATCATCTGTTTTCTGGTTGCTAAAAACCCAGTTGTTTCAAACCACTGTTTTTATTTTCCTATAAAACTCTGTGACTGCTTCTCATACCTGTTCTCCACCTTCTTATCTTCTTGTCTCTTTCTATTCTGTTTCTCTACTATTTTTGCTTTATTCTCTCCTCACTCCAGGCACCCTTCTTGTTTTAGGCTAATGACTCTTCCGTTCCTTCTTTCCAGATGGTTTCACTTTCTCTTGCTGATAATTTTGATTTGTCTTAATGCAATTTTTGCATTAACCAAATCATGCTTTGCAAGCCTTGCTCCCTGTTGCATTTTATTCCTATCCTTGTAATCTTTCAATGATTTGATCATTCAACATGTGTATCTATTAATCTCCCAGTAAAAGTGACAGCTAATATGTAACCTCTGCTTACTACATTTTAGGCATTATTCTAAGTATGCTGCAAGTATTATCTCATCTGGACAAAAGCTTTTAAATGCAAGGAAATTATTATTCCCCATTTAATGGATGATGCCAACTAGGCACAAAGGTTTAAGTTTTCCAAAATGATGCATCTAAAAGCAGTGGGTCAGACTTCAAACCTAGCCCATCTGGTTCTAGAACCCACACTCTCACCCACAAAGTCAAATGACAGGACATGGAGAATTGCCTGCATCCTCTCATTTATCTCACATCACCTCTCCTAAACCACCACAATGTCACCTTCTCAACAGGCTTACGCTGATTAACCCACTTAAAATTGTAACACTCCTGATCACCAAAATATGTTATTCCTTTCTCTTATCCCTTAGGACCCAGACTAAATCATTTACACTCTGGGCAGCCCAAGCCACAGCCTTCTCATTGGAAGCTTCCTGTAGACTGGTCCTAAGTGAGCTACAGTCAGTGTCTCCAGAAGAACCCCATGTCTCTATGATACCTGGTTTGTATATTCTTGTGATACTTTTAGAATATACACGTATGTTGTCTGAGTCTGTACTGGTACTTTTTAGATTGTACTATTGAAATCAGCGTTTAATATTCATGTGCAAATGGAAAAATGTAGGTTTTATAAAAGGATGGATAACCCATGATAAAAACTAAGGTGCCCTATTTTCATTAAGTTTATCATTGAACTCTCTTCTGGGTTGATCCTTATGACTTTCTGACAAAAGCTTTTATACTTGAGTCCTGATGTGGAAACACCATTTGCCTCAAAGCAAGAAAACTGGAGCTATTGGATAGGAAAATGCTAGTATTTGTACTGTGTATATAGTTGTTATAGTAGAAAGAAGGCCATTTTCTTCTCCAGGGGATCTTCCCAACCCAGGGATTGAACCCAGGTTTCCCACATTACAGGCAGTTTCTTTACCAGCTGAGCTACCAGGGAAGCCCAAGAACTCTCCACTGGGAGTCAAATTCTAGGATTCTATAAATAACTTCAGTGCCAAAGAATTGTGTGGCAATGGATAACTCATTTTCTCTTCTATAAATTTGTGTAACTCAACTAGAAAATATTTAAGCGTCCTTCCAATTCTCAAATTTTATGATTTTCTGAAATGCTCAAGGAAAGTTAAATTCAGTGGTCCTGGTCGTTATATGGGATTTGAATACTCATGCAAACTTGGGTGAATTATAAGAAGTTTGACTGTAAGTTCTACTTTGCCTAGGACAGTCCCAGTTTGCAATATTCTTGCATAATTATTACTGCACCTCCTCTCTTAGCTTCTTTTTAAAATATTTTTCATTAGCTTTCACTTTGTGTTAATTTACATATTTAAGATTTGAAAGTAATTTTTTACTGTAATTCTTTTTTCCCTTGTTGTTTTATTGAGATGTAACTGACATAGAGCCCTGTACAAAGTATACAGCATACTGATGTAACATACATGTATTGTGAAATGATTACCACAATATGTTCAGTTAACATCTGTCAACTCATATAGTTACAAAGATAATATTTTTCTTGTGATGAAAACTTTTAGGATCAGTTCTTTTAGCAATTTTCAAATGTACAGTTTAGCAGTATTAAATATAGTCATTACATTGTACTTACACCCCCAGTACTTATTCATGCTATAACAAGAAGCTTGTACGTTTTGATCACTTTCATCCAGTTTCTCCACCCTTAGCCCATACCTCTGGGAATCATAAATATGATCTCTATTTTTGTAAGTTAGGGGTTTTTTAGATTCTACATATAAGTGAAATCATACTGTGTTTTCCTTTCTTTATCTGACTTATTTTACTTAGAATAATGCTCTAAAGATCCATCCTTGTCACAAATGGCAGGATTTCCTTTTTATGCCTGAATAGTATTTCACTGTGTGTGTGTGTGTCTGTGTCTGTGTCTGTGTGTGTGTTTTCATATACCTGGGTTGCTTCCATGTCTTAGCTGTTGTAAATAATGATGCCATGAACATGGGGGTGAGGGTATTTCTTCAAAATAGTGATCTCTTTTCATCTGAGTGTATGCTCAGAAGTAGAATTGCTGGATCATATTATAGTTCTATTTTATATTTTTTGAGGAACCTCCATAAGGCTATGCCAACTTACTCCCCCTCCAACAGTGCACAAGGATTTTCTTTGCTCTGCATTCCTGTTAGCATTTGCTATCTCTTATCTTTTTGATGATAGCCTGAAAAAGATACCTTTTGATATCTTTTTGCCTGTCCTATTAGGCATGTGATGATATATCATTGTGATTTTGATTTGTGTTTTCCTAATTATTAGTGATGTGGAACACCTCTTTATGTATCTCTTCTCTTGGTCATTTGAATATCTTCTTTGGAAAAATATCTATTTAGGTCCTTTGCCCATTTTTCAATTAAGTTATTTGGGTTTTTGCTATTAATTATATAAATTATTTATATATTTTGAGTATTAACCTCTTATATGATATATGAATTGCAATTATTCTTCTGAATATGTAGGTTGCATTTCCTTTTGTTGATTATTCCTTCAAATGAATATTCATTTTTAAATATATTACCATTAATAATATGATTCATTTTTTGTTTCTATGTTCCAATATTATACTTGTATACTTGTATTTTGATAGAGGTTTTGTTTTTTTATCTCTCTGCTCCTAATGGGATCATACAAGTTCCTATTAATGTTTTTCACTTAATGATATTATGTTTTTTCACTTAATGATATATCATTAAGTGAAAATACAGAAATATGTTTCTAATTTATTTGCATGTATGTATGCTCAGATTCTTATCTAATGAGCTCTTACTGTTCTACGGTTGATCCCCAGATATCAGATCAATGGGTCAAAGTATATGTGGATCTTAAATTTTAGGGTATATGTTGTTATTTAACTTTCCCAAAAGCCATAAAAACTTGTGTTTTCATAAGCACTGTATGAGAGTTACACTCCTTTTTGAAACTGATTAATCAGTATCAAACATAAACAATTGAAAAAGCAGCTGGCAGCATCCTCAGATTCAGGTGAGCCTGATACTTTTCTTGTAATGAAAGTGATCACGGTAAAACCTGCCGATAAATTCCCTTTGCTAAACATTTATAAGCTTGAGAGGGCTAAGATGTTCCTTGTCTTCATGTGCTCTCTCTACCATGAACCTTAGGAGTATAAACTTTGCATTTCTGTCCTCACTCGTATCTGACTAGGAATATGATTTTAACTCAATAACCAAAAGGATTGGGCAGAAAAGACAGAAAATGAAGGAACATATGAATAAAATCTATAAAAGTGAAGATTTATGTGACTTAGTCCTAAAACAGTATCCAATTTATACAAATCCTCTCCCTCTCAGCAATAAATAAAAAGCAGTCCCATTTTTTATTCATGGCTCTCAGATTATATTAAAGAGAGGAAAATTCATGATCAATCCTGACATTCCGTACCTCTTTCCTCTCCTTTTCTTCTCTTTTGTCTGCTTTTCTTCTCTGGAGAGCTCCACATTCTTCAGATTTCATCATTCACCAAATTTCCCCCTTATCTTCAGTCTGCTTCAATTCCTGCTCCCTCTACCTCTATCTCTTTCTCTGTTATTTATTTTATAGATTATGTTGACTTCTTTGCCAAGCCTTTTCCCTTCTCCCTACCTGTAATCACTGCATATTATTTAATGTTTTGTATCTTTCAGTCTCTATATAGTTTACTATATTAACTCATTTAATTCTCAAAATAACCTTGTAGGATTAACTCCTTTATTATCCCCGGTTTAAAGGCATGAAGAGGTTAAGTAGATTCCCACAGCTGGTAAGCAACAGAGCCAGACTCTAAACCAGGGAGTCTGGCACCAGAGTCTGTGTAATTAACCAACCTGTTCTGCCGCCCCCAAAGTGCAGTCCTTTTCTCTGAAGGTGCATCTTGAAGTGCAGGATTCTCTTTGATGATTCAGATAAAGGAGGATATTAATAAATATTATCCTGTCGCAGTCACATAAATAATTTAAATGGGTATGGATGAGACTAATTTGGTTTCCAGTGGTGGATGGATATAGATATTTTATATTTCTTTTAGTTTGACTGGCTATGTTCCTAGTCCTAGTATTCAAAATTCATTAAGCTCAATATTCACACTGAAAGAAACTAAAATTTCAAAGGGCAAATTCTGTGGTCCCTAATATTCACAGAAACTGCAAACTTGTGGAGAGATAAAGATTAACAAGTTTGGAATAATTAAAGAACAATAGATATGTTCTATAAGCTCTTTCTAACTCTCCAATCACTTCTCAGAAGAATTCACAAGGTTTCTTCTCTTCCAGTTGCATTATTGCCTACAATTTGGTGATCTTATCTATTCCTATATTCACATTATCTTTTTTTTTCCCCTTTACATTATCATGTTGGTTTTGCCATACATTGACATGAATCCGCCATGGGTATACACGCGTTCCCCTTCCAGATACCCCCTCCCACTTTCTTTCCGATTCCTTTTTTTTTTTTTGCAGTTTCCAAATAAAAATTATATTTCTTTATTCAGCAGAGCAGACATATAAATAAACACCAACCATCTAGGAAAAGAGGTTTCGTATAAGATACAACTTAGCACCACATACTGGGGAAGTAGATGTACTAAGACTGGCCAAAAAGTTTACTAATGGTTGGTATTTGATATAAAAATCCATTCAACACAAATATAGTGGTTTATTTACTGAAAAGTTCAAACTGAAAGGTGTGCACTCACTACATCAATTTAAAATAAATAACTTATATGAAATATAGATTCTGGCATAGATGTTAAAATCAAAATCAATGGACTAAACCTGCATCTTTCATTTGCTCACAAATTTGCAGACTACTATTCTGCAAAAAAGACAACTGTGGCAAGGAAAAAGAAAAATGCCCCTTTTGCAAACAAGACTGAGAAGCATCCCTCCAGAGAGATCAAAATAAACATATGTATATAAAGTATTACAAGGCAAATACTATTCCTAGAAAAAATTTAACTTTTCACTTATTTTAAAGATATAAGCAGAAAAATTTTACTTTATTTTCCACTTAAGGTATCCCTTGAGTGTGAGCCTGTCTAGAAAACATATCACAAAAGGGCAATACATACATATTGTTTAAGAATATAACTCAAAGGAAAGAGATGAGAATTCTAATTGCTGATCATTAGTTTTGTGTCTTTGCTCATTTTTTTCTCAGGCAAACCAAATTACTGTTTGAGTTTTTCATTGAAATAATAGTTATTTAACTTTAAAGCTGCTATATAGATAAGAAATGGATAAGTATAGATGCTAGATAGATGTTAAGCATTAGTACACCATAAATGAAAAGGAAAGGATAGATAAAGAAAACTTTGGGCAATCAGCAACCTCAAAAATACTATCACTGTGTTATGAAATAAGGATAAGAATTTTCTGAAGTATCATTCCTAAGTCTTATGTGTTATGAAACTAAAGAAGAGAATTGTTTGCATAGTTATATCAAGAAAAGAATTAGAATAGTACAGTAGGAACAAATAAATGAGAGTCAGGAACAGACAAGTAATATAAAATAACTTACTGTATGCACCAGCCATCCAAGAAGCACATGCAGGAACTGACAATTCTTGTGTTCCAGGGGTAATTTGAAGGGAAAGATTACCTTTGGAAACAATGCAAACAAAATGTCAAACATCCTGAAAATGAATTCTTTGTAGGTTGGTTCTTTGATCATGAATGATCAAGCATACTCAAAGATGGAATTTAAAACTTATAAAGTTTTATAATATTCTAGAAAGAGTTTTTTACCCCCTTTAATAAATCCTTCAATTTGAGAAATGGGAGAGATAATTGGGAATAAGATATAATTCTTCATTTACTAAGAGACTAATTTTTATATATAATTATAAAAATTATAAAATATTACCTACTATATAAGTTCTTATTAGGATCAATTGGCATATTCATATATAATCATTAATAAATGTTAATTTTAAAAACACTATTATTAAATAATTGCTGTTCCTTAGTTTCCCCCTTGAATATTTTTCCCACCTCTTTCATATATTATATAATATATTTTAAATTTCTAGTTTTATTTTATTTTTGCTTTTGTTATTGTTCATTCATTTCTTTTGGTAAGAATTCCCTGAATTTTCTCTAAGTGGGCTAATCCACTTTTGTATCAGGTCCAGGTTGGAAGGGTGACTGTCAAATTCTGTGCCTCTGGATACTGCTTGTTTGAAGAAAGACAATGTGATTAAAAACAAAATTAATCAGAACAATGAGAATTTATCTTAAGCTCTTGCAGGAGTGACTGGGAAAGGGGATTTGTTGAATTTGAATCTGGGAGTAGAGAGGACAGAAACTTATACAGTCACCATACTACCATCCAGGGACCATATATTTGAGCTGGAAGTCAATACAGAAGAAGCAGAGCCAAAAATAGAGAACTGAGGTGATGTGGGTAACTGAGGCCTCTGAATCAAGCTGCATTATTAAATTGTTCGTGCGCATTAACTAACAACTTTCTTTTGTTTAGGCCAATTTTGATTATACTCTTGTACTTCTGAGAATCTCACTCTCCCTGTCTCTGTCTCACATTCAGATGAAGAAACTATACCACATCCTCCCCTTCCCTTATCCCTTATAACCTGAATCCTTCAGTGAGAGGATTTCCAATGTGTAAAACAAACAAAAAAGTACATAAAAATATCTTCTCTAACATTTTCCAACTGAAAATTCTAGAAATTCTGATATTTCCACATATTCCATGTATTAAGAGGTCCATATATCAAAACTAAGTAAATATAACACTGGAACAGAAAATGCTGGCTTTTTCAAGTTATCCAGTGTGCTGTCTTCAGCAGAAAGGAGAAAAACCATCTTATTTTCTTCAGAAGAAATTTGTAAACAATTATGATTTACATGAGTAAATAAGTTATTGAGTTATTTTAGGAAGTTCATTCTCTATATTAAAAAGGAGAACAAAAATCAGCAATGGTAAATTCCAAGATACTTTGGCATTAATTTCTGATGTACCTAGGGGAATGGACATGACCTCCTCTTCACACAGTGGAAAATTCTCATACTGATATCTCTGCCTCAAAAATGAAAGAACTGATAAATGACTCCTCTGAGGGCAAGAAGCCAAAACTAGTTAGTATAGATTCAAGACTCAAATGCTAGTTCTTTTAATCCCACATATTGTGATCTCTAGTTGAACACAAACTTTTCCCCACAGTTAGTTAATTTCAATTCAGTTTATTTGCTCAGTCATGTCCAACTCTTTGCAACCCTATGGACTGCAGCACCCCAGGATTCGCTGTCCATCACCAACTCCTGGAGCTTGCTCAGACTCATGTCCACCAAGTCAGTAATGCCATCCAACCATCTCATCCTCTGTTATCCCCTTCACCTCCTGCCTTCAGTCTTTCCCAGAATTAGTTTATTTAAATATCTGTAAAATAAAAAATACTATATTTACTATATTTATTGAAAAATGCATGAATAAGCAGACCTATATATACAGTTTAAACCCCTGTTGTTTGGGGGCTATTGGATACTTGTATATAGCTGTAAAAATTGAGACTATTATTAGGAACCAGTCAAATTCATGTGCTAATACTGCTGCATCTTTAGTTTGTTTCTCTTGGAATCCTAATACCAAATGCTAGGAGTGGGTCATAGCTGGGTTTGTTGGGAAAACAGAACCAATAGGCTTGGACTGAGACAGATGGAGAATGGGGTGAGTTAAGGACAGAGAAAGAAGAATCTGATGGGTGACAGCTGATGTAGCAAGTGTTTAAAATCTCAAGGGCAATATTCAAAGCAGAGAGACATAAAATCTGAAGACTGTGGTTTCTGGTCCAGTGGCACAAACTGCTTCCTGCAGTATCTCTTCAGTACTCTGGATAGCTCCCAAAATACAGAAGTACTTGAACTACATCCAGGGCTTTTATCCTTGAAGGCTTTTTTACCCACAACCCAAGCAGCTGGCCAGCTCTTTCTCCTCAAGCAAAATTTTCTGATCATGATGTTTTTAGTGTTGCTAAACTCATTTTCCCTGATCTGGAGTTAAACCTCCAAGATTTCCCATCTTGGTATCAAATCAAAAAGTCATGAGTTTGTGTCCTAGTCCTCTTTCTCTGTAGCATCTACAAGAATTATTCTAGAGCTATTATTTCACATACCTGAGAAGATAAGGATGTACAAGAATATTTGTTGGAAGATTGTTAAAATACCAAAATTCCAGAAATAACTTGAATAATCATCTGTATGGGAATACATGAATTGCATATCTATATAAAATATAAAGAGTAATGAAATACAATACAACACATATACATTGACACACAATTGATGTAGCTTAATTTTCATGGTATACTATTCAAGTCGTTTTTAAAAATGGAAGTAGGAGATAAGAGTAAGGGATGTAAGAGATAATAAATACATTGTGGAACAGTATGAACACTCTATTTTTCACCTATGGAAAAAATAGATTAAATATGCATGAGTGTATGAAAAAATTGCTATAAGAATATACAATAAAACTGATACTAGACTTTAGGAAACAGGTCTATAGAACAGTTTGAATTTTTTACCTTGCACATATTACTTTTTTCAATAAAAATGCAGTTATCAGTATATTCTAAAAGTAAATTTAAAGGAATAAATAGTTATAGTCCTAGCTATCATGTTTCTTTGTTTAGATTTGAGCTACCTCCATTAATACGTCTTGCAAGTTCCCATAATGGAGAAGGAAATGGCAACCCCCTCCAGTACTCTTGCCTGGAAAATCCCATGGAGGAAGGAACCTGGCAGACTATGCTCCCTGTGGTGGCAGAGAGTCAGACAGGATTGAGTGACTTCATTTTCACTTTCACTTTCAAGTTCTCCTAAACTTAAGCCATTGAACATAGTTTCCTGTGGTACACCACTATACTAGTTTTTTTTGTTGTTGTTTCTTAATTTCTTTCTCTAAAACTTAAAAACTAAACTTGAATCACAGGCCAAGAAAACAAATACTCAGTTATTGGGAAGTCCAACTTTATGTTCAAAGTCTTGTTTGTGATTCTTAAACATGAATTAAGGAACACTAGAACAGATCATTCTGTGCTTATTATAGTTAAGAACTTTCTTACACAGAAATCAGCTGCCAACAATTTCTCAGAATTTTATTCCATTGCAGAGCACATGATTGCAGAATGAATCAGTGTCTCAGAAATCTAAAAATTTCTGAAAAAGAACATCTTATATGTGGCCTAGGGAAAAGGGTAGGAAGGGGAACTTAGATTATGTACCTATAACAAAGAAAAATTAATCTTTAAGCATCATTTATAATAAAGAGAAACTTTTACCTAAGAGGTCTTTTAACTACAATGAAATACATATAAGAAGTGTTCTTCAGATTTAGGTTTGAACATAAGCTGTGAGTGGCAAAACATCTATTTACATAAAATTTAAATATAAAAGGCAGGAATTTACTGGTCTACTGTGAAAAGCAGCTCTATTTTTTGTTATGTATGTATGAAAAAATGGTGGTTTGCTCAATAGAGAGAGAAAAAGATGAATTTCCTGTTGCTAAATTTAGGGGACAAGACATTCTGCTAGAAGAATCGAGTCAAGAAATGCAAGATAGACTAAGATAAGGGCTACATTAAAATATTCAACCCTGCCTTGAAAAGATATGACAATATGCTGATAGTATTTATCTCTGGTGGGATCATGTTTTATCTACACTTCAGTGTATCATATTAATATGTATACTTCTTTATATTTTCCAGGATTCCTATCATAATTATGCATTACTTTAGGGGAAAAAAATGTCTTTTTGTTAGAGGCTATGACAGTCCAAAGTGATGATTCAGTTATGAATAAAACAGGACTCATGAATATAATATGCACTACAAATTACAGTAAATGTACCTGGCATTACTTTGTCCCTTTGATTTTAAACAAGAGCACACATTTAAATTAAATTGTATAATAGGTATTACTACTTAGCTTACAGGGTACAGGACAGCCATGCTTTTCTGTAAAGCTTCACCCCTCAATAATCATTTACTCTCTCCTCCAGGTCCAAATTCTTGCTAGCTTTACCAACCATTTGGTATTTTATTTTGTTATTGTTCTATTTTAAAGTCCTGTCTGACTCTTTGTGACCTTGTGAATTTTATGCTGGCATTTATTATCTGTGTGTGTTCATGTATGTGGTCTTTCCAACTATTGCATGGTATCCTCCTTGAGGATAATGGTGGTGGCGGTGTAGTCACTAAGTCGTGTCCGACTCTTGTGGTTCCATGGACAGAGGAGCCTGGCAGTCTGCAGTCCATGGGATTCTCCAGGCAAGAATACTGGAGTGGGTAGCCCTTTCCTTCTCCAGGGGATCTTCCCAACCCAGGAATTGAACTCAGGTCTCCTGCATTGTGGGCGGATTCCTTACCAACTGAGCTACAAGGGAAGCCTGAGGATAATAATGAAATCTTATAGCTCTGTGTAGCCTCTAAATGCCAGCTCAATATTTTGATTATTATAAAATATTAAATAAATATTTGTTGATTTGTAACATAACCTTAATTGATGAAATGGAGGTCGTGTAATTAAATATATCATCATATTAACTGACCTAAAGACATAGGCATAAACAAAATCTTAATTGGATACTTTATTGAGTAAAATAGATGTTTCACCTCACTCTTCCCCCTGAAAATATTGATAGAGACCTGTATGGTCTGGAGGATACACTAGGGCTTATTCTTAAGCCCTAAAATGCCAGATATTTAAATTCAACATTGTGACAGGTACAACCACTTAGCCCCAAGATTAAATGAAATCCTTTTCTCAACCTTCCTGGGTGGAAGAATAGCAACAATTGGTGTGTCAGAATCACCTGACTTTTCTATAATTTATTTCATAGCTTTGGTAGTCACCTTTGGCTCTTAGTGGTACTTTGAAGAAATAATGATGAAATGATGATCTGTCTCCATCTTTATTTCCTCCTTTTAGGTTCAAAGGGAAAGTATGCAAATGTTATCAAAGACCAGGTCCACTGGTCTTTGGGCTTTTATTCCCAATCTATTTAGAAACCAGTTCTTTTAAGTACATCTTATCTTTAATCAGCCTACCATTGCCTCCTTTGCTTTGAACTTGAACCATTTCCCTCTTCTGAAAAATAATTTGACCTTGCTAATTAGGACTCTAATTTTGTGCATTAATTCAGATGTTTCTGGCTTATATTTCTTTACCTTCTGTCCTACATTATTTACTTGTTATCTTCCTTTCATCTGAAAAGTCATTGAACAGAGGTTGCAGTCTATGTAAATGTCCCCTAGAAATGCTCTGTGCACAGCCAGGATAAATGCATGTGGTGACCCCACATGCTGACCCCACTCCAGCTGCCTTCCTCCAGTCCTCACCGCATTTCAAATTTATACTGCATGTAGCTCCCAGGTTAATCTTCCTAACTGTGTGTGTGTGTTTGTGTGTGTACTCTGTCACGTCCGACTATTTGTGACTCTATGGACTGTGGCCCACCAGGCTCCTCTATCTGTGGGATTTTCCCAGTGAGAGTACTGAAGTGGGTTGCCATTTCTTTCTCCAATAATTTTCCTAAAATATAATTCAAACATTTCTTGAATGGAATGAGATCTGAATGACTGACTCTAATTTTCAGTGCTCAATTCTACTTTTGCACAGAGAGTTTTCACTCCAGTCACATTCATCTCCCATTGCCGTTGCTTCATCATTTAGCGTATGCCATCTTCCTACTTACAATTTTATACCCACATCAATATCTATATAACTTCTACATATCCTTCAAAGCCCAGTTTAAAGTTTACATCTCTATGACACTTTAATGACTCCTTGACTTGCTAGAATTTCTCCATCTTCTTTCTGATTCCTATACTATTTATTACTATCTGACTTTTTATTATACCTATTTGTGAATGTGTATATGCTCTCTCTTTACATTCAGTTGAAACTTCTAGGTGTCAGAGACCAAATATTATAACTTTCTGTAGCTTTCAAATTGTACAGCACAACATCTTACATATAGTGGTGTACTTGGTGAAAGTTGATATGATAATATGATTTTCAATGTTAATTAGTAGGTTTTTATAACTATTCCTACTATAATTATGTTATCAAGTCCAAGCTTGTACTGCTCACCACACAACAGGCCAATAAGTAGAGGTAAGTTGTGGGGGCAAGGAATAGAGTTACTTATGCTTATTCACAGAGTAAGCAGGGATTGAGATGTTGGGCCAGTATCTCAAAGAACCATCTTGCCCAGATTTTGGATGCTATTTTTTTTTATAGAATGAAGAGAAAGAGGTAAGGAGGTTAATTTTAAAAAGAGTAATTTGTTGCAAATATTTCCTGGTTCTGGCCAGACTCAAAAGGGGATGTGTGTTGACTTCTTTCCTGTAGCCATTCACAGGTGGGCCTGGTCAGGATGCTTCCTGAGAGCAAAATAAAAATACTTTAGCTTAACACTCAGGCATTGGAGGCAGGTTTCCAGAAGATAGGCCATTATGTATACTTGTAAGCTATAGGCAACATCCCTTTAGTGATTAACTTGTAGCAAAAGCAATAGAATATAAAGATTAAAGTAAAAGAGACAGACCGATATGGAGTCAGATTTGTTCTGCCCTACTGCAATTACAGTCATATTTTGTGTCTTATAATAAATTAGTTTGTTGCACAGGGGTGGTTTGTTTGTTTGGTACTGTGTGTGTGTATGTGTATGTGTGTGTGCGCGCTTACATGCACATGCTCACTCTTCAAGTTACATAGTATTCAGAACTTGATAGTAGCTGTGTTACTACCATTATAGCTGAAAATAATGCTTAATAATTTGGAAATATGCTTCATCTAAATCCTCCTGCTTGACTTGAGCACAACTGAGCGATGTAGCACACACAGACACACAAAGGACCATGCTGAACATCAAGTTTCCGAAAAGTCCCTTAGTAAAAGGGAGGTTGCCCTTCATAGACCACATCACATGTTGTGGTGAAGGGGCTTGTGTAACTCAGTGAATCTATGAGCCATGCCATGCCATTCAGGGCCCCCAGAGATGGACAGGTCATAGTGAAGAGTTGTGACAAAAGACGGTCTACTGGAGAGAGAAAGGCAAACCACTGTAGCATTCTTGCCGTGAAAACCCCATGAACAGTACAGAAAGGCAAAAAGATATGTCATCAGAAGATGAACCCCCCAGGTCAGAAGATGTCCACTATGCTGCTAGGGAAGAGTGGAGGGCAATTACAAATAGTTCCAGAAAGAATGAAGCGGTTGAGCCAAAGTGGAAATGACACTCACTTGTGGATATACCTGGTGGTGAAAGTAAAATCCAATGCTGTAAAGAACAATGTTGCATAGGAACCTGGAATGTCGGGTCCATGACCAAGGTAAATTGGACATGGTCAAACAGGATATGGCAAGAGTGAACACAGATATCTTAGTGTAAGGGGAGTGTAATCTCCTCAGTTCTGTCTTGTCACAGCAAAGATTTGAAGCGACGGACATTAAAGCCCTCGGTGCATCATAGCTCTCAGACAGTCAGGGTTATAGTTCTTGGACAGATCAGTTTTATTTAGAAAATAAAGGACAATACATCCTTGGGGCATGAGAGCATGCTGACCCAAAGGATGCGAAGAGAAGAGAGAGCCCAGGCCCTCTGGCTCCTCTCTTTATATGTTTTTTCCTTATGCAAATTGCACTAGCCAGGAGAGCTGTTTGTTCTACGTGAGGTCCTCACTCCGGTCCTCGAACCTTCCTTTGACCTTCCTTTATTCTATTTTCGTAGACTTTTCCCTTCCTTGTCTTTTAGTCACTGCCATTTTGGACTCCTGTTTCCTAGTCTAACTACCTAACATTAGGAATCAGTGAACTAAAATGGACTGAGACGGGTGAATTTAATTCAGATGACCATTATCTCTACTACTGTGGGCAAGAATCCCATAGAAGAAATAGAGTAGCCCTCAGAGTCAAAACAAGAGTTTGAAATGCAGTACTTGGGTGCAATCTCAAAAACAACAGAATCATCTCAATTTGTTTCCAGGGCAAACCATGCAATATTATAGTAATCCAGTGCCCCAACAACTGATGCTGAAGAAGCTGAAGTTGACCAGTTCTGTGAAGACCTACAAGACTTTCTAGAACTAACACACACACACACAAAGATGTCCTTTTTGTCTTAGGAGATTGGGATGAAAAAGTAGGAATTCAAAAGATACCTAGAGTAAGGGGCAAGTCTGGCTTCAGAGTACAAAAAAAAGCAGGGCAAAGGCCAACAGAATCTTGTCAAGAGAACCCACTGATCATAGCAAACGCCATTTTCCAACAACAAAACAGAGGACTCACATGGACATCACCAAAGGGTTAATACCAAAATCAGATTGCTTATATTCTATGTAGCGAAAGAAGGACAAGTTCTATACAGCTAGCAAAAACAAGACTTTTTACTGAATATATCTCAGACCATGAGCTACTTATTGCCAAATTCAGGCTTGAATTGAAAAAATAGAGAAAACCACTAGGCCATTGGGGATGACCTAAATCAAATCCCTTATGATTATACAGTGGAGGTAATGAATAGATTCAAAGGATTAGATCTAATAGACAGATTGCCTGAAGAACTATGGACAGAGGTCCATAACATTATACAGGGGCAGTGACCAAAAATGACTCAAAGGAAAAGAAATACAAAAGGGCAAAGTGGTTGTCTGAGGAGGCTTTACAAATGGCTGAGGAAAGAAGAGAAGTGAAAAGCAAAAGAGAAAGGGGAAGATAAACCCAAATGAATGCAGAATTTCAGAGAACAGCAAGAAGAGATAAGAAGGCCTTCTTCAGTGAGCAAAGCAAAGAAATAGATGAAAACAACAGAATGGGAAAGACTAGAGATCTCTTCAAGAATACTGGAGGTAACAAGGGAACAATTCATGAAAGGATGAGCATAGTAAAGAACAGAAACAGTAAGGACCCAACAGAAACAGAAGAGATTAAGAAAAGTTTACAAGAGTACACAGACAAACTCTTAAAAAAGGATTTCAATGACCTAGATAACCACAATGATGTGGTCAGTCACTTAGAGCCAGACATCCTGGAGTGTGAAGTCAAGGGGGCCTTAGGAAGCATTACTGTGAACAAAACTAGTGGAGGTGATGGAATCCCAGCTGAGCTGTTTCAAATCCTAAAAGATGATGCTGTTAAAGTTCTGCAATCAATATACCAGCAAATTTGGAAAACTCAGAAGTGGCCACAGGACTGGAAATGGTCAGTTTTCATTCCAATCCCAAAGAAGGGCAATGCCAAAGAATATTCAAACTACAGTACAATTTCAAAATCCTTCAAGCTAGACCCTAGCAATATATGAACTGGGAACTTCGAGATGTACAAGCTAGATTTTGAAAAGGCAAAGGAACCAGAGATCAAATTGACAACATTCATTGGATCATAGAGAAAGCAAAGAAATTCCAGAAAAACATCTACTTCTGCTTCAATGACTATGCTAAAGTCTTTGACTGTGGGTATCACAACAAACTGGAAAATTCTCAAAGATCACCCTACCTATCTCATGAGAAATCTGTATGCAGGTCAAGAAGCAACAGTTCCAACTGGACATGGAACAACAGATTGGTTCAAGTTGGGAAAGGAGTATGTCAAGACTTTATATTGTCACCTTGCTTATTTAGCTTCAATGCAGAGTACATCATACAAAATGCCAGGCTGGATGAATCACAAGTGGAATCAAAATTGCTGAGAGAAATACCAACCTCAGATATGCAAGTAATAACACTCTAATGGCAGAAAGAGAACTGGAACTCTAGAGCCTCTTGATGAAGATGAAAGAGGAGAGTGAAAAAGCTAACTTAAAACTTTACATTCAAAAAACTAAGATCATGGTATCTGGTCCCATCACTTCATGGTGAATAGAAGGGACAAAGAGGAAGCAATGACAGATTTTATTTTCTTGGGCTCCAAAATGACTGTGCACTGTGACTGCAGCAATGAAACTGAAAGACACTTGCGCCTTGGAAGGAAAGCTATGACAAGCTTAGACAGCATATTAAAAGGCAGAGGCATCACTTTCCCTCAAAGGTCAATATAGTCAAAGCTATGGTTTTTTTAGTAGCTATGTACAGATGTGAGAGTTGGACCATGAAGAAGGCTGAGCACCAAAGAATCGATGCTTTCAAATTGTGGTACTGGAGAAGACTCTTGTGAGTCCCTTGGACAGCAAGGAGATCAACCAGTCAATCCTAAAGGAAATCAACTCTGAATATTTCAATGGAAGAACTGATGCTGAAGCTAAAGCTCCTATACTTTGACCACCTGACATGAAGAGTGACTCATTGGAAAAGACCCTTATGCTGGGAAAGATTGAAGACAAAGGGAGAAGGAGTAGCAGAAAGGAGATAGTTAGATAGCATCACCAACTAAATAAACATGAGTTTGGACAAACTCTGGGAGACAGTTGAGGACAAAGGAGCCTGGCATGCTGCAGTCCTTGTGGTCTCAAAAAGTCAGACATGACTTAGCCACTGAAACACAATAGCAAAAAAAAAGAAGTTTGGGAATAATAAATTGTAAGAAAAAAAATAAAGTCACTATATTTGGAAGTATTTATTTCAGATGTTGTATCCCCTAATGTTAACATTTTCCAGGAAATCTCAAAACTTTTTATGAGGGAGCTGGAATAGAATGGAAAAATAAGACCTACTACTACTCAAAAAAGAAAAAAAAAAGAAGCATTTATAATTATTTGATGGGAAGGAAAGGAAATCTGTGAACCTCTATTTGTTCGCCTGTAAATTTTTGTTTCAAATTAAATTGATTTAAGTAATATTATTTTAACATATAAATAGAATATTCTATAAACTTTAATTGCCAAAGAAATTGATTGTGAATCCCCAGAACTGTACTGGACTCATAAATCTAGGGCTGAACAATTAGGGGCTTGAAGTTATTACTGTAATTTGACATTCAAATATTAGTTGCTTCTTTTGACACAAAGAGCAACAGAAAACCACAGAATAAAATCCATTAAGGCAGATAAACCTACTAAAGTCTCATACATTTTGCTGTGAGATGAATGCTCTACCCAAAACAGGAACAGAATTAGTTTTTGGCTGCAACATGATTTTCCTCAAGTACTTATTATTAAAACATGTAGTTGAAGGAGAATATAAGTTCTTGGCTTATTATTATAATAATTTTCCAGCAGAATTTAAATTCTTGTACCAAGTAAATGGATTTTTGGAGTCTTGTAAAGTGGTTTAGTGGAACGGTTACAAGATTTTTGATTTAGACATACTTGATAGCTCTGCTACCAATCAGATATGTGACAATGAGCAAGTTATCTAATTATTCTGAACCTCTTCTCTAAGCCTGCAGTTAACACACTCTAAGTACATGTAGAGCTAGAAGACAATATTAACTTTTTTCTTTACCCCTTCTTTTTTTGTCACTTTATTTTTTTTTAACTGAAGGATATTTGCTTTACAGAATCTTGTGGTTTTCTGTTCGTATATCAGAGTCAGCCACAGGTACATCATGTCCCCTTCCTCCCAAACTTCCCTTCCACCTCCCTCCACATCCCATTCTTCTCGATTGTCACAGAGCCCCTGTTTGCCCCTTTATTTTTTCTTCTTCTCTGCCTTCTTTCTTTTATTTGTCCCAAAACATTCCATGATACTGAAATGCTTTATGATTCACCAAGGAAGAAATTAATTTTTTTATTTTATGTATGCATCATTAAGTGCTTTTACTATAATTTTCTTATTAGAAATTAATTTTTTAAAGTTCCAGCTATTTCAGCATGTTAGAGATATGTATCTAATTATACCACTTCCTTTCTATCTAACATGGACAAATAAAGATTTACATTAGTATTAAAACATATTTCAAAGAAGAAATTGAGACCAGGTAATACCATAGGCAAAGAGAAAAACACAGTGCAGTCAGAAAAGGTGTCATAGAGGTGGAAACACTTAATTTTGAGCACCATAAATAAAAAGTCTTCACAGTTTGTAAAGTGTTTCCTTTTATTTATTCAATGAATAAATTTTCTAAATGCCCACCTTGTCTTTATACCAGGTGCTATGAATAAAAAGAGGAATAAAACCTTGGCCATTTATCTCAATAATCTTACAGATTAATAAAGCATTGACAGGTAAATAGTCAATTCTCTTCTATTATTCAAGTGCAATAAAGGAATGATTTACAAGGTACCACAGAATTAGCAGGGTACATAATTTTATGGGAGATGGGGATGGGAGTTGCCACACAAAATTGGCAAATACTGCTCACAACTATCTTTTAAAGTTGGTAGGAAGGTAATGTATCACGTTCATTTCAGACATGAAGAAGCAACTGAAGCTCAGTGACTTGCAGAAAGCTTAAACCAGGCTTCAAAGTCAAGTGTAACAACTCCTCAACCAGTGCTCTTCCCAGGATGATCAGGTACTCAGTCCAGTCTATCGAACCATACTCTTCCTAACTGTAAGTAGAGTTTTAAAATAATTTTCCATTCATCAGTGTCATGAGACTGTAATACTATATTACTGTTGAACCTGTTAATGAGGGAGATAATAGAATCATCATGTATAATTTTGCCAACAAAATATTCTAAAGAAGTTCACCATCATGGAATGAATGTTTGCTTTATGTCAACTTCATGCAGAAAGTTCTGCCAAAGAAACAGGATTACAGAATATTTAGCTGCTATATTCTATAGTAATTCAGTCTTGGTGAAGTCATGATGGCTAGGCAGAATACATGGTCTAGGGGTCCCTACGTACCAAAAGGGCCATTTAAAATTGCAAGGAGATCCAACCAGTCCATCCTAAAGGAGATCAGTCCTGAGTGTTCATTGGAACGACTGATGTTGAATCTGAAACTCCAATACTTTGACCACTTGATGCGAAGAACTGACTCATTTGAAAAGACCCTGATGCTGGGAAAGATTGAAGGTGGGGGGAGAAGGGGAAAACAGAGGATGAGATGATTGGATGGCATCATCAACTCAATGGACATTAGTTTGGGTAGACTCCGGGAGTTGGTGATGGACACGGAGGCCTGGCGTGCTGTAGCCCATGGGATCGTAAAGAGTTGGACACGACTGAGTGACTGAACTGTGCTGAGCTGATGGCTTCAAATAATTAATTGAGTATTTTTCTTGACCTGCCTATAGTGAGCTTTTTCTTAATATAGAACTTTTACTATTATCCTTTAACAACTGTATATGAACACATTCCATCCAAATATGGCAATATCTCAAAGGACTCTCACAAAGACTCCCTTAAAAGTGAAATTTCAATATTATCTTTTAGCAAACTAGAAGCTATTTCCACCTTGGAAATGCAGTTTGGTAAATACTACAAATTTAAAAACCTAAGATGCCATACAGTTTTTCCATTATTTAATAGAGTTGCTTCATTCCACATGGATTTCTCTTTTTATTATGTTAGTACCATTTCTATTCTCTTTCTATTTGAATTATTTTTACAAGGAAGGATAAGGAGTAAAAACAAAATAAGAGTATAGGATGTTTAAGACATTTTTTATGATAGAATATTCTAACATCTCTATACTTGAAACAAAGTTTTTGTTCTTTGCAAATATAAGCTGATTATTAAGGTTGACTTTATGAGCCATAGATATTCTTAAACAAAAGATATGAATGTTTAGGTGGTGTGTCTTTACTGTGTGAACTTACCCTAAGATAGATGCCTACTTCTTGAACTTACCCTAAGATGTATGCCTTCCTTCCAGTTCATTTATAATTCAGTATATAATTTGTCTTCATAGTGAAAGATAGAAAAGTTAGATCAAAATAGGGAAGTTGAATCTAGTCTCTGTAGCCTGATACCAAGTTAAATCTCTGAGACAGTTTTGGGTGAAATACAAAAGAATAGATTTATTGTTTTGCCAGGCACAGGCTAGTGCCCTCAACACTATATGTCTCAACTTGGAAAGGGTAGTCAGAAGTTTTAAAGTAATAACTCAAGAAAGGCACGATCAACTCATGGACATCCTTCTGATTGGTTGGTTATGAGGTAAGTCCAAGTCAGCATTACCAACCTTCTGGTTCGAACTGGTAAGTGCTTGGGGAAAGCGTTCGGTCTTTAACTGTTAACTTTTCCCAGTGGCGGGGAACAGCTCAAAGGTATTGTTGTATATATCCCTTGTTGAGGAACCAGGCCTTGCCTCAAGGTTGCTCCTGTTCCTCCTGACTGTTTCTTCCTTGTCATGCATCCCTTCCCTCCCCTAATTTACAACTGCTTAAATCTGCCCATTGGAATTCTGGAAAGGTCATGAAGGGTGAATGAAGCCTATTTCTTTGTAATCAAAGAACTGAGGGACACAGAAAAGCTTTTGTGCTCAGGAGCCCAAAAGGGCCCTGCTTGGTGTCAATAGCGATGCGTCCTTCCTTTTGCAATTCTTTCAAAATGCAAGATTTATGTTTGGTCAATGGATAGCTTCAGAGACTCATATAAGTACCACACTGAAATCACTGAAATTGCAGTGATTCCTGTTATCAATTATGATATGTTATATGTTCTCGTGTTTCTTCTTTTCTTCTACCATTGACTTTCTCATTTTATATAATAAAAATCTTTCAATAGTTTGTAACACTGTTATGAGCTTACTCATATTTGTGGAGCCATTTTATCATTATAAGTATATACTCTTATTGTATCAAATATTTTAGACTTTGAGAACATAAATAATATTTTATATACTTGCATGCCTATAGACATTTACAGTTAAGGACAATACTGACATGGAAAACTCAATCAAATATATAATCAGCATGTATATAAATCCTAATTTATAAAACACATAAATATATACATATATAAAATGCATACATATATATATATATGCTGCTGAATGAGAAATAGAACTCTATAAATGGAGTCTCTTTGTTTATCTGTCTACCTATCTATCAATTCCAGTTACATTTGTTTAATATAACTCTCACATCTATTTTGGAACTCCTTAATAGTAGATGTATCATTTTATATGGATAAGAAAATGGATTTTAAAATTAAAAGAAAGAGCTACGTTTCTACTGGCAAATAAATAATGTTAAAGTCAAAATAGGAAAAGTCAAGAAAGAAAGTCAGCATTTCTTGGTTGGCTGCTATACAGTATAATTTTCAATGGACATGAATGAGTTTGAGCAAACTCTGGGAAAATAGTGAAGAACAGGAAAGCCTGGCATGCTGCAGTCTATGGGGTCACAAAGAGTCCGACAAGACTTAGCGATTGAACAACAACAATAATTTACCTAAATTCACAGATGTTTCAGTGACAGGACCAATACCTAAACCCAGGTACTTATGACTCCAAAACCCATGATTTGTTGTATGTTAACTGGAAGATAGTGAGGTGGCTTTAAAAAATTAAAGAACATTTTAGAAAACATAAGTCCAAATGAAAGAATAATTTTTTTCCTCCAAATTTAAACAGCACTCAAACTTCGTATGAATCATCCTCCCACTCCTAGTTGAGTCTATTATGTATCATCTTCTCCATCAGCACATATGGGGAGAATTAAAAATAAAAACTAAGAAATTAAACATGAACATTCTCAAAAGGCTCTCTATAAATTAATCTTACTATCACCAAATGAAATGGTTTGGAGAAAACTACCAGAAAATAACAGGTCTGTTTCCTAAGGGAAATACTTGATTACTTGACCTTCTTTGATTAAGAGTCAGAAGCATTAGCATAAAAGTATTATTATTATAAATTCAACCAAAAATAAACTTATCATTCAATGTTGGTTTGGAAAAACATGTTCTTACTGATAATTAACTCCTGAGTATTAAGTGAAAATCATCCCCTTTTTAGAACAGTCCTCAGATGAAAGAGTTCTGAGTATGACTTGACTTCCTTCTTTAACTTAGCCATGGCAAGAGCACCCTGGCCTGAGTCCTGCTGAGCTGCTCACATGGCACACTCAGGCTTCCCAGATGCTGGACTGGAAGTGGTGAAGATAACAGAGACCGCAGACCCTGTGGCTCTCATAAGCTCTTTAACCTTACAAGGGAAACTTAAATGCATTCTGAAAGCCTCAACATAATTATCACATAAAAGACTTTATCAGGCTGACATAGATTCCCACTAGAGGTCAAAGCTATCACCACCAGTACGTCATTCCTTCCTGTGGCATCTCTACAGTCACAGAGTTTAAGGATAAACTTCACCAGGGGTATTTCCATACATTTTTCTAGGGCAAGAAGCAGTTCTCTGACTGCTCATTGCTGCCTACATGACCAGCCTAGCTTTCTTTGGCTCAGCAATCTGGTAGAAGTCTGTTGAGTCAGATAAGATGCAGAGGATTCAGCTTTATAAGACTGCTATCCTTCCCATTATAAGCATCACAAATTCAATGGACCACAAAAGATTGAATCTTTCATTTAAGCATTATCATGACATTCATTTCAATTACTATGGCTGAAGGAATACACTGAAAACAAAGAATCAAGGTATGTTGAGAAAAGCCTTTCCTTTTCCCCCTATAAATTTCCAAATGACCTATAATAGTGATGAAAATAATGAACTGACAAAATAGTCCTTTTTGTCAGTAAGAAATGACTTTGCACTTGGTCTCAAAATCCCTTTACACCCTAATTATATATAAATGTGAGTGTGTGGGTGTGGGGGGTTAGAGAGGGTAAAAGAGAGAAAGCAAGTTTATTCTAATGGCTTTGGATTAAACTGAGCACTTCTGTTTATACTGCAACAAATGACCTTTAATTTTAGAGGCAAGGTGTGTATAATTGACTTAAATAGCAAAATCAGGAAACATATCTGATATAATGTCACATTTGCTCCCTTTAGCAGATTATATTAACCAGACAATAGATAAATCTTTTGTATTCCATAAAATCACTGTTTCTGTGATACCTACTGGGGAAAAACTGGCTCCATTGTGAATATTTCTGTAGTTCTTTTTCTAAGCATAGTTTTAAGAAGTCTCAAGATCTGGCTTTTCTTTGAGTGGCAAACTCAGCATTCAAGTTCCCAAATATAAGTATAGGTCAAAGAGCCAAGAAACAGGCAGTAGCATCACTTAGAAGATACTTGAAGGGGTCAAAATGATTCCAACAAGGAATCTGAGATTTTTGTAGCTTTTTATCATTTAATTTATTCTACAGAAAAGCTGCAAGTTGAAATAAAGTAGTTGTTAAGAGAGAATGTGCTAATACAAATCACTTTAGAAAGCTTCTGACTTCATTTAGTGGGGCTGTGAGTAACGAAAAACCACAGTTCTCAAATATGCTTCATAGCACTGGTTTGCTCCAAATAGTTCACCAAGCCTTCCTCAGCTCTGAAGGCTAGCTTTTAGGTCCCTTATTTAAGTATTTCATTTGGCTGATCAAAGGTCTTTTTACTTTTTGTTAAAGTGTTCCTTTAAAACAAAGATCATCTTGTCAAAATATATCTCAAATAACCCATGAAGACAATGTCTTTTGTGGTAGCTCTCTGATGAAGAATATCTCATTCATGCTGTGTAAGTTATTCCTGAATTCCATCATGAAGTTAGAAGTCAATTTCTAGTCACTTGAGAAGCCCTGAACTAGGTCACCGCTGTAACGTCCCTCACCTGTCATGTTACAGTAGCAAAGGGCACACACTCATGTTGTTAATGGTTTTAATAAGCAAAGGAAGTGTCAGCAGCAATAGTGCAATCTCAGCTTAGGACACTACAGATTAACATGGTCGTGTTCATTATTTAATATTCATTAGGCATCTCATGAATACTTGGCTCTCATATAAACTCTAAGGCGATTTTAGAAAATACAGAAATGATCAGAGCTCTCAGGAAATCTGCTGCTCAAAAAGACCCATAAGAGGTATAGAATATTCAATAAGAAAATGTAGTAACCCTTGATTCAGCCAAGATGATGAAATGATACAAGTAATGAAAACTTGCAGGTGATATAATCATAAAAAGAATGAGAAAGAACCTCAGAAATGATTGGGTTGAATACTTCTCATTTTACAGATGAAGAAACTGAGGTTCAGAAGTTACTGGTTTGTTTCATCATGTTCAGTTGGAAAGCCAGGATTGAAGTCTGGATTTTCATGATCTAAGTGAAGTCCAGTGCTGATGATGAATCATAGATTAGTTTCCTTGGCTATGGCTCTTCTAAATCTTTCTGTGAATCTGCTCCTACACACACATACCCAACATAACAAGCAGAAGTAAAGACAGAATGACCACAGTAGACACAACCATACAAGAAGAGGAAGGAAAGGTGGGTCCAAGCAGCCAAGGGTTCAGTGCACTTCTGAACTGTGGCTGGACAGGAGATGTCAGATACTTGATGAGGGTATAATCTATATCCTAAGAAATGATTCTTGGAGGCTGTTAGTTCCTCCCTCTGAGTCATCCTTCCTTTTCCATAAGAAACAACCCTGTTTGTAGCTGGGTAAGTTTTCCAGGCTGTTTCCCGCCCATAGAAAATTGGGCTACCTTCTACAGAGGCTTATACTGTCAAAGGGGTCAATGATAACCTTCAACTATTAAGGAAAAGACATATATCTGACATGCAGATAAAAAGAAGAGGCGTTAAATTTGACAATTTCCTTTAAAAGGGGGATATAAATTTACACGGGTATAAGTACCATGGCTATAGCTTTTTGTTGGGAGGTCATTCCCAAGTAAATTAAATTGAGAAGAAAAAATAATGCTTTTTAAAACCTAATTTCTTTTTCTCAAGGAAATTGAGGTTATGAAAAATGCTTTGCTTTTTGTGTTTTCAATCCATAAGAAATATAGATAAATGCTCAACATAGAAATAACAATCATTTACTTAGCAAATAGAAAAAATGCACTAAAGAATTTTCTTTCTTACTCTTAATGGGGTTTCATTTCACTATCACTACACAGTCAACATAGAACTTGATAAAGAAGAGAGCTAAGAAATACTCATTTAACAAAAAGTCTTCTCTGGAGGAACCAAATTCCACTCTAAATTGCAAGGGGAAAATATTTTGGATGACAAGGTGGCAAGTTTTAGAAGATAAAGTACAAAAGTAGATAACACAAATACACTAATAAATACCCTCTCTCCTGAAGTTCTGTGGCCTTTGCATTTGTTCTAGAAACTAGTGACACAGAGGAATTAAAATGTCTTTGACAAGATATATGAATTTTCTATTTTTCCTTCCTTTTATATTCATAAAACAAACAATGACATGAAATCACCATGAGTTTACACATGCTCCCCCTCCAGAACCCCCCTACCTCCTCCCTCCCCCTGGGAAATCTCGGTGCACCAGCCCCGAGCATCAATCCTGGGCTTGCGATTGATTTCACATATGATAATTAACATGTTTCAATGCCATTCTCCCATATCATCCCACCCTTGCCCTCATCCACAGAGTCCACGAGTCTGTTCTATACATCTGAGTTCCTTTTGCTATCTTTCTAAATTCCATATATATGCGTTAGTATACTGTATTGCTGTTTTTCCTTCTGGCTTACTTCACTCTGGATAATAGGCTCCAGTTCCATCCAGATATCACATCTTTAAAAGGTAATGAATATTTGTGACATTTGTTTCTTCTAATTTAGTCTATTAAAAATTGTATAAGACTTGCCTATTGACTAAAGAATTCTCTTTGCTCTAACAGAATAAATTAACTTTGACCATTATTTCAACTAGCCAATGAATTTTTAGCTCATAAAGGCACACCAAAAATTATCTAAGTCAACTGTTCTATGGTCATCCATCTAACAACCTGTTACAGGGGCTAGCCACAGTTGAGACACACTATATGAGGCTTCCCAGGTGTTATTAATGGGAAAGAATCTGCCTGCCAATGAAGAAGCCACAAGAGATGCAGGTTTGACCCCTGGCTCAGAAAGATCCCCTGGAGGAGGACACAGAAGACAACTCTAGTATTCTTGCCTGAAGAATCCCATGGATGGAGGAGCCTGGCAGACAGTCCATAGGGTCGCAAAGAGTCAGACACAACTGAAGCAACGTAGCACACAGTGTATATCTAGTACTCTCAGGACAAGCTGTTGAGCTTTGACAAAAATTTCCAATTGACATAATTACTTTTTAAGGATTTTAAGTTAGGCTAAGATAATCACAGAAAGGTTCATGAGAAGGTGCTCTTGAGAAATGGGTAGAAATTGGAACAGTGGAAATGAGGAAGGATGCTTAAGAGTGATGAGTGCAAAATGGAAGGAAAATATCTCTACCATGTAAATAGGTTATGTCCACAAACTAGTGAGTTAATGAGAATGAATAAATGGGGAAAAACATTTCCTTCCTCTTGATATTTCTGCCCTATACTTAGGGTTGCTCTTTTGGCCCTGAACATATTTTGACTTAAAGGATATCCTAAATATAAGCATGCTATACATAATTATGAAAATATTGATAACCTCATAAAAGTTTTTCCTAAGTGATCTTTTCTAAGTCAATTAAATTTTTGATCAATATTCTTTTCTTTTTTTTTTTTTTAGTTTTGCCATACAATGACATGATATCACCATGGGTTTACATATGCTCCCCCCCCGAACCCCCCCTCCCTCCTCCCTCCCTCCTCCCTCCCCCACGGGAAATCTCGGTGCACCAGCCCCAAGCATCAATCCTGGGCTGGCGATTGATTTCACATATGATAATTAACATGTTTCAATGCCATTCTCCCATATCATCCCACCCTTGCCCTCATCCACAAGGTCCATGAGTCTGTTCTATACATCTGCGTTCCTTTTGCTGTCTCGCATGTTGGGTTCTCATTACTGTCTTTCTAAATTCCATATATATGCGTTAGTATACTCTATTGTTGTTTTTCCTTCTGGCTTACTTCACTCTGGATAATAGGCTCCAGTTCCGTCCACCTGAGTAGAACTGATTCAAATGAATTTTTTTTTAATGCTGACTAATATTCCATTCTGTATATGTACCACAGCTTTCTTATCCATTCGTCAGTTGATGGGCATCTAGGTTGCTTCCATGTCCTGGCTATTGTAAACAATGCGGCGATGAACATTGGGGTACACGTGGCTCTTTCAATTCTGGTTTCCTCGGTGTATATGCCCAGCAGTGGGATTGCTGGGTCATATGGCAGGTCTGTTTGCAGTTTTTTAAGGAATCTCCACACTGTTTTCCATAGTGGCTGTACTAGTTTGCATTCCCACCAACAGTGTAAGAGAGTTCCCTTTTCTCCACATCCTCTCCAGCATTTATTGCTTGTAGATTTTTGGATTGCAGCCATTCTGACTGGTGTAAAGTGATACCTCATTGTGGTTTTGATTTGCATTTCTCTGAGAATGAGTGATGTTGAACATCTTTTCATGTGTTTGTTAGCCATTTTTATGTCTTCTTTGGAGAAATGTCTGTTAAGTTCTTTGGCCCACTTTTTGATTGGGTCGTTTATTTTTCTAGAATGGAGCTGCAGGAGTTGCTTGTATATTTTTGAGATTAATTGTTTGTCCGTTGCTTCATTGGCTATTATTTTCTCCCATTCTGAAGGCTGTCTTTTCACCTTGCTTATAGTTTCCTTTGTTGTGCAGAAGCTTTTAATTTTAATTAGGTCCCATTTGTTTATTCATGCTTTTATTTCCAATATTCTGGGAGGTGGGTCATGGAGTATCCCGCTTTGGTTTATGTCAGAGAGTGTTTTGTCTATGTTATCAGCTTCAACATCAGTCCTTCTAATGAACACCCAGGACTGATCTCCTTTAGGATGGACTGGTTGGATCTCTTTGCAGTCCAAGGGATTCTCAAGAGTCTTCTCCAACACCACAGTGCAAAAGCATCAATTCTTCGGCACTCAGCTTTCTTCACTGTCCAACTCTCACATCCATACATGACTACGGGAAAAACCATAGCCTTGACCAGATGGACCTTTGTTGACAAAGTAATGTCTCTGCTTTTTAATATGCTGTCTAGGTTGATCATAACTTTTCTTCCAAGGAGTAAGCGTCTTTTAGTTTTATGGCTGCAGTCACCATGTGCAGTGATTTTGGAGCCCCAAAAAATAAAGTCAGCCACTTGTTTCCACTGTTTCCCCATCTATTTGCCATGAAGTAGTGGGGCCAGATGCCATGATCTTAGTTTTCTGAATGTTGGTTTAAGTCAACTTTTTCACTCTCCTCTTTCACTTTCATCAAAAGGTTCTTTAGTTCCTCTTCACTTTCTGCCGTAAGGGTGGTATCATCTAACCCACTATAGATTCCGGTCTTTAATTAATTTTAGGCTTAAATAAGTTTGCCAAGGATTAGCTGAGTCCTATCTGGAATGACACTTGCAGGCCTCCTGAGAGGTAGTAATTGTGAGGAAGAAGAACTGGTAATTGGGTAAGATTGGACAGTGTTATATCCTATCCCTGTTAAACATTAAACATAACAGATTTTCTATAAACATTTTATTTTGAAATGTTATTCCTCTTAGGAACCAAACTATAAGAGGTCAAATTGAGCACAGTTTTGTTGTCTCTGGGTGCTTAAACTAATTCAAATGGAAATAAAACTGCATGAGAATAAAAACCTCTAACTTTAACAACAGTACATTGCTTTGTTTATTCCAAAACCCTCTGGATCTGAGGACCACCTATGTAGGAGAAATTAAAAACTAAATGAAAATATTCTACATTCCATGCCTAGCAATTTAATTTTTAAGCCTTTTATAAACCTAAAAATGCTCAACCATCATTTTTATGCTTTAGCTTAGAATGTGTTTTCCAGCAAGGATTCCAGTAACATTACATCTGGTATTTATAGTCTCAATTTGTTTTTTGGTTTCTGTGCTATTTCTACATGAGTTCTTATTAACATTTCCTTCATCTGAGTTTTCTCTCTCTTCTTTTCAGTACCAGTATTTGCTGGGGGCTATATTTCAGACCCCAGGATGTAAGTCTTGTTTCCAAAAGTGCAATTCTTCACTCGGATACAGTATTTTTGGTTCTGTGTGTTTGTTCTGCACCTTTGCGATTTTCTGTTGCTTCAACAAAATTATGTGGATTAAACAGGGAGCTCCTTTCAGTCTTTTTATCATCTCCTTTAGTCTGGACTAGCCAAATATTTCTGCATCCATTAGAAATCTGCTCCTAGAAGTGAGGCAGTCATGGATTCTGAATTAGGATGCATGATTGAACAATTGAAGGGCATAAAGCCCACATTCTTTCTAGATGGAACCCTTAAATGCTTTTCATAAGATCCATGCTTTTCATAAGCCAGACACAGGATGTGGATATTAAGCTTCAGTGGTTTTGATTTTTTACCATTTGGTTATGCTTGATAAAATCTCTTTCAAAAAAGTGAACTCTGAGTTCCTCCTAGGCCTCAGTTAATCTCTGAATTGGGTACTTATTCAGTCAACACATGTTTAACAAGCAACTACAATATGTTGGGTATTGAACTTCAGTTATAACCTAAATATAAAATGGTGAACAAAACAAATGTAAGGCTGTGGTCTGGTTGGAAAGATGGATGTCAATCAAGTCATCATGAAATATTGCCCCATCACTGTATCTCAACCCACCTGTTCTCTCAGCTTCTTGGCCTTCCTTGTGATTCTCCCTTGATATCTCTCAACCCTCCTCCCCTGACCCCACCCAATAAACACCTTCACATTCTCTTGCTCTTTTCTTCTCCACCTATATCCTAGAGTTTTGTCCTCAGCCCTTGTGTCTTGCCACTCTGTACCCTCTCCCTGGGAGAAACAGCACACCTCATGGCTTTAGCTATTATTTATACACTAAGAGTAATGAAATAATTTTATCTTTATCTTCCCTGATCTCTCAACTCCTCTACCTCAGCCCATAGAACAACTAAGTTTCTAGCCAAATCTTGGGATCCATCTCCTCATCCTAATCCTATTTTCACTGACTGAACACTCTAATAACACCCTAATTATCTCCGTTCTTCTCATTTCACACCTCCCTTTACTTATTCCATGATAATATTTCTAGAGTACAAAAATGATCGTGCCATTTGATATCCAAAAATACCTAATGATGTCCTCAGCAAGGCCCAGGTGGCCTTGGCATCATCTTCCTCTTCTCTCATGCTAACCTTATTAATTTTCAAAAATTGATCATCAGCTTTCATAAAGCTTTTCATTTTTGATGGCCATTCTGCTTGACATAAATTTTTCCTCCCTCTTATACTCTACATTTAAGGTTCGATTAAAATAATATCATCTCAGTGAAACTCCTGAAACTTACAGGCAGAATTAGTCATCTGTTTGCTATCCCATATCCCAGTGGGTGCTCATAGGAAGGACTGATGTTGAAGCTGAAACTCCAATACTTTGGCCGCCTTATGTGAAGCACTGATTCATCTGAAAAGATCCTGATGCCAGGAAAGATTGAGGGCAGGAGAAGAAGGGGACAACAGAGGATGAGATGGTTGGATGGCATCATTGATTCAATGGACATGGGTTGGAGTAGACTCCGGGAGTTGGTGATGGACAGGGAGGCCATCACCCATGCTGTGGTTCATGGGATCACAAAGAGTCAGACACAACTGAGTGACTGAACATCTGAGCTGAACTGATCCCAATGATGTATTAAAGCATCCATTCGAAGGAGTTATGAGTTTATAAGGTCATTTGTTTTGATAATCTCAGTATATATCAAAAGAGATGGAAAAATAATAGATGTTGAATATGTATTTATTGAGTATTGTTGAATAAGAGAATGCCGCTGAACTGTGTGTGTGAGTATGCATGTGTGTATGTTTAGGTGTAAGTGTTTTATAGTACAGGCTATTTGAAAGAATGGAAATTCTTTTTTGGATCATTTGGATGGAGAGCAAGGAAGAGGGAAGAAGAGAAGAAGCATTTAGTAGACTCCACAGAATAGAATACTTTCTACAGGAGTAAAATGTAAAAATCTTAAATAGAACCTTCCTATTTACTAATGATGTATCAAAATAAAATAAAGGCTTATTAATCACACATTTGGAATGGTTTCCATAAATTTTGATGGATTTAGGATTTATTTGTTCACAAGTGACAAAATCATCATAGCTGTGGTGTAAACTATTTGAAATCTATTCCTTTCTCTTATTACAATCCAGGCTCCACAGCACTTCACAATGTCAGGAAACATGTTTTCTGTCCCATTGCTCTGTCACAAGTAGTTTCAACTTCATGGTTCAAAATAACATTTGTGTATTCCAAGAAGCAAGATGGAAGAAGATGTAAAAAAGCATAGCACAAAGGTTATATGAGCGTTATGTCCTAAAGAAGGCTCCCAGGTGTCATATAGCACTTCAACGGGCCTCCTGTAGCACAGTTGTACAGGAGGCTCCCTAATGGCTAAAGGATTCTAGAAAATGTAGTTTTATTCTGTGTGTCCTGTTTCCAGCTAAAAAGTCAGATGCTGTTGAAGGAGGAAAGAATGGTATGATTTGGTTTTACCTCTTTGTGTCCTGGGCCTTGTCCAAAATATTGTATAAGACAATTAGCACACTGGAATCACTCAGCAATTGTTTTTATTACTATCCACTTTGATATCATTTGCCAGTTCTCCAGACAAACTAGATACTTTCACACAAATGACTCTTTAGCTGTATGATAGGATATTGACTGTTACAGCTTCCATCAGGCCTTGACTACCTGAACTGTACCTGAAACTGTTAAAACAATAATGACTAAATCCCTAATGATCTTCCTTGGTGGCTCAGATAGTAAAGAATCCACCTGCAATGCAGGAGACCTGGGTTCGATCCCTGTAGCAGGAAGATCCCCTGGAGAAGGAAATGGCTACCCACTCCAGTATTCTTGCCTGGAGAATTCCATGGATAGAGGAGCCTGGCAGGCTACAATCCATGGGGTTGCAGAGTCAAACATGACTGAATGACTTTCACTATATATATATACACACACACACATATCAAAAGAGATGGAAAATAATAGATGTTGAATATGTATTTATTGAATGTTGTTGAATAGGGGAATGCCTCTGGTCTGCATGTGTGTGTGCATATGCATGTGAGTACACATATTTTTTTTCTTTAAACAATTTTTTTCTTTTATGGTTTATCCCAAGAGATTAGATATAGTTGCCTGTGCTATACAATAGAACCTTGTCATTTATCCATTCTAAATGTAACAGTTTGCATTTACCAACCCCAAATTCCCAGTCCATCCTTCTCCTTCACCCCCCCACCCTTGGCAACCATAAATCTGGTCTCTGTGTTTGTGCGTCTATTTATGTTTTGTAGATACATAGATTCATTGTGCCATATTTTAGATTCTATGTATAAATGATATCATGCAGTATTTGTCCTTCTCTTCCTGACCTACTTCATTAGAATGATAATCTCAACGTCCATCCATGGTGCTACAAATGGCACTATTTCATTCTTTTCTTTTTATGAGTGAGCAACATTCCATTGTAATATGTATCACATGTTCTTTATCCATTCATCCATCTGTCGACATTTAGATTGTTTCCATGTCATGGCCATTGTGAATAATGCTGTTATGAGCATAAGGATGCATGTATCTCTTTGAATTGTAGTTTTGTCCAGGCACATACCCAAGAGTAGGATTCCTGGATCACATGGTAATCAAAGGCAATTATATTTTTAGTTTTCTGAGGAACCTCCATACTGTTTTACATAGTAGCTGCACCAACTTACATTCTCATCAACAGTGTACAAGGGTTCCTTTTTCTCCCATCCTCTCCAGCACGTGCTGCTTGTGGACTTTTGAATGGTGGCCATTCTTAATGGTGTGAGGTGGTACCTCACTATAGTTTTGATCTGAAACTTGCAAGCTTTTGCACAGCAAATGAAACCATTAAAATTTAAAGGTGTAATGGCAAATCCTTCAAGCAGGGATAAAACTCGATCTTCAAACATTAACTTAAGTAGACCAAAAATTCTGATGACCGCATCTAGATTATTTTTTATAAAAATGATTTTCACTATAGCTATGTTAGTTAACCGCTAAACTACTGTCCAGTCTCTTGTGATGTGTAACTTTTACATGTGACTATTAAAGTAGATTTATCTGTCTTGTAAAAAAAAAAAAAGAAAAAGACAACCTACGGAATAAGAGAAAATATTTGCAAATGTTGTGACTGACAAGAGCTTAGTCTCTAAAATATACAAACAGCTCATATAACTCAACAATGAAAAAACAAGCAACCCAACTGAAAAATGGGTAGAAGACCTTAATAGATAGACACTTCTCCAGAGAAGACATACACATGGCCAGTAGGCATATGAAAAGATTTTTGACATTACTAATTATTAGAAAGATGAAAATCAAAATTATAACCTCACTTTTTACCTGAGAGAGGTGAACTCAAACAGAGCATCTTAGACCACAAG
This sequence comes from Antilocapra americana, assembly GCA_007570785.1. NCBI lineage: Eukaryota > Metazoa > Chordata > Mammalia > Artiodactyla > Antilocapridae > Antilocapra > Antilocapra americana. The sequence goes on along the minus strand of ML660765.1, from coordinate 22,075,948 downwards.
GCCTCATGGAGTAAACTTCATCTTACAGAAACATCTTGAACTTTACTTTCAAAATGATTGACCATACCATTATATATTACTGTACAAAACTAACATTGTTAAGTCTTCATATTTCCAGTGGAGCTTAAAAAATGACTATACATTCTTAATTTGATAATGGTTATGTTTTTTAACTTCCTCTGCAAGAAGCTAAATTTTATAGAGTGAGTTATTGGTGAATGGATCATTTGAGTGAGATTCAGGCCACCTCATCTATAAGACAGGACCAAGGGCAGGCCCAAAGCTACTACCAAATAAGATAACTTTCCTGGTTACTTGTTTGTCAGAGTCATTATGTGCAGTCCCACCCAGATTACTGAGAACATGTTACATGGGTCCTAAGGAATTTCTTCCTTATTCTCTGTAACTTTAACCATAGTAATCACAGTGTTAAATGTTATAAAGCAGCCCTGGAGCTTTATTACTGAATCCATCAGCTAAATTACAGTGATCATTAAAACTTCTAGTTAGCAAAAAAATATTTTGACTATCAAATTCAGAGAGATTAATCATTGTTTTAAATATGCTTTGCTGGCAATCTGATCCATTTTTCTGGTCCAGGATATCACTTAGTACAGCTTCACCTTCTTCCACTTGGCAGGCTGAGAATTAAATGAAGGACAAGTGGGTAGGACTAACCTTTTTGGGAAATTTTTAAAATGAGTTAATGACCCATTTCTGAAGCATGAGAATCTGAAGATGGGTCATTAAAGCTAGTGATATTTATAATCAGTATTTGCAAAGAACACCAGATAATTGGTTAGAACAGAGCAGAGGTAAAGGCTTTTCGGACTGAGACACATTTCCGAGGGTAGCAAGTTCTGCCACCAAAGCATCTGTGACATCTTACTCAAAAGAAAACGGAATTTTTAAAATGTTATAAAGCAATGAAAGTTAGAAGATGTTTAACATGTTGAAGAAGTAAGAAAATATTGACTCAAGTACAGGTTTTGTTATAAAATTGACAGGGCCCTCAAGATAGGTTTGACAGTGATTGAATTGGGTTACATAAATTGGCAGATCTTGCTGCCTTGCTTCTTTCCTCTGATCAAAATTGAGACTTACTAAATTGTACCATTTTTACTTGCCTCTTTCCTATCTCTCACCACCGTCATAAAATCTGTGATGCTTGCTTTAATTTTCTGAAGCATTACCAAGATTTATTTTTAAACATAAAGAATTATATCAAGTGACTACTCAAACACTTGCTAGAGTTATAAAAATACTATTTCTTTGAAGGAAAAAAAAATCTCTTCAATTTTTCAGCAACAGAACCTGAGCTCTATGAGTGAACTATTTTGTATAAAGCAAGGGCAAGTGTGTGCATTAGTTTTGCCCTTTCTGATGTCAAAGCCTATCCTAGATAGTAACTGTCAAAATGATGAATTTTCTCTAATTGTCTCCTGCCTACCTCCAATGAGACAAGTGATATGTTTGATAAAAATAATGTCTTAGCTATTTATATGCCATTTCAAAGAAATTTTAATGAAGTCGTGAACTGATACAAAGATGTGAAAGTGAAAGTGTAAGTTGCTCAGTTGTGTCCAAACTCTTTGTGATCCGGTGGACTGTAGCCCATCAGGCTCCTCTGTCCAAGGGATTTTCCAGGCAAGAATACTGGAGTGAGTTGCCCTGCCCTCCTCCAGGGGATATTCCTAACTTGCAGGCAAATTTCTCACTATCTGAGACACTAGGGAAGTGCATACAAAAATGTATTAGAATTTAAAATCTGGAATTCATTTCTGTAATTCACCTGCTTTGATTTTAGAAGTCAGAAGGTTAAAGACAAATGGTTGGAAATGTTAGAACTAGTGACATTGGACAGAAAGGCAAAATTCGAGTTCTGATTCAGAAAGGCAAAATTGGAGTTCTGATTCACTACTTAGTAGGATTTCCCACATGTGAGATCCATGCCGGCTGTCCTTTTTGACACACTCCAGCTGTTTCCTGCAGGGTCTTTTTTTTTTAAGATTTATTTATTTATTATTGGCTGTACTGGACCTTTGCTGTGCAGGCTTTCTCTAGTTGTAGCAAGTGGGGGCTAGTCTTCACTGCTCATTCGGGCTTCTCCTTGCAGTGGCTTCTCTTGTTGCAGAGCGCAGGCCCTGGGTGCACGGATTTCGGTTCTTGTGGCACATGGGCTCCAGAGTGCTGGCCCAGGAGCTATGGGCACACGGGCCCAGCTGCTCTGCTGCATGTAGGATCTACCTGGACCAGGGATCGACCCTTTGTCCCTTGCATTGGCAGGCAGACTCTCAACCACTAGACCACCAGGGAAGCCCCCCTGCAGGGTCTCGAGTGTTCCCTTTCCTGCCTGTAGCTGTAACCAGTGTGGCTGCATCTCCCACTTCTGCGTCCTTCCTGTTCTCATCCTTTAGTGTTTGCCTGGGTGCAACTCTGTGTATGACCCTCAGGATATTTTGGAGGTACTAGGGCATCAATCATGTAACATTCACCTACTTTTCCTTCTTTCTTTCTGCTCTCAACCCAGTTTTGTGCAACAAGCAAAGAAAGGAGTCCCCATTTACCTTAGGCCTCCTGTGAACTCGTGCTGGACTCGCTACTTACACATGTGACTTCATTTAATTTTTTCCACTCCAGTGCTAATGCTAGTACTCCTACAGATTTTTGCAGATTTTATAGATGAGGAAATCCAGATTTATAGAGGTTAGGACATTTTCTCAAGGTCACAGAGTAAGAAAATGGGGCAGTTGGGCTGTTCAGTTCTTTCCACTCCATACACCCATCTCACCTGTACCTAAGAATTATATGAGGTTTCATAGAAATAAGGGCTTAACGGTGAAATTAAAATGTATGAAGATTTTTGACTCACCAAGTTGTAACTGTTCTGATATACAAGCAGAACAAACTTTCTATAATGGAAAGTTAGGAAGTCTAATATTTATTATAAGTATGTAGATCTATATTTGGCATTAAGACATTTTTATGGGTAGTAATTCTTTTACAGTGTGCAACCGATATACATTATAAATCACTTGAAGTTTTTGTAGGCCAATTATAAACTTTATATTCCATTTTCAATATACTTGACATGTATTTTAAAAGGCATTTACAGCATATTTCTCTCCTTTAAAACATTCTGGTCAACTTTAAAGCTAGTTTTATCATCCTCATAAATATATTAAAAAACTTTCATATTAGCCCTTATTCTGTTGAGCATTTCATTGAAATTCTGACTTAAGCATTTCTTTGACTAGCAATTGTTATATACTACACTTAGTAATGTATAATAACACCTCAAGTCAATATTTTATGTAATTAATCAGCATTTAGAAACTACAGCTATGCTGACTTAATTTTATTAGTTTTTCACTAGTACACTCTGATGTGCTTTTGCACTCATTCGTTCACAAAACTCATCTACTAGAGAATTGTTCATTCAGTAATTTACTTAATCAACAACACTTTTGATACAAATACCTATTCTTTATAGGGATATGTTCATCCTGCAAGATAATATTTCAATGTCATTCTTGTCACTTATATTTATGAATTTCTTTTATTTTTCAATTTATTATTTTTCATTGTTACCTGAATCCACGGCAGAGCAAGTAGTTTTTTGTTCCTCTTATGTATTCTATTTTGTTGGAGGTAACATTTTGGGAAAAGACTTCATAAAAGAAGTTTTAATGATGAGTTAGAGTTCATCAAGAAAAATAGTTGGGAATCTGAACTATGCAAAACCCAGACAGTGGAGTTTGCTCAGCTTTTAAATGTTCTTTTGGTGTATTTGATGCTCAGGGCTGGTGCACCGGGATGACCCAGAGAGAGGGAATCAGGAGGGAGGTGGGAGGAGGGTTCTGGAAGGGGAACACATGTATACCCATGGCAGATTCATGTCAATGTATGGCAAAACCAACATGATAATGTAAAGAAAATTTAAAAAAAATAAAGCTAGGGGGGCTGCTCCTCATCCACCCCAGCTTTCTGAGACTCAGTTAAAAAAAAAAAAGAAAAACCCAGACAGGTGACATAAAGTTATCAATAAGACACAGCAAGAGTTGAGCCAATATCTTTTTTGTGTGTTGGAGAGATTGAATGCTTGCAGGTATAGGCCCTGAGGATATAATGTCAAAGCCAGTAGAAGCCCCAGTATTCCTCAGGCGCCTGAGAAAGTCCTAGATCTAGAATACAAGCTCTATGAGAGCAACCAGAACAATTCCTGACAGAACATTTTCTCTATAAAAAGTGATTCATAAATGTCCAAATGGTTTGTCATAAGCACAGTCAAATGCTCAGACCCCTTCTGTGTTTCTGTTGGGGCACATCGATATTTTTTTCCTGTCCTCTTGTTTAATGTCCAAAGAGGAAGGGGACTGAAACTGATGAGTGTGGGCTTAGGGACACTTTGGGGGCCGATGTGATAGAGCTGGCCCTCTCAGGAGACAGTCTTTCTATTTGACTCTTCTTTCCTTGTATTTTTCTTCTTCCTTGAGACTGATGTGGCATAATATAGACTCCAAAAGAGGCTCTACTTGGACAGGCAGTCTGAGAAGACCCTCAGCCTAAGGAAAAAACTTGTTATCATCCTGCTTTCTTTCTGTCTTTGTATTGTGTATCTTAAACCTCAGAGTATTTCTGTAAGGGATGAGCATGGGGCAGGGTACTAGAAACCCCAACATAGCTCCATGGTACAACCTTGCTCTATAGAGAATAAAATTTGAAACCAATTTTTTTTTTCCTCTGGCCTTGATTGTCTACATGGATCTTATTAGAATAACTGGGTTGGTTTTTTGTTTGTTTGTTTTTGGGTTTTTTGGTCTTTAATAAGAATAACTGTTAACTGAAACCCTAGATTTAAATCAGATACCAGTTCCTGACCCCCATGATATACTTGGTGAGAACAAACCATAACAAAGTATTCTATGGCCTGAACTAAGAAGGGCATTTCCAGTGATTGAGATGAGACAAACATTAATAAAGTTGAGGTCAAAGTCCAGAAGAAACTGCTTTAACTGTGCCCATCTAAGGAGGAAAGTAAAGAAAACAAATAATAAATTAATAATGGTGGATAGGGGACTCATAGAACAGATTAAGCTTCAAAGTAAATCTTAAAGATCTAAGTATGCAAAAATTTACTACATTAATGGGACGTCTATACCTGCTGCCTAAATAGGGCTGGCTCCCAAAAGTTTAGGGTTTCCCTGGTGGCTCAGATGTTAAAGAATCGTGTGCAGTGCCAGAGACTTGGGTTTGATCCCTGGGTTGAGAAGATCCCCTAGAGAAGGGAGCGGCTACCACTCCAGTATTCTGACCTGGAGAATTCCATGGACAGAGGAGCCTGGCAGGCTGTAGTCCATGGGGTTTCAAAGAGTTGGACACGACTGAGCGACTTTCACTTTACTTCACTTTCAAAAATTTAAAGATTTTTAGATAAACATTCCTAGTTTACTTCCTCATTCTTTAGTGTTGAATATGTAAGTCAACACACCCTATCATAGCCCCTCAGAAACATACACACAGAATAGAAAATTTATGAGTACTCTGTGCTAGTAAGTTCCTAAGGTAATGGGGGAAAACAAACTTTTCAGGTACTGAGCTATCTTTTAGCATAATAACATAATATTTTCTCTCTGCTTACATATTTTGCATGTATACTAATGCCTTCATATTAAGTACTAATAAATATGTACTCTTTTCATGCTTATGTTTTATTTAAATTTCCTCACAGTGAAATTTATAGTCCAGAAATATCAGATTACTTATAATCACTCCCAACACACACACACACAAAATTGTAAACTCCTCAAGGTCAAAGACTGTATGACTTACTCATTTATATATTCCCAGTGCCCAGCATAGTATTCAGTACATGTTCAATAAAATAAATTAAGTACTGTGAATTATTTAGGAAGTATAGGCCATCAAGGATGCCAAATTTAGTTCCTTTGTCCCTACAAAGCTGATAGAAAATGGCCCCAGTGACAGGTATGAGACAGCTTTCCCCTGAGATATTACGGTAAAAAAAGTAAAGCTATTTGAGTGTCATCTCCATTTTTTTTAATAATATTTTTTTGAGGTAAATAAATCTCATTGCAGCCTTTCCTCTGCTATCCACAGCATGATTATTTCTTTATCCTTCCCTCATGTGAGTTTTTCATCTCATTTATATTTTTGGCTTGCTATTAAATATCCTCCCCCAGTTTCCTTAACATAAAATTTTCAGCACTTAAACCCACCTTGACTTCTACCAGAGCTGATTAGGATAGGAAGATTTCTGTTCAGCCATGGTTTGCTCTTGCTTTTGCACACCTCTCATTTGCTTCTTAAATAAATTTACATTGCTGGTCACTGTAGTTCTAGTCCCAGGTCCTCTCTAGGTATCTCTGCCTACACACCCTTCCCCATATATTTAGAAATTATTTTTTCTTCTGATATAATTAGCTCACCTCCTTTATTTCCAACTGTGCTCTATTTATGTGTATTTTCAACTTGCCACTGTAGTCTGAATTCTCATACTGTTGTTCTTGTTATCATTCTCCTGACCACTCACTCAAATGGGTGGCCAAAGTACATTTAATGAATATAATTTCCATTTAACTGCCCAGAATACTCATGTCATTATCAAGGGCTCTCACATGACCAGGCTCTGCATATTTCTTGTCAATATATTCTGCTCATATCCTATTAGAGGGCCAGCTGCTAAAAATAGTCAATATATTATTCCTAGTCAGAACCCACTATAATGAATTCTAAAGGAGTGTTCACACTTTGTCACTGTATTTGAATTTCATTACACTGGGTTCAGTGTGGCTCATATGAAGGAGTCACAAGTCCTATTTTCTCACGTTAATCAGACAAATATCATAATTTCCTATCCACTGGGGGTAAATGTGCTAAACCATAACCAGCCTCCTTTCTAAAGTTTAAAGACTCAGTTGGCAGGTTGATTTGGGTTACGGGTATCAGATTTAGCAGATTAAAAATAAATTTGAACAACTATCTTTTGTAGTATAAATGCACCCCATGTAATATTTAAGATATTTATACTAAAATATTTATCTGCAATTCAAATTTAAGTTGCATTGACATTTTTAGTTTACTTTAGGTTTTTAGTTTATTTTATAGTTTAATTTAAATGTTTCATAGATCAAGTAAAAATTATTTATTGTTTATGTGAAACTTACATTGAATCAGGAGTCATATTTTATCTGGCAGCTCTAACTTGGATGCATTCTCAGATTTAACTTAGACATAAAATGATTTCTACTGTCTAGAATGCATGATGAGAACCACAAAGAAACTTGTGAGAAAGAAACAAAACCCTGAATTTTTGAGAGCTTAAAAATAAGGATGGACATGCACTGATTTGGAATGTTAGATGCAATCTTGCTTCAGGAAAAATAGAAGGCTTCAAGTTTCTAAAACTTGACTTTGCCTCTTGCTTATGTTGCACCTATGTACATATCCACCCCTCTTTAAGTAATTGCTTAGTTCCTGAGCAACTTGTTATAAATATAGATCAGTTTCAGTTGGCATATGCTAAATAGCTACAATTATATTTTTCTTTTTCTATAAAGGGAATTTTCTAGGTTGTATACATAAGTTCTGAAGGCAGAAAAAAATGTTGTGTACTGTCTTTCTAAAGTCAAGCTGTTTGATGTGGCGTGACACCCTGTGACGTTTTTGGGTCAAACAGAAAAATCTATATATGCTCCCTGACAGATATTACTATATCCACTGTTCCAAGAGAAACCTATGAACTTTAGTTTACCTTCTAAAAAAGAGATAGAAATTTAAAACAGGGGGCATGGGAACTGTTTATTTCTTCAAACTCATGTATCATGTTGAAATCAAATCTCTACACTAATTTGGCCCAGAAATTTAAGAGCCACCTACCAGTTATTGGTCACAGAATCTCCTCTCGGTTAGGTTTAAATAACATCTTCCAGTACATTCTTATTATAGAAAAGGAGATGTACTTAGGTGAGGTATATATGAGATGGAGTTAGATTATTCCTGGAAAATTAAAAGGGAGAGTAAAAGGAAAGAAGTATTCACTTGCTCAACTGACACAGACTTAATTCTTAGAACTTGTTTAGCAGAATTGGCTCTGGGTTAGAGATTCCACTGATGTAGCAAATAATGTCATGAATGTTGATTAATAAAACTAGTCTGGAGCTCAGGCAGGTCAAGTCTGGGTGACTGGCATGTGCATCACTTCACTGGTGGAGTCACTGCTGAGGAGCTTAGCTCAGTTCAGATACTAATGGAAATAAAAGGATTTCATGGGGCCAAATTAGCAGGCGGTCCACAATAAATCATAGCTATAAAAACTCCAAATATCATGACTAGAGGGAAAAAAGAACACTTTTATGTGTAATTGGTAATACTTATTGACTTATGTATTGTGTGCTTTCAAAAAGTTATACTAACTCATTCAATGATGACTATATAATTTATTGTCCAAACCATAAAACTTTTGTCCAGGACAAATAGTAAAGCAGTAAGGATGTGTGGACAATAGGCATAAAATGGGACTATTCTAGGCAAACCTTAAGGTATACATACTGAGATCCATGTATATAATAATAACAAAAATTTTAAATCCATGTAATAGACAAAACCACAAAGCAATTTAAATAGTCATAATGAATGTTTATTTGGTGGTTACTGTGTCCCAAATACTCATTTTATCCTGGCATCAACTTTATGAGGTAAGAAGCCAGTTTAATAATTGGTAAATTATTACTCAGAGAGACTAATAAATTTCATTAAAGTCACAAAGTTGAATATTACAGAATAAGGATTTAAATCCATACAGTCTACACACAACTCATATACTAAATAACATATGCTAATCTAGAATTAGGTAAACTAAAGACAAATTAAGTGTACTTAGTACAACCATAGAGTATAAGGAACTAGATAATAAGTATTCAAAATTTAAGTACAGACTCCTTTTTAAAGATAACGACTATGCTGTCATCACATTACAAATGTGGTAAGTATGATTCCTGAGAACAAGATACTCAAGTTTTAATCCACTCACTGCCCACACCAGATTCACTTGGGTGCTTATTAAGACTCAAGATTCTTGAGCCCCTGGTTCTTAGGTATATAGTGTTTGAGAATGTTTCCTAAAATACAGAAGCAAGAGTAAATTTGTGACATTGCATTTATGGTGTTTCGTTTTTGTCTTTTTAACCTGTTTACAATTTAGTGTAACTAAGGGAAAGCACCGATTAGAATGAGTATTTAAGTACACTGTGTTGACTTAATCTCAGTTAATTTAAAATGTTAACTTCTACCCACTGGCTTCCTAAAGTTTTCTTATAAAAATATTTTTAAATTTAACATGAACAATGTACAATTTGATATGAAAATTAGATATTTAGATAAGTCATTGTTATTTAAAAAACTATTACTGACAACAGAAGAAATTGTTCTAATTGAATCATCTGCATTAAAAAAGCTAAAGTTATAGGTAATGATTTTTAACTGCATCTAGAAAAGCCAAACTATCTTAGTTTTATTAGTACTTAGAACTATTTATGAGATTTTTAAAGCATTTATTGAATGTATTATTTTATTCTTTTTGTTAATTTGAGATTCTCACAATTTAGGATACTGAATCATAATGTCTTCCTTCTTTTAAGGAAGGAAGACATTTTAAACAATACTAAACAATATTAGCTTACTATTTGTCAGGCACTATTTTAAGTGTTAACAACAAGTCAATGAACAAAACAAGTACACAAGAAATTACTACCATCTCAGAGTTTACTCACAATAGTGAGTCTTGTGCTTCCTTGCCTTAAAACGAATAGTCACAAATTAACAAACTTTTAGGTGAAGAAATGGTATACCAATCGAAGAAAGTGACTTCTGTCATCACTATTGTTTTCAGGGATGCTGTAAGAGAAAGTTAGGACAGAAAGAGTATAAATCAAAGGACAGAAATAAGTTTCTTTAGGGTTAATATCAAGTGTGAAACTTCCCGTGTGAGGCAGGGATCAGGAGGACTTATATATTTCAAATGTGAAGGTCTAGAGAGACATGAATCAGCCCCTTAATTGGAAGGGAGAGCTAAGGTGATGGTACTTGGATCAACTCTGTAGGCTTCCGATAGATCTTCTTAGCCTCTTTGTTTAGAAAGGGAACTCTAAAGAGAATGATGTAAGCAAGCCCTTTAGTGGGAGTGAGAAGGAAGGGAGAGCAGTGAGTTTACTTTATGGAATAAAAGTTAAAGCAAAAAACCAATGCACACCCAGCTGCCTCGGAAACAGTATGCCAGGACACACTAAATTAATTCTGAAAGATCCTTTTAAACTTGATAAATTCCCTGTGTATTATTTCCATTCTGCTCTATTTTCCAGTCTTGATCATGCAGTAGTAAAACCCATCTAATGAAAGTGTCTGTTTGCTTTTCTTTGTGGGAAACTAGGGAAGCCCAAGAAAATCAAGTAGTGGCAAGGCAGCTTTAGAGGAGAGAAGAAAACCAGTTTAATCCTGCAAGCCCTGGTCATGCTAGGAAAAAAAAGAAAATAGAGTATGAACTGCTGGCTGAGTCTACAGTGTGTGCCCATGTCTAACTGAAGAGAGATCCACTTGGTGTACACAAAGATTGTGCTGGGTATTGGAAAGGAAATAGTATTTCTTTCATTCATGGAGGCAATGGGCTGGACAGTTGCATTATAACAATGCTTATCTCTGTCTTTATCACCTAATTCACTCTAAGTCCCTTAAGAACAAAAGTTAAGTCTCATTCATTTTTGCTTTCCCATGACCCACTGTGGTAGTTAACACAAATTACTCATAAAAGTTGATTTTAAAATAAATCAATTATTTAATTAATGACTTGGAATCCTCTTACAGTTTTTTAAAAATAAAACATTTATAGAATTCTTATTAGGGAAGGGGTGCTAAAAAATAATATGAATCACTCTCCTAAAGAAATTGATATATGATCTGAATCTTGATCAGTATGATGTGGAAAATGGGGAAAGGGACCTTTTAGACCCAGAGACTAGAATTTGCGGATGGGTAGCAGTGATGACGTGTCTTTTGGAGTGACTCAAGTGTAAGAGGGAAGAGGTGAGTCTGGAAAAGTATGCCAGGACCAGAAAATAAGTAATTCTGAATGTCATGTTAGTTTTCAGTTTTAATCAGTGGGTCATGGGTAAACCGAAGAAGTTTGTAAGAAGAGAAATGGAATGTGGGATCTGATTTGTCTTTTGGAAAGTTAGAACTGACACACATTTGCATGAAGGAATAACTGAAACCTATAAAACAATCAGGTTATGGGGCTATTGAAACCGTCAAGGAAACAATAAAGTAAAATCTGAACAAAGATATGGTTAATGTACATAAATGTATATGTGTTTAAACGTATAAAGCAAAAAATGCATATATCACATGATGTGTTAAAACATGTAAAACACATTCCAAAGGCTTACTGATGAATACTGAAGTACATCATGTAAGAGAGAAAAGATCCCAAAGTTTCCAGTTGGGGAACTGATAGTATTCTTTTATTGAAAAAAAAAAAAAAAAAAAAAAACAGAAGGCAAGGGAAGATTCAGCAGAAAAATGCTAGTTATCAGTCTAGGAACCTGCTGAATTCAAGGTGCCCATAATCATTTTATGGAGTTGTTCCTCAGATAATGGGATATTAAGTTTTGTAGCTCTAGGAGTGGCTAGGATTGAGCATGGATTTAAGATTTATCAGCAAAGAATTAGAAGACTATCCAACAAAGGAATAGCTCATCCCATGAAGTGGTTGGAGCTGGAGGAAAGAAGTGAACCCCAGGGATGTCAACATCCAAGAAGCAAGAGTTGAAGAGGAGATGGAGAAGGCCATTCAGGGGGCCACTGGGAAGACATGGGAGAGCTTCTAACCAAAGATAAAGGAAGCCAAGCTTCCATGAGGGATCCAGTCAGGTGTCACACAAGATGACTGGGGCGGGGAGATGACAAGCTACTGGAAAACAGTCTAATGACATCCTGCAGTGTTTTAAATTGTTTTACAGAGTGTGGAAAAAATTAATAGTGAATGGAAACTGGGGCATTACTGGTACTTACTTGGTGATGAAAAGAAAGGGCAAGATGAGTTTGTAGCTGGAGCAGATGCCCGAGTCAAGAAAATGATCTCTCTCTGGGTAATTTGGCCTTCTGATTCCTAGTTAGGGACCAGAGAGGGTCTAAATCTGTCCTTGAGGCTGACTCCCTATCTTTTCCAGTTTTCTTCTTTCTTCAGCACCATACACGTTTTCAGATTCAGCCCCTTCTTGTGAGTGCTCCCTATTTGTGTTCCAATACTTACCTTCCCATCTGGGGTATGTTACAAAGTCTGAGATGCCTCCAGCACTGGACATGCTCAGTAATTAGGACAGGTTTATAGGTTTGGGGACAGAGAAGAACATAGATGTATCAGTTGCTAAGGAAAGTATGCTTTTACCATTATACCCAAATAACAGCATCACTCTCGAATTTGAAAATGCTACTAAAATTCACAGAATATTTCTCTCAAATATGCAGTTAAGTCTTACCTGCTTTCATTTCTCTTATTTTGACTTATTTTTGCCTCTGGATATGTTTATTTCCGACTGTTTTTCTTAATCTCTCTCCTTTTATTAGGTATTTCCTAAATGTTTTGAAAATCCTAACTGACATTATAAAGTTTTTTATTGAGATGAGAAACTTTTTATGGTTCTTTCCTCATCTGCCCACATTACCAAATGTGTTTCCTTTTAAAGGGCCAGGTGGTTTAACTCTACAGGCCACATGTATTTTGAAGAAGTCATAACAATTATCCAGAGGGTAGAATATAAACACTAGTTTAGTGCATACTCAGTCTTAGAAATCACATGAAAGATAGAAAGCTAATCTCATTTATAGCTATAGTTTATGGGGAAAAAAGTTTTCATATATATAGCTTACTTGATGGAATTTTTTTTTTTTGGCAACTCCAAATATAAGTCAAAATAACTGAAAGTATTATGATTTACCAGGACAGATTTGTTCTTTTTTTTCCCCAGTGTCACTGGCCCCTTTTACACTTTTCAAACACTGTTGTATTAATGTAAATCAGCCAGTGTCAGCTTCACAACAGATTCCATACTGCTCAGCCCCAGACCATTCTCTGCCAAACACATAGAGATAACGTGCCCTCTGGAGAAATTGACAGATGTAAAACTGGAGGAAACAGAAGCACTTCTGTTTTCTTGTTCCCAGAGCTCTGGCCCTTCAACCTGTTGACACTTAGTCCCACAGCAGGCGCTAATCCAAGGGAGGAAGCTTTCTCTCTGAAGGTCTTTAAGTCTTGCTGTTGTTCATAATCTAGAAAACCACAGCTTCATTTATTTCCAATATGTTTCCAAAGTAAAATGGCTAACAAAATGAGGTAGATGGAGTAGTTAGCATTTTGTCCCTTTAAATTCCCAGTGTTTGTTTCCTTTTGATTTAACAGTTTTGAGGTAGTTTTTTTTTCAAAGAATTAGATGCCCAAAGAAACAGAGATTTCCCTGCTCAGTGGTTTCGGATTTCTTGTTGTATAGCACCACCTCGTGGTTATTCTGTTTCCTTAATTATTACAAGGAATGAGGGACTGATTTCCTATCCTTGTGTATTTTACTTTATGTTGCTATTCTTTAGTGGCTCAGTGTGTCCTACTCTTTGCGACCCCATGAACTGTAGCCCGCCAGGCTCCTCTGTCCCTGGGATTTTCCAGGCAAGAATACTGGTGTGAGTTGCCATTTCCTTCTGCAGGGAATCTTCCCAACCCAGGGATCTAACCAGTATCACCTGCAAGTCTCCTGTATTGCAGGCAGATTCTTTATCCCTTAGCCACTGGGGAAGCCCATTTTATTTTGTAACCATGACTAAAATTGATATACATCAAAGTATAGGTTAAATATAATCACTACTCTGGTAAAGATGTTTATATACACTCATCATCTCGTTATTGCATCTGAGGTTCATTGTATTTGTTCTAGGGACAACGATGTAGGGAGTTGTATCTTCAGTGGAGTAGAGGAAAAGGAACACTGAAGAAGCTTAGGAGAAAGGATGGGAACTTTCTTCTTTTCCTCTAATCAACCAGTTCCCAACTTTTTCATGTGCCTCTGATTAACCTCCCAAGAAGCCAGTTCACCTGTCCTGCTATACATTTTTTCAGTCCAGAAACCCCATTCTTCCTGCCACTGCTGAGTCCTTGTTCCCTTGACCAAGTGAGAGGTGGCTAATGGTGGCTCCATTGAGCCCCTGGGGGTAGATGCTTTCTGGGATCCAAAATGTGAATATATTTTATTAGAATTTTAAATGTAATAATTTTTGTATACATCAGGGGTATAGTTGCAAAAACAGTCTCTGTATCTTTTTGACCAAGAAGCATAATCACAGTGAAAGCACTAATGACACTGCATATATCAATAAATAGATTGGTTTATGTTCATTTGAATCCAACGCTAAGTCTTAGAGCCACTCTAATCTATTTCTTAAACTTGAAGAAGTTTCCATATGGTCATTTTCAAATGGAAAGAGAGAGGACAAATGATTGTTTATGAAACAAAATCTATAAACTATTCTACAAAACCAGTCTATCATACATGTTTACAATTAAAAGCCAAGAAAGGCTATAAATCAGCCACAGTATTAGAATGTGCTATCACCCAGATAAACAAACCTCAAAAAAATTCAACTCACACCTACATTTAACTCTATAAATTTGGGAGAATTATAACAAAGATCTCAATAATTCTCATAAATAGCAGCCTTAGTGCATCCTTTAATACCTCGTAGCAAGATTTATTTTGAGAATTTAAAATAAATTACATTGCAAAATAAATTAAAATGCTTTGGCATTTTGACTTTTTGAAAAATCAAGCAGTGAAATAAAGTTGCACTCTTATTAGGTTCTTATCTTCTTGTATGGAAGTCTTAAAGAGATTAACATGAAGGTAGATGCACATTTGTCTATTTTCCCCCATTAGACTGCAACTTGAAAAGACAAAAATTATTATTTATGGTTGCATAACTTTAATCAAGTAAAAGCAGTAATACATTCATTGTACATATTCAAATAGCTTGTGCAGTACTTATTTTTCTAGTGCAAAGTTAAAACTACTATAATGAAAATCTATCATAAATCAAAATAATTTATATGTAAAGAATTCTATCTTCTAATAGTTTTTTTTTTAATTTTTCATATGTAATGTTATCTTCATGTACAAGTGGAGATGTTGTGTTCATGAAAAATATTTATGTAAAGTAATTGACAGTATTGGGCTTCCCAGGTGGCACTACTGGTAAAGAACCCGCCAGCCAGGGCAGGAGACATAAGAGACGTGAGTTCAATCCCTAGTTTAGGAAGATCCCCTGGAGAAGGGCTCACAACCCACTCCAGTATTCTTGCCTGGAGAATCCCATAAACAGAGGAACCTAGCGGGCTACAGTCCACAGAGTCACAAAGAGTCACACAACTGGAGCAACAGCATGCAGGGAAATGTCAATTGATGATGTTAATGGGTTTATAAACATGGACAGGAAAATAACTACTTAACTGTTTAAGCAAGAACCTCCTTCCCACCTTCAATGTGGACTATTGACAACCAGTTGGCATGATTCTAAGAGTGCTCAGACATCTCATTAGTAGCAGGGGAAAGAGGAATTTGAATAGGATCACAAAACAGAGTGTTGAATTAATCCAAGTCATGGATTTTATAGAACAGGGATTAGAAGAAAATTGGGATGGTAATCATGGCAATCCTTAATTGGTAGAGGCAGAAATGGGGAACTTAAGTAGATACTACCCAATAAGAAATCTACTTTTGTAATCACTTTAATATTCAAAATGAATACTATCGTTCATGTTTGAATATTTGTCACACATGAAATTCCATATGCATACTTAACATATGCAGATTCATAGGCATCCTTAACAGATATTTTTTCACCTTGTTTTTCATTTCAAATTTGTCTTATTGAAGATTATTTTAACTTTATTAGCAAAATGCAGACAAAGAACTCTAAGTCCTAAAACCTAAAGCACCCATAGGGAATGAGTCAGTAAACATAAGAAGTGGCAATGGACAAGGGCAGTAGGGACTTTTCTGTGTACCATTGATGACAAGGGTTCAGTAATGAGACACAGATAAGAAACTATTTGTGGTCATTTATTCATGCTTTCAACATGCAGTCAATGAATGCCTCCTATGTGGCAGGGACTATGCTAAGAACTGTAATGCAAATATGAAAAATCCAAGGTCCCTGCCCTTATGGAGCTCCTGTCCAGAGAAGGAAAGCAGGCTTGCCATAACTGAAGATTTCTCTGAGGCTCCCAGCACTGGAGGGGCCCAAATCAGTACTGGGGAGGTTTGGGTAGCGGTGGGGTGGTCAAGAACAGCTGTTCAGAAAAGCCTATCCTAAACCTCAGTCTTTAAAGACAAGTAGGAATGGTTTGTATCAGGTGATAATGGTAAAGGCATTGAAGGCCATGACTGAAATTATGCAAAAACTGAGAAAGTATAATTGACTCAAAAATAGCAAGTGATTTCCAAACTGTAAAAGGCTAAGGTACTTTTGGGAAATTAAAGAAAAAGCAAAAAACTAGAGAGTCAGAAAGAGG
Organism: Antilocapra americana; assembly: GCA_007570785.1. Lineage (NCBI taxonomy): Eukaryota > Metazoa > Chordata > Mammalia > Artiodactyla > Antilocapridae > Antilocapra > Antilocapra americana. The sequence continues at coordinate 22,059,321 of ML660765.1, read as the reverse complement.
AAATCATGACAAACCTAATATGCTCCCCTAAGGAGTTTGGGACCTTATACTGAAGGTGGTTCAGAGCTAGCAAAGAATTTAGACAGTAAAGTTCATGAATGTGTAATATTTTAGAAGTGTTAAGGTAAAATTATATTTTGATGAGCTTATGAAACAAGAGGAATGCTTTGCTATCATGTTGACTAAAATGATAAGGTAAGACTATGTGCAGACATAAATTAAAAATATTATGTTTCTGCTGTTGTCAAAAAGAAAAATCAAAACAAAACAATTGAGCAAAAGGAACTATGCCTAAATGTCAGTGATGGCTGACTTTGGGTGCTAGGATTATAACAGAACTAATTTAATGAACTCATATTGTGTATAATTCAATTTTATCTCTAAAAGATTCCAAACTTCACAGCACTCTTCATAAAGAGCTAAAAAGTAGAAAGTTATGCCTTTATTTTATTGTCAATATATGTTACAATTTCATATTGTTACATGAGACTAAAATGTCTTTAAAGTAATCTTTATTCACTACACATTCACAGTGAATTTAGTGTTTCATCTGAAATTTGGAGTTCATATTGTCAATATTGTTTTCCTCTGAAGGATACAGGAATTGGTCTGCAATCATAATTTCTAGAGAGAGGCAGTATGGTTTATAAAACAAAAAGACATGCTCAAGCTAGCAGAGGTTTATTTCCAGATGTTTGTCCTCTGACAAATTGCTTAATGTTCCTGGAAAAGGATGATGATAATGATGACCCACAGATGTAAGGGGGTTGCAGTGGGTGTGGTAATGGCAACAGGCTGTGTAGCCAAATTTCATCTGAATTTGTTTTTGTTAATTATATACGGCTAATACTCACATTGTGAGAAGTGGTTGAAAACATAGTGACATTCTTACAGATTTGGTTGATTTTTACCCCCCAGGCTTATATCCGACAGTGGTTTATTTCCCCCCCAGGGTGCTTGCTGACATGTCAAGATTCAAATATCTCTGCTTTTTTATTGTCCATTTTTGTGGACATATAAGATCTTCCTTCAGTGATTATTCCACCATCTTTCCATTTCCTTGCTTGGAAATTGGTGACTCATCTGAAATTTTGGAAATGGTATCCCAACCTTAACTCTCTCAGATTACTTATGGATGGATATAAGAAAGTTAGGAAATTCTAATGGCCTCTCTTGGAAGTGAATGTTCCTGTGTCTGCCCAGACATGCATACAGCACTGGAGCAGGTCTTGACAAATTTGTAGAGTAGACACTAATTTAAACATGCATCACAAAGAAGGAAGAGAAACACCTTCATTGGTGTGGATTGTTCTTCTGCCTCAAACCTATCAATGGTGTCTCATCTCAGAGTAAAAGCCAAAGTACACATATCTGTAAGACACTGCATGCTTCTCTCTCTCTCTCTCTCTCTCTGACTCAGCTACTATGACTCCACTTCCTAGCTTGACTCCAGCTGCACTGACCATCTTGCTACTTCCTGTACATTTCAAGATTTTGTACCTGCAGTTCCCATCTTTTTGCAACACTCTTCCCCACATTTCTACCTGGTTTACTGTATCAGCTCCTTTAAGTCTCTGGTCAAATGTTTCCTCAGTGAGTTCTTCTTTTCCCATCTCACCTAAAGTACTAACTACCCCACCAACACTTTTGAGTGTGTCCCCCTCCATTCTCACGCTTGCCCTTTCAGAAAAGTTATTTATAGAACTTATAACCATCTCTTTATTTTCTGCCTATATCAACTCTTTGAGAGTGGAGATTTGTGTGAATTATGCTCACTGCTATATCCCTAGCATCTAGAACTATATCTTCATATACTGTGTGCTTGATAAACGTTTAGAGTACAAATACATATATTCATCATATGAAGTTAGAAAAACTTTGTCAAAGAGAATTTAATTGGAAAAAAAGAAGTACTGGATATATTTATAGTAAAATTGTATAATCATATCTCAAAATAAATAGGATATTTCTTTCAGTTAATAAGGATAATTCATCAGGAGGAAGAAAGACAGGTGGCACTGGAAGCCAACAGGAAGCACTTCATCCCAACACAGGAGGCACCAACTTAGACTCAGGCAGAAGTTGTTGTCAGCCAAAATCTGGTCTCAGAATTTCATTCCTTAAAGACTCCATAGATCTAGAAGGATGGTACCAACAAGCCTACATACAGGGCGGCAAAGGAAACACAGACATAAAGAACAGACTTCTGGACTCGGTGGGAGGAGAGGGTGGGATGATTTGAGAGAATAGCATGTAAACATGTACATTACCACAGGTAGAATGGGTGACCAATGCGAGTTTGATGCATGAAGCAGGGCACCCAGGGCCAGTGCTCTGTGACAACCTGGAGGGGTGGGGTGGGGAGGGAGACGGGAGGTGGGTTCAGGATGAGGGGGACACATGTATACCTACGGCTGAGTCATGTTGATGTATGGCAAAAGCCATCACAATATTGTAAAGTAATTATATTCCAATCAAATAAATTTTTAAAAAAAGACTCCATAGAATAGGGTCAGGTGGTATTCTCCCTACTAGTTAGAGGATTTGGGGCCAGTGACAATAAACACCACTATTCTGCTACCAGTTTGGAACAGAATAGCTTAAATAGAATATATTTGACCTAGCCTGATAAAAACTTGCAGTCTATATGAAGCAAATCAAGGAAAAGCATAGGACTGTAGAGGTGAATGTCACTTGTGAGTTAGAATTCTAATCATTGTTTTACAATTTACTAGGGTAGCCACCAGCCATCACTGAAGCCCTGCAAAACTCAGAATTCTAGTTATTTTTGAGGTTGAGACTTAAGACTACATGAAATGAAAATGTCACCCACTTACTGTGATTGTGAACATAGTGGATCCTTAGCAAGCACTAGGCACACCAAGTAGTCAACTTTAATGATGCAGAAGTTAAGGCTTATCTGGGAAGGTTCCAACAATAAGTAAAGTGGCAAAAAAGGGAAAAGAGGAAATTTCTAGAGGAATGAAAGATTTTAGATTCTATGAGCACATAGGCTTAGTTTACTCTGGGACTCCCCTTTTATAAAAGTAGGAACTTGAGAAATAGGCAAGTCCCCTATATAATAATAGGCAACTCCCCTTTTATAAAAGTAGGAACCTGAGACAATAGGCAAGTCCCTAGGAAGAAAAGCTTCATGTCAAGTACACACAGAATGTGGCCCTAAAAACAAGTTGGGAAAAGGAGATTATTTTCATAACAGGAGTCCACCATTTTCAGAGGGACAGAATCTTGGAATGGGCCCTGAGTTTCAAGGCCACAAGCCTCAGGATGGAAAACCAACTTGACGTTCTGGTCGCACCCATTCCCTCATGCTCAATAGACGTCTAGCTGCTTTTTCTCCCAATTAAATTACACATAAATTTTAAGAGATTTCTTCTGGTTTTGGAGAAGTCTGCCTATAAATTTTCTCATTCAAGGACTGCAAGTCATTGAGATTGGGTAGCCTATGAAGTTTTCATAGGACAGTGGATAATATACTTTTATCTTTTCTAGAATATTACCTATGAAAAGAATTTATGGGCAACCTTCCTTGCTGAGTACAGCAGAGATTTTGCTGAAGAAAAATTGTAATCAAAAGAAAATACTAACTTTTAAAACAAAATGTTATGTGTAACTACTTAAGATTTCCTAGGTGTAGACATTTACCAAAGCAATTTGTTCTTTGGTTCTAGGAAGACACTGTGATAGGCCATATTGGGAAATTTTTATTGTATACAGTGGGAACCCCAGGGTAATCTAGATAGACAAGACTTAGAGAAAAAATTAAATGAAATCTCTTTCTTTGAAATAAAGTAGTAAGGATTTTTGTAATTATCTACTATTGCTTGATAAATAAGAGTGAAAATCTTAGGGGAAAAAAAAGGAATTGCATTATAGACCTGTAGTATCCAATGATAACCACTAGCCACATAAATTTAATCAAATTAAAAATTCAATTATTCAGTTATATTAGCCATATTTCAAGTGCTCAAGCCATATGATGCTAGTGGCTACTGGATTGGACCCTGCAAAAGTTTTGTTGGACAATACTAGTCTGGACAAATGGGATTCTCAGGGACTTGATTTGTGGGAGGGTATTCAATAGCAGGTCAAGAAGCAACAGTTAGAACCAGACATGGAACAACAGACTGTTTCCAAATTGGGAAAGGAGCATATCAAGGCTGTATATTGTCACCCTACTTATTTAGTTTATATGCAGAGTACATCATGTGAAATGCCAGGCTAGATAAAGCACAAGCTAGAATCAAGATTGCCAGGAGAAATACCAATAACCTCAGATAAACAGATGACACCACCCTTATGGTAGAAAGTGAAGAACTAAAGAATCTTTAGATGAAAGTGAAAGAGGAGAGTGAAAATATTGGCTTAAAACTCAACTTTCAAAGAACTAAGATCATGGCATATGGTCCCATCACTTCATGACAAATAGATGGGGAAACAACAGTGACAGACTTTATTTTGGGGGGCTCCAAAAATCACTGCAGATGGTGACTGCATCCATGAAATTAAAAGGCGCTTGCTCTTTGGAAGAAAAGCTATGACTAAACTAGACAGCATATTAAAAAGCAGAGACATTATTTTGCCAACAAAGGTCCATCTAGTCAAAGCTATGGTTTTTCCAGTAGTCAGGTATGGATGTAAGAGTTGGACTACAAAGAAAGCTGAACACCAAAGAATTGATGTTTTTGAACTGCAGTGTTGGAGAAGACTCTTGAGAGTCCCTTGGACTACAAGGAGATCCAACCAGTCCGTCCTAAAGGAAATCAGTCCTGAATATTCATTGGAATGACTGATGCTGAAGCTGAAACTGCAATACTTTGGCCACCTGATCCGAAGAACTGACTCATTTGAAAAGACCCTGATGCTGGGAAAGATTGAAGGCTAGAGGAGAAGAAGACGACAGAGGATCAGATGGTTGGATGGCATCACTGACTCAATGGACGTGAGTTTGAGTAAACTCCGGCAGTTGAGTGATGGACAGGGAAGCCTGGCATGCTGCAGTCCATGGGGTCGCAAAGAGTCAGACACGATTGAGTGACTGAACTGAACTGAACTGATTATCAACAGCAGAATTGCTTTCTGATCATGTGAGGATCTTGTCTTCCTCGGGTCTTCAGCACAAATCTGTTCAACATAGAATCCCATTCATTTGATATTAGTGGTACCTCTTTGGGAAATGAAGGAAGAGAGGCAAAGCTCCAAAGCTGTAGGTGGAAACCAACCACAAAGTAATGAAAGCCTGAAGCTAAGTGATTATGAGTCCTGGATATGACAAGAGAAAAACAAATTTGAAATAACCTCCATTTCTTTCAATATTTTAGAGAAAGTTGGCCCTTAAAGAAGGGAGAAGTAGATGGAAGCTAGATAGTATTACTTTATAAAAGGTATTTGAGCCATTTTGTTTAAATGTTAGAATGAAAGATGGTCCCAGGAAGTGGGAGACCACCATGAATTCCAAGAGGCAAACATTTTGATTTCCCTAATATAAATGATTAAATACTTTGTGAAGTACGATCTTAGGGTTTTGACTTCCTGGGTATATCCCCAGAGAGTTAAATTCTTTACTTGGGAGAATTAAACCAAGGGCACTATTTAACAACTTCAGTTCATTATAGATGAGGAGCATTTTTTTCAAGAGTTAACTAGCATTTTAATCTTTCCTAAGTTATTTCATGCCAAAGAGATAAACAGCCATTCTCAGGCTTATCAGCACCCTTTTTCTGCAACAGAAGGAAGATGATAGTTATAAGACCAGGCTGTACTTTTCCTTGAATATATTTTACCAAACAGGGAAAGAAAAAAAAAAAAAAACACCTACATTGAATCTCTGTTTAAAGAAAAAAGAAAATATAAGGAGATTAAATTATTTCCAACAATAATGACTCAACTTTGTGTTTTCTAAAATCTTCCTGTTTGAGAAACATATTACTATCCCTACTTCACCATTGTAGAATGCATGTGAGGAAAGAAATAGAACTTGCCTTTCATCATATTGGTTACCAGACCACACTAAGTCCAACTCAGTGGAAATGGTTGAACAATCACCCAGGGACCTTGCATTTGAATGCAAGAACTAGATGGGTCTATTTGAAGTTCTGTATTAAAAATGCAGATATTTTTGGCGTGGGAAGAAGTATTTGATGTACAGCAATAAGTGGAATTTGGATGGTTAAAGACAGATACATGCCTGATGTGTTCAGAGACTGGGGCAAGAATACAAAGCTATTAAATAAATATGTTTATGGTAGATCATTTCTCAGATGGCCTTGACAGTCCTTCACACCCCCATATGCCTTTTGGCACTCCTCCGATTAAGTGATTGAACCTATTTCCCTCTCTTTATATGGACTGGTCCTATGGCTTGTTTTGGGCTCTAGAATATGAGGGAGTGTGATTTCTGGGCCTAGGTCTTAAAAGGCCTTGCATCCTCCCATTTTTGCCCTTAGAAGTCAGCCATATAAAGAAGCTTATGATAGACTCTTTGATCAGACGAAAATGGAAAGAGAGGTCGTATGGATAGAAACAAGATGTTGCAGCTGGCAGCCAGCATCAAGGTTCCAAACACATGAGGGAAGCATCCTGGGTCCTCTAGCAACAGCCTACACCTTGTGGAATATCCTCACCGGAACAATGAAATGATTGTTGTTTCAAACCACCACATTTTGGCAGAGTCTGTTACTTAGCCTTAGACAATTGAAACTATCTTCCTACTTTGGCAATATAACTCCATAATGAGTTCAATTTTCAATTTTTCAAGGCTAGATTCAATTTTCAATTTTTATGCCATCTCTGAGTTCTTTCATGGGATTATCTAGTCCTAGGCAAGCTGACTCATACTCTCCCATTCTCTTCTACCTCCAGCTCTGACTCTACAGGGCTTTCACACACACGGCGTGTTTCCAGCCTGCTTGTCCAAGCTGTTTTCATACTTCTGCAGTAGCTCACTCTTCAGAGGACCACTGGAGGCTCTGGAAGCAGGTCCAGGGCTATTCAGACAGGGAATTTTGAAGTCCTGGGTAGCCAAGTTCAAAAAGAGGGTATGATTCTGGTTGGGCCTCCCAGGTGGCACTAGTGGTAAAGAATCGGCCTGCCAATGCAGGATACGTAAGAGACCCAGGTTTGATCCCTGGGTTGGGAAGATCCCTTGGAGGAGGAAATGACACCCCACTCCAGTATCCTTGCTGAGAGAATCCCAGGGAAGTGGAGCCTGGTGGCCACAGTCCATGGGGACACAAAGAGCTGGAGACAACTGAGCATCTGAGCACACACATGATTCTGGCTGGGCAAGTCCTCTCAGCCCTGTGAGCGCCTCACCCTGTGTGGAGCGGCATAACCAGAAGCCAGCCAAGCAAAACTTGCTAAAACGTTTGCCTGGTTTCAGAAGAATCACTGGAACTAGATCTAAATATTTTAGGGATTACTTTGTTTTCTCAATGTCTGTTCTTTCCATCTTTCATTCTTAGATAACAAGAGAATTTTTAGTCAACATATGGTCACTCAGCTAAAAGGCTACATTTACTCCTTTGCAGCTAGGTATGACAAGGAGATGACCAAATGTGCTTAGGCAATATGTGCAAATGACCGGTCTTGTCATGAAAGTGAAGGAGCACATACTTCCCTTCTTTCCCTTTTTCTACTGCCTGGAATGTGAATGTAATGGCAGGAATGGGAGCAATCATTTTGTACAACTAGCTGGAGCACTAGAGCAAGTAGTTAGGAGAAGGTACTGTTCCTAAAGACTGTTGACGCACCCTGTCAGCCTTAAAAGACCTAATCAGTTTTGCCTGTTGGAGAGAGATAAGACTTTTCTTCTCTGGGCCAACATTAATTTAGCTTCAATGTGTATCCTACTGTGGAATCATCCTTATAATTATATAATTTAATTAAATTCTGCCTTAATTGAAAAATCTGAGTGTGAAAAGAAAATTAGTGTTACATGAGAATTAAGTTAAATGCTTTGGAAAGACTTCATAGAGTCTAGGACAAAAAAATAAATAAAGCTATTGAATTACTTGAGTGAAAAAAGAGAAGGGAGGTGAGAGAATCATAGAAATATAGAATGATTCTGTACTCAGCTTCACAAGAATCTATAAAATTGTTTCTATGTATCAAAGATACTAAGACACCAAAACTGGAAATTTTTTAAAGATGCATTATATGTATTGTTTATTCAAGGAAGTTTAGGCAGAAGTCTGAACAGTGGAATACTCTCACAGTAAAAGACTACAATCTGTATCTAAAGGCTAAAAAATGTGGATTTATATGTTTTGAGTTAAGCAAATGTTCAAGGTACACCTAGATTTGAGCAATTTAATTAGCCAACTCTTTACAGAGCCCAAACACAGAAGAGGATTTTTACTATTACAGGAGAGGGCAATTGCACTTATGGAAACTGCAGAGTAAATAATACATACATTCTTATCTGAGATTGTGGATTTGCTGACTCTAAATTAACTGTTTTAAGGTCTTCATAAAATCACTGCTGCTGCTGCTAAGTCGCTTCAATCGCGTCCAATTCTGCACAGTTGGACCCCACAGACAGCAGCCTGCCAGGCTCCTCCATTTCTGGGATTCTCCAGGCAAGAGCACTGGAGTGGGTTGCCATTTCTTTCTCTCTCAGTCGTGTGTGACTCTTGGCAAACCCCTTGGACTGCAGCCTACCCGGCTCCTCCCTCCATCCATGGGATTTTCTAGGCAAGAGTACTGGAGTGGGGTGCCATTGCCTTCTCCGTCATACAATCACAAATACCCCTAATTATAGGTTAATGTTTGGAGTGAAGCAGACTATAATGTCAGTTAACTTTATCAAGGAGTTGGTGGTTGGCCTTCTTGGAAAATGCTTTATTAGTAAGGTTTATTTCTACTTGTTCAATACTCAGATGATAAATCCTATTATTTTATTCACCTGTTTTATCAAATAACTGTAATCTGATGTATTTATTGCTATTTAATGTAACTTGGACTTTCTCTGTCTTTAAAATGTTGAGAGAGGAAATCTTCCGCTTTTTTACAATTAAGAACAGAACTAACGTATTCTCTTCCCTATTTTTTTTCTTTTTCTCTCTGAGCAGACATTTTTCTTATTTTATCTTTTTTTTTCTTTACTTTATTGTGTTGGTTTTGCCATACAGTAACATGAAACCGCCATGGGTCTACACATGCTTCCCCTCCAGAACCCCTCTCCCTCCCCGCTCCCGAATCCCTCCCCCTGGGACATCTCGGTGTACCAGCCCCGAGCATCAACCCTGGGCTGGCGATTGATTTCACATATGGTAATTAACATGTTTCAATGTCTTTCTCCCATATCATCCCACCCTTGCCCTCTTCCACAAAATCCACGTGTCCGTTCTATACATCTGTGTTCCTTTTGCTGTCTCGCATGCAGAGTTCTCATTACCATCTTTCTAAATTCCATATATATGCATTAGTATACTGTATTGTTGTTTTTCCTTCTGGCTTACTTCACTCTGGATAATAGGCTCCAGTTCCGTCCACCTGAGTAGAACTGATTCAAATGAATTGTTTTTTAATGCTGAGTAATATTCCATTGTGTATATGTACCACAGCTTTCTTATCCATTTGTCAGTTGATGGGCATCTAGGTTGCTTCCATGTCCTGGCTATTGTAAATAATGCGGCGATGAACATTGGGGTACACGTGGCTCTTTCAATTCTGGTATCCTCGGTGTATATGCCCAGCAGTGGGATTGCTGGGTCATATGGCAGGTCTATTTGCAGGTTTTTAAGGAATCTCCACACTATTTTCCATAGTGGCTGTACTAGTTTGCATTCCCACCAACAGTGTAAGAGGGTTCCCTTTTCTCCACATCCTCTCCAGCATTTATTGCTTGTAGATTTTTGGATGGCAGCCATTCTGACTGGTGTAAAGTGGTACCTCATTGTGGTTTTGATTTGCATTTCTCTGAGAATGAGTGATGTTGAGCATCTTTTCATGTGTTTGTTAGCCATTTTTATGTCTTCTTTGGAGAAATGTCTGTTAAGTTCTTTGGCCCACTTTTGGATTGGGTCGTTTATTTTTCTAGAATTGAGCTGCAGGTGTTGCTTGTATATTTTTGAGATTGTTTGTCCATTGCTTCATTGGCTATTATTTTCTCCCATTCTGAGGGCTGTCTTTTCACCTTGCTTACAGTTTCCTTTGTTGTGCAGAAGCTTTTAATTTTAATTAGGTCCCATTTGTTTATTCGTGCTTTTATTTCTGATAATCTGGAAGGTGGGTCATAGAGGATCCCGCTTTGATTTATGTCGGAGAGTGTTTTGCCTATGTTATCCTCTAGGAGTTTTATAGTTTCTGGTCTTATGCTTAGATCTTTGATCCATTTTGAGTTTATTTTTGTGTATGGTGTTAGAAAGTGTTCTTTAAATGTCATTCAGTTCTGTAGTCCTCCCTAAATCTGACATATATAGGCAACAGTCCCTAACTGTTGCCTTTAGGATATTAGGCTGTAGTCCCTAAATTCCTCCTTGGTTCTTCTAATTTCAGTGTGGCATTTAACCCATGACATTTTATAGACACTGTTCTCCATAGTATACCAGGGAATTACAACTTTTAAAATCTTATTTCTTCCTCAAGATGCACAATACACTCAAGGGTGTGACAGAGGAATTCCTGAGCAGACACCATAAATAAGAATATTCTAGAGAGAAGATAAAAACATTCTGAGTTAGAAATGCGAAAAATTTCTTTCAAAAATGAAAACTGTCTTTTTCTTAAAGCCAAAGAACTTCCAGAATGTGTTTTGAAATGATTTTCAAGTTTTCTTCATAAGTAATTTTTGCTATTTAAAAAGTCCTTCTTATAGTCATACCTAATCCTTTAGTTGTCACTAGTTTTTTATGTGATTTGGCAAACCATGAGGTAGATTTATTTAGCTTGATTAACTTAGTGTTTTGATTTTATGGAAATTCTCCTACCTACAACTATTCTGTTTCTGCCCCTGATCCCTGGTCTTATGTAGTATAAGTCTGGCTTACTCCATTTCTGGTATGTTCTGAAACCAAGGGATAAGAATATAAATATATTTAAAAACTCAGAAATACTAAAGTACATCCTCAAAGCTATGTCTTATGTTGCAGTGAGGAGGAGGGAGAACCACAGCAAGTAACCAGGTATAGGAATTGAGAATTTATTAATCTAAATACCTAACAGGAACTTTAATGTAGCTATATTTCTTCAACCCTTTGTATTATCCAGTTCTTATTTCTTTGGCATGCATTTTTAGTTGTAAGAAGCAATATCGCATGTTGACTAAGGGCATAAGTTCTAAGGACACACCATCTGATTGATTCATCACTTGCTACATGTGAGATGTTGAGTGAATTGTTTTATTGTTCCAGCCCTCAAATGGTGTAAACACAGCCACCTCTCACCTGTTTTATATAAACAAGAAAATACGTATACTGAGTTTAGCTTAGTACCTAGAATGCAATAAGTGTTTAGTGAATGCTAACTCTTTATATTACATTTTAAAAAGATCATTTATAAGCTCTTCAGTAATTCTAAATGTTATTCAGAAAAAAAAATGATTAAGCAATCTAACATGTGTGCTTAGTCAGCTGTGTCTGACTCTTTGTGACTCCATGGACTATAGTCCACCAGGCTCTTCTGTCCATGGGGATACTCCAGGCAAGAGGACTAGAGTGGGTTGCCATGCCCTCCTCAAGGGGATCTTCACAACCTAGGGATCAAACCCAGGTGTCCCACATGGCAGGTGAATTCTTTACCATCTGAGCCACCAGGAAACCCATGGCATTTAAAGGAAAAAAATAATGCCAATTCAGTGGCATATATGATTGGAGGAAACAGAAGAAAATCATAGATACTAGGGTGAGGCTATCAGTAATTTTTTTTTAATGGTAAGGTTTTAATGTTAATTTTGTCATATAAAAGAAGTGTTTGGGATCCAGTTCGCCACTGTATGACTCAGTGACATGTTTACTTGTTAAATTATCTGACTCATTCTCTCTGGTACAGCACAAATATGTGAAAGAAGAGCTAAGCGGGGAAAATCTAATAAATTCAACTCCAGGGGGTTATTTAGACACTACTGTTTGTACTTGGTGTCCATTTGCAGAAAATACCATATTATTACTTGCAGAAAAATATGACATTAGGTAATAAATGAGTGTATAAAAAATTAAAAAATGGCAGATAAAGACATGCAGTGACAAAAAGCAGAATAGAGGAGAAGAAAGAAAGCTCTTCGTCCTGGGGTATTAAACATTCCTCCCAGGGGAGAGCAGTGATCCAATCCTAGAAACATGGATTGAAAGCTTTTCAGATGCAAGGACTGTCGGACAAGTTTCCAGCCCTCCTTCACAGAAACCTACTTGTATTTTCCATCATGGAATCTCGCTTCTAAAACAATGCTGAGGAATATTTCCTCCTATGTGAGGAGCAGTAAGACTGTATTTTAAAAGACAGTATGTTAACTTTTCTTCCATAAACATTAAAAAGATGGAATATTGCATAGGCATCTGATATATAAATAAATTAATAAGAACAGTAGAATAGTAAAAACTTATACTAAACTTCAGAACTTGTAATAATTTCAACAGAAACTCACCATGACTGGGCCTGTTAGTTGGTTTTCCAAGATACGTTATTTTAAAGTTTTAAAAAGCTGTTTTCACATTTTTAAATGAGTACATTTGATAAAATTAATAGTTCAAATAGGGTTGCAAAAAGTTTACATTATCAAAGCACCATAACACATGCAAAACAATTGATAGCATCCTTGTAAATCACTTTTATTTATAACTTAAAGTATAAGGCTTAATTTATGATTTTGACTCCAATTATAGTGAGCTTGTAACTCTGAGAATGGAAAAGCAAAGCCAAACAAAATAAACTCATATTTTAGGATCGCAAATAAATAGAAATGAATGGACTGTATCTAGGTAGTATACATTTAGTCTAAATATCTCCAACTACTTCTAAACTTGTAGTGCTTAGTGCTTACTAAAATGAGTTAATGTGTCTTCCTTTTAGTGACAGTAAGAACAAAGAAAGATTTGGAAACTAGACCTCTGTTACTCAAAAAAATGCAATTAATCAGGATATCTCAGTTGCCAGTATTTTCTAATGGCTCAATTTATCCATTGTTACAGGATTATCATAGAAATCAGTGGAACACATTCTCACATTTTTCCCTTTCTAATTTCGAAATATCTGAAAACATTTAAGTCATTTAGAGAGATATAGGTTTCTCTAAGTTGATGAATACTGATAGGCTTTTTACAAATTTTATTTATATTTTATTGAAATAAAGTTGATTTGCAAGGTTGTGTCTAATGTTGTACAGCAAAGTGACTAAGTTATATATAAACCATATATCCATATGCATTCTTTTTCATATTCCTTTCCATTATGGTTTATCACAGGACTCTGAATATAATTCCCTGTGCTCTACAGTAAGGCCTTTTTGTTGATCCATTCTATATGTATACCAGTTTGCATCTGCTAATCCTAAACTCCCAATACACCTCTCTCCCACCCTCAGTCCCTTGGCAACCACCAGCCTATTCTCTGTGTCCCTGATTCTGTTTCTGTTTCATAGATAGGTTCATTTATGCCATTGTTTAGATTTCACATATAAGTGATATCATATGGTATTATTTGTTCTCTTCCTGACTTACTTCAGTTAGTGTGTTAATCTCTACTTGCCTCCATGTTGCTGCAAATGGCATTATGAAATACTTTCTTGGAGAAAGTGTAAAACCTTTGAGGGACTACTAAAATGGAACTTAAAACAATGTCACAGAAACATTTAATTATGTATAGAGTTAATGTAGTTTTCATTTTCTTCCAAAATACCTATTCAACACAGGTAAAGCAATGAAACAAAGGGCTAATCAATGAAACAGTAAGAAGAGTAAGTTCAGTGACTTCACTTTTGTGTTTAAAAGTCACTCATTTGATTCCTCAGGTTCAGTCAAATTGTTATTCCATTCACTATAGTTATTGGTTAAGGAGCAAATAATTGCTGAGCATACATTTAAAATGCGGGGGTTTTCTTCTGCTTCCTCCTACAGAAACATGACTTCAGACATGCCATGCCCTCTTTCTTCAAATTTCTTTAATTAATGTGCTTGCTCCTTCCTACGTTAATCAAAACTTATTGACAAATATACCACCTTTGACATATTCCCATTAATTGTTACTGTGCCTGGAAAATTAGAATCTAAATCCACAAAACAAAGTCTCAACTATATGTGCTTCCCTATACATTGATAAGGTTCATTTATCTAAACAAATTATTTTTTGTTTTCTACTACTTCTCATGAATTTCATGTAGACATGTCTTTGACTTCAGGGGTTACTTTTGCATTTGAGCATTGAAAATTTCAAGAAATGGTGCTTGGGAAAAAATTAATTCTCCTTTTAAAACTCTTAAGATAAGCTTAGTGTAACTCATCATTAAAATGAAACATTAATTGATTTAAACATTAAAATGATTTGCCACTCACTATTAAAAATGAAATTTTAACATTTTGCGGAAGTTATAGGAGTTCAAACAAATACTAAAAGCATAGATATCGTGTGTCCAGAATACAAACTGGCAAAAGAAAGAACAATGTCTACCTGAATGGTTTTTACCCAACTGGACTAATGCTAGTTGTGACTTAGATTTAACTATTTAGTAACTCCTGATTGTCTGGAGTTGATACTAATTTGCTTAAAGACAACAGATAAAAAATTATCATAGAGTGAAATTATTGTGGGTGTACTTCACCTTAAATATCTATAGATGGTGCCAATATGACATTCAAATCCTCTAGGAGAAATCTAAAAATCTAATGAACATACCTAAACTTATCTTCACTAATCTGAAAAACAGGCTATAACCAACTAAATATGATTTTTTATTTATCAGCCAATTCAGTTCAGTTGCTCAGTCGTGTCTGACTCTGTGACCCCATGAACCGCAGCACACCAGGCCTCCCTGTCCATCACCAACCCCTGGAGTCTACCCAAACTGATGTCCATCAAGTCAGTGATGCCATCCAGCCATCTCATCCTCTGTCATCCCCTTCTCCTGCCCTCAATCTTTCCCAGCATCAGGGTCTTTACAAATGAGTCAGCTCTTTGCATCAGGTGGCCAAAGTATTGAAGTCTCAGCTTCAACATCAGTCCTTCCAATGAATATTAAGGACTGATTTCCTTTAGGACGGAACTGTTGGATCTCCTTGCAGTCCAAGGGACTCTCAAGAGTCTTCTCCAACACCACAGTGCAAAAGCATCAATTCTTCAGCACTCAGCTTTCTTTATAGTCCAACTCTCACATCCATACACGACCACTGGAAAAACCATAACCTTGACCAGACGGACCTTTGTTGACAGAGTAATGTCTCTGCTTTTCAATATGCTGTCTAGGTTGGTTACAACTTTCTTTCCAAGCAGTAAGCATCTTTTAATTTCATGGCTGCAATCACCATCTGCAGTGATTTTGGAAATGAAAAAAATAAAGTCTCTCACTGTTTCCATTGTTCCCCCATCTATTTGCCATGACGTGATGGGACCAGATGCCATGATCTTAGTTTTCTGAATGTTTAGCTTTAAGCCAACTTTTTCACTCTCCTCTTTCACTCTCATCAAGAGGCTCTTTAGTTCTTCTTCCTTTCTGCCATAAGGGTTATGTCATCTGCATATCTGAGGTTATTGATATTTCTCCCAGCAATGTTGATTCCAGGTTGTGTTTCCTCCAACCCAGTGTTTCTCATGATGTACTCTGCATATAAGTTAAATAAGCAGGGTTGACAATATACAGCCTTGACGTACGTACTCCTTTTCCTATTTGGAACCAGTCTGTTGTTCCATGTCCAGTTCTAACTGTTGCTTCCTGTCCTCCATACAGGTTTCTCAAGAGGCAGGTCAGATGGTCTGATATTCCAATCTCTTTCAGAATTTTCCACAGTTTATTGTGATCCATACAGTCAAAGGCTTTGGCATAGTCAATAAAGCAGAAATAGATGTTTTCCTGGAACTCTCTTGCTTTTTTCATGATCCAGCGGATGTTGACAATTTGATCTCTGGTTCCTCTGCCATTTCTAAAACCAGCTTGAATATCTGGAAGTTCACAGTTCACATATATTTTGAGCATTACTTTACCAGCGTGTGAGATGAGTGCAATTTTGCAGTGTTCCTCATATTGGTCTATTAAAAAGTAGAAAGTTAATCTGTTCCCAAATGGCTTATCTAAGTATTTTCTTAAAAGAAGAGATTTTTTTAAATCACACGGTGGGACTATAAAGAATCCTACGCTGTTTTGCATTAACCTAGATAATAAAACTAAAGAGAAAGTGCCCATGCAGCAGGAAAATGTTTATTAAAATCTTGTTTTAAATGTGATAGTGTTTCCAGCAAGCATACAAAATAGCTCAAATATTATCAGATTGTCTGTATTAAACCATCTGTCAAATGACACCTCAGTGTCTATAATTAGAACCCATGGTTAAAAAAATAAGAGAGAGAGCATCGTGTATTCTGCACATAAATTTCCAATCTTTCATCTGCTGAGATAAACATCATTTCACAAAGGGAAAAGACCCAAGTATTGATTCTTGTAGCAGTAAAACTTCATGCTGCTATTTCTTGATCTCTGCTGAGTGCAGTTTAGAATTAGCTTTTCCCCTCATAAGTTCAATGACTTTTAGCTAGGGCCTGCTTCTTTGAGAATTTCATACTACATTGTTTCATTCCTGAAAATTTCCCTCTACTTTTCCCCAGAAACCATATACATATAATCCAACCTTATTCCTTCACATATGAAGAGAAGGGGTGGGGAAGAAAGAGAAAGAAACTCCTTCCATTATGGAATAAAATAAAATACAATGTCATCAAATATTAATACCATATTAAAGGAAAATGGTATTCATGGTTTAAAATGTTCCCTGATAGTTCTTGATCAATCTGATTAAATCTTAGATAGTTTCTGAGATACATACTTGTGATCCAAACAGCCCTTATACAACCCTTGCTATTGTTACTTACCTAAGTGGAGATTATTATGATAAAAATAAAGTACAGTTATCTTCAAACAGCAGAGCAAAACCAAAAAAGGAAAACATTATAAGCTTAAACTTTAATTGCTTTGAGGGTGATTTGTTTTATGAACTTAATAACTGGCATTAGATCAAAGACATTAAAACAGTTTTCACCCTAAATATTTTTTTTTCCAAAGAAACTAAACAGTTTCACTTGAAAAAAAGTGAAGATGAATCTTCGTTTTCACTCATCTTCTCATTAGAGTAGATAGTTGCACTGGCTTTCTTTTTAAGCTTTAATCGATTCTCTTTTTACTATATAGTAAACAAACAGGAAAATAGAAAACCTCCAGAGTAAATATGATGGCTTGCCATAAGCCCTAGAAATCAGGAACAGATCAAAGCTCACCATCTGTCTAACAACCACCACCCCCCTTGAAGTAATACAGCCCCTTATTAGTGATAATGTTTGGGTCCACCAGAGTGAAAATGAAATGCTTTCCTGATTTCTTTAGAAGTGATTTTTCAATATTTTGTTAATGAGGGCTGTATATCGGCCATTTTGGAAGCATCTAGTATATATTGCAAAGAGTCCTTAAAAATACAAGCATTACTTATATGGGAGTTAAATTGTTTTATCTTACTTTGACTATGAATAATAAAGAAGTGTTTAATGAAAATATCACTGGCAGTAAAAAAGCATTTTTCTTTGCTTCTAGTCCATGTAAAAAATCTAGGAAAGTGACTTGTCATTCGCACAGAGATAGAAATTTGCCCTCACTGTCTGTAGATCATCAGTGACTATGTGCTGCACTGTTTTCTTTCTGTGTTTTAAAACTGGTTACATTTTCTGGTGGTAAGAGGTACAAGTACATTTTTCTCACTTTACTGGAAAGAACTATTCATAAGTAAATTGTGTAAATTGTAAACTGCTAAGAGACAACTAAGCAATTATTTTATGTAAATCTCCTATAGTCTTAGTTTTATACTTGCTAAATTTTAGCAGTTTGATATTTAGCTTGGAAAAATGAGGTGCTAGAAAGTTAGGAGAAAGTATCTGGGGATGGATACATGGCACTACTCTGTGCTATAATAATTTATTTTTCCTCTTTAGAAAGTACGAAATGTATGGATTTTGGAACAATGCTTCTGAAACTTTAATTAATATCAGAATCATCTGAGATGCTTGTTAAAATTTTTTTTCAACTCCTTGTTAGATATTTTTGTCAACTCAAATGTAGTAAATCAAAGTCTTGGGGGCCAGGAAGTAATTCTGATGCAGATGGCCAAATATGACTTTTTAAATTCTAACCAACTGTTTACTCCTCTGCTGTCAAGATGGCTACAGAAACATGCTAATACTGTCTTTAGCAGTCTGACCCAATGGTTCCATGACTCTGGTTTCCTGCTAGATATACCAGGGAGAGTTGACATCCACAGCACAGATCAACAGAGTCAGACTGTTTGGAGATGAATCTGATGCACACACAGCTCTATGTATCCCTCACCTAGAACAGACTGCCGAGAACGGAGAGGAATAACACAGTTTTGGTACCATGTTGTCCTGAAATACTGGACGTGAAATCCCAGAAATACCTGCCAACAACCTAAGAGTAAGAAATGTTCTACAGCATGGGGATACGACTACAGATAAGCCAAAAATATTGGATTGGCCAAGAAATCTGTTCTGGTTTTTCCATAACATCATATGGGAAAAAACCAAATGAATTTTTTGGCCAACCCAATAATTGATACTATCTAATTCAGAGTGATATTGAAATATACCTAGAGGTTTCTTCTTCAAAAGATTAGAGTCACCATTTCCTATTTGTATTGACATAAAAACACGTATAGAAGAGGGAACTTAAGCATACTGCTCAGTTTATTGGCATAAAGTGTACAAACTTGTACAGCCAGCTCCAGACCAAAAAACAGACAATTAACAAAGGTTCTCATTATTCTCCCTTCCAATCACTGTATCAGTAAGGAAAACCACTACCCTGAATTTTAAAAGAATAAATTAATTTTGCTCTTTCCTATGCTTTATATAGACAGAACTACGTTTTATATAATGGAACTTTCTCTTGGTAGTATCTTTCCCTTAACAATGTGTTTGCAAACGTCATCAGTATTGTTGCTGCAAATGTGTGTCACTCAGTCACATTCCTATTTATTCTGTGTGTCTGTTCACCAGTTCTAATATGTATTAATGTTTTGGCAATTATAGTTTTTGATGATTAATAATGGTATATTATGTATTTTGGAAAACATATGTATGATTTTTTACTAAATAAACCTATGAGATGAACTACTGTTGCTAGAATATTCATATGTTCCAAAGTTGTACCAATTCACAGTTCCACCAGCAGCACTGCATACGAATCCAGTTTCTCTCTGTCTTCACCAATATTTTTTTAATTGTAATCATATTGGTGGTTATGAAGTATTATCATGTTATATCCTGGATTAATTTACATTTCTCTTACAACTAATGAATTTAAGTATCTGCTTATAATTTTGCTGGCCATAGATATATCCTTATTCATAAAGTTTCTTCACATCTGGAAATCTGGCCTACTTTTATTGGGTCATCAATCTTTTTCTTATAGATTTGTAAGGGTTCTTTTTATACTCTTGACAGAAGCCTTTTGTCATGCATATGAATTGTGAGTATTTTCTCCCAGTCCATAGCTTACCTCTTCACTTCCTTTATGGTAACTTTTAAAGGATAGAAATTATCTTTAACATAATACAGTTTTTCAACTCTTTTCTTTCATGCTTACTACTTCTTATGTCCTATTTAATATTTCTTGGCCTACTCCAAGGTCATGAAAATGCCCTCATATGTTTTGCTCTAACATTCTTTTATTAATAAAGTACATTTCAGCAATCCACCTAGAATTGACTTTTGTTTATATGGTGAGGTAGAAACCAAAGTACTTTTTCTCTGTACAGCTATATTAAACTTGGCACCATTTACAGAAAAGATAAAGCATTCTTTCTTATACATGCAGTATCTTTCTTTGTTTAATAAATCAGGTGAAAATATACGTAATGGTCTGTTTCTGAACTCTTTATTCTGTTCTGTTTGTAGTTTATCTCTGTATCAAATCACTTTATATTAGTTATATATTATCTTATTAGTATATTAATGAGCATATTTTGTGATCATGATGATAGTGTGTTGAGATAAGAAATTCTGTGGTTGATGTGACATATGGGGAGTGTGTGGTCTCTGTGTGCACAGGCACAAGTGTGTGTGTGTTTCACAGAACTACTTGGTCTTTATTTGTTTGATTATATACAATTAATTTAATTATATACTACTCAAGCTGCCAGATCACATAGAGTTTAAGCATAGCTAATATTTTGGGGTATATTTAAAAAAAGAAAGTAACTTTTCTGTACTAGACTTCCACATGCAAGCAAATGATGTAATGGATTAATAAAAAGAAAGCCAGATTTGATAAGGGTTTCCCAACACAATGCTAATATTCCTTGCCACGCAACTTATCCAGTTAATTGATGAAAGTTCAATAATTTGTCCTTCACAACAAATCTAGCTATAACTGTACCAAATAAAAGCAAGTGGTCATATAATTGATCATATTGTTAACCTTGAGGGAAGAGATTTTAATTTGCAGCAGTGTATAAAATATTGCAATCCATTAATGATTCCATGTTCTGCCTAGTAGTCTGTCAATTCTTATAATAAAACGGGATAAAATTCATGAGTTTATTATGTTAAAAGGCATCCAGTCTGAAAGAGGAATCTTTCATAGGTTGGAATTTAGAAAATTGAATCAAAATTGCAAAAAGTCAAGAAAGGAGCCTTTCTTGAGCCACACACACACACACACAAAAGAAATGGGGGGGCATAAAGGAGTGAATTAACTCTTTTGACTGCTTCTGTAATTACATTTAGTAAGTAAATTATCAGTTGCTAACTTTAGTTTTTTGTATAGACTCAATTATAATATTAGAATGTTTGACATGGACAGGTTCTGTGCAAAACAGACTGAATCAGAGAACTGTGTGCAAGCGCTTTAGGGGGAGGGTCCTTGGGAATGATACCTCCGAGGCAGTGAAGGAAGCAGGTTTAGGCAAAGAGGACATTTACCCTGTCTCAGTCATTCCCATAGGGAGCTCTAAAGTTGAGATAGTACTTCAGAAATGTCGGCTTTATAGAAAGACCCAAGTCTTTGCGGGCTTCCCTGTGGCTCAGGTGGCAAAGAATCCACCTGCAATGCAGGAAACCCGAGTTCAATTCCTGAGTCGGGAAGATCCCCTAGAGAAGGGAATGCCTACCCACTCCAGTATTCTTGCCTGGAGAATTCCACAGACAGAGAAGCCTGGTGGGGTGCAGTCCATGGGATCGCAAACAGTTGGACACAGCTGAGTGACTAACACATTTTCTGGACCTTTTGGCACCTATGCATAGACCAGTGATTGGATGTGAAATGCCCCTTGAGAGAGAGTGGGACCATGGCCAGGGCAGTTCTCCTGGCTGCTAGAACTTGCAGGGGAGGCATTCAATTCAGCCATCAGCAGGCAGCGTTCCCAGCAGGTAGGGAGATGAACACTTCATCCCAGGTAGGCTCTGGTTAGGGATATACAGTGTCATTACATTTCAGCATTACATCTAGAGATCTTTTCAAGAAAACTAGAGATACCAAGAGAACATTTCATACAAAAAAGCGCATAATAAAGGACAGAAATGGTGTGGACCTAAGAGAAGAGGAAAATATTAAGAAGATGTGGCATGAATATACAGAAGGATAATACAAAAAAGATCTTAATGACCCATATAGCCATGATCATGTGATCACTCACCTAGAGCCAAACATCCCAGAGTATCAGGCCAAGTGGGCCTTGGGAAGCATCACTATGAACAAAGCTAGTGGAGACTATAGAATTCTAGCTTACTACTTCAAATCTTAAAAGATGATGCTGTTAAAGTGCTGCCCTCAATATGTCAGCAAACTTTCAAAACTCAGCAGTGGCCACAGGACTGACAAAGGTCAGTTTTCATTCCAATCCCAAAGAAGGGCAATGCCAAGGAATGTTCAAGCTACTGCACAATTGTACCCATTTTACATGCTAGCAAGGTAATGCTCAAAATCTTCCAAGCTGTCTTCAACAGTATGTGAACCCAGAACTTCAAGATGTACAAGCTGAATTTAGAAAAGGTAGAGGAACCCGAGATCAAATTGCCAACATCTTTTGGATCATAAAAAAAGCAAGAGAATTCCAGAAAAACATCTGTTTCTGCTTCATTGACTGCGCCAAAGCCTTTGACTGTGTGGATCACAACAAAATGTGGAAAATTCTTCAAGAGATGGGCATATTAGACCATGTTACCTGTGTCCTGAGAAATCTGTGTGCAGGTCAAGAAGCAACAGTTAAAACTGGACATAAACAACGGACTGGTTCCAAATCGGGAAAGGAGTACATCAAGGCTGTATATTGTCACCCTGCATATTTTACTTATATGCAGAGTATATGCCTGCATATAAGTTAAATGGATCAAGCACAAGCTGGAATCAAGACTGCTGGGAGAAATATCAATAACCTCAGATATGCATATGACACCACCCTTATGACAGAAAGCAAAGAGAAACTAAAAAGCCTCTTGATAAAGGTGAAAGAGGAGAGTGAAAAAGATTAATGTTGCTTAAATGCAACATTCAAAAAACTAAAGTCATGGTATCTGGTCCCATCACTGCATGACAAATAGATGGGAAAACAATGGAAACAGTGACAGACTTCATTTTCTTAGGCTCCAAAATCACTGCGGATGGTGACTGCAGCCATGAAATTAAAAGAAGCTTTCTGCTTGGAAGAAGAGCTATGACCAACCTAGACAGCATATTAAAAAGCGGACACATTACTTTGCTGATAAAGGTCCATACAGTCAAAGCTATGGGTTTTCCAGCAGTCATGTATGGATGTGAGAGTTGGACCATAAAAATGGCCAAGTGCCAAAGAATTGATGCTTTTGAACCATGGTGTTAAGAAGACTCTTGAGAGTCCTTTGGACTGCAAGGAAATAAAACCAGTCAATCCTAAAGGAGATCAACCCTGAATATGCATTGGAAGAACTGATATTGAAGCACCAATACTTTGCTCACCTGATTCAAAGAGACAACTAATTGGAAAAGACCCTGACACTGAGAAAGATTAAAGGCAGGAGAAGAAGTGGATGACAGAGGATGAGATGGTCGGATGGCATCACCAACTCAATGGACATGAGTTTGAGCAAGCTCTGGGAGTTGATGAGGTGGCCAAAGTATTGGAGTTTCAGCTTCAATATCAGTCCTTCCAATGAACACCCAGGACTGATCTCCTTTAGGATGGACTTGTTGGAATTGCACCTTTGGAATCTACTTGCTTCACATAATAAGTTTACTTCACATACAGTTCCTCCAGGATTCTGATTGTTCTCATTTCCTGGAAAAAGTTAAATGAAAAATGGTAGTGGGACAAATTACAGTCCCCAGGATTGCAGCTAGTTTCAGGGCTGATTAATAATCATTAACATCCTATACTATCAACTCCAGATCAATCACAACTTCAGCAAGTACCTCTGCTTTTCTTGGTGGCTTATCTAGTGAGATAATTGAGACATCCAGCACTAAGAGATCTAAATTCTGGAAACCATGCCCTTCTCAGGTCATGGCTGCTGATCATGTCTACTCACTGTCATAATTTGACAGAGGACCATCAATAGGAACCCCAATGAATCACTTGGGTCTCAATCAGATTCTTCCCTGACTCCGTTGTATAACAACAGTCATATTACTTCCTGATTATCAAGTCAATTTGCCCTGCTAATCCAGTGAAAAAAAGGCACCCAGAGTGCCTGGGTGACAGCCGTAGCTTAAGGCTTAATGAGACCCTTGCTGTGTCACTTGATGAAAGCATTCCCCTTCAGGAACCAAAATCTCTAGAACCATGTCATTTAGAGCTGCAGTGACAGATCTACTTCCCAAGTGAATCACTGAGACGATAAGAGAGTTGACTCCTACTTTCACCAACTGCTGCCAAGATTCTTGTTTTCTACTCATTGAAGGCACATCGCCATTCATTTAGGATGTATCCTGCTTCTCAGAGGCTGGCAGCTTATCCTTGCAAGGTACCATCTATAAGGTATCGCATCAGCTGGGCCTTCAAAACTCTTTTTTAGGAGCAGGAAGGGTAATGGCTGAAGTGGGCCTGAGGTTTCTTTGAGGAGATGATAAAAAATGCTGTAAATTAGATTGTGGTCATGGTTGTATAATCTGTGACCATTCTAAAATTCATGGAACTGTACACTTAAAATGAATGAATTCATTAGCAGGTCATTTATATCTCAATACAATCTTTTTTTTTATCTTCACTTTTATTTGTTTTTTTAATTTTTACTTTTACTGTATCCTATTCAAATTTGGCCCAGAAAGTCAAGCAGCCTCCTCTAGAACAATCTTATGAGATGGTGTAGAGTTAAATTGAAGGGAGCTAGCACTCCATCTCCTTTTATAAACTAAAAACTGTGAAGCAGCAAGACATGGTGGTGAAGTGAGGAAGTGCTGGAACAGATAGATCTGAGTGAAGTCTCTCTTTACTTGTAATAATTTTCAGTTTGTTTTCTTGGATTTCATGTATTACCATTATGTCAGAGACTTAGATTTTATATTTTCTTTCCTTTGATTTACATTTAGGCATTTAAAACTCTAAACTTCCTTCATTAAAGCATTAACTGAATTCCAGAGATTTTCCTTACATTGATTTTAAATAGTTGCCATTTTGATTTTATCTTGGACACATTGATTATTTAGGAAAGCTTTTTTTAATTGGAAGATAATTGCTTTACAATGTTGTGTTGGTTTCTGCCATATAACAATGTGAATAAGCCATAAATATACATATGTTCCCTCCCTCTTGAATCTCCCTGCCTCTTCCCATCCCATCCCACCCCTCAAGGTTCTCAGAGCACCAGGTTGAGCTCCCTGTGTTATACAGTAACTTCCCACTAGCTATCTGTCTTAAATATGGTAATGTTCATATTTCAATGCTACTCTCTCAATTCATCCCACCCTCTACATCCCTCACTATGTCCACAAGTCTGTTCTCTATGTCTGTGCCTCTAATCCTGCCCTGCAAATAGGTTCATCAGGACCATTTTTCTAGATTCAGTATATATGCATTAATATATGATATTTGCTTTTCTGACTTACTTCACCTATATAGCAGGCTCTAGGTTTATCCATCTCACTAGAACTAACTCAACTTTGTTCTTTTTTGTGACTGAGTAATATTCCACTGTATATATGTACCATAACTTTTTTATCCATTCATTTCCCCATGGACATTTAGGTTAATTCCTTGTCATAGCTGTTGTAAATAGTGCTGCAATGAACACTGGAGCACTTGTGTCTTTTTGAATTATGGTTTTCTCACAATATATACCCAGTAGTGGGATTTTGGGGTCTTATGGTAGTTTTATTCCTAGTATTTTAAGAAATCTCCATACTGTTCTCCATAGTGGCTATCAATACAACCTTTTAAAAAAAGATATTTTTTATTTTATAATTTTATTTATTTCTTTATTTTGTTTGCACTGAGTCTTTGTTGCTGCATATGGGCTTTCTCCAACCACAGTGAGCGGGGACTATTCTCTAGTTGTGGCTAGTGGCCTTCTTGTTGCTGTGGCTTCTCCTGTTGCAGAGTACAGGCTCTAGAGTGCATTGGCTCATAAGATGTGGTCCACAGGCTTAGTTGTCCAGCAACATGTGGAATCTGCTGGGACCAGGGATCGAACCTGTGTCCTCTGTATTAGAAGGTGCATTCTTAACGACTAGACCACCAGATCAATCCTCAATACAACCTTTTTTAAAAGCAGTTCTTTCGCTGGCAGCTTCTCTATGGCATAGTGTGTGAGAGCCTGTGACTCCCGTGTTCATGTTCCCACTATCACACTTCCTTGGCTGTAAAGTGCATCTCTGGGACATTATGCTGGATTCTATATTATGGATCAAACACTCCCTCTACTCTCTCCATCCTGATGAGCGTTGCAGGTGGGAAAGGCAACCTAGAATATGTATATATTTCTGTCAAGATGATTTTTCCCCTTCCAGAATAGAAGAGGTTAAGTGTTTTAAGTTGCTGCAAAGTGGCTGGTAGGTCTTCCAGAAAGATAGTGCTGTATCAGGGACCAGCCTTTGGTCTCTGTTGCTAGGAAGTTGCACATTCAGCAATAGCAGGGTGCTAGATCTGTTTCGGTAAGTGAGCAGCCACACTATTGACTCCATTCATGGCCTCCATCCCTGCTCCCATTGTTAGGCTAGTAATCTATTACTCTCTACTAGCACTTGGTAGGTCAACAAAAGAAGCTGATTGTTTCTTGGTTGTTTAGTGCTCCTTTCATAGTGGAGAGTAGTTGCTAACATTTGATACATAGATCTTTATAATTTATGTTCAATTATAAAACCTGATTGTTTCCCTGAGAAGCTAGGGTAAATGAAGATTGTAGGCTCTTGGAAACTCCCTAAGGAGAAAATTAGAGTATGTTCCCCACTGTCTTCATTTCCTGATGACTCACTGAACACCCAAAAAAGAGTTTTGAATCCTCATGGCAAGGATCACAAAGAAACAGACCCTTTAAATAGTTTACTTTACAGAAATCTGTGTGTGGGCTTATTCAGCAATAGGTGGGCTGAGTCTCCTTCTTGTATCTTCTCCAGAAAGAATATGAGATCAGGGAACCAAAGACCCCATGCCACTAGCTCACGCAAGAAGATCACTTCCTCTCTCTCTGCTTGTAGGACCCCCACCACTTACAGTCTGACAACCAAAGAACCAACAAAATAAAAACAGCAGTCCAACAAATGAGCTGGCACTCAGAGTGTGTTAGACTAAACAGCCCTTAGAACTGCTGAAGGAGACTGGCATCTTTGCCAGAAAAAAATGATAAGAGCACTTATAAGGAGTTCAAGGGCTTCACTCGTGGCTCAGATGGTAAAGAATACACCCACAATGTGGGAGACCTGAGTTCGATCCCTGGGTTGGGAAGATCCCCTGGAGAAGGGACTGGCTACCCACTTGAGTATTCTGGCCTAGAGAATTCCATGGACAGAGGAGCCTGGTGAGCTAAGTCCATGGGGTCGCAAAGAGTCAGACACGACTGAGCAAGTTACACTTCACAAGGAGCTCAAGTACAACATCCCTAGAGAAGCCATCAATCACAAATTGAGTCTGCCCCAAGTGACCCAGGACTTCACTAAAAGTAAGCAGCAGTCCCTTTGCCACATTTTCAGGCCTTGAACACTTTTTCCCTAAAAGCAAAAATGAATCTAAATCAAGATGGAGGAATAAAGCATATCAATAATTACACTAAAATTTAATAAATTGAATTGACTGTTAAAATCAAACTGTCAGAGAATATAAAAAACCTAATGCTAGCTACAAATTGTGTACCCAACAAAGTCACTTAATACAAAGTTCTTTTTTAGAGATTGAATTCAATAACCCTTTTCAGAACTGAACAAATCTAGCAGAAAATAAAAACAAGTAATATCATGAGGAATATAATATTTCAATCAATAAACTTAATTTAATGCTGAGAAATGTTCATCCTTTGAATACAGAATTTACATTTTTCATATATCCATGGAATATTTATAGAACAGTCATGTCCATCCATAAAGATAAAAGACTTTAAATGAAGTATGACATAGAATGATTGAAAGTGATACTTATGTTGTAAAACTGTTTTATTCTGCTTTCTGCAACAATTCCCATTCTAAAGAGATTAAGATCTCAGGAACTAGAGAGAAAGACATACCTTAGAGAAGAAAAAGAGCATCAAACATTTTATTACTTTCTGTACTCGGCAAACTGCCATCAGCCAAATTGGAAGTGAGACCAGGCAGGGGTGCTAATCAGTAACGGATGTGACATATCCCGGAGAGGAAGTGGTTCAGGCCTCATCATTTCATCTGGAAAATCAGAGTTGACAACTTTCCACATGGCATGAAAGTCAGACAAATGAGATAGCTACTAGTGGTGTCAGTAAGAAAATGAATAGCCCCTGAACAGCTCGGGGACCCTTTAATGATAGAGATTTGAAGGAGAGGATGTGTAACTATAGGACAGAGTTCAAAAACTGGCCAAGAAGAAAAAAATCAGGCATGTCTGCTGGAATCTC
The DNA here is from genome assembly GCA_007570785.1 of Antilocapra americana. Classification (NCBI taxonomy): domain Eukaryota; kingdom Metazoa; phylum Chordata; class Mammalia; order Artiodactyla; family Antilocapridae; genus Antilocapra; species Antilocapra americana. The sequence continues at coordinate 22,031,112 of ML660765.1, read as the reverse complement.
TGTGATGGGAGAAAAATATGTGTATATTTCTGAAGCAAAGGATAAGGAGTGGACCACATAGATGAGAATTATTCCATGGCATGAGGGAGAAAACTATTGAGAGAACAGTGAACTGAGTTAATTCTCAAAAAAACATCAGCACAAAACCAAAACTTGGCTGAGAATAAGTGGGTATCCCCTCCTAGTTGATGACTTACTAATTTTTGTATAAGACTACTTCTAAGCACAAATACTGTCGACAGAGATAATATCAACCTTAGGGGAGATGGGATGGATGAAAGAGAAACAATCTTAAGTCTCACTTTTTTAACATACTGTCATGGAGAAATCAAGGGGATTTCCCTACATTTACAGGTATATATCTAAATTATTTTTTTCTGAATCAGGCAAAATGGGGTTTCAGAATGAGAATTAAAACAGGAAAAAGTTAAGTTGAATTTTACAAATTCATACTTGTACTTATGACTTAATGAAATTCTATCTGCTCTACCATATTTTTACAAGATTTTCCACCCTTGATCATGGGCTTTATTAATATCCTGTAGTTTTGCCTATATTCTAAGAGATATTTCAATCTAATCATATGCAGGTGGAAAGTTACAAAAAGCAGAAATGTTCTTTAATGAGGAAAAATCCACTGGATTTATGAATTCGGAAATCATTTGTGACCCTGTTAAAAATAGCACTTTATTGAGCATTTACTGCTGATAATCAAGTGTTAAACAATTTACATGGATTATTTTATTGCTTGATTCCAAAATTCTATGAGAATGGTTATAATGAACCCCATTTTCCAGTTTAACTTTTGTTGTTATAATTCCGTCACTCAGTCATGCCCAACTCTTTGCGACCTCGACCCCATGGACTGCAGCACACCAGGCTTCCCTGTCCTTCACCAACTTTTGAAGCCCACTTAAACTCATGTTGGTGATGCCAGCCAACTATCTTATCCTCTGTCATCCCTTCTCCTCCTGCCTTCAATCTTTACCAGCATCAGAGTCTTTTCTGATGAGTCAGCTATTTGCTTCAGGTGGCCAAAGTTTGGAGCCTCAGCATCAGTTCTTCCAGTGAATATTCAGGAATTGACTGGTTTTATTTCCTTACAGTCCAAAGAACTCTCAAGAGTCTTCTCTAACACCACAGTTCAAAAGCATCAAATCTTTGGTGCCAGCCTTCTTTATGGCCTAACCCTCATATCCATACCTGACTATAAAAACCATATCTTTAACTATATGGACCTTTGTTGGCAAAGTGATGTCTCTGCTTTTTAATACACTATCTAGTATTTGTCATACCTTTTACTTCAAGGAGCAAGTGTCTTTTAATTTCATGGCTGCAGTCATCATCTCTAGTGATTTTGGAGCCCAAGAAAATAAAGTCTGTCACTGTTTCCATTGTTTCCCCATCTATTTGCCATGCAGTGATGGGACTGGATGCCTTGATCTTTGTTTTTTGTATGTTGAGTTTTAAGCCAACTTTTTAACTCACCTCTTTTACTTTCCTCAAAAGGCTCTTTAGTTACTCTTCCCTTTCTGCCATAAGGGTGGTGTCATCTGCATATCTGAGGTTATTGATAATTCTCCCAGAAATCTTGATTCCAGCTTGTGCTTCATCCAGCCCTGCATTTTGCATGATATACTATGCAAACAAGTTAAATAAGCAGGGTGACAATATACAGTCTTGATGTTCTCCTTTTCCAATTTGGAAAGTCTGTTGTTCCAAGTCTAGTTCTAACTGTTGCTTCTTGAGCTGCATACAGGTTTCACAGGAGGCAGGTAAGGTGGTCTTATATTCCCATCTCTTGAAGAATTTTCCACAGTTTGTTGTGATCCACACAGTCAAAGGCTTTAGTGTACTCAGTAAAGCAGAGGTAAATGTTTTTCTGGAATTTTCTTGCTTTGTTGATGATCCAGCAGAAGTTGACGATTTGGTCTCTGGTTCCTCTGCCTTTTCTAAATCCAGCTTGAACATCTGGGTGTTCTTGATTTACATACTGTTGAAGCCTCACTTGGAGAATTTTAAGCTTTACTTTGTTAGCATGTGAAATGAGTGGAACTGTGCAGTAGTTTGAGCATTCTTTGGCATTGCCTTTCTTTGGGATTAGAATGAAAAGTACTTTTCCAGTCCTGTGGCCACGGCTGAGTTTTCCAGATTTGCTGGCATATTGAGTGCAGCACTTTCACAGCATCATCTTTTAGGATTTGATATAGCTCAGCTGGAATTCCATCACCTCCACTAGCTTTGTTCATAGTAATGCTTCCTAAAGGCCCACTTGACTTCATACTCCAAGATGTCTGGCTCTAGGTGAGTGATCACAGCATCTGGATCATTAAGATCTTCTTTGTATAGTTCTTCTGTGTATTCTTGCCACCTCTTCTTAATATCTTCTGCTTCTGTTAGGTCCATACCATTTCTGTCCTTTATTGTACCCATCAGTTCCATGAAGAAACTGAGGTACAGGGAATTAAGGAAGTTCTCTGGTGACACAGAGAATGACTGACCCAGATGTCCAGCCCAGCACTCTTGACTCAAGAACCCACACACTTCACCAGCACATCAGCTGTATGAGTCAGTCATTAGGTAAGAATCGTCTTGGTGCTGCTAAAAATGAAACAACGAGCAGTGAGGAGCTTGAAGATATTTTTCTGTCTAATGAAGAGGAAACCTGAAGGCAGGCTAACTAGGCTTGCAGTAAACTAGAGTAAACTTCACTTGTCATCACAAACTATGCTCTTTTTAACTTTCTGCTCCAGTGATCGTAAGAAATAACCCTCATCACCATACTCTCAAGGTTTCTGCCACAACTCCAAGCATCAGTCATTCTGGGCAGGTTAAAGGGAAGAACAAAGATGAAAAGAGCCATGGGTATTGAAGTCAAGCTCTTTTAAGTAGCTAGTATATATCTCATTGGAGAAAACTCTTTCTCATGACCACCTCTAATGGCATAAGGCCCTGGAATTGTAATAAGGAATATTGCTTACCTCAGGTCAACTTAGGATTCTGTTAGTAGGAAGAGAAAGAATGTATATTAGATGGGCAACTGGCAGTCTCTGCTATAAGTGGCTTCAGTGGGATAGAAGTCAAAGTACAGTGAATGAAAAGTGAGTTCAAATAAAGTAAATATATGAGTTTTCTTTTACTTTTATTTAAAATCTGATTAAAAAATTAGCTAAAACTTAAAAATGTACATTCTTTTGTCAGTCTTTAGGTCTAGAGCCACACCTTTCCTTAGGGTAAGGCCCACTGATTATAATTCTGCAACAGCTTTCTTATATTTTTCATACTTATAACATCTCTCTTTTCCCATTTCTTTAAATGAAAAAAAAAAATAGCCCTCCCAGTTGTAATCAAAGTGCTAAACTCTAGATTTCCAGATTTTTCTGTCTTTTACAGTTTCTTTTTTAATTTAAAGAAATAACAAATTTTCAGTAATTTTTATTGCTTGTTTTCCAAAGTGTTTAAACTGCTTTTGTAGAAAGTGGGTTTTTTCTGATATGTACATTCATAAATTATTTAGCCAAATTATATAATTATAATAGCAAGTGCAGCTAACATACAATTTTGCACACACATCAACTCAGGCTAATAGAAAATATGGACATAAAAAGAGTAACTTACTACTCTCATTTTGCTTGCCTTGAGTATTCTGATGTTTTATAGCAGAGATGGAGAGTGTAATTGATTCAGAATTTGTTAATTGGCAGTTGGTGAAAAGAACTTTTATGTAGTTGCATTACTTACTCCTATGCTAGTTTTTAAGTCTTTGTGGGGTTTTGTGGTTTTCTTTTTTCAATTGAGATATGACTGACAGACAAAGAGGCCTGTTTTTAGTGTATATATTTTGATGAGTTTGAAGATGAGATATATATCTGTAAAACTGTCACCATAAACAATGTCATAAACTTAACTGTCACTTCTAAAGATTTCCTCCCTCCTCTTTTATTTTTTGTAATAAGAACATTTAACATAAGCTCTGCCCTCTTAACAAAATTTTAATAATATACTAGTATCTATATGTACTGAGCTGCACAGTAGATCCCTAGGACTTACCTTGTAAAACAAAATTTGCACCTTTTGACCAACATCTTCCTGATTCTCCCTCGCTTGAACCACTCTGCTTCTGTGAGGCTAATTTATATTTCTGATACAAGTGGGACGATGCAGCATTTGTTCTTCTAGGTCTGGCTTGTTTCACTTGGCGTAATGCCCTCCAGGTTCATCCATGTTATTCCAAATGACAAGATTTTCTACTTTTTTTTAAAGCTGAATAATATTCCATTGTATGTACGTACCATATTTTTTTTATCAATTCTAAGTTATTCTGTATTTAACATGGAGTGAGGGCATCTCTTTTGAGGTCTTGATTTCAATCTTTTGGATATATACCCAGAAGTGAGACTGCTTGATCATATGGTGGTTCTATTTTTAATTTTTTGAGGAATATCCATAATGTTTTCCACAGTGACTATATCAATTTACATTCACACTAACGGTATACAAGGATTTCCTTTTCTCCATATCTTAGCAGACACTTACCTTTTTGTTTCTATAATAACCATCTTAATAGAAATGAGGTGACATCTCTTTATAGTTTTGATTTGCATTTCCCTGACGATTAGTGATGTTGAGTTCGTTTTCATGTACCTACTGGACATTTGTATATTATATTTACAGATATGTCTATTCAGGTCTTGTATCCATTTTTTAATTGGGTTATTTGTTTTGTTGCCATTGAGTTATAGGCACATTTTAACACATTTTAGATATTACCCTTTCTTTCTCTCCTATAAATAAATGTCAGTTGATCTCTGAAAAGTGCTAAATACCCAAAGATATGAATTTTTAGCTTCTAGAAAAAAATTAGAAATGGTGAAATAAATCAGCTGAGGTATTTATTTTAGGTAAATAATAATAATAATAATAATAAGTATCTGGAAACAAATGTTATATTCAAAATTTGTACTCATTTTCAAATGCTTTTCATGTTTTTGTTTTTTAATGAGTTGAAAAATTCACCTTTTATGATCATTTAAGAAAACGATGTGAACAGTGAATAACATGTTTTGATTAGGGTCACAGAAACATTTCTATCTGCTTGAGCTCCTACAGGGCTTGACTTCTCAGATCACTCTACCAACTAATGATAAGAACAGAAACTCAATTATATTTTAACCTTATAATGGATATAATCAAAATTCATGTGCCAAATAATTAAATTTAGAATTTGCTAAATTTAAAGCAGACGAGGGGAAATCAAGGTAGATGTGGGAATATACAGCAGGGAAAAGAAATCATTGCTGATTAATTTCTAAAATGTGTACCAAAGCATCAGAAATTCCCTTCTATCAGATTCAACAAATAGTATTGTGGTTATTGTGAACTAGACATAATGTGGGGTTACGTTTAGATTTAAACTCTGTTTTTTGTGCCTTAGTCTGAAGTATATACTAATACGTTTCTCAAACTAGTATTTATTATAAAATGCTTTGCTACATATTAGCCTAATAACTATAGTTCATTTTAATTTGTTTTAAACATACTTCACTCTCTCTTCTCTCTATTAAACACAAATCCAAATAACACTTTACATGCAGTCCCAATTAAAATTTTCAGATTTTACTTTAATTTTCCAATTTCTAATGATTACATAGATGGTAATAGATAATTTAACTAATAGAATCTGTTGTGTAGGTTACTAGTTATAAAGTTGTTTTTGGTTCTATGTTAGACCATAAAGCAAAAATAGAATGTAAGACTAAGGTTCAATATGCTTACACACACACAAATATGCTTTATTTTCTAATCCTCCTCTAAACTGTCTGGGAGAAAAAAAAAACTGTATTCAAATTTCTAGTGATTTATATATACTGGACTCTAATTTTCAGACTTTTATCCCATCCCTATATGATTTAATGGCTCACATAAATTGTGGATTAAGTTTATGCTAGCTATCTAGATGCCTTAATGCACATCCACAAGAGCCCAGCTAAACATGACTCAGGTGACTCAGGTACTGACACAGTACCAACCCAGCAGTGTACCCAGAGCACAGGTTACCAAGTGGGGGTTCTTCATCAACTGAGCTACCTAAGTGGGTTATCTAACCTCTGCCTGGGACCATTATTTAAACCAAAACTGTGATGTGTACATTTAAATGCAAAACCTCCAGTTCATGGGGAACTTATTATTAAGTGACAAATACAACTTTTTATCTAGGTTTCCCAGGTGGTACAAAGGTAAAGAATCAGCCCGCTAACGCAGGAGACTGCAAGAGACATGAATTTAATCCCTGAGTGGGGAAGATCTCCTGGAGTAGGAAATGGCAGCCCACTCTAGTACTTTTGCCTGGAAAATTCCATGGACAGAGGCGGCTGGTGGGCTATAGCCCATGGGGTTGCACAGAGTCAAACTTGACTGAGCACGCAGTGCACATGTGTAGCTTTTATACAATATTAAAAAGACTATATGTTGCCACTGTGCATAGGGAGTTACCCAAACAAGATGAGAAAATATCAAGATGAGAAGATATAAAACCAAGGCTTTCATTTATGCCTGTAATTTGAAAATGTAATATTGTATTGCTATCTTGGACTTCCTTGGTGGCTTAGTGGTAAAGAACCCGCTGCCAATGCAGGAAGTATGGGTTCAATCCCTGGGTCAGGAAGATCCTCTGGAGAAGGAAAAGACAACCCACTCCGGTATTCTGGCCTGGGAAATCGCATTGATAGAGGAGCCTGGCGGGCTACAGTCCATGGAATTGCAAGAGTTGGATGTGATTCAGTGACTAAACAAATAACGTGTAGCTGAGCCTGGTCTATGACATGAAGGACACAGACCTAATATGAGCTGTCAAAGCTGTTATCAATCAGGAAAGGTCTCCTTGGTGATCCAGAGTGTTAGCCATTGTGCTTATGTTTTGCATGAAAGATCTAGTAGTCTACACCATTTTACTGATTAAATGATATGAGTGATTTACTTAAGGAAATAATGAATGAGTGGTTTTCCAAAGTTCTTCTGAATAGTAGACACTTTATTTGGGGTTATTGTTATACTTTGCCAAAATATAAATAAATACTATTCATTTGATACTAGAAACATTGTTTAAAACCACAAAGGAAGTAACCAGAGTTACTCTCCAGTAACTAGAGTCTCAGTATCTACAAAGAACTTAGCAAATGGATGTCATCTAATAGATATTCAGTTCACAAAGATTCCCATTTATTTTGAAGATTATTTTTTTCTCCTTTGAAAGGAAGGTGCAAGGAACAGCAATTGCAAGCCTACATCTCTCCCTGGGAACAATACAAAGACAAGGGCCAACTTCTGGATTTTGACCTGTGCGTGACTTAATGCTCTGATGTTGCCCTCTTGGTATTCTTAATAATTTTTTAACAAGAGGCTCCACATTTTTATTTCGTCCTAGGTCCCACAAATTTTGTAACTGATCCTAGTAAGGAGATTGGCTATGGATCAAGGAACAGACTCTGCTTTATTTAGTTTGTCACCCAGATATAAATGAACAGAAACCCTTTTCTATAGTTCTGTTTTTCCACGTTCTCCATTAATGTTTTGGCTCTAATTTCACTCACATCCTGCTTCCTAGTTCTCTTCCTGTTGAAAAAAGCATCAAAAAGGTCACCTATTTACTAACCCTAAGTGACAAGTAAACTGATATAAAATTGCCTTAACAATGCATGTTGTAGGAAGACCAGGTTAATGTCAATGGAGGATACTTTCATTTTTAAAAGCAAGAAAGATACAAATAGGAAAATAAGATAAAGCATCAATGTTCCCCATAAAGGAAAAATTCACATTTTATCAATATATGTATTAGAGGAATTATAGCATTGTTTCAACGTCAGAAACACAGCTGAGTATACACTTATCTGTAGCAAACTTGTCCTTTCTTATTTAAAAATATTTTTAAGAGTAATATATAATTGATTTCTTCATATTAGAAAATGCCTCAGTACAATAAAGATTCAGACACTTTTAGAGCATCTATTTCTATGTTTTGAGAGAATTTTTCTGGTCAAAAATTTGTGGCCTTTTAAACTTCATCAAATACAAAAAGTGCAGATGATAATTAACCCAACTCAGGTCACAGTTGCAGAAGGCCTTATTCTCAGATATGAGAAGTAACTTGTTAGTGGTAAGAGGAAAGTGTTAGTCGCTCAGTTTTATTGGACTCTTTGCAACCCCATGGACAGTTGCCCGCCAGGACCCTCTGACAATGGGATTCTCCAGGCAAGAATCTGGAGTGGATAGTCTATTCCTTTTCCCCTTGATGCCCGGGGATCTCCTGACCCAGGAATCAAACCCCGGTCTCTTGCATTGCAGGCGAATTCTTTTTTTTTTTTTAATCTTTTTTTTTAATTGTTTTTTTTTTTTTATTGTTTTTGCTATACAATGCCATGATATCACCATGGGTTTACATATGCTCCCCCTCCAGAACCCGCCTCCCTCCTCCCTCCCTCCTCCCTCCCCCCGGGAAATCTCGATGCACCAGCCCCGAGCATCAATCCTGGGCTGGCGATTGATTACACATATGATAATTAACATGTTTCAATGCCATTCTCCCATATCATCCCACCCTTGCCCTCATCCACAGAGTCCACGAGTCTGCTCTATACATCTGCGTTCCTTTTGCTGTCTCGCATGTTGGGTTCTCGTTACCCTCTTTCTTTACCGCCTGAGCCACCAGGATGCTAGGTCCCCTCCCCGCTACAAGTCCTTACAATACCTTCCTCTCTCACACACTGATGCCCAAAATCCTGTGCCTCAGACAGCTAGTAGTCACATAGCAATTGTGATGGTGCAGGCACTCTGCTAAAAGCTTTACCTATGCAATTCATTCAGTTTTTTCAACAGATGGATACTATTTTACAGCTGAGGAAACTGAGGCCCAAAGAAGATTCAGCCATTTGCCTAAAATCACCCAGTTAGTAGTGGCAGAGTTGACTGTTCAAATCTAGAAAGTTTGCTTCAGAGTTGTTCTTGGGCAGTAGGTGTCACTGCCTCACACAAGAATTTTATTCCTTTTGTTTTTGGAGCTCTCATCCATTAAGGTGTAAATGGTTTTCGAAGAGACTGCCCTGGGGTCAGTCATTTACAACTGAGAAGGAAGAATTTGAGAGCCTGTTTGAGGCCGTGGAAGAGAGCAGGGCAACTACAGAGGCCAACGTGGGGAAGAAGGAAATGTGGCTGGAGAAGAATTCTGCCCACCGCTCTCAGGCCAGAGACTGGAGATCTATGATTTGTTGTCTCCACTTGCATGCTGTTAGTATTTTTTTCTTTCACTGATGACCGATTCTCTCAGTAATGAGTCCCATCCCTCTGGGTGGGATATATGGAAGCTTTTTGCAAGCTCACCCCAGGGCAGACTTATGAAAAGTATTAATACCCTCATGGGTAAACAAAAGGAATGAAACAATTTAAACAGGTTAGAAAATATTTAATGATGGATTTTGGACGAGCAAACAGGGGTGTGACAGTAAGAAAAGAGGAAGAAGTTCTTTATCAGCATTTCTTCATTCTTCTTCAGTTTTAAGTGATCTGCAGCTTTAAACCCATTGTATTCATGCTTAAGTGCTTTGGGATTTCATTTTAAAACACTCCACCATTATTCAACCAACCACTGTTATGTTTATTGAAAATACACACTGGTGGAATATTCTAGCATACATATAGTTCATATTTATTATTCACTTTCTTCTGCTGCTTTTCATCTATAAACAAATGCACAATGTATGAATCTGCAAATCAAATTCAACAATGTTTTCTAATTTTTTTCAGTATTTGTGAAAGATGCTGTCATAGGCTCTGTATACATAAAACAATTTATAAAATAAAAACCACTTACCATTTCCACACTGAAGAAGCTAGTGTACATTCTTAACAGTTGAAATACAGGGCAAGTTTGACAGACAGAAGGATACAGCTGCTTAAAAAGCAAGCTGACCACTGTGAGGCCTCTGTACTGTAACAGTTTCTTAGTAAACAGTGCCACCATGTGGGGTTTCATTCTAAAATAAATTTCAGGATTCATTATATTCAGTTCAGTTCAGTTCAGTTGCTCAGTCATGTCTGACTCTTTGTGACCCTATGGACTGCAGCACGCCAGGCTTCCCTGTCCATCACCAACTCCCAGAGCTTACTCACACTCATGTCCATGGAGTTGGTTATGCCATCCAACCATCTTATCCTCTGCCATCGCCTTCTCCTCCCACCTTCAATCTTTCCCAGAATCAGGATCTTTTCCAGTGAGTCAGTTCTTCACATCAAGTGGCCAAATATTGGAGTTTCAGCTTCAGCATCAGTCCTTCCAATGAATAGTCAGGACTGATTTGCTTTAGGATGGACTGGTTGGATCTCTTTGCTGTCCAAGGGACTTTCGTTTCATTATATTATATAATTTAATGTTATTTTAATAATATAAGTAACAAAAATATTTTTTTATAACATAGCATTATTAAAAAAACTTTAAGGCTAATATTTACTAGTGTGCATCAATATTCACCATAAAGGTTTTATATAAATAAATACTTTTGTTCGCTAAATATTTTCATGTATTAAATATTTTTCAATAGTATCACTTACATTCATGTAAAAGAATCATACTTTAAACTTAAACACTTATTAATGAAAAGCCAAGTGAAAACCATAGTAAAAAGCATAAGCTAGTTTTCTTAAGTACTGAGTTCAACTTGGTTTGTAAAGACTATGAAAATGCTTTCATTTTTAATTTTGTTTTACTGCAAACATATTCCACTTTAATATAGTTCAAAATACAAAACTCCAAAAGTAAGATGTGACTGCCTCATTATGAAATGCTTTTAAATGTGCCTTAAAATATATTTTTGCTCAACTATTGTATCTCAGAAAAATATGTTCCATGTAATTTGATTTATTTATTTCCTTCTTTATATCTACAGGTTTACTAAGTAGTTTAAACTACAATGAAACTAATAGACTAGAAGGAGACTTACAAGGGTATATAATATACAATGTTTGTTGTCATATTTGGAAAAGAAAAGAAAAAGAAACCTCCAGGAAAGATAAAACACAATTTGCCATTTTTATTTTGAAAACTCTTATTAGCAGACATTTTTATACCCCACCTAACTGTGTCATTTGACTATTTAAATTAAAAAACTGCAAATAGACCTGCCATATGACCCAGCAATCCCACTGCTGGGCATATACACCGAGGAAACCAGAATTGAAAGAGACACGTGTACCCCAATGTTCATCGCTGCATTGTTTACAATAGCCAGGACATGGAAGCAACCTAGATGCCCATCAACTGACGAATGGATAAGAAAGCTGTGGTACATATACACAATGGAATATTACTCAGCATTAAAAAAAAAATCATTTGAATCAGTTCTACTCAGGTAGACGGAACTGGAGTCCATTATCCAGAGTGAGGTAAGCCAGAAGGAAAAACAACAATACAGTATACTAACGCATATATATGGAATTTAGAAAGACGGTAACGAGAACCCAGCATGCGAGACAGCAAAAGGAATGCAGATGTATAGAACAGACTCGTGGACTCTGTGGATGAGGGCAGGGTGGGATGATATGGGAGAATGGCATTGAAACATGTTAATTATCATATGTGTAATCAATCGCCAGCCCAGGATTGATGCTCGGGGCTGGTGCACCGAGATTTCCCAGGGGGAGGGAGGAGGGAGGGGGGAGGGAGAGGGGTTCTGGAGTGGGAGCATATGTAAACCCATGGTGATATCATGTCATTGTATGGCAAAACTAATAAAAAAATAAAATAAAATAAAGAGGTTACTTCTGAATTTGTTCTCAACTGGAAATTGAAAAGTGGTTCCCTAAATTCTGTGAGTTCTTCCTTACACAATGAAGACTACTATATACACTAACAATATCTATCAACAGACATGACAGAACTTCCTAAAGAATGTGACAAAATGTCGTAAGAAGTTTGAGCAACAAAACTGATGTTATATGTTAATTAAAATAAATACATTTGTACTTTGTAATTCTGTTAAAATATACAATAAATAATTTTATTTCCATTTAAAATAACAATTTTGTCTCCCTAAAATGTGATGATCAAGGTTGTTACCTCTCCAAAAAACGCTTCTTGGATGGTCATGTGCTTAATTAAATGCTTAACTTTTTAGCTGAGACCCATCTATGTGGGAGGAAAGGAACAGAGAGCTCAGCTAAACCAAGAATGAAGGCTCTTTAAAAAAAAGAAAAGGAAATTAATCTCATTAAAAATAAACAAAAACTGATTTCAAATATTTTTTTAATCTAAAGAGAATGTTTTCCTATAAGAAAATTAACTAAAGAAAGGGAGTAAACATACTGAAATCGTATTAATTACTGCATAGAATTTTGATTTTGAAAGATTTGTTCTTGTTATTAATCTTATCTTCAGGCATCTCATGTAATATCATACAGTCCTGTCACAAACTAAACATAAGTTTAGTTCTTATGTGATAAATTAATTCAGTTGTTCTTTGTTGTTCAGTCACTAAGTCGTGTCAAACTCTTTTGCGACCTCATGGGCTGTAGCCTGCCAAGCTCCTCTGTCCAGGGATTCCCCAAGCAAGAATACTGGATGGGTTGGTATTTCCTTCTCCAGGGGATCTTCCTGACCCCACGATCAAACCTTAGCCTCCCGCATTGCAAGAGGCTTCTTTACTGCCGAGCCATCAGAGAAACCCAGGAAAATTGTTGTTACTTAAATCCTATAGGAAAAGCTGTCATAATGAATACTATTAATCATTAGAAATGGCTTTGCCTCTATACGTAGCATTATTTTCACTTATGTAGTCCATTATCTTATTCATTGATTAATTTTAAGCACAATTTTATACATGGCAACATATCAATCATGGTTCTAAAATGAGCTATTTTTTTTTTTTTTGGCTTGTGCACTAAAATGCTTTTATTTCAGAGGAGAGAAGCTTCATTTTTCTTCTTGAAATGTATAAATCAAAATCTCTATGCCAATTGATGCAGATAAATCAATGAACAAAATTCTATAGGAAAATGTCACTGTAAAGAGTAAATGGGACAAAAGGGAGCATCTCTCTTAGACAGTGATTGAATGAAACATTAGAAAAAATTAGAAAAGTTAGTAAGACTGCATTAAGTGGAGCAGAGGTAGAAATCTTCCTCAGCCCCCTAAACTGATCATAAGAATAGGTCAGAAAGGAATAGATTATTTCAAGGAATTAAAATAGATTTGTAATAAACTTCTATTACAAAATCAGAAGTTGTTTTCTATAGGTTATACAGTAACTGAAGGTTAAACTACTGAGTAGAGAAAATTTCCCAAAATTTCTGCTTGAGAATACCTATCAAAGATCATGATACTAATCAACATTAAATGGATGATTGGCTTAAGGAACATTATGAAGATAAATATGGGAACAAATATAAAGCTAACTTTGGGTTAAATAGGAATATCCTAAAATTTTTCATCAATTTTTGGAAAAAGAAGTCTCACTACCTTAGCAAAGATATTGATTAGGTATCAAAAATCAGGAAAGGAATACGTCAGGCTGTAGTCACCCTGCTTATTTAACTTATATGCAGAGTACATCATGCAAAATGCTGGGCTGGATGAAGCACAAGGTGGAATCAGATAGCCAGGAGAAATATCAATAACCTCAGATATGCAGATGACACCACCTGATGGCAGAAAGTTAAGAAGAACTAAAGAGCCTCTTGATGAAAGTGAAAGAGGAGAGTGAAAAAGTTGGCTTAAAACTCAACATTCAGAAAATTAAGAGCATGGCATCAGGTCCCAGTACTTTATGACAAATAGATGGGGAAACAATGGAAACAGTGACAGACTTTATATTTTTGGGCTCCAAAATCACTTCAGATGATGACTGCAGCCATGAAATTAAAAGGCACTTGGTCCTTGGAAGAAAAGTTATGACCAACCTAGAGAGCATATTAAAAAGCCAACAAATGTCCATCTAGTCAAAGCTATGGTATTTCCAGTAGTCATGTATGGATGTGAGAGTTGAACCATAAAGAAAGCTGAGCACTGAAGAATTGATGCTTTTGAACTGTGGTGTTGGAGAAGACTCTTGAGAGTCCCGTGGACTGCAAGGAGATCAAATCAGTCTATCCTAAAGGAAATCATTCCTGAATATTCATTGGAAGGACTGATGCCGAAGCCGAAACTTCAAGAATTTGGTCACCTGATGTGAAGAGCCAGCTCACTGGAAAAGATCCTGATGCTGGGAAAGATTGAAAGCGGGAGGAGAAAGAGATGACTGAGGATGAGATGGTTGGATGGCATCACTGACTCAGTGGACATGAGTTTGAGTAAGCTCTGGGAGTTGGTGATGGACAGGGAGGCCTGGCCTGCTGCAGTCCATTGGGTCGCAAAGAACTGGACACAACTGAGTGACTGAACTGAACTGACTGAACTGAAGTTTATGACAATACACTAGGTTTAAAAATCTAGTGTCTCAGAAAAAAACTTGAGATAAATACCACAATATAATAAGCTTCTATTAAAACTTCAAACATTTTAAAAAATAATCTAATAGGAAGCAAAAGTGTTAGTAATGTGGCTTTTAATATTACTTTGTTATATTCAGGTCTTTTTCTTACACATTAAATAAACTTAATATTTCATATTTCAGCCTGAATTTTAGGACATTTAGCCCTACTGACAACAGAATCCCCCAAGGATTAAGGTTGACCTTTTGCTTGTGTTTCAAAAGGAATGCAACTTCCTAAATTCAAAGTAGTAGCAATGAGTCAGACACAAATCAGTAGAGTCAGTATTTTTAAAGCAGAAGTTGCAAAATTTGCTTTGTTGAAAGGTTGTCTGTTATGTGTGAACAAGTATATTCCACTTTGCTTCATTTTTATAAAAATAGTATTCAGAAGCTTAGAAAATGCTAAATTTTTAAATTTAAATCTTGCAAATAATGTCTGTCATTTTTAAAAACTTGGTGAAGCAAGTTTTTTGTTTTGTTTTGGTTTGGTTTGTTGTATTTATATAATTCTGCTTTGGTTTGTGTCCTCATAGATTTTCAGAATAATAAAAAGAAAGGGGAAGTAGAAAATATTAGTTTTACACAGAAGACACAAATTCAAATAGAAAATAATTATTGATCATAAATAAAAGATAACTAAATAAATAAATAAAAGATAAATAAAAAGAATAACAGGAAAACTAAATAATTTTTTTTTTGCTACATCCTCTTTTTTGCCAAGGTCACTGATCCTGATTCTGCTTTCTGGTTGTAATAGAGAGGTTAGTAAATGTAGGGGGGCCATTAAGGATGTGATAGCACCAAATTTAGACTTTCTCCTTGATATAATTGCCAGGGGGTTAGAACAGAATTACATAAAGGTATGACCTCTTTGATTAGAATTCATTTGTGTAACAATTAACTCACCCGGTGAACAACCAGGAAACATTGCCTCCACTCTGACAACAAGTGATCTGGTCCTCTCTTCTCTTTTGAATTTCTACAGCTATATTGTCATATGTACATCCCAAGTGTTTTGTATGCACAGTGTATCTTTGGTATTATTCCTTGTTATTTTGGTCTTTTTAACTGAGTTTGAAAATCTTAAGAGAAAAGACCACAAGAATTTTTAAGAATTCCAAATTGCCAATCAGAGCGTGTTGCACATAAAGTATTCCTCATTAGTATTTGCTCATCAAGTGGCTTTACATCTGCCTTGCCAGTGTGCACAGACGGCATGAAAACATATTAGTTATGCTTGAAACAGTCACACTGAATAGTCTATATCATAAGTAGATTTATTTTTTAAGAGAGATCCAAAAGACCCTAAAATACATGTATTTGCTCAAATAAAGCTGACAGAAGATTTGGTATATATATATATGTGTGTGTGTGTGTGTGTGCATGTGCGAGCATTTGTGTATATCTACATATACACATATATGTATACACATATTATGTATTTGTGTGTATTCATATGTATATATTAATATTATATACGTATAAATATGCATAGTATAAATGTTATATATAGTATTATTTATATACAATAAAAAGTACCATGCATTCAATAAATAGAGCATTCCCAGTAATCAAAAAAATTCCCTCTTAACTCCTTGATGTCATTGATCCTATCCTATCCCTAACCCTATGAAACTGGGCTTCCATGGTGGTTCAGTAGTAAAGCACCCACCTGCTGATGTAGGAGACATGAGTTCAATCCCTGGGTTGGGAAGATCCTCTGGAGAAGGAAATGGTAACCCACTCCAGTATTCTTCCGTCGGATATCCCATAGTGAAATGGAATCTGGAAGGCCACAATCCATAATGTTATCAAAATACACCTTTAGTTTATGATAGTGTGTCTTCAGATAATATTGTACTATTTCATATATAAGAAACTAACAGTTATATACTTCCATTTTTCTTTGTTCACTATGCTGTTTCATTTTGCATTTACTTCTACAAGCAAAACCCACACAATATTGTCACTGTTGTGTTTTGGGAAACTAAATATCTTTTAAAGAATTTAAAGGTAAGAAAGCTATATCGTTTCTATTCACCCATCTGTTTTCCTTTCCCAGTGCACACACAGATCTCTATGTAAATCTGAGATTCCATCTCATATAATTTTCCTTCTGCCTGAAGAACTTACTAGGACATTTCTTGAAATGCAGCTCTGCTGTCAATTGATTTTCTAAGCTTTGTTCTTGTCTAAAAATTCTTTATCTTCATTATGAAAATGATTTTCACTGGATGTCTTAGTCCATTTGGGCTGCTATGTAAATAATAATAATAGATCAGATGTCTTTTAAACAGCGTAATTTTATTTCCCAAAGTTTGAGGAACTGAAATCCAAGATCAGAGTGACAGCATGATAGAGTTCTGGTGAAAGTCTTCTGCAGGTTGCAGACGGCCAACTTCTCTTTGTGTCTGCACAAGGTAGAAGAGGTGAGGCTCTCTCTAGGGCATCTTTTACAAAGGCACTAATACTATTTATGACATCTCTGCCTCCTTCGATGTTATATTTTCAGCATATGAGTTGAAGGGACACTAACTTTCAATCACAGTATGTATCAAAAACAGTATTGGATATAAACTTCTGTACCCTCTTTTTTAGCACTTATATGTCATTCCAGCTTGATTGGCTTCTGGTGAGAATCACATAGTCATCCTTTCCTTAATTCCTCTGTGCATAATGTGACTCCTAGTTTTTCTTCTGGTTTTCTTAAATACTATATCACTAGGTCACAACAGTTTATAATGTGCCTTGGTGTGTTTTTCTTTGTGTTTATCATGCTTGGATTTGTTTGAGCTTCTAAGATCTGTGGGTGTCTGTTGTTTAGTTGCTAAGTCAGGTCTGATGTTTTGCCATGCCATGGACTGCAGCACACCAGGCTTCTCTGTCCTTCACAGTCTCCTGGAGTTTGCTCAAACTCATGTCCATTGAGTTGGTGATGCTATCCAACCATCTCATCCTATGCCACCCTCTTCTCCTCCTGACCTCAATCTTTCCCAGCATTGGAGTCTTTTACACTGAGCTGGCTCTTCAAATCAGGTGACCAAAGTACCAGAGCTTCAATTTCAGCATCAGTCCTTCAGTGAATATTCAGGGTGGATATCCTATATGATTGACTGGTTTGACCTCCTTGCTATCCAAGGGACTGTCAAGAGTCTTCTCCAACACTACAATTCAAAAGCATCAATTCTTTGGCACTCAGCCTTCTTTATGGTCCAGCTCTCACATCATACATGACTACTGGAATAACCATAGCTTTGATTATATGGACCTTTGTTGGCAAAGTGATGTCTCTGCTTTTTAATATGCTGTCTAGGGTTGTCATAGCTTTCCTTCCAATAAACAAGCATCTTTTAATTTCATTGCTGCAGTCACCATCCACAGTTATTTTGGGGCCCAAGAAAACAAAATCTCTCACTGTTCTTCTTTTCCCCCTTCTATTTGTCATGAAGTGATGAGGCCAACTATTTTTGTTTTTATAAAGTTGAGTTTTAAGCCAGCTTTTTCACTCTCCTTTTCACCTTCATCAAAGAGGCTCTTTAGTTCCTCTTTGCTTTTTACCATTATAGTGGTATCATCTGCATAGCTGAGGTTGTTGATATTTCTCCCAGCAATCTTGATTCTAGCTTGTGATTCATCCAGCCTGTCATTTCATATTATGTACTCTGCATATAAGTTAAATAAGCAGGGTGACAATACACAGCCGTGACAAAGTATTTTCTCAGGTTTGAACCAATCTGTTATTCCCTGTTTAGCTTTCACCAATTTTGGAAGTATTTACATCTTTTTCTGTTCCCCTTTCTTTGTAGGACTTGAACTGTGTATGTGTCTATGCCTCTGTGTTAGGCTGCTTTTGATTACTGAGATTGTTAATTTTTATTTTCTGTATTTTTTTTCTGTGTTTCATTTAGAATATTTATATTATTATCACTTCAACATCTTTAATCTTTTCTTCTGCTGTGTCCAATTTGTAGGCCATTCTATCATATAAAAGTTTTCTGTTTAAAAGTTCCATTTTGTTCACTTTTAATAATTTCCCTTTTTCTCATGTTATTCATGTTTTCCTTTAGATCATTAAATACATTTAATACCTACACACACATATGTATGAGTGTGTGTGTGTATAAAATTATTTTAAAGTCATGTGTGTAAATTCCACAATTATTGCTATTCCTGTGTCTGCTTTAATTGATCAGTTTCTCCTGGTTAAGGATCACATCTTCCTGCTTTTATAGTATTTATTCTTTGGATGTCAGACATTATTAATTTTATGTTGTTGAGTGCTGGATTTAACTGTATGAAATTTTAAAGAATGTTTAAAGAATGTTAGGCTTTGTTTATGTAGGCAGATTACTTCAGATCAGAGTGATATTTTTCAAGATTGTTTTTAAATGTTTTTAGAGCAGGTCTAGAATTACCTTTGCTCCTGGTCTAGCTTAGCCCTCACTACTAACATAACTTCTGGATTTCTTTTGAATGTTCTGTGTAATCAATGAGATCTCTACTCTGGCTAGCAGGAACTCAAATCATTCCTTGCTCTGTGTAAATTCTGAGAGTTGTTCACCTTATAGTTCTCCATTAATTATTCCTTCCCTGACAGTTTTTCTTTATCTCATCTGATAAAGTTCCAAATTTATATACACAGATTTGTGTTTGGCCAAAGACTCTAAGGGGGCTCATTTACAGATTTCTGCAGCAATCTCTTCTCTGTGAATCTTTCTAGGAGATTCTAGTCACCTTGACTTTCTAATATCTGGCCTTGATCCCTTCAACCCATTAACCTGTTAGGACTCTCCACTTTCTGCCTCTAGATAGAAACTGAAGGTAATCATGGAGTTCATCTCGTTTGCTTTTTTCCTATCAGGATTCATGGTGCTGTGCTGTCTGTTAACCAATATTTGAAAACAGTTGTTTTCACATATTTTTCCTATTTTCTAGTGTTTGTCAAGAGAGCAAATTCCATAGTGGCTTTCCATGCACAGTGAAAAAGCATATCCCTGTTGTCTTGTATAGGATACTGTGTATGACTTTTATTAAGGAGATATTTAAGGGGGGAGTAATTTTGTTGTCAACTCTGTTGAGGCTTAAAGTATTCACTGGTTTCAGAGCAGATTTCACATTAGTTTTTTGGCTTAGTTTCCACAAAAATCATAAAGGCTCAAGGTTTTGTGATTGCATTTCCATGCACAGTCCGGGATTAATGACTATAATCTACATCCCTTCTTTGGATAAAAAGGAAGAGTATTTCCAAGTGGACTGGAAATACCTCATGCTGCTGAGGTGCTGAGGACTAGCCTCCTCTATCCATTATCTACAACCTTGAATCCTGCTGTTGCTTTGCCATTAAAGCCCCAGCTTCTAAAGCATTCACCTTTGTGGACCACACAACTTCAGCTCCCTCCTTTCACTGATCATTTCCACTTGCTTTCTAGCACTTGAAAATGTAACTTTCTTCTCCTGAAACTCAGCCATGTAATTTTACATGATTTTAGCAATTTAATATTTTTACTGTAATTCTGTATATTTGTACTGAAGAAGTGTTCTTTCTAACATCAGCTAACCCTGCCATTTTGACTATAAGTGCTCCAAAATTTTTACATGCTGAAACTGCAGGTCAAGAGATTACAGCATCTGAGCAGGATAGAAACTGATTGCTAGGAAAGTAGGAAAGTGGTACTTTATAAATCAAGAAATATTTTGTTGCACTTCAGATAATCTTGAATTGAAATTTTTCATTTGCTGCCTCCAAGGAGAAAGTAAGTCTAGCTTGAGTGCAGCAGGCATATAGCCCATAGTACTTAGTACATAATAAGTGTTCATAAATTTTTTGGATGATTGTAAACAGCATAAGTACATTGAAAAATCCCCTTTTTTCAAATAAATACTGGAAGCAAGTAGCAGAACTTTAAAATATGGCTGAGACATTTAATACTATTGCTTTCAAGTGTGTAGAGGATTAATTATGAGACTTAAAACTATGGCTTTTTAATGATTGGATTTTTAAAAATTATTGTTATACAGAGTTTTATATTAAAAATTGTTTGCTAACATGTTTCTTCTATAAAACTATATACCCTCACCCTCCCTGCATCAAGTTTAAGAGAGAGCATTTAATTAAAAAAAAATTCTGAGTAAAACTTTAGTCCATATCCAAATTTTACTTACTATTTTAACCACTGTTGAAATTGCCATCTTTTATAATACTTTTTCCTCATTTCTCAAGAGAACATTTATTTTTAGAGGATGTTTACAAAACAAAATTCAACATCCTTGACAAAAATGTTGGATTTAAATAGTATTTCCTTTTAATTTTTGTTACATATACATAACTCATGTTCAAAGTGTGGACTGTGTCAATCATTTTCTCCTCAGATTAGCCAGATGCTACTTTAAAATAATCCAACTTTTAAAAACATTTGGGATCATTACTGCTGCATCTGTTTCCACATTCCTGGCCAAATACAGAAATAAATAGATGTTACAAGTGTAGTTAGCCAATATGCATGTGTAAATGTCCAATCCATTTATATGAGTTCAAATATGTCTTCCTTATTTAAATTTAAGCCTAAGTGCCTTGAATCAGTATAATCAAAACAGGAAAAACATGAAACAAAATTATTTACAGACACTGAAGCAGTGAATAAATGATCAAGACCAATAGGTTAAATTTCGATTAACTGATCAGTTAAAAACAAATGGTGGCTAAAGGAAAAGAACCTAAAAGAAAAATAGATAAATAAATATGTACAACTGAATCACTTTGTTATACACCTGAAACTAACACAACATTGTAAACTGACTGTATTTCAATAAAAATTAATCAATTTTGAAAAATAAAGAGTGGCTATGCACTTAGCCTCCTCAGTCATAGAGAAAATGAAAGTCTCTCAATCGTGTCCAACTCTTTGAGACCCCACAGATTATACAGTCCATGGAATTCTCCAGGCCAGAATACTAGAGTGGGTAGCCTTTCCCTTCTCCAGGGGATCTTCCCAGCCCAGAGATCAAACCCAGGTCTCCCGCATTGCAGGCGGATTCTTTACCAGCTGAGCCACAAGGGAAGCTATAAGCTAATTCATATAAATAAAACAAAGTTACTAATAAAATGAAGTCTGTTGAATTGTAAATTGCTACTGGGTAATTTTGCAGTAGGTTTAAATGTATCATCTGCCACATTTGTCCAAATTGAATACGTGTCATATGGTGAAATAAAATATGAAGAACCCCTTTTAAGTGTGAAAATTACAGGCTCAAGATTGCTGATCTACTTAGCATTCTACATTACAATTCCTGAAAATCCAATTTCTCTTGAAGTTTTTATTTCCATCTATTAGTAGCATTAATAGACTAGTCAATTAGTGAGTTGATTTTTAAAAATTAAAAAAAATTATGAAGCAAAATTAATGAATTTCCTGTATATTCATTCATAAAACATTAAGCCATTTTCAGCATTACTTTTTTAAGCATCAAATTCTGAACATGTTTTCTAACATTATTTTTGATAAATAATAATTTTTAGGGAATAAGCATCTTGAGTTTGTGATTTCAGAAAGACTTTTAATAAATTTTAAATATATTCCTCAACAAAGTGGAAATAGGAATAAACATTGGAAGGCAGCAATTTTGCAGGAAAAATTATCCTTTAAAACTCCTTTGTCATAAATTTTCCTGAGACAAAGGCACTCAGCAGTTCTTCATATTATATAAATTATGTGTAATCAAAACATTAGTCTCATAATGCCCTAGTATAATTTGGTTGTACTTGCAATAATTTAGAGACAGCCTAATTATCATTGGGAGAGGAGTCTGGTATTCACAATATGATGAAGCTATTCAAAAAGTAAGTCACCGTGTGTGGTCCTTATGGAATTTTGATCCCACTTCTCCTGCGCTGTAGGCAGATTGTTTACCACGGAGCCACCAGGGATGTCCAGGCCAGTTCATAAATGGGCATTATTCCATTTCATACATTCTTTTTATACTTTTCTAATTTTTATGGGAGTGGCTAAAAAGTGGTACATAAGCAATTGTATCCACACACCCAGTAGTGTTTGGTCACTTTCTGGGTTTAGGGTACAGTACCTGTGGGTGAGTGAAAGAAGCACTTCATCTTCTACACAGGCCACCAGAACAGATGTTGGAACAAGACATGGATGACTGGGGAAAAAGCAAGTTGGGAGTTAAATTAGGTAAAAGGTGAAAATACTTAGAGCTACATGCATGACCAAAACTAAGTTGCATGATGGAAGTTAGCTGCTAAAAAACAGAGCAAACTATCCAGCTCAAATGAAGCAGTAGGGAGGAAAACCAGTCCAGCAGCTTGCCAGGAGAGACTAGTCAGTTGTCACTTTAGAATCCACAGAAGCAAAAATGAGTTCATTCAGGCAGTTTCTCATCACAAATTTATTTCTGACCAGACTTCCAAAAAAAAGTATACTCATAAAGCAAGCAGTTTTGGTCACACCATCTGTGCCATGTATTAACGTATTACTTCTCCAGAACAAATTCACCCTTCACTGCCTGTTCTGTGGTAACAGATCTGGGTCTTCTGTGTACTTTTCCTTTGCCAGCAGATATCACGTTAAGTCTTTTCAGCAGAGAGTGTTAGAGAGACATTGAAGAAGGAAGGATTTTTCTTCCTGGTTCCGGTGGCTTGTTTTCCAAGTTCTTGCAATGCATGCAGCTTTTACAGTGCGGGTTGCATACTCTGTGCTAGCTTCTGAAGCAATCCAACTTCTCCAGTGCTGGGCTCCCACAGTTCATGGCAGCCAGCAGATTTCCTTGGCATCCTCTAGGAGCAATTTTGTACTAGGGCGCTTCTCGTGAGATACCTCCCGTGAACAGCACTCCCTAGCATCTTAGAAGGCAGATTTCAGTCAATTCCCAAGGGTGAGTTTCCAGCCAGTCCCAGCTGACTTGGCATCACAGTTGGTCTCTGCCATTCAGTAACCACATTCATGCCTTCTCCAGTATCTGGATCTCAGCCTTGATGGCCTCTCCTTGAACACTCCAGGTACTTTATCTTGGTCCTGTGGGTAGTGTTTGCCCTGTATACCTGCCATTGCTATATTTCTTAGAGGAATCTTGACTTCTTCTTAACCAATCTCTCATTAGTCCAATCCACTGTTATAATTAATCATTCAGCTTTCCCTATTCAAATTATTATGTGGTTTCTCTTTCCTAATTGGACCCAGATTCATATAACACTAAACTTTTAAGATAAACATTCGCTCTCCTCTGCCCTTAGAGGCACTTCTGGGGAAAGGACTGAAAAGCACTTACAGAAGAGTTTCCTCTCAAATATTTTTAGTCATGATTCAAATATGCAGCTATTTAATGCACTTGATTTTCAGAGCAGTTTCATATTCATAGCAAAGTTAAAGGGAAACTATAGGTAGTTTCCATACACTCCCTGCCCTACACATGTATGTGTAACTATTTTATGGATGTATTTTTTTTAATTTATTTTGCTGTGCCAGGTCTTAACTGTGGCACGTGAACTCTTTACTGTGATATATGAGATCTAGTTTCCTGAGCAGGGAGCAAGCCTAGGCCCCCTGCCTTGGGAGTTCAGAGTGTTAGCCACTGGTCCATCATGGAAATCCTTATATAACTATTTTAAACTGCTCTTTAATAATAATGGTCACTTGTCTACTTTTTTATCCATTAAATTTTTTCACAAATTTGTTGATAAAAAACAAGAAGTAACTCCCAAGGTCTTTAGACCTTCTAAACTTGTATTCTCAAACCCAAATAATGGTTTTCCTAAGATTTTTATGGAAACCGTGAACAATAATGCATTCAACTTTAAAATTAAGTTAGTTAAATATGAACCCTACTACTTATTTGGCAACTAAGATGACTGTGCATAACAATGCTGACATGAGTTTGATCCTAGATTAACTTACTGTCCATTTAACTTTATGTAAATTACTTAACTTCTATGCATTTCAACTTTTCTCAAAAGTAAAATGGAAATAATAGTTTTGCTTGTTTTATGGGATTTTAGTGATGCTTAAATGAGATGACCCATGTAAAGATCTAAATTAGAACAGTTTGGCTTCCCTGGTGGCTCAGATGGTAAAGAATCTGTCTGCAATGCAAGACACTTGGGTTCAGTCTCTGGGTCTGGAAGATCCCCTGGAGAAGGGAATGGCAACCCACTCCAATTTTCTTGCCTGGAGAATTCCATGGACAGAGGAACTTGGCAGGCTACAGTCCATGGGGTCGCAAAGAGTCAGACACAACTGAGTACAAGCACATAATGAGCCATAGGTAATACCATGCTCAGTTTTTTCACTTTCAGCACAATTTGGCAAATATTAAGCTCTCAAAGACACTAGCTTTAGAAATAAAATCATTTAAACCTTTAGTAAAATTTTGGAGTTTAGAATAGTAAAAATTAATTAATAAAAAATTAACAGAATAATTTAGAAACAAATCATTAGGGCAAGAAGATCTCGAAAAACTATTATTATGAATCATTTTGAGTAATGGCATGTTTGGAAGCTCAGCTAGTTTTCTAACCAGAAGTTGTAATTTTAAATAGAATATATGGCCTATGTATCATATAGCAAAATAAACTCCACTTGGCTTTTATTAATTGCTTATATTATCATTCAGGCTGAAATGCAATCTGGTAGTAAACTGACACCATGTCAGTTCTGTTGCTTAAAAGTAAATTTAACTTTGTTGTCGGTTAGTCCTATTCTGATTGATATGTGGTTGATATCCTTCTAAAGAACATTAGTTCAAATGTGAGAAAAATTATTGTTCAGATCCTAAAACTTAAATTCAGAATGGCATTCTAATGGTTAATCTTTCTTTTAAAATGGCTGATAGAGATTGTATGGGGATACTATTTTAACCAGTGATGGTGAGTCCTTAGATGATTTAGAGAAATATATAGATGATATCCTAAATTTGGATGATTTTGGAAACCCATTCAGAACAGTGGTTAGTAATCTAGGCAGCAGTAAGGAGAGGAAAAAGTGATCAGGTCCAACTTTTAGGAGATTTTGGATACATTTCAACCATAAATGAATTGAACAGGCCACAAAACTGATAACAAAGCATCTAGGTTGTTTTCTTCAGCTAAGCATAGGTCATAATTTTAAAAATTGGTCAGCAAAGACCAAGCATCTCCATAAAACTACTAGGCTAGTATGCTCTGGTCTCTTTCCCACATCTCCACAGACTCAACTTCTACTTTGTGCTGAGCATTGCTGACTAAAGTTTCCCCAAAAGTACAGATTTTCACATATTTCTTGTCTTATTTGGTGGAATCACTTCCTATTTTGACAATTCAAGGAGTAAATGATAATGTATTCCATTTCCGTGAAATCAAGGCCTCCATTTTGCATAACACAATGAAGTTTTTAAACAGGAAAAGGAAAAGGAAGAATTTAATTAGTGGAGAAGTTTGAAAATATACTTTAAAGAATATCCAGGAAAGGAATAAGAGCATTTGACATCCTCTAGAGATCTTTTCTATATCACTAAAGCTTCTGAGAAAAGCAGATGTTACCAATGAAAAGGGCAAAACTGAAACGCCCCCACAGTTGCTCACCAAAACCAAAGAAAATGGCTCACAAGGGCCAGGATAGTCTGTCAGGAGAGGTCTCTGGAAATCAACATGCTTGTAGAAAGCTCTTTAGTACAAAGGTTACTGTATCAGGGAATTGCTTTCTTTGCAAGAGAGGCCTGGGTGATGTTAGGAGTCTGGAACAAGCCCAAGTCAGGGGGTAGAGTAAATGCAGATTTACTTTCATTATCTGAATCTCTAATTTATTTTACTTTACTTTGGCCACCTCATGCAAAGAGTTGACTCATTGGAAAAGACCCTGATGCTGAGAAGGATTAGGGGCAGGAGGAAAAGGGGATGACAGAGGATGAGATGGCTGGATGGCATCACTGACTTGACAGACATGGTTTTGGGTGGACTCCGGGAGTTGGTGTTGGACAGGGAGGCCTGGCATGCTGCAGTTCATGGGGTCGCAAAGAGTTGGACACGACTGACTGACTGAACTGAACTGAACTGAATTTACTTTAGACTCTGTAGTCTTGAAATGACCAGGACTCAGCTAATCCAAGATTTTTTAGACCACTTCAGACCCTTATCTTATTCTATACTAACCTCTTGTCAGACAAAAGAATATCGATCTAGTTATTGTTTCCTCATTGCTGGTAAATTATCAATATGGAGAAAAAAGGACATATGTGACTTCAGCACATTAATACTCTATAGATGTTATTTCCATACAGGCTGTTTCCAAAGGTGAAGGGTGGAAGCAGAAAATGATATTTGAAATGTCAGAAACTGAGTATATGAGAAGCATGGAGAAATTAACTCCTGACACATGAAAAAGAGTAATAGATGACATTTTAGCAAGTTATAGAGAAATGTCATACTGATTTATATTTTTTCCTCACCTAAATAAGTAGAAATTAAAGAATTATTTGACATGTTTTCTTAACGTAACATTTTAAAACCATACAAGCTCACATGGAATGTAGCACTATTAACAGCTTTTCCCCTAGTGTCGAAAGCAGTCGTCTTTGCTCACAACCGAAACAACTGCTTTTTAAAGTGTGAAACAATTATGAACGTTTTCTCAAACTGTTTAAATATGAATAATTATGAAAAATCATCATTCTATGATATTGTTTACTGGTCAATACTCCGCTGGAAACAGCCAGATGGATTGAGACTAGTCATTCCCAGAACAGGAGCAAATAAGCTAAGGTTTACATTAATCATTCCTGTTTCCATTGTTGTAATGCTGACTGTTGAATATTTGCTGGTATTAGACATTGTTATAGGTACTTGCAAGTTTGACGCTTTTTAAAAAAGCTTTTTTTAATGTTACTTATCTATTTTTGGCTGTGGCGGGTCTTCATTGCTGCATGGACTTTTCTCTGTAACTTGTGGCGAGCAGGGCTACTCTCTAGTTGCAGTGCCTGAGCTTCCCCCTGTGGTGGGCTCTAGCGCACACAGGCTTCAGTAGTTGCAGCACATGGGCTTAGGACTAGTCGTGGTTCCCGAGCTCTAAAGCACAGTCTCGATAGTTATGGTACACAGGCTTAATTGCTTCAGGGCATGAGAGGTCTTCCCAGATGAGGGTTGAAATCTGTGTCTCCTGCCTTAGCAGGCAGATTCTTTACCACTGAGCCACCAGGGAAGCCCTTACAAGTTTGTTTGATATTCAAAACTGGGACATTGAATAACTTGCCAAAAATTACCAGCTAGTGTGTAGCAGAGCCCAGATTCAAACCCAGATTAATCTGATTTTAAAGCCCTATAGCCTTTCTCCTAAACTACACTGCCATCTGAAATGACTTGTTTGACAAATGCTGAGGGGACTAGCTTCTTTTTTGTATATATGTTTCTAACATCTTACAAATAATAAGAATCTCCAATGTTTTGTAGTAATAGTCACTAAAACCATATTTCCTGGATGAATGAATGAATGGTCAAATAAC
Organism: Antilocapra americana; assembly: GCA_007570785.1. Lineage (NCBI taxonomy): Eukaryota > Metazoa > Chordata > Mammalia > Artiodactyla > Antilocapridae > Antilocapra > Antilocapra americana. The sequence continues at coordinate 22,003,120 of ML660765.1, read as the reverse complement.
TCCAGAATTAAGCCCAGATAGACAGTATATGCTTAAACATCGTCAAAGAAGCACTATCCACAGTTTCACTTGGTAACCAACTTATATTAATTTTTAACAATTATTATTAGAATCTTAAAAACATGAATAGCTGAGTACACAGTAAAATTTCAAAATGAGTGAAGCCTATCAGTTTAATATGGATGAAAACAACTAGCTAACACCATTTATTTGGAATGTTAAAAAGTAAAGTTGTATAAAAGAAGCTGATTAGTGAAATAGTTGTTAGAAATATGAAATTTAAATGTGACTCTTTTTTCATAAAAACATACTGAAAATCATTCATATTTTCACTTTTATTAAATGCAATGGTCTCCAACCCCTGAAATTGTGAAGTGAACTATTTTCTGAATACATTTAGCCCTTCTGATGATACAGAACTCCGGAGGTGGGCTGTGTCATGGTAGAAAGCATTCTGTTTTGCTCACCCTTGAACGTATGCTAAGATGATTCCTCCTTAGAATCTCCCTGACTACCCCTCACCTACCCTCCATTTCTCTATTCCAAAGGACTCCACCAGGGCTTGCTTCATTATGTTGTAACAAGTATATGGTTTCTTCATTCTACTGTGAATTTTTTGGCTGGGGAAAGGTTATCTTAGTCATTGCTCAAATATTTGAAGCTAGAATTTTCTTCCTTTCTTCTCAAAAGTAAACATGTATGTCTTGCCATTTCCCAAAGTTTTCTAAGTTCCTTAAGCAATCTGCTCAACCTCCTCTATATGCTCTTTGTTTAGCAAATGCCCCCCAGGCCTCAAAAATAGCATCAAATATTGAAGCCAAATCTATTTATTTGAGGCTTGCCTGCAAAAGCCTCCAGAGTTTATTATTATCTCTTGGGTGTAAAACCATCTTATAAAAATATTTGTGTAAATACCTGAGCATCTTAGATAGTATATAAGATAAATTAAGTTATTCAACAGGCACATATTTAGTAGCTCCTATGTTCCAGGCACTACACTAAGAACTGAAGATTCTGCCATCAATACCATCAAGGAGGCTCTTCTTATGTAGCCTACTGGAATGAATTAACATGTATCACATGTAAATAAGGGTTTCATAAACAAATACTTTAGAGTCACTCTGAGTTATATCTTTTCCTTAGGACTTTTTGAAACTTCTAATATTCAAATGTAATCTGTGACTCTCCAAGACTCAAAATATAGTATGTATTATTTCCCAAACTTCATACTGTTTTCACAGTGCATTTTAAAGAAGCAGTAAGTAAGAATACTTTGCAAAATACCCTCTAGAGCAAGGCTCCCCAACTTTTGGGCTGTGGACCAGTACCTCCTGTCAGATCACTGGTGGTACTAGATTATAAACCAAATGCACATTAAGTGTATCTATTTGAATCATCCCCAAACCAGGCCCTTCACCCCTAGTCTGAGGAAAAATTGCCTTCCATGAAATTGGCCCCTGGTATCATAAAGGTTGGGGACTGCTGCTCTAGAGTTTGTAGACAAACAGATAATTGTTGTTTAAGAAAATAAGAGTTATGGTAGCATCACAGGGTGGAATACAACTACAAATTAAGCTTGCAAGGACTGAGAGTGTATGTTATTAAATCCAAGCTCATACTACTGCAAGACAGGCCAATAGTTTAGAGATGTGTTGTTGGGGCAAGGAATAGTGACTTTATTTGGAGAGCCAGCAGACCAAGAATTGGTGGACTAGTGTCCCAAAGAACCATCTAATCCAAGTTAGGCTACCCAATTAGATTATCCAATTCAGGGCTTTCTTTGTATCAATACTGAAAGGGGATGGGGTGTACTGTTAGTTACTGCAAACTTCTTGGTGCCAGAATCCTTTGTTCTTGTAGCTATCCATGTAGGTCTGGTCACTGTGTTCCTATAAAGCTCCAACAAGACAAATGTCATTCTCTGTTTATCTCAGAGAATACAACTTTTTATCTCAATATGAATGGAAAAATATTATAGCTTTAAGGGTCAGAACTTGATAATGTACTATCCTGTATATTTCAGTCTATAGGCAATATTCTTTTAGTTATTAGAGCAAAAGTAGGAGAATACAAAGGTTAAAGTAAAAGTAATATTCAATATAGACTCAGATTCATTCTTCCTAATTATATGAAGGAAAGCTTCTACAAAGAAGTGATACATCAAATGATCTCCAAGAATGAGTCTTGAGTAAGCCAAATAAAAAGGGAGAAGTCAGTGGTGGGGTTTTCAGAAAGGCTTTGCAGTCATGGGCAAAGTTCAAAGAGGCTTACTGTGTAGAGTGGCAATCTGTGGTCAGAACTGCAAACACATGTTATGTTAGCTGGGATAGGCACATGAAAAAGGCAACACAAGTCCTTTTAAGTGAGAAAAAGGCTACAAAAGCCTGAAATCCTTCCTCATCCTCTTCTTCAAGAAGTACACAAAACCAGTAAGAATAAAAAATAAAAGCTTTTTAAAAATCTTTTAAAATAAACTAGGAAACAAAACCTGAATATAACTATGAATTGACAAACACAATTATGATTAATCAGAATCATTACCAAAGTTCATGATGAGTAAAATTATAGAAAGTGGAACATGCCTGATGTTGGAGGATGACCCCAAAAGTACCATCTAAAATACAACTTTGTGAAAATGAAAGACACATTCTGAAATCCGAAGCTGTAATCCTTGTCTGCGACAAGGGTGCAGGAACTGTGTTGGGCAATGTGGGTAGCAATTTGATTCCGAGTAGCAGAACATGAGCAACTCTGAAGAAGAATCACGCTGATTAATACTATTTGCAAGAGCAGTCTGCTTCTGCGGCAGTAAACAAGCAGAAGTATTCTAAGTGGTGACCCCTCCCTCTGTTTAACCATAATGAAATCTATGGAACATATCTGGTCTAGGAAAATCCAACCCATTTGATAATAACTAAGAAAAGGAGTAAATACAGGATCAATAAAAGGTAGTATAAGAAAAAAATGTCAAAAATAAAATCTCACCAGAAAAATGCAGCCAACGAGAATAAAAAAAACAGAAAAAAAAGAAAAGAGTAACTCCCACAACACTGTAAATCATATCATAAAGCTCTAATAATTAAAACAGTATGGCAGTGATACATGAATTGACAGATCAGTGAACAAATTGGTAAATTCAGAAGCTGAACCAAATACACACATGAATCTAGCATATGGCAAAGATGGCATTGCAAGTCAGGGAAAAAAGACGGACTTTTTAAATAAAAGATGTGAAAGCAGCTTTGTAAACTTCTGAAAAATATTTTTTTAAGTAAAATCCATACTTCACACTACACACCAACATGAATTTCAAATACAGCAAATGTTTAAATGTTACCAGACACTGCTAAAGGAGCTTTAATTTATATTCCCATTATTGGGCTTCCCTGATAGCTCAGCTGGTAAAGAATCCACCTACAATGCAGGAGACCTGGGTTTGAATCCTGGGTGGGGAAGATTCCCCTGGAGAAGGGATAGGCTACTCACTCCAATATTATTGGGCTTCCCTTGTAACTCAGCTGGTAAAGAATCTGCCTGCTGAAAAAAATAAAGGAGACCTAGGTTTGATCCATGGGACCTGAGTTCAATCTCTGGGTTGGGAAGATGGAGAAGGGAAAGTCTACCCATCCCAGTATCCATTATTAGATATCTATAAGGATGCTTCCCTAGCACTTGATATTTTCAAACTTTCTGATCTTTGTCCATCTAATGGTAGAAACATGACATCTTATTGTTTTAAGCTAGCATTTCCCTGATTTTTGCAGCTGAAATATCATCTTATGTGTTTAATGACCATTTGGGTTTCCTCTTCTGCTGTTTGAATCTTTTACCTACTTTAAAAAAAAATTTTATTGTTTGTCTTTTTCATATTGTTTAACTTTAGTGTTTCTTTTTATTTCCTAGAAAACAATCCATCATTTGCTTTATGTGAGACAATATTTTCTTCTATATAATGACTTATCTTTTAATATTATATGTGGCTTTTTCTGATGTGTACCTGTTTTCATTTTCTTTTTTTGATGTCATCAAATTGTCGTTCTTCTTTGTGATTTTTGCTTTTGTGTTTGCATTGGCTTATATTTGCCTACTGAATCTCTGGAAGAATGCACAGTTAAATATGGTGTTTACCAATGTATGTATAAGGCAGAGAGGGGGAAAACACAAAAAAGAGATAATAGAAGGCAGGCTTTGCACACTACACATAATTCTATGTTACCTTTTTTTAGAAAGATAATCTTATTACCTATTCAATGGATTAAATTTAAAAATCAATTTATTTTGGATCAAGTGAAATAAAAAGATCCTTATGCTGGGAAAGATTGAGGGCAGAAGGAGAAGGGGACAACAGAGGATGAGATGGTTGGATGTCATCACCGACTCAATGGACATGCGTTTGGGTGGACTCCAGGATTGGTGATGGACAGGGAGGCCTGGCGTGCTGCGGCTCATGGGGTCACAAAGAGTTAGACATGACTGAGCTACTGAACTGAATATTAATTTTGTTTAAAAAATAGAAAAAAAACAATAAAAATGACACTTTTGGCTATCTTTCTACCTATCTGAGTTTGAGAAGTTACACTTTCAGAGATATGGTGGGAAGTGGTGTCCAGTTCTAGTATGCTGCTAGTTTTGTTTGTCAAAACGAATAGAGTTTCCTGAAATATTTCGGGATAGGAATTACAAATTTTAACATTTTTTTCCTAAAAGAGACTATGAAGGGATGAAACAAATTATAATAAGCTAAAGTAATTAAAATAATCCATACAGTGCAAAAGTATCAACTTTAAAATTAATCTGAATATCACCTATCTAAAAAAAGCAAGTTGACCATTAAGTGATCAACTGACAGCTTGAAGCAGAATATACTGAAATGTAAAACATATAATTATCATATCTATTTCTTGCTATTCAGAAAACCCACATAGAATATCATCTAAATCTGGAATTTAATGCCTAACACTGTAACACATTTCTAAAGCAAGTTGTAAAATGAGTCAGCCTTATGAGACTGAGTGACATTTTGTCACTGATTTAAAGGAAAATACTGTCTCTGTTAAGATCTTATTAAAGATATAATGAAGAAAAATGCAGTATAGGTTTAGACAAATTTGAGAATTTTATCACCTTAACATCAGAGTGTTAATGCATTTGTAGCCACAAATGTTTGAGCTATTCCATTCATTATATCAGATGACAAGAAGGTGTCTGAAAATGGTCTTATTTGTTCAGATAAATTAAATAATGTCAGACCCATGAGTGATGTATTTGTCATTATAGGATCTAGATGTTCAGAGTATCATGGACTAAAACAACATTTTTAATGGCATGAAAATGAAATATTTCAACATTAATATTTCCTGTGAAAGAATTTATTTTCATGGTTACTTTTCTCTGTTGGACTAGCTGGCTTATAGTCTTTTCTACATAAAGACAACCTAAAAAAAAAGTATCAGTTTAATTTAGCACAGCAAGGGTAAAGGGAGTATTAAAAATGGATGTAGATAGATGTTAGAAGCTATCTCGTGTTAATTAAGTCACCTGCAATTAGAAAGGCTACTTACAATTTGAGTAGTTCTCACTGAAGGACATAGAGAATGCGTGTGAATGAATGAACGCAGGATGGGGCCAAAGGCGAGGACAGTTGAAACGCAATGAGCTCCAAGAGCATAAAATAAAAGAAAAGGAAAAGGACATCTTTAGACATTTTTACTTCTGTTTTAACTTTGACATTTATATTTATTAAAAAAAAACACATCCTTAATTTCAAGAGATGAGGGGAGAGCAGGAATGCCCTGTCCTGAGTGTCCCAATCAGCACAAGTAATTCCTGCTCCATAGAGGTTCTTGGCATTGAAGTACTGTGACCCACCCAGAACTGCAAGGGTGGAAGTCAACTTGAATGGGAGAAGCAGGGCCAGGAGAGGGAAGGGCTATAGCCAAAGATTTTGGGTTTTTTTTTTTTTTTTTTCGGTCAAGAGAAAGTAAAAATATCTGTATCATTTTTCTGATATTTAAATGTGGAAAAAAGTTGTAAACAGCCTGCAGGAAACTAGTTTGCACTAATAATGATAACAAACCCTTACACAAACTCCCTATGTGCCAGGGATATGCTCGAAGTACTTTACATAACCTTGTTTCATCTTCCTAACAACCGCTTCCTAACAACCTCTAACAAATAGAGGTTTGTTCTATTTTATTTCCATTTTTAAGATGAGTAAACTGAGGCATAAGCAAGTCTGTAACTTGTTCAAGTTCACCCAGTTGTCAATGGCAGAGGTGACTTGAAAGGAGAAAGTTTGTTCCACAGTTCACACTCTCACACACTGAAGTGTCCCAATAAGAAAATCTCTCTTTCACAGAGTTGCTTATAAGTATTTCATTAATTATAGAACTGAATTAGCTGTTTTTGGCTCTATACTGATGTATGTCCATATAATTATTTTTCTAAAGTCATTTTTTAAAATTTAGAAAATTTCATAAGCCATCATTGTTTCTATAGGCTCCAGTTTGGAAGAGGGGAAAATTTAAGATTGTATTACTTATTGAAAATTCTAAAAGTAAAATATCATTTTGGAAAAATGTATATTTTTTTATGTTTCAGCTATCACTTCCCATTTTGCTTTTGATTAACTTTTTCATTGTGAAATACTGAACTGAAACTAGAAGACAACCTAAATAATGACTTCGAAGTTTCATTAGAAGAATAAATTCATGCACTTTAAAAAAATGTATTTTTTAAAAAAACTAGTAGCTCACCATATATTATGCTTGAACTCTTTGAATTTTCATGCTTTATTATCTTATCCTATATTTTTATAAGGATCTATAACTGTCAGTTAATTAAATTATGAAAAAGCAAAGGGGTTAGAGAGTGTTTATTCCTTGTGTAGAAAATGCAGACATTTTTGGTATATACTACATGTACCTCAGAATTTCAGCTTATTTCAGCTTCATCTACTACTTTAAGAAACGGAATTTCAGATCACTCTTTGGAGAGGGTTTAACATCAAGTGGTCTTAAAATTTATACTCAATTTTAGTAAGTCAAGCTTCAAAAATTCTAATATATAAATATCTTCATTTCTGGACGTTCCTCTAATTCCCAATTTGTTAAAATATAAAATATCATCTGAGAAGGATTTATTGTGGATGTTTGCTACTGTAGTAAAACACTGCATAGTCAAGATATACACATGTAAGCTTGGTTATTTAATTATTTCCTTATTTTTGGCTGTGCTGGGTCTTTGCGGCTGGGTGCAGCGTGGCAGTGCAGGAGCGCCTCGTTGCAGCAGCTTCTCTTGTTTGAAGCACGGGTTCTAGCACGTGGGCTTCACTAGACGCAGCAGACGGGCTCCTTAGCTGTGGCGCACAGGCTCAGCTGCTCGGCAGCGTGCGGGGTCTTCCCAGACTAGCAATTGAACCTGCATCCCCTGCATTGGCAAGTGGGTCCTTAACCACTGGATCGCCAGGCAGGTCCTATAGGGTTGCTTCTCTCGGGGGCTCAGATGGTAAAAATATTGCCTGCAATGCAGGAGACCTGGGTTCAATACCTGGGTCGGAAAGATCCCCTGGAAAAGGGCGTGGGAATCCACTCCAGTATTCTTGCCTGGAGAATCCCATGGACAGAGAAGCCTGGTGGGCTCCAGTGCATGGGGTCCCACAGGGTCAGGCAGACGACTGAAGCAACTTAGAACACATATATGATTATATATGACGTGTGTATTAAATAACTCGTAATAGTGGTGTGTGGGTGCATGTAGTGACAAAGCAAAAGTAAAGAAGTAGCACTCTTTGATAGTGACCTCAATCAAGACACCCAGAAGTACTTCAGCTTTTGTTTTCCCTAGCTGTGCTGCGATGTACTTATCTATTAATTTGTGTAAGTTTAAGGTATAGAGTGTGATGATTTGATTCAGCTATATATTGCAAAATGTTTGTCAGAATAAGGTTAGCTAATACATTCTTTACCTCACATAATTGCCACTTTGTTATTATTATGATGATGAGGACATTAAAATTTAACTCGCAGCAACTTTCAAGTGTACAATACAGCCCCACTAATGACAGTCACAGTACTGTACATGAGATCTCTGAAACTTATTTATAACCAAAAGTTTGTACGCTTTGACCACTGTCTTCCCATTTTCCTCATCCCTCAGTCCATACCGGCCACCACTCGGCTCTCTGTCTCTGTGTTTCCTGTTTTTAGATTCCACATGCAAGTGAATCCATGCAATATTTATCTTCCTCTGTCTTATTATTTCATTTTGAATAATCCCCTGAAGGTCCAGCAATACTGTCACAAATAGCAAGATTTCCTTATTTTTATGGCTGAATAATATACCAGTTACATATATACCACATCTTTCTCTTATCCTTTTATCTGTCAGTGGACAATTGTTTCCATGTCCTGACTATTGTAAATAATATTTCATTTAACAATGGAAGGTAGACATTTCTTTGAGATAGTGATCTTATATTCTTCAGATTTATACTTAGCGGTGGGATTGCTAGACCATATGGCAGGTCTATTTTTTTATTTTATATTAGAGTATAGTTAATTCACAATGCTGTATTTTCAGGTGTACAGCAAAGCAATTTAGTTATACATATTCATATATCTATTCTTTTTCAAATTCTTTTCCTGTATAGGTCATGACACAGTATTCAGTAGAGTTTCCTATGCTATATAGTAGGTCTTTATTGATTATCTATTTGTATGTGTTAATCCCAACTTCTTAATTTATCCCCTCCACCATTACCCTGGTAGCTGTATTTTTAATTTTTTGAGGAACCCCCATACTGTTTACCTTAGTAGCTGTGCCAATTTACAGATGGATGGAGATTCTCTAAGCTTTCATTCCTAGGTCTATGGTAAATCTCAGAGAATTCACAGATGTGGTTTTTGTTTGCCCTTGGGTGGGTGATGTGTACTGTTTTTAGAGAGTTGATTACTCATGCTACAATTAGATGGTATAAACCTGTCCCATCATATCTGTGGCTGTGTCTCTGGAATTTACATCCAGACTTTTCAGAGATGTCATTGCAAGGAAGACATCTGAAAAGTCCCTCCTGCTAGAATGATCCACCCCAACCCCAGGTTTAATTCTTTCCAAAGAAACCTCTCTTGCAGACTCCACTTTTGGTTGGAGAAGAAATGTTCATATTCATTACATAGGAAGTAGATCCTGCATATCTTCTCTAGGATGACTATTCATTTTTCACTATTAAACCTCTGTCTGTCCCTAATACTGACTGTGGACTCACCAGTATCCTTTTTAAATCCAGACTTCTGACTTGCCCCAGCTCCAAAATCATCCTACTTCTCCTTAGAGTAAGTAGGAGCAATTTACTTAAGCACCACCGTGAAAGGATGTCAAATTCTTATTGTTCCTTCAACAGAAGGTGCTAGAAATTATTAAACCCAAACACATACACACAATATAAACTAGTGCTTTGCCCTAAAATTTCCATTCCCTTCCTTACACCATGCAGTTTCACCCAGCAGAATGCTTAGCATTTTTATTGTGCTAAAATTTAAGTCACCCCTAGTAGTTTCTCCTCTGACCTGGCTGTTGCCAGCGCTGAAGGTAAGTGTGAAGTTTGAGGAAGTCATTAAACATTCAGCAGACTTTCAGACCCTCAATCAAGTTTCTTCCAACTGAGCTGGGACCATGGAGATGCAGTGCACTGGACAGGAAGCCAGGCTTAGCTAGGTAGCAGAGAGGTCTTAGATAAAGCAAACAAACCAGGGCTTTGTGAGGTGACAAAAAGGAAATGAACAAAGTCACACCCTCAGCCCATCAACCAACAGTCTAACAGTCTAGTAAGCAGGAAGCAAAAGCCACAAGACCAGTGGCCCCCAATGGTGACAATATACTGCCCAGGTGATCAGGAGGGAGCTAGAAATAGGTTCTGGCCTTTCAGACACTTTGATGTATTCTAATTGCCCAGAGCTCTGCTTGAAGAAAATGAGAAAAGAGCCTTCTTGTTTTTGAACCAACAGTAAACATAATATTGTTGTTTAGTTGCCCAGTCATGTCCATGTCTTTTGTAGCCCCATAGAATGGCGTTTTCCAAGCAGAATAATGGAATGGGTTGCCATTTCCTGTCTCCAGGGGAGCTTCTTGACCCAGGGAACATAGTATATGACTTGCTAAAAGCTATTTTATAAACTAGCATGAATCTGATTTTACAAAATATCGTCTGATATGAACAATCTTATTAAATTGCTGCTAAAAACACTATTTATTCTAGAAGCAGAAAAAGTGAAAGACAACTTACAACTTGAAGACTTAGCATTACGTCCAGAATCTCTTTGTCCCTCAGCAAAGATAAACCCAAGCCTTTGGAAGCTACTTTTTTCCCTGTTCTCAAAATACAAAAGACTTTTGTTGATAATGAAGACCATGAGGGAATTTTGAACCAAGATGCTTCTTAAATATTTAATAACATCTAAACAATAAGAAAGTTACATTTAATCTAGACATTAAGGACATTACATTCTAAATGTTAAATAAAACAAAGAGAATAATTTACAAACCATTAAAAGTTAAATTACAGAATAAATATCTTTGCCTTGAACATTTGGGAAAGATAGTTATGTGTGTGTGTTTAAAAATAAATTGAATGTTTAGATAATGTTTCATGAAGGGCACAGGAAAATCTAATTGGAGTGTAAGCAAAGGATAGTAACCAAGACATCCTAAATCCTCAGAAGCAACTTAATTAAAGGAAAGAAATAGGAATAAGTATAATGCATGTGGAAAGAGAATGGATGAAATCAGTCTGGGCAAAAGAGACTGAATATATTAGGAAGCAATGAGAAAAATTATACAGTCAGGTAGTCTGAGACTTAAATATATGGCTGAAGAACTTGAAATTGAATTAGAAGGACATTATAGTTTCTATAACCAGGGGTGACATGAACAGAATGTTTTACTAAGTTAGGTAAGTTGGGTCTATGGAGAGATGAGTTAATTTTTCCATATTAGCCACAAGACTGAACCCATTTTCAGGCATGATATGGTAAGAATCTAACTAATAGTGGGGCACTTGAGAAGGAAACAAAAGGATGAATTTGGGAAATGGTGAAAGAGGAGGAAACCCAAGTCCTAATAGACTGGATGTAGAAAAATAAGACACATATCAAGTGTAACTACATCAATCCTTTTATAAGTATGCAGGCCTATAGAATACTACTAGAAAACTCCTGGGAGAAATGGAGAGGCTGAGAAATGAGGTCTAAAGTGGGTGCTGGGGGTGCATTCTCATTTATTTTTTGTATCTATTATAATTCAAAGCCGTAACTATTGGCATTCAACATTTGTCCTTGGCTGGCATTAAGGAAAAGAACATTCTCACTTCGAGGAGCTTTTAATATAGTTAGGCAAAAAATGCAAGGCAGACTGCTGTAGGAAACAGCACAGAACTAAATGTAAAACTTATGATAATGAATAAAAGATATTTTTATCACTGATAGAACTGAAAATAAAGGGATAACACAGGAAGTGGGGGCAGTGGATTAAAATGTCACAACTGGGAAGCAGGATGCCCAATCTTGAGTTATGCATGGAGAGATTAGAGATAGAGGAGGAACTGAGATGGAGCCAGCCAGGGAGGGAATCTGCTGAGCTGTCAGAACACGGCCCTGAGGCTGCGCAGAAGTAAAAGCAATGCTAAGTAACAAGAACAGTTGCAAAAAGCCTGCCTTAAAGGGAGGTTTGCTACATACAAGCAAACAGCAAGTTACAAGTTACAGTTACCAACTACTGAGTAAAACCGAGGTGATGATAGTCCTGTTTCTCCTGATCTCTTACCCACGCCTTTGCTCTGTAGAGATGGAGACTGTGTCGACACTCGCTGTTCTATTAAGAAGAAATGTTAATAATTGTAACAAGCACTTTTTGAAAAATGCCTCGTTTAAATTGCTGTAGAAAGTTTTACACTTGAGGGGAAAAAAATGTTAATAGTTTGTAAGCAGGGACAATTTTGCTTTTTAATTTATCCAGTTCCTGGTATGTTGATGGGGAGGGGGAGGGGGAGGAGACAAAGAGTAGGAAAGTGGCAGAAAAACAAAGCAATAAAGACAAAAATTAAGCTATTGTACCAACCAGCACAGAAATGGGATTCTGTTAAGAAGTAAAGGGAATGAACTCAGGTTTAATCAGTGATGAGTCGGCCAAGCACAGGATGGAGCTTCAGTGTTGTTAATCTCAAAGCTGACAACCGCTACTAACCAGAACATATAGACTAACTTTGAAGTAGTTGTAAGTGCCTACAACACTTCACTGCTTCAAAGGTAGGACTATCCTTATCTACCTCATCCAGTCATTGTTAGGATTAATTAAGACACCATCTGTAAGTCACTTAGCACTCTGAGTGGCCCATAGCAACAGCTTTTGAAGTGCTACATAATTCCTGTTTGGAGAATTTCTTCCTACTTGCTTAAATAAAGGACTATTTGCAAATACTCTCCTTCCCAGTTTCCCAATCTGAAATGAGGACCCTATATGTGATAATGAGCACTTTAGTTCCCTTTGGATGATATTTGAGAAAAGATTTTGACATTTTGACAATTTTAGGCTACAGTTTCCTCTTTTGCTCTCCTGGAAACAGATTTCTAGGCCTAATAGATACTAAATATTTCCTTATAGATAAAATTTCCTGCACACTATCTGTTGTTTAGCTATAATACTTTCCGCAGTAGTTGAGCAACTGCCATGTTGCAGGACTGAAGCAGTGATACAGTTTCACATATGATTTCTCTGCATGTATCACAACAACTGATACCTGGGTAAGAAACTAGAAGCAATTAAAAATTCAAAGCAATGGTTTGAAGAACACCATTAAAAACGATGAAGCTAACTTTGTCCAAGATTAACTAGCATTTTTTTCACTGTCAAAACACCAATTTACCTATCTAGATTTTTAATAACATGTATGGAATTTCAAGCTATTACATCATATGGAACAACAGACTGGTTCCAAATAGGAAAAGGAGTACGTCAAGGCTGTATATTGTCACCCTGCTTGTTTAACTTATATGCAGAGTACATCATGAGAAACACTGGGCTGGAGGAAGCACAAGCTGGAATCAAGATTGCCGGGAGAAATATCAATAACCTCAGATATGCAGACGACACCACCCTTATGGCAGAAAGTGAAGAGCAACTAAAGAGCCTCTTTGATGAAAGTGAAAGAGGAGAGTGAAAAAGTTGGCTTAAAGCTCAACATTAGGAAAACTAAGATCATGGTATCTGGTCCCATCGCTTCATGGGAAATAGATGGGGAAACAGTGGAAACAGTGTCAGACTTTATTTTTATGGGCTCCAAAATCACTGCAGATGGTGATTGCAGCCATGAAATCAAAAGACGCTTACTCCTTGGAAGGAAACTTATGACCAACCTAGATAGCATATTTAAAAGCAGAGACACGTGGACTTTGTGGATGAGGGTAAGGGTGGGATGATAAGGGAGAAGGGCATTGAAACATGTTAATTATCATATGTCTAATCAATCGCCAGCCCAGGATTGATGCTTGGGGCTGGTGCAGCGAGATTTCCCGGGGGGGAGGGAGGAGGGAGGGGGGTTCTGGAGGGGAAGCATATGTAAACCCATGGTGATATTATGTCATTGTATGGCAAAAACAATAAAAAATAAATAAATAAAATAAAATAAAATTAAGATGAATAAATTCAGAAAAAAAAATAAAATAAAAGCAGAGACATTACTTTGACAACAAAGGTCTGTCTAGTCAAGGCTATGGTTTTTCCAGTGGTCATGTATGGATGTGAGAGTCAGACAGTGAAGAAAGCTGAGTGCTGAAGAATTGATGCTTTTGAACTGTAGTGTTGGAGAAGACTCTTGAGAGTCCCTTGGACTGCAAGAAGATCCAACCAGTCCATCCTAAAGGAGATCAGTCCTGGGTGTTCATTAGAAGGACTGATGTTGAAGCTGAAACTCCAATACTTTGGCCACCTGCTGCGAAGAGCTGACTCATTGGAAAAGACCCTAATGCTGGGAAGGATTGGGGGCAGGAAGAGAAGGGGATGACAGAGGATGAGATGGCTGGATGGCATCACCAACTGGGTTTGGGTAGACTCCGGGAGTTGGTGATGGACAGGGAGGCCTAGCATGCTGCGATTCATGGGGTCACAAAGAGTCGGACATGACTGAGCAACTGAACTGACTGAGTACCAACAAGTAGATTGTTCCATTCATCTTTCCTGAAGAACCACTAATAATGTGTTGTGTCAAGGAATTTTGCATATGTGGAAATATAAGCCATATAGATCCATAATATAAAAACATCTAGACATTTGTCAGTACCCTCTTCCACCACTGAACACACTGTGCTATTGTTTGTATATAAAATTACCACCCACTAACTCTTGGGAAAGCTGTCTGAGTCATTTCCAACAACATATTCCATTGAAAAAGAAATGCAAAGAATTTTCAGGTCTATTGAATAGTAAGTTGAAGGAACATGAAAGTGTTTGATGTACTGTATAATATTTCCTTATTAATTTCTATCACTCATATTACCCATGGATCCTCTCAAACTTAATCACAAAACATATCCTGACCTTTAACAAGTAGCAAGGCTGAAATGTTAACCTTCAACATTTTGCAAAATTCTTGTTTAAACACTTCCTCTGGAAAACACACAGCTCAAAGTGCTAAAATTGTCTCCTATAATAACCACAGCAGGATCCTAACAAACCCACTTTTAAAAACCAAATAAAGTCTTCCGTGGGGGCGGTTCACCACTTCCCCTTTTTTAACATGCAGGAACTAATTTAGCTGAGAAGATAAAAGCAAAAGCTGCCTACAGATGTACAAGGAAACTAGATCCTAAAACAAAACACCTCAGTGGCAAGAGGGTCTGATCCTTTTCTGTAGAAAGAGACTTCTCTGACTTAGAAGATCACACATGAAAAGCAAAGGAGTCTGAAATCTGTATATATTGATACAAATGGTAGACAGAAGAAAGAAGAGAAAAGGCACACAAATTACTTTCAATTATATTTATGTATTTTCCAATTAAGTATTTATATACCCATTTTCAATTTAATGCCATTATAAAGATATCAAGAACTCAGAACTATGACAAAAGGCCTGAACTTTTTGTGGTAAGCATTTAAGAATATATGCATATATCAAATCATTATGTTTTACACTATATATATGTAATTACATGTCAATTATATCTCAATAAAACTGGAAAAGATATGCTTAAAAATAATCATTATGAAAGACCACTTTCAAACTACCAACAACACCCAAAGAGTCAAGAGCCAAGAGTATTATTAAATGACCAAACTCTCCCCTTTCTTTCATAGAAAGAACTCACGAAATACCGTCTCTTCTATAAATCCTTGCCTCTTTCAGAATGATGGTCATTTGATCCCATCCCAGGTGGTCTAAACATGCACATAGCATGTGACTTTGTCACTGAGAATCCCTTTAAATGTACTTAGTTCATTACTTGTTTATGAATTTCCAACTTCATTTGTGCAATTTTCAGATTATCTGCTTGACTCTATATCTGTGGGATGTATTGTGTGGACTCTGGTAGATTATGAACTGCAAGATTATTGGCCACAAGACTCATTAACATATACATTTTCTAATCATCATTTAGTAAGTGTTCTGTAGTTTTTAATATAATGACAAAAGTAGAGGGAAATTCAAATACATAAAAATGCAGACTCTGGCCATACTTCCAAGGCTCTTTGTGATAAGTTTACTGCACTACTTATCAATAAGAATATATCACATTAAATTTTCTATGAATTTTTCCTTTAAAAATATTTGAAAGACAAACATAGTAAATCTTATCATTTAAATAAAAATACATGGCTTAAAAAATGTTTCATTCAGGAAGCTTTCATACTAGAATGCAATTTGGAAGCATTTTTTACTCTATTGTTACAAACTATTTTTTTTAAATGGGACTTGAATACCATATTAGGAGAAAATGTGCATGTGGAGTTTGATTAGAATATGAAGTATCCTGGTCTGCATCTTCTTTCTGAAATCAGTATGAATCCAGCACCCCAGGCTACTTCCTGACTTCTCAGGACATCCCAGTAGAATATATCATTATATTTTCATTCTACCGCCTTCATAAAATATTTTATCTGCTGAATTACATTGTATCAAAGTTTGTTCTCTATCTATATAATTCATTTCTCCAGGCATCATTTTCTAGAAACACATTTGCCTTTTAGTAGGTGTTTTAGGAGATAACTTCTTTAAACCAAGGGGTTTTGAAATCTTTCAAATTGTGTCAGCTTTCTACGTTACTGGTGTACCTACTTGGCTAAAGATCTATGGTTTGTGGAGATATTTTCAAGCAAGTTAAAATTTAGAAAAACAACAACTACAAAAACAAGCGGTTGTTTAACACAGTTAACTAGTAACTTAAGGTTTCCTGTACACCACCCCCACACTTTAAAGCATGACAAAACCAGTCTTCCAAAGGAGCCGGTCATTACAGCATAATGTAGTTTCTTTCTCATTCTGGTAGACTTCAAGCAGGAAAAAAACAATTCCTACTCTACACAAAAATAGGTCTTATGGATTTTTAACATAGCCTCCAGTTCTTTCCCTCCCCACAGCCACAGCTTTGCCACATAACTTTGTAATCCTCCCCAAAGTAGGTGGGATGCCATTGTCTGGCCCTTAAATCTAGGTGAGTCATTGACTTGCACTGTTCGATGCTACTTTAGCAAATGTAACACAGCACAAGTTTGACAGTGCTTTGCACTTTGGGACCTGACTCCTTGATGCTCTGGGAACCCTTTAGCTGCCATGTGAATACGGCCCTGTCTTTGCAATGGTGTGAAAAGAGCAGGTTTGCTGGATGATGTGAGCGAATGTCCCAGGTGATGCAACACACACAGTTCAGGCAGTCCTGTCATCCGAGCTAACACTAAGCTAATCCCTGGACCTGTGCAAGAGGCCAGATCAAGGGTGCCCTAGCTGGGTTATCAGCAAACAGCAGACACAAGAGTGAGACACAATCAGCTACAATCAGGAGCAAAATGATCATATAACCCCAGCCCAAATCACCATCATGACCATGGAAACAAAAAGCTAAATAAACAGTTGCTGTGTGAAGCCATTAAATTTTGTTTTGGTTTATGACTCAGTGAAATCTTACAGATATACTGACTGCATGGGAAGGGAAATGGAACTTGTTAATTAAGGAAACATTACATTTTTCAGTATGAGTTTGGACTTTTTTGCTGTTCCTGAAAATTAATGTTGGTCTCTCAGAGAGGTGCCTATATATGCCCTTAGCATGTCATAGTTTGAAAAATGTTATCTGCAATTCATGTTGGTTCACTTGTCCAAGGAATAAAACCAGAGACAAAAGGTCTTAATTGTTGGTGTTTCTCTGGCATCCTAACGGCCCTTATAGCTCTTCTCCAGATGATGGCCTTGGACTGAACAAATGGAGGGAGGAGTTGGAGGCAGAGAGTAGGAACATCTCTGTAAGTAGGATGGCAGTTAATGAGAGGTGTGGTTGGAGATTATCATAGAGAAGTGAAGAAGATGCTAGAATGAGAGCCAGAATCTCGGAAAAGTTGAATTCCAATAGGACTGTGTTGGGAAGGGCCTAACTTACTGCAGTACTCTCTCTCTGGTACCCTAGGGTAAGTTCTAGTTATCAAGTTGTAAAATATTTCCTACCCTACCTTATCATTTCCCTTTTAAAATGACTCCATATGTATACTAACACAAATTTTGTAGATTTTCTCTGCCTGGTGTGATAACTTTAGGGAGACTACAAGGAGCAGTTGCGGTGGGGGGAAAGTGTAACCCTAAAGAAGACTGAAGAGAGACACCTAAACTGACTGTCTTTTCTACCTCCTCCCCCATATGGTAGAGAAGCTGACTTCTGAAAGAAGAAGGCAGGAGGAAATCTGAGTTTTAATACCTAGAAACAGATAAACATGCCTGAGGTCCAGAATTATTCAGAAGATGCTAGATGAAAAAATTCTCTTTTAAGCAGGTTCTATTTGTACATCTTTCCTTCCTGAAATAATCCACTTGAAATGAATCTTGGTTACATGATGGAGAGGTTAATGCAAATGAAATACTAAACCAACATGTAGCTAATTTCTTGTTTTGAATTATCTTAAGTAGCAGTCCTGTCTTCTTCTGAGGCAGCATTTTCTTTCTTGTATCACAGTTATTTTTGAATACATATTAGGCCTTCTGGTGCATTGCAAGCTATTCAAAAGAAAGAGTCAGGTGCTGATCATTAATGAAGACCACAAGCACCCAGAACTAAACATTTTTTGAGTAGTTGTTCAGAATCCTTTTGATTTAGTGTAATGAATAGATGAGTAAATAAATTCCTGAATATTTATGCATTCAACAAATACCTAAAGAATGAATTCAATTCATGAGTAAACTGATTTTACTGCAAAAGTGAAGATAACTCTTGAGAGATTCTGGAATTCCAAGATGGTGAAGTAGAAGGACTTGTGCTCATCTTCTCCTGTGAAAACTACAAAATTACAATTTTCTGCTGAACATCCGTCAACAGGACAATGTTGGATCCCACCAAAAAAAGATACCCATGTCCAAGGGTGAAGGAGAAGCCCAAACAAGATGGTAGGAAGGGCAAAATCACCTTCAGAATCAAGCCCCATACCCACCAGAGATGCTCAGAAGGCTCAAACAAAAAACCTTGTGCACACCAGGAGTCCCCATAGAGACTGAGCCAGACCCGCTTTTGAGTGTTTGAGTGTCTCCTGAGGAGGTACGGGTCACCAGTGGCCTGCTGCAGGGGCAGGAGCTGTGGGTGCAGCAGACCTGGGTCACAGAGCTTGAGCCATAAGCTCCCTTGGAGGAGGTCACCATTAACCCCACCATAGAGCTGCCAGAACATACCCAGGACTGGGGAAACACACTCTTGGAGGGTACAAACAAAACCTTGTTCACACCCAGGACCCAGGAAAAAGGAGCAATGACCCCACAAGAGACTGACCCAGACTTGCCCATGAGTGTTCAGCAGTCTCTGGCTACAGCGTGGGTCAGTGGTGGCCCACTGCAGGGTCGGGGGCACTGAATGTGGCAGTGCATGCATGGGACCTTTTGAAGGAGGTCGCCGTTATCTTCATTACCTCCACCATGGTTTGCCACAGGTCAAACAGAGAGGGAACACAGACGCCGCCCCCCAACAGAAAATTAGATTAAAGATTTAAGGAGCATGGCCTCGCCCATCAGAACAAGACCCAGTTTCCTCCTCAGTCAGTCTCTCCCATCAGGAAGCTTCCATAAGCCTCTTATCCTTCTCCATCAGAGGGCAGACAAAATGAAAACCACTATCACAGAAAACTAATCACATGGACCACAGCCTTGTCTAACTCAATGAAACTGTGAACCATGCTGTGTAGGGCCATCCAAGATGGACAGGTCATGGTGGAGAGTTCTGACAAAACGTGGTCCAGTGGAGAAGGGAATGCCAAACCACTTCAGTATTCTTGCCTTAGGAACCCCATGAACAGTATGAAAAGACAAATAGATAGGACACTAAAAGATGAACTCCCCAGGTCAGTAGGCACCCAATATGCTACTGGAGATCAATGGAAAAATAACTCCAGAAAGAATGAAGAGACAGAGCCAGAGCAAAACCATACCCAGTTGGGGATGTGACTGGTGATAGAAGTAAAGTCCAATGTTGTAAAGAACAATATTGCAAAGGAACTTGGAATGTGAGGTCCATTAATCAAGGCAAATTAGAAGTAGTCAAACAGGAGATGGCAGAAGTGAACATCGACATTTTAGGACTCAGTGAACTAAAATGGACTGGAATGGGTGAATTTAACTCAAATAACCATTATATCTACAACTGTGGGCAAGAATCCCTTAGAAGAAATGGAGTAGTCCTCACAGTCAACAAAAGAGTACGAAATGCAGTACTTGGATACAATCTCAAAAATGACAGAATGATCTCTGATCATTTCCAAGGCAAATCATTCAATATCACAGTAAACTACGTCTATATCCCAACCAGTATGCTGAAGAAGCTGAACAGTTCTATAAAGACCTACAAGACCTTCTAGAACTAATACCCAAGAAAGATGTCCTTTTTATTATAGGAGACTAGAATGCAAAAGTCGGATGTCAAGAGATACCTGGAGTAACAGGCAAATTTGTCCTTGGAGTACAAAATGAAGAAGAGCAAAAGCTAACAGACTTTTGCCAAGAGAACACACTGGTCATAGCAAACACCCTCTTCCAACAACACAAGAGAAGACTCTACACATGGACATCACAAGATGGTCAACACCAAAATCAGATTGGTTATATTCTTTGCAGCTGAAGGTGGAGAAGCTCTATATAGTCAGCAAAAACAAGACCAGGAGCTGACTATGGCTCAGATCATGAACTCCTTATTGCCAAATTCAGACTTAAATTGAAGAAAGTAGGGGAAACCATAGACCATTCAGGTATGACCTAAATGAAATATCTTATATCATACACTGAAAGTGACTAATAGATTCAAGGGATTAGATCTGATAGACAGAGTGCCTGAAGAACTATGGACAGAGGTTTGTGACATTGTACAGGAGGCAGTGATCAAGAGCATGCCCAAGAAAAAGAAATACAAAAAGGCAAAATGGTTGTCTGAGGAGGCCTTACAAATAGTTGTGAAAAGAAGAGAAGTGAGAGGCAAAGGAGAAAATGAAAGATATACCCAATTGAATGCAGAGTTCCTAAGAATAGCAAGGAACGATAAAAAAGCCTTCCTTGGTGACCAGTGCAACGAACTAGAGGGAAACAGTAGAATGGGAAAGACTAGAAACCTCTTCAAGAAAATTAGAGATACCAAGGGAACGTTTCACTCAAAGATGGACACAATAAAGGACAGAAGTAGTATGGACCTAACAGAAGCAGAAGATATTAAGAAGACGGTGACAGCAATACACAGAAGAAATATACAATAAACATCTTAATGACCCAGATAACCATGATGGTGTGATCACTCACCTAGAGCCAGAAATCTTGGAGTGTGAAATCAAGTGGGCCTTTAGGAATCATAACTATGAACAAAGCTACTAGAGGTGATGGAATTCTAGTTGAGCTATTTCAAATCAAAAAGATGTTGTGAAAGTGCCGCACTCAAAATGCCAGCAAATTTGGAAAACTCAGCAGTGGCCACCAGACTAGAAAAAGTTGATTTTTCATCCCAATCCCAAAGAAAGGCAATGCCAAAGAATGTTCGAACTACCAAACAACTGCACTCATCTCAAACACTAGTAAAGTAATGCTCAAAATTCTCCAAGCCAGGCTTCAACAGTATGTGAACCATGAACTTCCAGATGTTCAAGCCGGACTCGGAAAAGGGAGAGGAACTAGAGATCAAATGACCAACATCCCCTGGATCATCGAAAAAGCAAGAGAATTCCAGAAAAACATCTACTTCTGCTTTATTGACTATGCCAAATCTTTTGACTGTGTGGATCACAACAAACTGTGGAAATTTCTGAAAGAGATGGGAATTGGTATTGACCATTTGGTATTGACCACCTGACCTGCCTCCTGAGAAATCTGTATGCTGGTCAAAGAGCAACAGTTAGAGCTGGACATGGAACAACAGACTGGTTCCAAATTGGGAGAGGAATACATCAAGGCTATATATTGTCATCCTGCTTATTTAACTTCTATGCAGAGTACATCATACGAAATGCCAGGCTGGATGAAGCACAAGCTGGAATCAAGATTGCCAGGAGAAATATTAATAACCTCAGATATGTAGATGATACCACCCTTATAGCAGAAAGTGAAGAATTAAAGAGCCTCTTGATGAAAGTGAAAGAGGAGGGTGACAAAGCTGGCTTAAAACTCAACAATCAGAAGACTAAGATCATGGCATTCAGTTCCAGCACTTCAAGGCAGATAGATGGGGAAACAATGGAAACAGTGACACACTTTGTCTTCTTGGGCTCCTAAATCAGTGCAGATGGTGACTGCAGCCATGAAATTAAAAGACACTAGCTCCTTGGAAGAAAAGCTATGACAAACCTAGGCAGCATATTACAAAGCAGAGACATTACTTTGCCAACAAATGTCCATCTAGTCAAAGTGATTGTTTTTCCAATAGTCATGTATGGATGTGAGAGTTGGACTATAAGGAAAGCTGAGCGCCGAAGAATTGATGCTTTTGAACTGTGGTGTTGGAGAAGACTCTTGAGAGTCCCTTGGACTGCAAGGAAATCAAACCAGTCAATCCTAAAGGAAATCAGTCCTGAATATTCACTGGAAGGACTGATGCTAAAGCTGAAGCTCCAGTACTTTGGCCAATTGATGGGAAGGAATGATTCATTGAAAAAGACTCTGATGTTGGGAAACCTTGCAGGCAGGAGGAGAAGGGGACGAGAGACGATGAGATGGTTGGATGGTATCACCAACTCAATGGACACTAGTTTGCGTAAGCTCCGGGAATTTTTGATGGACAGAGAACCTGGCTTGCTGTCGTCTATGGGGTCTGTAAGAGTCAGACATAACTGAGTGACTGAACTTATTGAGATATAGTGAGAACCTCCCTGGTGGCTCAGTGGTAAAGAATCCACCTGCCAGTGCAGGAGACACAAGTTCGATCCCTGGGCTGGAAAGATGCCCAAGAGAAGGAAATGGCTACCCACTTCAGTATTCTTGCCTAGGAAATCCATGGACAGAAGAGCCTGGTGGGGTACATACAGTCCATGGTGTCACAAAAGAGGTGAACACAACTGAGTGACTGAACAGTAACACCAGCAAAGATACAGTGAGTAAAACCCAGAAAAAAATGAGGTTATTAAGAGGTACCTTGTTAAAAGCAGATCTCAAACAACATGCTTTGTTGGGTTACCTAATTTCAGGAAAGAGTCACAGAGACATCTAGCTGAATAGCTTATAGATTTATGAACTTTATTCACTTTAGTTAGGAGAAAAAATCCATTTTAAAAACAATAGTTTTAAAATATCTTTCCCATGTTAATTTAAATGTATTTATATATATAAATTCATATATATATATATAACTTTCTACATATATATAAATATACATATAACTTTCTACACACATTTTGTATTTCTAAGACAGAGTAGAACTATAGAGCACTAAGTTGAGAGACAATTCTAGGCTGTTTTAAAGGATAATAGCGAATAGTTTCCACATAGGTGTCAATTTAATTTACTTGATAGGCAATGTGCTACTTTAATTCTCACCTCTCCTCCTCTTGGACATTCTTGCTCTGTACTCCTTCATACTTGGCAGAAAATCCAAGCATATCACAAGATTGCTAGAAAGAGTTTTGAAAATTCACACATGTAAACAATTCAGGGAGAGAATCTTTCATAGTCAATATATAAAATCTGAATTAAGTCATTTAAAAATACAAACAGCAGTTACTTGATTGTTCTCTGGAATAATAGCACAAGTTAAATTATCCCTCATACAGTCCATAAGCAGAATGCATGAATTGGTTGGTGCTTATGTATTTCCCTGTGTCTCTGAACTTGCAACCCCAAACCTTCTGATTTTGTCCCAGTAAGATAAATTCAAAGACTTTGTCTCTTGCCTTCAGCATTAATTTGAGAAATTACTCAGATACCTTCTCAAATGTATAGATCTTTCTAAAATGGCACAAGGCAGATTTCAATGGGTATAATTTCAAAACTGAGCAGAAAAGATTAAATGTTCATCCTACAGATTGAACATCTGAAGAGATTTTAGGGTAAGTCCACTTTGAAAATCCTGCCCTTGAGAGATAGCTCACTTTTCATCACACATTTAGATTTTCATTTCATTTTTGCCACTTTCACAGAGCATTCTGAAACTGTTTCTCCTCTTGTGGTTGTACTTTAATGCTGGATCTAATAGCAGAAACCACTTTATTTCCTCTTATTTTAAACATAAGCACAATCTGAATAAGTTAATTTTATTTCCCTCCTGTTGTGGAATTTCAATCCAAATGTCTATAAAAATATTTTCAAGTTCTCTCTCCCATATTTAGATTTTAAAAGTTCATCTTTCACAAATGCAGATTTGAAAATTACTTCTACAAATCCTCTAAAGAAGCCTATTACATTTCATTTTGAATGACTGCAATTTGTTGGAACAGCAAGCAATAAGACTACATATATTTGCATACATACTGAAAAGTTATATAATCTGAATATTCTCTTTTACTAGCAACTTAGTAACACATTATCATATTTTTCATGATGGAATCACAAAAGGTAGCCTTTCAGAAAATGCTCCATTTTTTTCTGAAATAATGATTTTAGGTAATGGCTTTTAAATTTTGAATAACACTAGCCATAGTCTAACACCTAGCCCTTTGCTATTTAAATAAAGACCATAATTTTTCCTGGAGAGTCTTTAATGAAATTAGAAAAAGCTGCTGCAAAAGAGAGAAAAGGAAAGAAAAAAGAAGGAAGTAGGGAAAGAAAATAAGAAATAAAATAACAGAATAATAAAACAGAAATATAAAGAATTCTCTCCTGGCTTTACAGTGTAAAGACAGTACTGAATTTACAGTTGAGGCTTCCCTAATAGTAAACACAGAGCAAAGAAGCAAAAATCTTTAATGTACAAATATCTCTTAAATTTATGTCTCTAAAATGAAAAGTAGAGGTGCCACACTTGGAAGCATAACCATGACCCATCACAGAGTCACAGACTGGCTCACCTATATTTAAAGCATTTATTGAGCATATTATAGACTTGAAATTGCCTCTAGATATATCTACAAGAGTATCATTTCAGGATGGTTTATGATGAACAAATTCCAGTTAGCTAATTGGAGTTATTCTGCACAGGAAAAGTGGCTCAAATGGTAAAGAATCTGCTTGAGATACAGGACACCCAGGTTCAATCCCTGGGTAGGGAAGATCCTCTGGAGAAGGAAGTGGTTACCCAATCCAGTATTGTTGCCTGAAGAATCCCATGGACAGAAGAGTCTGGGGAGCTACAGTCCATGGGGTCTCAAAAGAGCTGGACACAACTGAGCGACTAACACCAACTGTAGACATTAAAAGTTAACAGAATCATCTATAACAAAAATGCTCTGAAATGCTCAGATGTTAAAATAAGACTTATACCCTTGTGACAGGAAAAAAGAATTTAAATTTAAGGAATAAACTTTAACAAAATATACAACAGCTTGGCTCTCAACTGAAAGAATGGCAATTTTTGTACAGTTCCCTGAAGGGCATTTAGTTGATCCATGGCTTTTGATGTGTGGCCTTGAAACTTGTTTTTAGCCATGGAACTACTTGTTCAAATAGGAAAAGAAAACCTAAAGATTAGTTCTGATCCCCAGAGCTGAGCTAGTATCTGATAATCTCCCAGTTTTACTCCACATGCACCCTGACAAGAAAATCCCTAATTAAAGTCTCATCAGAGTAGATGAAGAAAAAGGAAAAGGTGAGGGCGGGGGGAGAAAGAAAGTGCCAGTGACCTTGTACATCTCTGGGGAAAATTTCACCCAAACCCCAATCCCACTTTGGGACCGTAAGAAAAGGACTAAGAATCGTAGAGACTTCTGTTCTGGTGTTTTTGAGCCACTGAACCAGCAGCTACCTACCTCCAAACTTCTAATAACAAAAGAAAAATAAGTCCTAATGTGTTTAAGTCACTAAGACTAATAGTCATATTAGTTATATTAGTCATATACCTAACTCATAGAATGGCCAACTACCTGACATCAGTCAAAGCATTTCGTGACACCCCTGTTGCCTGCATCCCGGCTCCCCACATTCCTACTGCATCCCTTAACACACACACTGACACAGCCCAGCGCATGTCCACGTGCAGAGACACATGCCTCATCCATCAGTCAGCCTAAGCCTGAAATTCCACAATTTGAGACACACATCCTTCATGGAAGCCCTTGATTTCATTCACACTACAAATACTTCTGGAATTAGTAACACTTAAGCCTTAAACCTTCATCCTTTCAATAATCCTTTATAGCTTATTTATTGTGTTGACCACGGTATTGTGATTCTTTTGACAAAGGATCTAAAAGTAAATAAGAAGCCATCACTGCTTCAAGGATGCTACACTCCAATGATAAAGTCAGCCCTGAAAACTCACATTATTTTAAAAATACAGTCTAGGTGCTCAGAAAGATGTGTAGGCTTGTGTTATTGAGGCTTGAGGAAGGGAAACCAATTCATTAAGTTGAGTAAAGGAAGATTTCCCAGAAAAGCCTCCTTTCAGTAGCAGGGTCAGGACCAGTAAGAGTTAGTGTGTGCAGATACGTGCGGGGAGGCGAGGGGCAGGTAGTGTGGGTAAAGGGAAGGATGCAGGGTTAAGAGTGAAAAGGTGAACAGAGGGTAAATTCTAAGCCTGTAAGTGTGGAAAGGGCTTCCCAGGCAACTCCCGCCTGCCAATGCAGGAGACACGGGTTTGATCCTTGCCTCAGGAAGATCCCCTGGAAAAGGGAAATCCCATGGACAGAGGAACCTGGTGGGCTACAGTCCATGCGGTCAAAAAGAGTCGGGCACGACTTAGCGACTAAACAACAACAAAGAATGGAAAATAATGAATATTTCAATCTAACTGGCCCATGGGGGAATCCATAAGTGTCTTGTAAGAGAAGAAAGGCAGAGTCTTGGGTACAATTTTATGAGTTTAAACTTTATGCTGGAAGTTAAAACCACTAAAACCTTCTAAAACATGTTATGATGTGAATAGATTTGAGTTTTATAAAATTACATTTTTCAGTAATTTGTAGAAAGAATTATAAGGGAATAAGGCAGGAGGCAGGAGTCCAAAGAAGACGTTATCTCAGGAACCTAAGCAAACAGTGATAAAGGCCTGTGGTGGCAGCAGAGGCTATGGCAATATTGCTGATTAGGATATGATTACAGGAAAATACTTAAGAGATCAGTTGGTCAGGGTTTGGTAACCAAGCAGATTTGAAAAGCGTATAAGCAGAAAGGTAACAAGTGCTGCCTAGATTCCTCACTTGAGCCATAATAATATTTATAGCTCTCCATATTAAACTGTTAATGGATTCCACACAAGTGGAAAAGTTGAGTTTTTAAACACAAGCTGCTATAATGCCAAAGCCTAATAAACAGTCACTGCCTCCCGCTGCTTAGCAGCGAACACTGACATATACCAATATTAGGAGAAGGCATTTCAGTGGGGGATGACAGAAAGAATAGATTCACCTCATTTATTTTTTTCTTTTTTGCATCTTCTATAAGAAGCCAGAGACTTAACATAAAAATTCTCACAGTATTTCTAAAATCTTTTCCACTCACTATAAGTGAAAATACTTTCTGATGGAGATGTTAGAAGCTTATAAACAGTATATGGCCAGATGGAAACCCCATAACAGAGACCTAGATATGCCTGTAGGGGGTTAAATGTAAGTGCTCAGCTTCAAAAGTTTCTCCTGAAAAATGACAAGTATTCTGGTGTCAGTGCTGTTTCATTGTGCTCACTTCTCTCTCTTTCCTCATCAAATCTGAATTTCCAGTCATTAGTCACTGTGGAATGTGGGATTCTCTCAAATGAGGTTTCAACCTGACACCATCACAGTGTCACCTTTCCATAGCTGAAATAACTTGAGGCATTCATATAATAACCAACACTAGAGATGTGTAAATAATCTGCCACAGGCCGTCAGTGATTAGGACTGTTTGTCTAAAAATGTCCTTAGGTCAACTAGCAGGATGCTGTTCTTCTAACCTCTTCCCATTCTGCTTTGGTTTTGTTTTTTCCATTTGCTGACTTCTCACAGGATATGAAATTGAGTGCAGTGACACAGAACCATGAAGAACCTTTCAGAATTAATGAAGACCGTACAGCATAGGCCAGGTTTCATTCCTCCTTAATTCACAAATCAAGTCTGTTGATGATATTTATAAAAGATGTCTTCATGCTCCCTAATGCTCCCTTGTTCCTCAAAAGATGACTTCTCAGTCATAGAGCATGTCTTAATTTTTTTTCTTAATATCTCTTCAAAGTAGCACTATTCTTAAGAAAAGAACACCTGTGTTTTTATCCCATGAAGAACATTAGAACATTCTTCTAATCCCTAGAAGAATGGAGGGTATCCTTGACTGTCTAAATTTGCTAATCTCCTAATATGAAATATTTGAAATTGCTTTAGCTGATCCCCAATCCATCACACCTATGCAGACAAAAATCACTGACATTGAAAATTAAAATCCTGCACTATTTTATAAGTCATATTTTGTTCACTAGGCTGATAATGAGTTCTTTTTTAAGGTATCACTGATTCAGCCACTTGTCACTGACTGTCAAAAATGGCAGATTGCTCTTCTGATAAAGTGACACAGCATGATATACATCTCTGAACACAGACTGCTATTCAAATTGCGGAGCTCACATCTAAGCACGCAATACCATTAATTGGAATATGTCTTAAGAATGATCACAATGTGTCGCAACAATAGACTACCCAGTTATGATTTTCAACATAAAGAATAAGAGAAAATAATGCTGATTTTCTATTCAGTCCATACAAATCATTAAGTATGTTCTTAGTATGGATAAATATTTATTTTCCAGTCCTAGATACAGCAGAAATGCTGCCACTCTGAAACCATCTCTACTTTAGTAACTCTACTTTCATAAAGTTCTCTTACTTCAGTTCTAACACTATCATATTCTCATATTAAATTACTTAAAAATAATAATTACTAATCTTCCACACATACCCTGATGCCTGCCCTGCCTAGGAGGACCATGAAGGTGTGATTTGCTTTGGGCAAGAGAGGCCTGGGCTCCTCTCCAGGTGAACTCACTATCTTGCATGTCCTATGTGACAAATGGCCTCCTGCTCTAACTGTCTAGATTCACTCTTTCCCCAGATTGCTTGTTTGGGTTTTTCATCAGTTGCAGAAGAGGAGCGCTGAATGTTTCATCCTAAAAGTCAAATTTAAGTTGAAGTAAAGACAAATGAGCCAGACCAGTTGAATCCACCCTAGAAATCAATGAAAAGTTAGTATTGTAGCCAAACTACTTCACATCTCTCTGTTCAGTTGTCTCCAAAAGCAATGCCTTAGGACTTCACCAACTCTAATTTGAAATCAATCTTTTTCTCTTGCCAGAGGAAGCTGGACATGTAGAGGTATCCAACTGGAAAATCAATTTTGGTGAAGATGGCTAGATAGTATGTGATTTATATACTTATCACAGTGGCAATACTTCTAAAACCCCACATAAATTAAAGAGATTCCTTCTAAAAAATAGAAATATTAAATGTGTTCTAGTTAACATAAGTCTCCATGTTTTGAATTTCAAATTGATCTTCCCTAGTTTGATAACTGAATCAATAATTGTAGAAGTTCTGATTGACATACTAGAAATTCTGGCACTTGATATTATAGCACTTAGTTATAAAGGTTTTTGTTTCTATATGTATCTCTGTTTTTCTTCATCTCAAGAATAGAAATAGAAATGCTAAATAAACTTTAACAAATTTGGGGAATAATATGAAGATTTTTTCTCTATTTAAAAGGTAATCAAAATTCTTGATATTATTCATGGCAACTACAAAATCAATCTAATATCTAAATGATGAGTGATAGAGCATAGTGCTTAATTTGTGCTTTCTTCTTGGTCATTGTTTTCTTCACTTGAGACTTTATGAACAGTTGGACTTTAGCACAGCACATGGTACACCAAGGGTCGAACTGTGTGCCACCAACTTCCCTGGTTGAGTTCAGATGCGTCAGCACTGAAATTAGCATTTGGGAAGTAGGTGTTTCCTTTGATGAGATTTTCAATAGCACACTTTGTGCCATTGGGTAAAGATCTGCTCTCATTTTCACTTTAATGAATATCACTCCTACCCCCGTGGGTTAAGTGCTGGGACAGTCTCCTGTGCCAGGTGGAAGGAAATGGAAAATTCCAGAATTAAACCTAATGGTGCATCAAATCCAGCTTTTCTCATCTTAGTTATTAAAGGTGTTGCCCTGACTACCTGGCTCTGCTGCTTTCTGTCCCCGTGGCTTTTTGATCTTAAATTTGGATTTGTCTTTTATCATTTTTGACTTTTTGTTTCCAAACTGGTCTTTTACTTCTTGCCTGTCCTGATCTTCAAATTCTATATATTCATTGAACTTTTTACTTCCTTAATTATATTTTTGGCCTGATAATGATCATAATTACGGTAAAGACTAACATTTCAGGAAATTTACTGTCTGTCAAGATTGCCAGGAGAAATATCAATAACCTCAGATATGCAGGCAGATGACACCACCTTTATGACAGAAAGCGAAGAACTAAAGAACCTCTTGATGAAAGTGAAAGAGGAGAGTGAAAATATTGGCTTAAAACTCAACACTCAGAAAACTAAGGTTATAGCATCTGGTCTCATCACTTCATGGAAAATAGGTGAGGAAACAATGGAAACAGTGACAGACTTTATTTTGGGGGGCTCCAAAATCACTGCAGATGGTAACTGCAGCCATGAAATTAAAAAACGCTTACTCCTTGGAAGAAAAGTTACGACAAAGCTAGACAGCATATTAAAAACCTGAGACATTACTTTGCCAACAAAGTCCCTCTAGTCAAAGCTATGGTTTTTCCAGTAGTCACATATGGATGTGAGAGTTGAACTATAAAGAAAGCTGAGCACCAAAGAATTGGTGCTATTGAACTGTGGTGTTGGAGAAGACTCTTGAGAGTTCCTTGGACATCAAAGAGATCCAACAAGTCCATCCTAAAGGAAATCAGTCCTGCATATTCATTGGAAGGACTGATGCTGAAGCTGAAATTCCAATACTTTGACCACCTGATGTGAATAAATGACTCACTTGAAAAGACCCTGATGCTGGGAAAGATTAAAGGAGGGAGGAGAAGGGGACAACAGAGGATGAGATAGTTGGTAGCATCACTGACTCAATGAACATGAGTTTGAGTAAACTCCGGGAGTTGGTGATGGACAGAGAGGCCTGGCATGCTGCAGTTCATGGGGTCTCAAAAAGTCGGACACAACTGAGTAACTGAACTGAAGTTGTAATACACTCATTATTGAATTCTTGAAATAATCCTTCAGTGTGGGTATCATTATTCCTATCTCATAGATAAAAAAATGAAATCTCTAAAATGATAAATAACTTGTCTAGTTCACACATCCGGTAGATGGCAGAGATAGAATTTATCCCAGGTCTGTCTGATTCAACATCCATTTTCTTTCCTCCTTTACCACACTAACTTTCAAACCCCTACTTTTTAACTCCTGTGCATCCACACGCCTCATTTCCTATCAATTTCATGACTCACAGCCTGACTACGCCTATGTCCTGCCTTTCGTCAACTATCGCTGATTTATGGAACTATGGAAATAAAATCAGTTTGCATTTTTCACTTAGCTGGAAAAACATTGAGTATGGAGTCAGAGACATTGATAGACTACAAAATTCTGAATTTCATATGCCTTGCAAATCTTTTAGAAAGCTGTTAATCCGTTCTGAAACCAGATGTCTTACCTATCAAATTAGAGAACTTCACCAGACAGTACATAGCAACACTTTCTCCCTCTCTGGGATGTGTCCTCAGCCCCTCTGTGCTGGCACAATGACAAGCTCCATATCTAACAATTTCTGACGTCCCACCATATTTGAAATCATAGCTCACATATCATGTGATTTCTTTACAAACCAATGTTTGTTCTTCTTCTTTATAAGGATGGACAGTGTCCCACTTACAATAACCCACTGGAAAACCCCTTCAGATTTCAATACCATGAAAGCCTTGAATTTGCTTAAATAACTCTTCATATGTTAGGTCTATAGACACTGTGAACTTGTGAATCATCACGTTGTTTCCAGGTTTTGGTTGTTAGAAAACTCAGAACCTAAAATCTCAAAACTAACCTACCTCTAGGAACTATTAAGAATTTATAGCATGGTTTTTGTATATTACATTTGCATTCCATTTCCCTTACTATTCACTATTTACTTCTGTTCTTCTTGTCACAATCATTCATTCATTCTCTTTATCCTATATAGGATATGTATTGCTGTAAGTACATTTAGAACTATTTTCTGAATTGGAGAATAGGGCAGAAATGTTTACTAATGGATGACTAGATAGGTGAATAGATAGATTCATAAATAAACAAATAAATATAGTATGGCAGGACTTGCTTTTCTACAACTATTAATCAAACAGTAAATTTTAGTTTTAGTATGTTTAGGTCTTAATTATTCCACACAAATTTATGCAAGTGTCCAAAAGCAGCATCGTCTTTACCAAACTGAAAACACCTTCAATGGTAGAATCATTAAAATTGAGATCATCAACAGAATAAAATCTGCCTAATATTCATTAGGATATTGCTTAGAACAAAAAGTAATATGTCAATTTTTTCTGCAAAGTAAGAAATCCCTTATGTCTTTGTTAACACCAGCCAAACGAAGGGAATCACAGTATTGTCAAATCAGGCAAACAACTGGGCCTTATTAGCACTGTGATTCAAAAAGACATATGCTTCCATATATGACAGACTATTTTGTCAAGAATGGGGACACCACAGCGTTTTAGGAATAATCCATTTGGATTTATAAAAGTCTTGATCCAGCATAGAACTCTGAATCTCAAACTTGTTTTTATCACCCTCCTCTCAAACAAATTTAAATACCCATATTTCCAGTGGATTGGGAACAAAATAATGGTCTTTTCATTAGGTCTGGTGTGTGAAAAACTCAGAGTATGAGAATACCATGTGTGCCATTACTCGTACTGTATTTGAGATCTGCAAAAGTTCACCCAGACTTATTTTATTCAGTAAATGTTCATCCAGCAACAACAATATGCCTGGTACTGTGCTGGCTACTGAGAGTACAGTGATAAACAAGAAAAAGTGTCTGATCTCTTGGCTTTTACATTCTATTCACGTAAACCAATAATAGCGCAGTGAAGTACAGGCAGCACAGAGAGTAACAAACTAATTGCAGATACTGATAAGAACTTTCAAGAAAACAAAGCACTAAGAATAAATTAGCACAATACTCTATTTAAAACAAAGGTAATAAATTACTGACACAGCTGAAGCATCAAATAGGATGTACTTTCCAGAGATTAGCAAGAGAGCAGTGTGTCATTACCAGTCCTAGATGGGAAGAATGAAGGAAGGAGGTCGTGTCAACCAGATTCTAAGGACTGGGTTCATCTGGATAAAGCTAAAACTATAGTGCACCTGGAGTGAGCTGGAGCCACAGAGAGAAAAATGGGCACTGCTTGGAGACATGGAGACACACTCCAGACAAAGGAGGGTGGGGGGATTCCGTCTCTCCATCAGTGCCACTCATTGACCGAATGCAACAGGAAGCCAGCTGACAGGCCAGACTGGAAAATACACCGCTGCCATAGCCAGTCCAAGGACTTCCCTGGTGACTCAAATGGTAAAGCGTCTGCCTACAATGCGGGAAACCGGGGTTGGATCCCTGGGTCAGGAAGATCCTCTGGAGAAGGCAATGGCAGCCCACTCCAGTATTCTTGCCTGGAAACTCCCATGGATAGAGGAGCGTGGTGGGCTGAAGTCTGTGGGGTCGCAAGAGTTGGACACAACTGAGCGATTTCACTTTCACTTCTTTCATAGCCAGTCCTAGTGTCCAACAGTCCAGTGGGAAATGGACAAAGATGGAATCTGAGGGCAAACCTGGGTTTGCACGAGAATAGAGAGTGACCAGAAAGTAGAGGAGCTACTTTAAATAGCAGTTGGGGATGGTCATACTGGGTGATATTTGAGCAGGAACCTGAAGATAAGGGAGCCGCCATGGGGAGCTCTGAGGAGAGCATTCCAGGCAGAGAATCAGCAAGGGTAAATATGCTGATTTCATCAAAATGAGTCCATTTCTGTGACAGTTGACTTCTAATAACAAGAAAAGTACATTGAAACACCAAGCAAGCAGGTTCAAATAGAAAACTGACTTTATTCAGTTAAAGTATAATTTTTAAGGCTAACAATGGTATGTGAAAACTGGTACATCAGTGAGAAAATGATAGAGAAACTTTTTTAAAAAATTAAAGTGTTGGAAAAGGAAAAAGGAGAGATGGATGGAAGGAAGGAAGGAAGAGAAGAATGAGAAAGGGAAGAGGATGGAAAGGAACACTTTAACTGACTTCCCCAGCAAGAAGGAAGAAGTAGCAATGACTGGGGGAGAAATAAAAAATAGTACAACTGATAATCCAATAACCTAGTACTTGCTAAAACCCTTATATAAATTATTGTCCTTTTAACTTTTATAATTTAAAGCTGAAGCAAATTAGCACAGTGTATAGAATTGAATGGGGCTTCCCTGGTGGCTCAGACAGTAAAGAATCTGCCTGCAATATAGGAGATTGAGGTTCAGTCGCTGGATTGGGAAGATCCCTTGGAGAATGGAATGGCTACCCACTCCAGTATTCTTGCCTGGAGAAATCCATGGACAGAGGGGACAGGTAGATTAAAGTCCACAGGGTGCAGAGTCTGACACTACTGAGAGACTAACACTTTCACTTTTTCACAGAATAAAATAGATAATGCCAATTATTTGCAAAATTTCTCTGAAAAATTATATCTAACGTTCACTTAATGGGAACAAATTAGACGTGTGAATATATTAAAGATCAAGTTTTTGCTATCTAATAACATATTTTTCCTCATTTATCCAATTCTTACAACCTTTCATACCTGTAAAAAATGTCTAGCAACATAAATGACAGGTATATTGTCAGAGATAAAGTAAAAATCTTCTGTCATCATCTACTGCATTATCAATAAGCTAATTAACCTAACAGTAATGCATAATGTAATAATCTGTGAATGTCTTGAAACCTAGAATTCTCTGAATGCTTGATGATAGAAATATTAAAACATTACTTTTTTTAAAAAAGAACCAAGCCAAAATCAATTAAGGAATACCCAAATGAATGGGAGTTCTTATGTCAACTTTGTGCTGGAACTAGAGAATATTATATAAATAATACCTAAAAAGGGATGAAGAATTCATTTTCCATCATTTTGCATAATTAAAATATAGGCTGAAATAATTTTGTTAACTCACCAAGAGAGAAATATTCTACAAAATCTGGCCAAAGATCTGCTTTTCTAAGGAAATAAAATGAGTTCATTGCATCCAGATTTAGAGTAAATCCGTTCCTGTAAGGAGAGGCATCTGTTGTTACTAGCATTTTTTCATGTGTGTGTGTGAATATGAATCAAATAAGAATTTCAGCTTCTTTTTCCATCTGATTTCAAAACTCAAAAGTTCTGGAAAGATTTAAAGGGAAGTAGTTCCTTCCCAAACTCTAAGGACTATAATTTAACTAGAAAGAAGAATAAATGTGAATGTTGATAAATAATGTGCTTCTATGCTTGTTTAGCCCAGTTTTAATAAATAACATAGTCTTGTGTTTGTGAAAACCCAAAGAGCATTAGAGCTCTTCGACAGCAAGAATATACCAGTTAAACCTGAATCATCTGCAGGCCTTGCAGGACTGAATGGAGAGGAAATTCAGGGAATATTTTTCTTCCCTTAAAATTAGGTGAACATATACCCAAGGAAAATGGCTGCTGTGATGGTTGATTATCACAGTTGAAATGTCCAGGCTCTTAGACTGGGCTTAGCTTCTGTATGTATCAGTATGATATTTGTATACACATCACCAGGTTTCATGTCTACAACTAAACCTTTGGCAGAGAAGTTTAGGGATGCAAATAATTTGGAGGCAATCAGAACTGGCAATCAGCTATGCATCTTCCTAGATGTGTGACCCTAGCTAAGTGGTTCACCTTGCAGACTTCCTCAGCTTCATGGGATGGTGAGGACTGTAGGAGACAAAACTTATCTTCTTACTACTGAGCGTTTTTTCAAGTCCAAAGACCTTCACTGGCCTCTCTACATGTTCCATTTGCTCTGCCTCTGGGGAAAGACTTTTCTGATTAGTAAATTTGAAAAGGATAACTCTTTACACTGAGCTTTAAGGAGCAAGCATGGCCACCAAAGGCATGGAGAATAAAGTTGTGTTGTGCTTTCCCAGGCCTTCAGTGTTACACGGGGGGCTTGGCGGAGCTCAGCGTTGTCATGATTGGTGAATAAGACTTAAAGCTATGTCTTTTAATATGGCCTCTACTATTAATCAGGGTCATACTTATCTCTCTGTTTCTCTCACTTATTTCTTAACAAGTTTGGAAGCCCAGTGGGGAAGAGGAAGTGCCCCTTTGGAGATCTCAATATTTACTAAGATTCTTACTACTGTGATTGGTCATTCACTGACTGGGGAAAAGGGAAAAGGTTGAAATTGTTGAGTACTTTCATCACCATTCCTGAAGATTTTATTAACATTTATTGGATAAATTATGAAATACTGGAACGGTGTGGAACCTTAAAGACCATCTAATCCAATGCCATCTGTATACAAATAGGAACCTCAAGACTTAAGTGTATCCTAGTTCCTCTAGGGACTGAATCAAGATACAATTCAAATTTTCAGACTGCTAATTTTCCAGACTCCCAATCTGATGTTCTCTATGATCCCTACTGTACTGCTGTACCACTCTAAATCAGGGATCCATTCTCAGTTTTTCTTCTCTCTTTTTAAATTAGTAACTTTCCCTTCTGTTCTCAGTTTAGAGTTAGGATTTTGGAGAGAAACTGAGCACCCCAGAATTAAAGAGGAGAGGGGGAAAAAAAGCTTACATCACACAATTTGACTCAAATAGGAAGTACCATCTTCACATTAATAGTTAATTTTAATTTTCAAGACAAGCCAAAGATTTGCCAGCTCAGTGTTTCACAAAATGTGGTTCTCAGACCAGCAGCATCAGCATCATCTGGGAACTTGTTAGAAACGCAAATTCTTGAGCCCAGCCCAAACTTACTATGTTATTCAGGGAGGGCCACAATGACAAAAAAACACAGACTGGGTAGCTTGAACAATAGAAACCTGTTGACTTGCCATCCTGGAGGCTTAGAAGTCTAAGGTCAAGGTGTCCACAGATCTGGTTTCTCCTGAGGTCTCTCTCTCTGGTTTGCAGATGGCTGACTTCCTGCTGTGTCCTCCTGTGGCCTTTCCTCTGTGTGTGAGCACCCCTTGCAGTCTCTTCCTCTTTTTATAAGGAAAATTAGTCATGTTGGATTAGGGTCCCACCCTTTTGACCTTATTTAAACTTTTTAAAAAATATATATTTATTTATTTGGCAGCACTGGGTCTTAACTGCAGCATGCAAGCTCAGTTGTGACATGTGGGTTCTAGTCCCCTGACCAGGGATCAAACCCATGCCCTTGGCATTAGGAGCACAGAGTCTTAGCCACTGAACCATCAGGGAAGTCCCTCATTAAACTTAATTGCCTCTTAAAAAACCCCAATCTCTAAATACAGTCATGTTCTAAGGTACTAGGGTTAGGGCTTCAACTTATAAATTTTGAAGAGGCACAATTCAATCCATAAACCTATTGAGTGAAAAACTGGGAGGTGAGGGCCCAGCCATCTGTGTTTTAATAAATCCTGAAGGTGATTTTAATGCAAGTTAACATTTGAGACCTAGTCTGGGCTGAGGTGATAGCTTATTATGAGGATCTACAGATTTTTGAGAGGATTATTTCTGGTGCATGAAGGCAGACACATATACACACACTCACAGAAACATTAATCTAGAAGATCTTAGAAGTGGTGTGGTTTCTTCAGCATGTGAGTATAAAATAAAGGGAGTTCTGATCAGAAAGCCTAACTGTGGAGCTTGGGTATAGGCAAGGATCTCGCCACCAAGGTCATGACTGCAAGCGTCCATTAATACTGTGACTGCCAGAAACACATGCAATAGTGAACATATTCCACCATTTGGTATTCTCTCCTGCTGGCCTTAGAAAGTGGATGGAAGCTTTTGGACTGAGTAAACCACCCCACAGAAATATCTTGGTTCTTAGATAATTCTGGAAGAGGTGGAATCTCCAAAGAGAATTGATGCTCTGTTTTAAAACATTGAAACCTATCTTGAAATGCAACTATAAAAAGGTGTAATACATTAATGATATAATTATTGAGATTTTTTAATCGCAAAGAAAAGATTACTTGACTTCCTCCATGAGGTGGGAAGGGGTTAGAGAATGACACATTTTAGGATTTAAAATCCTAGCTGACTCTCAGAGTCACCTGAAAAGATTGTCAAAAAATGGATTTCACAGACCCATCCCTATCTGGCTGAAAAAGGAAGATAGGGCTGAATTCTCAATGATTCCTAGCCCTCTGAGTGAGTAATGAAAGTAGGAATAACATGCAGAATGAACTGAATTAGTAGCTCATCATTATTAAGCATCAAAGATCAAAAATAGGACTCGTGCTTTTTGTCACATATTTTATAAGAACAGGAAAAAGCAGAGAATAAAGTGAAAGAAATTTGTACAAAATACCTCCAGATCAGAATTTAGATGTCATGACACAATAACACTGATATGGCAAATGGAGTCAAAATTACTTTCCCCTCTCTCTTTTCCTTTACCCTACCATGGCTCTCTACCCAAAGTCTGGCCCTGACCCATTCACTACAACCAGATGTCATGGTGGATGCCAGCACTTGAGCACCAGAAGCTTGAAACCACACTCATTTCTTAAGTACTTACTCTCCTTTGCCATTTCCTATCAAAATAATTGCTCAAGAATATAGATGTGAGAGCAATTATCCTCCAATTAAAAAAAAAGAAATGTAAAAGCATAAAAAAATAATATAGACACAGCTTTGTCAAAATTTAGAATGAACTTTAAAATCCTATTTTGTCATAGGGTGAGGATCTCAACAAGCCCATGTGATAGTTATAAAAGAGATTCTAAAAATTCAGCCCTTTATCTCTCCCAAATCTGAAACAAATTTGGCTGATTTCAAAACAAATTAAGTAAAATAATCTCCTGTTGAAATCTTAGAATGATATTATGCTGTCTTCTTGTCATGCATCTGTGGTTCTAAAAATTCTCTTTCCTTTTATACCAAACTTAGTTTGCCTTTATATAAAGGCCTTGCTTCTGTTATTCATTTTTGAAAAGCTGCCTACTTGTTTTTAAAAAATTAGCCTCTAGATGTATGTAAAATGGGATTATGTGTCTTATCTTCCTAACATCAACAGTAATGACCAGAAACTCTGTTACATAGTTACTAATTTTACTATGACATAGACCTGTAAATTCAGTTGCCTACAAATCAGGACAGGTTTATGTGATGTATGGAATAAGTCAGTAAGGTCCTTGCACAGGTTTAATTAGACCATGAAACCAAAATTACATTGCCTTCTTTATCAAACAGGCTCTTCTCTATTATGAAAATTTCTTCATTAGTTTTCACTTTTGTCCTTCTTTTTGCAATCTTTTCTGCAACTTTTTTACCATATTAACTACTTGAACTATATTTTATAAAAGGTCATCAGTAACAATTCATTGGTATAATTTTCACATTCATGTGCGGCAGCTGGCAATCTCAACCCACTTGGTATACTTCCCATAATATCACAAAAAGATTGCCTTTAAGTATATCTCTTCCATCTGCCTAGATACCAATGGTGAAGAGATTTCAAATTAATTTTGATAGTTGTAGTTAAGAATGTTAATGAGCTTGTTTGTATCATATTTGTCTCCCATGCATGAATGTGAAAAGAGTATAATTACTCTTTAGAATCTTCCCCTGTGTCTCCGTATAAATTTTGCACCTGTTCCAGATCATTCTTTGGAGCTTTGCGATCTGTTGGCAACATTATACAGCTACCTCTGGTGGAGTTGGAGAACCAGTGGGACCGTTTCATGTGATTCCTGTGGTCTGTCTGAACACAGCATCTCTTTCTTTGAAAGCACTAAGAAAAACAGGCACATAAGACAAAATGTAGCATCTGCATACAATTCCCACTGATTTATGGGACAGTTGTTTATTGGGTTCTTCTGCAGACCAAAGAATTGAACAGGTGCTGGGAGTTATGAATGAGATATTGTTTGGGGACCTCAAGGAGGTTACAGAAACAAATGAAAAAGCATAGTATCACAACATAATTCCTTCCCTTGAGTACCAATGTTAAATAAAATGTTATACAGGAGATGAGAGATATGAATGCGGAGTCTGTCTTTTAGGACTTCATAGTCAAATAGGAGAGGGGAAGCAAAAAGGTAAAGAAAGCTAAAAATGACAAACAGCATCAGTGAGGTAATACAAGGCGCGGGGGATTGAAGGAGATAAGGAATGACTAGAAACGAGCCTCTGCTATTGCAATAAACAATAATTATAAAAGTTATCAGAGACATTTCTTTTTATGAGAAGAATCCATGTAAAAATTCCTAAAATGGATATTAAAATTATTTTCCAATGTGTTTCAAAATAGCAGGATACAATGTACTTGACCACGTATGCTAACTAGAAGCACATTTGCATAGCATCTGATGTGCAGTTTTTCAGAGTGCTTTTATTGGAAGCTGACAGAAGCCTTCCAGGTGTCAGTGTTTTCCCCGGAAAGACATTTTTCCATTCCCACATCTCTACACATAGCTAGCATGACATTAAATGCTAAAAGGACACTGTTGAATTTTAGTCTAAAAAAGATCCTTATGAATCTGCCAAATATTTTTTAATTCCAGATATAACTTTCATCAGCAAATGTAACATGAAAAATAAATATGCAGCTGGCTTTCAGAGTCCATGTGTTGAGCATTTGGGAAAGTTAATCTTCTGGAGAGTGCCACATTATTGTTCTTCCACAGCTAAATTGTGGATATTGTACTCTGAAATATTCAAAGGACAGTGTTTAGTGAATAACTAAATCACAATATTAAAAGGGAGAGGTGTTATGTGATAAAGTCAAATTGTTGTTGTTTAGTCACTAAGTCGTGTCCAACTCTTTTGCGACCCCATATACTATGGCCTGCAAGTCTCCTCTGTCCATGGGATTCTTCAGGCAAGAATACTGGAATGGGTTGCCACTTCCTTCTCCAGGGGATCTTTCCAACCCAGGGATCAAACCCACATCTCCAGCATCTCCTGCATTGGCAGGAGGATTCTGGTCTAATGTAATTTATGTTTCATATCTTACAGTTTTGGTCAATTTTATTTTCTCAGTGTTTGATTTTATCCACCAAGACTCCAGATCCCTTCAATGTTAGTACTAGATTGCCTTTGACTTCTCTTCCAAAATGTCTTCTTCCCCACCTTTTCACTCATCTCATTCAACTTAGGACTAAATAAAAATGAAACCCAGAGGAACACTGGGTCAGTATTAAGTATGTTATGAGTGAAGATGGATGTAGGCTATTATCTGAAGAACAGATTTGTATATTAAAAGCTGCTAATCATTCTCAAGACCCTGAAAGCAAAGGAACGAAGAAGTTCAAAAGCTCTTATCCTGGGAGGTATCCAAAATTGGAAACAGGAAATACACACAGGTATCCGAAAATGAGAAGAGGGGTTCAGGTGAGGGGCAGCTTGACACATCTGCCGAGCACTTCCACCTCACCCGCACTGTTCTCTGTGGGCACCAGCTGCTTTCACTCCAGTATTACAAAGATGTCATTCCGCCTTGGACACACCTCATCCTTTAAGGCCTTGCTAAGAACTCACCTCTCTCCCGATTCCTCATCTTAAATTCCCAATAATTTTCTAGTCTGATTTCCCATACCATTTTCAGGGCTCTTCTGCACAACTGAATTGACTGTCCGACTATTTGTGCTGCTAACATAGCAGTTTATAACAAGAAGATGAAAATCAGGCTCAGAAAACCTGAGACATGCTGAGATCACAAATAAAGCTTAGGCAACTGAGTGGTTCAGCCCTGGTGGAAATGCAGACACAGGTGATCACCAGGTGGAGCCTGGAACTAGTGAATCACTCTAGAAAATAAACACTTGCTAAAGAGCTGGACCAGAAGCTGAGGTCCGTGTGGTAGTTCAGAACCATTGATCAGACAAGGCCAGGAGGACAGGGAAGTACTGAATGTTAGAGCCGGCAACAAACTTTGGAATCCAGAGAGATTCTAAAAGGGGTAGATTGTGTTGTAAATGTTAAGTAACACCGTGTTATCTAAAATAGTTCCCTATTCTTTTCCTTTAACCAACCCTATTCTTTTCAGCCTCTCCCAAGAGGACATAGAAGGTCCCGTGACCTTGTCACACCCATGGTGGGGCAATAAGCCCCTGAAAGCAAGGATTATAGCAGAGTACTTTTATGTTTCTACTTCTGATTCACAAGCCTAATCTTAAAAAAAAAAAAAAAAAAGAATGTGGGAAATTGTAGTATTTTTGTACATATTTAAAGTCATATTATTTTTAACGTACTATTAAGGTATTATTTGACACACTATTTATAAAGGAGCACTTCCCAGGTGGCACAGTGATAAAGAATCTGTCTGCCTGTGCAGGAGATACAAGAGAGGCAAGTTTGATCCCCGGGTTGGAAAGATTTCCTGGAGTAGGAAATGGGAACCCACTCTAGTATTCTTGCCTGGGAAACTCTATGGACAGAAGAGCCTGGCAAGCTACAGTTCATGGAGTCATAAAGAGTCGGACAGGACAGAGTGCTTACACACAACACACACATTTATGAAAGAATGAATATCTCCAGTTTTTCAACTCTGGGTGTTTGTGTACTCCCCACACTTCACTGTGTCTGATTGCCTTCATTCCACTTAGATGCCTGCCCTACCAGGACCTCCTGCAGAGTTATCACACAACTATTTTAAAAAGAGTTAAATAAATTACAAAAGTATGTTTCACATGTTCCACACTTATCCCCCACCTGCAGCCACTAGCTGGCATTTCTTTCTGCTTTGAAATAGCAATTTTTGATGACCAGAGGCTTATCAGAGTGAAACACACTTTCCTTGCTAGTGTATCCGGAGGACTAAATCAGCAATGAGTGCCCCCCTTTTCTTTCAGAAAGTTATTGACACTATCCATACCCAATTAAACTATTAATGGTCATTTAAAAGAAAAATGTAAAAAATATTAATTTGAAGTTTTGCTTGCCTTTTAGTGAATTAGAAATTCAATATATTTAGTAAAAAACAAAAACTACGTATAACAAATAAAATCCATCAGTTAAGTAAAATTGTAAACAAAGGAATGAAACTCAAAAACCCAGTCAAAACTAGAGGGAGAGGAGAACACAAACCAGGCTCATCTTTCTGGAATTAGGATCCTGCTTGCTTCAAATTCTCCTATCAGGCCCCAGAAACCACAGGATAATTGCTGCTCTTTCTTTTTTTAATTGAAGGATAATTGCTTTACAGAATGTTGTTGTTTTCTGTCAAACCTCAACATGAATCAGCCATAGGTATACATATATCCCATCCCTTTTGAACCTCCCTCCCATCTCCCTCCCCATCCCACCCCTCTAGGTTGATACAGAGCCCCTGTTTGAGTTTCCTGAGCCATACAGCAAATTCCCCTTGGCTATCTATTTTACATATGGTAATGTAAGTTTCCTTGTTACTCTTTCCTTACATCTCACCTTCTCCTCCCCTCTCCCCATGTCCATAAGTCTATTCTCTATGTCTGTTTTTCCATTGCTGCCCTGTAAATAAATTCTTCAGTACCATTTTTCTAGATTCCGTATTATGTGTTAGAATACAGTATTTATCTTTCTCTTTCTGACTCACTTCACTCTGTATAATAGGTTCTAGATTCATCTACCTCATTAGAACTGACTCAAATGTGTTCCTTTTTTATGGCTGAGTAATATTCCTTTGTGTATATGTACCATAACTTCTTTATTCATTCATCTGCTGATGGGCATCTAGGTTGCTTCCATGTTCCAGCTATTGTAAATAGTGCTGTAATGAACAATGGGACACATGTTTTTTTTTCGATTTCCCTAAAGGTATATGCCAAGGAGTGGGATTTCTGAGTCATATGGTGGTTTTATTCCTAGTATTTTAAGGAATCTCCATGCTGTCTTCCATAATGGCTGTATCAATTTACATTCCCACCAACAGTGCAAGAGCATTCCCTTTTCTCCACACCCTCTCATTTATTGTAGATTTTTTTGATGATGGCCATTCTGACCAGTGTGAGATGATATCTCACTGTGATCCTGATTAGCATTTCTCTAACAATGAGCGATGCTGAGCGTCTTTTCATGTGTTTGTTAGCCATTTGTATGTCTTCTTTGGAGAAATATTTGTTAAGGTCTTTTTCTCACATTTTGATTTGGTTGTTTTTCTGGCATTCAGTTGTATGAGCTGCTTGTATATTTT
The DNA here is from genome assembly GCA_007570785.1 of Antilocapra americana. Lineage (NCBI taxonomy): Eukaryota > Metazoa > Chordata > Mammalia > Artiodactyla > Antilocapridae > Antilocapra > Antilocapra americana. Next base: position 21,958,920 of record ML660765.1, on the reverse strand, counting down.
AGAAAATAATCCTTTGTCATTTGTTTCATTTGTTATTGTTTTCTCCCATTCTGAGAGTTGTCTTTTCACCTTGCTTATAATTTCCTTTGCTATGCAAAAGCTTTTAAGTTTAATCAGGTCCCACTTGTTTACTTTTGTTTTTATTTCCATTATTCTAGGAGGTAGGTCATAGAGGATCTTGCTTTGATTTATGTCATCAAGTGTTCTCCCTATGTTTTCCTCTAAGAGTTTTATAGTTTCTGGTCTTACATTTAGGTCTTTAATCCATTTTGAGTTTATCTTTGTATATGGTGTTAGGAAGTGTTCTAATTTCATCCTTTTACATATAGCTGTCCAGTTTTCCCAGCACCATTTATTGAAGAGGCTGTCTTTGACCCCTTGTATATTCTTGCCTCCTTTGTCAAAAATAAGGTACCCATAGGTACATGGGTTTATTTCTGGACTTTCCCTCTTGTTCCATTGGTCTATATGTCTGTTTCTTTGCCAGTACCATACTTTCTTGATGACTATAGCTTTGTAGTATAAACTGAAGTCAGGAAGGTTGATTCTTCCAGCTCCATTCTTCCTTCTCAAGACTGCTTTGGCTATTTGGAGTCTTTTGTGTTTCCATATGAATTGTGAAATTTTTTGTTCTAGTTCTATGAAAAATGCCATTGGTAATTTGACAGGGATCGCATTGAATCTGTAGATTGCTGTTGGTAGTATAGTCATTTTCACAATATTGATTCTTCCTACTCAGGAACATGGGTTATCTCTCCATCTGTTTATGTCATCTGTGATTTCTTTCATCAGTGTCTTATAATTTTCTGTGTACAGTTCTTTTGTCTCCTTAGGTAAGTTTATTCATTGATATTTAATTCTTTTTGTTGCAATGGTGAATAGGATTGATTTCTTAATTTCTCTTTCTGATTTTTCATTGTTAGTATATAGAAATGCAAGGATTTCTGTTTATTTATTTTGTATCCTTCAACTTTGCTAAATTCACTGATTAGCTATAGTAATTTTCTGATACTGTCTTTAGAGTTTTCTGTGTATAGCATCGTGTCATCTGCAAACAGTGAGAGCTTTATTTCTTTTCTAATCTGGATTCCTTTTATTTCTTTTTCTTCTCTGATTTGTTGCTATTATTTCCAGAACTATGTTGAATAATAGTGGTGAAAGTGGATATCCTTGTCTTGTTCCTGATCTTAGGGGGTGTGCTTTCAGTTTTTCACCATTGAGAATAATGTTTGCTGTAGGCTTATCATATATGACCTTTACTATGTTGAGGTAGGTTCCTTCTATGCACATTTTTTGAAGAGTTTTCATCATAAATGTGTGCTGAATTTTGTCAAGGGCTTTTCATGCATCTATTGAGATGATCATATGGTTTTTATTTTTCAATCTATTAATATGGTGTATCACATTGATTGATTTGCATGTATTGAAGAATGCTTGCATTCCTGGAATAAACTGAACTTGATTATGGTGTATGAGCCTTTTGATGAGTTGCTCAATTCTGTTTACTAAAACTTTGGTGAGGATTTTTGCTTCTGTGTTTATCAATGATATTGGCCTATAGTTTTCTTTTTTTTTTTGTATTGTCTTTCTTTGTCTGGTTTTGGAATCAGGGTGATAGTGGCCTCATAGAATGAGTTTGGAAGTGTTCCATCCTCTACAATTTTTTGAAAGTGTTTTAGGAGGATAGACATTAGCTCTTCTCTAAATGTTTAATAGAATTGTCCTGTGAAGCCATCTAGTCCTGGGCTTTTGTTTTGGGGGAGATTTTTGATCAGTTTCAATTTCAGTGCTTGTAATTGGGTTGTTCATAATTTCTATTTCTTCTGGTTCAGTCTTGGAAGATTGAACTTACCTAAGAATCTGTCCATTTCTTCCAGGTTATCCATGTTATTGCCATGCAGTTGTTCATAATAGTCTCGTATAAACCTTTGAATTTCTTCATTGTCTGTTGTAAGCCCTTTTTCATTTCTAATTTTGTTGATTTGATTCTTCTCTCTTTTGTTCTTGATGAGTTTGGCTAAAGGTTTGTCAATTTTGTTTATCTTCTCAAAGAACAAACTTTTTTATTAATATTTATTATTGTTTCTTTCATTTCTTTTTCATTTATTTCTACTTGGATCTTTATTTCTTTTCTTCTGTGAAAGTTGGACTATAAAGAAAGCTGAGCACCAAAAAATTGATGCTTTTGGTGTTGGAGAAGACTCCCGAGAGTCCCTTGGGCTGCAAGGAGATCCAACCAGTCCATCCTAAAGAAGATCAGTCCTGGGTGTTCATTGGAAGGACTGATGTTGAAGCTGAAACTCCAATACTTTGGCCACCTGATGCAAAGGGCTGACTCATTGGAAAAGACCCTGATGCTGGGAAAGATTGAGGGAAGGAGGAGAAGGGGACAAGAGAGGATGAGATGGCTAGATGGCATCATCGACTCAATGGACATGGGTTTGGGTGGACTCTGGGAGTTGGTGATAGACAGGGACCACATGCTGTGGTTCATGGGGTCACATAGAGTTGGACATGACTGAGCAACTTAAGTGAACTAATTTGGGGTTTTTTTGTTCTTCTTTTTCCAGTTGTTGTAAGTGTAAACTTAGGTTGTCTATTCAATGTTTTTTTTTTTGTTTCTTGAGGTAGGATTGCATTGCTATAAACTTCCCTCTTAGAACTGTTTTTGCTGCATCCCATAGGTTTTGAGTTGTCATGTTTTCACTATCATTCATTTCTAGAAACTTTTTTTATTTCCATTTTGATTTCTTCAGTAACCTGTTGATTATTTAGAAACGTGTTGTTTAATCTCCATGTGTTTGTGTTTCTTACAGTTTTTTCTTGTAATTGATATCTAGTCTCATAGAGTTGTGGTTAGAGAAGATGCTTAATTTAAGTTTTCTTAAATTTACTGAGGTTTGATTTGTAACCCAGGATGTGGTCTATCCTGGAGAATGTTCCATGTGCACTTGAGAAGATGTATTCTTCTGCATTTGGATGGAATGTCCTAAAGATATCAATGAGATCCATCTCATCTACTATAACATTTAAGACCTGTGTTTTCTTATTAATTTTCTGTTTTGATGATCTGTCCATTGGTGTGAGTGAGGTGTTAAAGTCTCCAACTATTATTGTGTTACTGACAGTTTCTCCTTTTATATCTGTTAGTGTTTGTCTTATGTATTGAGGTGCTTCTATGTTGGATATTTGCAATTGCATAGATATTTGCCATTGTTATGTCTTCCTCTTGGATGGATCCCTTGGTCATTATATAATGTCCTTCCTTCTCTTTTGTAATCCTTATTTTAAGGTCTGTTTTGTCTAATATGAGGGTTGCTACTCCAGCTTTCTTTTGTGTCCCATTTGCATAGAATATATTTTTCCATCCTCTCACTTTCAGTCTATATGTGTCTTGAGGCCTGAAGTGGGTTTCTTGTAGACAGCATGTAGATGAGTCTGGTTTTGTATTCATTCAGCCAGTCTGTGTCTTTTGGTTGGAGCATTTAATCCATTTACATTTAAAGTAATTATTAGTATATATGTTCCTGTTGCCATTTTCTTAATTGTTTGGGGTTGGTTTTGTATATCTTTTTCTTCTCTTGTATTTCTTGACTATATAAGTCCCTTTAACATTTGTTGTAAAGCTGGGTTGGTGTTACTGAATTCTCTTAACTTTTGCTTATCTGGAAAGCTTTTTATTTCTCCATCAGTTTTGAATGAGATACTTGCCAAGTACTGTAATCTTGGTTGTAGATTTTTCCCTTTCATTACTTTAAATATATCCTGCCATTCCCTTCTGGCTTGCAGAGTTTCTGCTGAAAGATCAGCTGTTATGCATATGGGATTTACCTTGTATGTTACTTGTAGGTTCTCCCTTGCTGCTTTTAATATTCTTTCTTTGTGTTTAGTCTTTGTTAATTTGATTAGTATGTCTTGGCATGTTTCTCCTTGTGTTTATCCTGTATGGGACTCTTTGTGCCTCTTGGACTTGATTGACTGTTTCCTTTTCCATGTTGGGGAAATTTTCAACTATAATCTCTTCAAAAACTTTCTCAGACCCTTTCTTTTTATCTTCTTCTTCTGGGAGCCCTATAATTTGAATTTTGCATATTGGTGCGTTTTATATTGTCCCAGAGGTCTCTGAGACTATCTTCAGTTCTTTTCATTCTTTTTACTTTATTCTGCTCTTCAAAAGTTATTTCCAACATTTTATCTTCCAGCTCACCGATTCATTCATCTGCTTCAGATATTCTGCTATTGATTAATTCTAGAGTATTTTTAATTTCACTAATTGTATTGTTTGTCTCTGTATGTCTAGTCTTTAATTCTGCTAGGTCTTTGTTATTTGATTTTTGCATTTTCTCCATTTTGTTTTCAAGGTTTTGATCATCTTTAATATCATTATTCTGAATTCCTTTGTAGGTAGTTTGCCTATTTCCTCTTCATTTATTTGGACTACTGTGTTTGTAGTTTGTTCCTTCATTTGTGTAGTATTTCTCTTCCTTTTCATTTTTTTTTAACTTATTGTGTTTGAGGTCTCCTTTTCCTAGGCTTCAAGGTTGAATTCTTTCTTCCTTTTGATTTCTGCCCTCCTAAGGTTGGTCCAGTGGTTTGTGTAAGCTTCCTATAGGGGTGAGATTTGTGATGAGTTTTTGTTTGTTTTTCCTCTGATGGACAGGGCTGAATGAGGTGGTATATCCTGTCTGCTGATGATTGTGTTTGTATTTTTGTTTTATTTGTTGTTTAGATGAGGCATCCTGCACAGGGTGCTACTGGTGGTTGGGTGATGCTGGGTCTTGCATTCAAGTGGTTTCTTTTGTGTGAGTTCTCACTATTTGATACTCCCTAGGGTTAGTTCTCTGATAGTCTAGTGGGAGTCAGTGCTCCCACTCCAAAGGCTCAGGGCTTGATCTCTGGTCAGAAACAAAGAATCCACAAGTGGTTTGTTATGGCAAACCACTTAAGTGAGACTAAAACAAATATCCAAAAACAAGAAACTAAAGATGAACCCCAGACAAATGGCAGTTACAAAATCAGGCAAATAATAATTAAAATAATGGAATATACACATATACATATACACCCATGAGCAAAGTGAAAACAGTCCAACAAAAATAAAGAATGATAGATTGACCTAGCAAACAAAGGAAACCAAAAATTATATTTACCAGTTTAGAACAAAACTAACTAAATTACAAAGTAGAAAACAAAACTAAAGCAAAGTGGGGAATAAAGCAATGAAAATAGAACTAACAAATATGTTGGGAGGGAAGGAAAGAAAGAAAGAATAGGTATGCAAAGTTAAGTAGAGGTAGATGAAGAATGTTTATATACATTAAAGATTAACTGCAAGGGGAAAAGAACAGTAGGAAAGGCAAACAAAGGAATGAGTGAGTGAGTGAGTGAAGTTGCTTAGTCCTGTCCAGCTCTTTGTGATCCCATGGACTGTAGCCTACCAGGCTCCTCTGTCCATTGGATTTTCCAGGCAAGAATACTGGTGTGGGTTGCCATTTCCTTTTCCAGGAAAACAAAGGAATAGATGTAGAAAAAATACATCGTAGGTTTTAAAAAATTAAAATTATTTAAAAAAAAAAGAATAAAAAAAAGAAAACTCCCCAGAACTGCAACAGCCCAACATAGGGTTACTCTTGTTATAAAACAACAATAAAAAAATGTGACTGAGATAAAAATGAAAAGAAAAAAAAACTCAAAAACTTAATTAGATTTCATAGTGTCAATAAAATCGACAACTACAACAGAGGAAGGGGAAAGGGGGGAAAAATCCAAAGGTATCTACAGAACAAGTCAAAACATAAGAAAAATAAATGTTTTTCTTGAGTCACTGTGGTCAGAGGCCTTTCCCTCGCTGGGAATTACAGTCCATCTCACCTCTTTAGGATGCCCTCCAACACTGCTGATCTCTGGATCTGCTATGGTGGCAGCTCAGATTCTAATCTGGTCCTACTCCTCTGTGTTCTTGCCTCCAGTGTCCACAGCTGTCAGAACTAGTGCGTTTTCTTTTGTGGGAGCTCTCAATGACCTTTTATATATTCCATAGACACAGAGTCTGCCTAGCTGATCGTGTAGATTTAATCTGCAGCTTGTACAGCTGGTGCGAAGGTTTTGGGTCTTCTTCCTTAGTCACACTGCCCGTGGGTTTCAATTGTGGTTTTATTTCCACCTCTGCATATGGGTTTTCCACTGGGGTTTGCTCCTGAGGCTGCCCAAGAGGACTTGGTTCACCCCCTGAGAGGGCCAGGTGTGGAGGTGGTGCAGTAGCTTGGGTCACAGGGGTTCTGGCAGCACCAGCTACTCAGGAGCATTGGCGGCTAGGGCAGCAGGAAATAGAGTGCTCTAGAAAGGTACAGCAACCAATACTGGCCAATACGCTCTGGTATTCTTGCCTGGCAAACACCCTCTGACAGAGAAGCCTAGCAGGCCACAGTCTACAGGGTCGCAAAGAGTTGAACATGACCAAAGTGACCCAGCACACATAGATGCAAGACTTGGTTTGCCTGTGGCGACTCTGCCCCAGTGAGAGCTGAGGGTGAAGGTGGCACAGCTGCTGGGCTTGTGGGGACCCTGGCTACGCCAAGTGTGCAGGGACATGGGCTGCCTCCACTGCAGGAGTTATGGCCCTGGTCAGAGTCTTTTTGGGGGCCTCTTGTAGCTGGCGATCAGAAGGCCCCTTTGGCTAGTCTTTCTCCGTAGCTCCACCCATTCAGGCACTTAGAGGGCTTCCTCGCCCGGAATCCTTCTCTGTTGTTCAGCATGTCAGGCACATAGAGGGGGCCCCCTGGCTGGGGTCCTACTCTGTGGATCAGTGCATCAGGCACTTAAAGGGGCACCCTGGGTGGGGTCCTACTCTGTAGTTCTGTGTACCAGGCATTTGATAGGCCAGTCTCTCTATTGTCCAGCTGTAGGCGCTGGGCTGTCAGGGCTGGGTGGGGTGGGTGGAGAGATTGTGGTGACGGCTCCACCCTTTATGCGTGACTCAGCAGTATAGCTGCCTGGCTTTCCTCCACAGGCTTTCCCACCACAATCTCCTCCCTCACATCCCCTCAATCTGTCTCTCCACAGTCATCAGCAGCTCTCCTCCTGGGATTGCTCCACAATCCCTAAATTCCAGCTCCTAGCCCCTGAGCCTTCCAGGGGACCTGCATCCCTGTCTGGGGTATGTATGGCTGTGGCAAGGACTGTCTGATTCTCATTCCATTTAGGCTGCCACAGATCAGCTGTTTCACTCTCAGTCTTAAATGTTTCTCCTCTGACTCAGCCAGTTGCCCCGCTGTGGGGATTGGACCCCTGCTTCAGTCCTCCCCCCACCCCCACCGAGGGCAGTCCTACTAACACTCCTGTTTCTGTTTCCCCCTAGTTCCTCCATCCTACCAAGTTATGCATGGGTCTGTATATTCTTTCCCCTGGTCAGGTACTCCTGTCCACTCTCAGCTGGTATTCTGCACGCACTTCTGTGTCTGAAGGTGTATTCCTGATGTATACATGGAGAGACATGTACTCCATGTCTACCTACTCCTCCACTATCTTGTTCTTCCAACCTGCTGCTTCTTTCTTTTTATGACAGAATATCAAAAATTATCCAGCTGGTTATTTGGCCACAGAGTTGGAGAGTAAGTAGAACAACCAGCCTCCCTTGCAGCTGCATATGGTCAGACAACTGAATTTTGGCCAATGGGATATGATGTAGGTCGTGTGTGATAATTCCAGCTTTTGGCTTTAAAAGTTTGGGGCGCTTTTGGTGCCCTTTCTCCATTCTTGTAGATTGGAACATGATCATACGAGTGACCATGTAGACAAGGACAACTGACCTTATTGAAGAACTCACACATTACTATGACTTCAACAAAAGAAATAAACTTTAATCTTATTGGAGCTATTGTACTTGAAGGGCCCTTCTGTTTCAGCAAAAGATTAGTGTTTGCCCTAAATGTTATCCATCAATCTATATCCAAGCCTCACAAGAAACTCCCTCTGCCTTACCTTAATCAAACCCAACTGTATGTAGTCTTTCCAAACACTCCTCCCTACTGAAAATGGGAAACTAGTTCCAAATAAGTGGGTGAAGAAACAGAGTTCTCCCTTATCTATGACTGAATTAAATTTGCCTGAATTAAATTCACCCATTCCTGTCCATTTTAGTTCACTGATTCCTAAAATATCAATGTTCACTCTTGCCATCTCCTGTTTGACCACTTACAATTTACCCTGATTCACAGACCGAACATTCCAAGAGATACCTGGAATGACAGGCAAGTTTTTGGCCTTGGGGTACAAATTGAAGCAGGGCAAAGACTAACAGAATTTTGCCAAGAAAACACACTGGTCATAACAAACACCCTCTGTCAAAAACACGAGAGACACATAGATATCACCAGATGGTCCATACCGAAAACAGATTAATTGTATTTTTTGCAGATGAAGGTGGAGAAGCTCTATACAATCAGCAAAAATAAGACCAGGAGCTGACTGTTCAGATCATGAACTCCATATTGACAAATCCAGATTTAAGTTGGATAAAGTAGAGGAAAAGACTAGACCATTCAGGTATGACCTAAATCAAATATATGATGATTATACAGTGGAAGTGACAAATAGATACAAGAGATTAGATCTGATAGAGTGCCTGAAGAACTATGGACGGAGGTTCATGACATTTTACAGGAGGCAGTGATCAAAACCATCCCCAAGGAAAAGAAATGCAAAAAGACAAAATGGTTGTCTTAAGAGGCCTTACAAATAACTCAGAAAAGAAGAGAAGCAAAGGCAAAGGAGGAAAGAAAAGATATACCCATTGAATGCAGAGTTCCAAAGAATATCAAAGAATGATAAGAAAGCCTTCCAAAACAATACAATGGGAAAGACTAGAGATCTCTTTGAGAAAATTAGAGATACCAAGGGAATATTTCATGCAAAGATGGGCACAATGAAAACCAGAAGTGGTATGGACCTAACAGTAGCAGAAGATATTAAGAAGAGGTGGCAAGAATACGCAGAACTGTACAAAAAAGACCTTAATGACCCAGATAACCACCATGGTGTGGTCACTCACCTAGAGCCAGACCTCTTGGAGTGTGAGGTGAAGTGGGCCTTAGGAAGCAACACTACGAATAAAGCTAGTGGAGGTGATGGAATTCCAGCTGAGCTCTTTCAAATCCTAAAAGATGATACTGTGTAAGTGCTGCACTCAATATGCCAACAAATTTGGAAAGCTCAGCAATGGCCACTGGACTTTAAAAGGTCAATTTTCATTCCAATCCTGAAGAAGGTTAGTACCAAAGAATGTTTAAACTACTGCACAGTTTCACTCATTTCACATGTTAGCAAGATAATGCTCAAAATTTTCCAAGCTAGGCTTCAGCAGTACATGAACCAAGAACTCCTAGATGTTCAAGCTGGTTTTAGAAAAGGCAGAGGAACCATAGATCAAATTGCCAACATCCATTGGATCATCGAAAAAATAGATTTCCAGAAAAACATCACTTCTGCTTCATTGACTATAATAAAGCTTTTGACCATGTGGATCACAGCAAACTGTGGAAAATTCTTCAAGAGGTGGGAATACCAGACCACCTTGCCTGCCTCCTGAGAAATCTGTATGCAGGTCAAGAAGCAACAGTTAGAACTGAACTTGGAACAATGGACTGATTCCAAATTGGGAATGGAATACATCAAGGCTATATATTGTCACCCTGCTTATTTAATTTATTTGCAGAGTACATCATGAGAAATGCCAGACTGGATGAAACACAAGCTAGAATCAAGATTGCCAGGAGCAATATCACTAACCTCAGATATGAAGATGACACTGCCCTTATGGCAGAAAGCAAAGAGAAACTGAAGAGCCTGTTCATGAAGGTGAAAGAGGATAGTGAAAAAGCTGGCTTAAAACTCAACATTAAAAAAAGTGAAGATCATGGCATCTGGTTCCATCACTTCATGGCAAGTAGATGGGGAAACAATGGAAACAGTGACAGACTATTTTCTTGGGCTCCAAAATCACTGCTGATAGTGACTGCAGCCATGAAATAAAAGACACTTGCTCTTTGGAAGAAATGCTATGACAAACATAAGTAGTGTAATAAAAAGCAGAGACATCACTTTGCTGACAAAGGTCCATACAGTCAAAACTATGGTTTCTCCATTAGTCATGTATGGATGTGAGGCTAGGACCATAAATAAAGCTGAGCACTAAAGAACTGTTGCTTTTGAACTATTGTGTTGGAGAAGACTCTTCAGAGTGTCTTGAACTGCAAGGAGATCAAACCCGTCCATCAATCCTAAAGGAAAGCAACCCTTAATATTCGTTGGAAGGACTAATGTTGAAGCTGAAACTCCGATACTTTGGCCACCTGATGCAAAGAGCTAACTCATTGGAAAAGACCATGATGCTTAAAGGCAGGAAGAGAAGCAGATAACAGAGGATGCGATGGTTGGATGGCATCACCAATTCAGTGGACATGAGTTTGAGTGGGAGATGGTGAAGGACAGGGAAGCCTGGTGTGCTGCAGTTCATGGGGTCACAAGAGTCAGACATGACTGAGTAACTGAACAAAACAAAACAAAACAAATATCTATGCCTAAGAGCTTAAGTTTCTGGGACAAGAAGAGACCATCAATATTCAACAACTTAAATTGCATTAATCAGGATCCTTTTCATTGCAGAATACACTCACTTGCAGATTATAAAGCAAGGGTGCTTAAAATAATGCTATTTAGACACAGAATACATTGCAAAGAACCGGGAGGATTCAGTGGAACTGAAGTCATCAAGGACCTGAGACAATTTATTTCATCTCCTGAGATTCACCATGGCTTCTAGTTTCTACTTCTGTCTGCACAATTTCTCTGTCCCCTTCCTTCTCTTTGCATACCAGCTTTCTGGCAAGGTGGTCAGTGGTTACTTGGGACTGTTTGTTACCCATGTTATATAAAGAACAGAGAGTCTCAGAGAAAGGGTTGATGGGCAGATATGCTCCAAAGCAGATCTACCAAAAATGTTAAGTTCTTAAATCTCTTGTTTGTGCTCTTGGTAGGTCTCCCCTTTGATACCCTTCCTCCATCACTAAAAAAAAATCCAAAATCCAATTTTTGATGGGGAGACCTTCTTTCTAGGTCTCTTTGTTCTTTGCCTCCCTGATTCTCTGAAACCCCAAAACACGCCTACACCATGAACTAATACAAACACCATCACCCAAAACTGTCTCAACCTTTCCCCATAATTCTACCCCTGTATCTTTTCATCTTCCTATAATCTCCCTCTTTCTTCATCCAACTAACATTTTGTTTACTGGTTTTTATCTACACCTGATACCACATGCAGGATATATTGTGGGAATGTGGAGTAAAGAGTCACTAAGCCTGGGTCTCACTCAATAAGGCCTCAAAATAAACTTCTAATAATCTCTCAAATTATTTTATACCTGTAGTCTTTGATACACACTTACGACCTCATTCATCCAAAAACTTTAATAGCCCATTCCCAGATACCTATAGTGTATCACAAATTAGTTTTAAATAAAAACCCAAATAATTCTTTATAAATAATAATTATTACATCATAACTTATATATTAAGATATTATTTCTTATAATATTTAAATTTAGTTTTAGGTTTTTAAAACATATTTTGAGGAAATAAAGAAAGGGAAGGAAGGAGGGAAAGGCCTTGCTCAACTTCTGAAAGGCTAACTTGGATTTTTATCCCCACACATTCACATGTGTCTTAATGAAGTTAGTGGATGCAGAAAGGTAAGGAAGAAGTAACAAGTAAGTGGACAGTATGGGAAGACTGGCCAGAGAGGTAGAGAGGAGGGAGATTTCTTTCAACTGAGAAGCTCGGGGGCTTCCTAGGTGGCGCTAGTGGTAAAGAACCTACCTGCCAATGCAGGAGATGCGGGGCAGGCACATGGGTTCAGTCTCTGAGTTGGGAAGATCCCTTGGAGGAGGGCATGGTAACCCACTCCAGTATTCTTGCCTGGAGAATCCCATAGACAGAGGAGCCTGGTGGGCTACAATCCATGGGGTCGCCAAGAGTTGGACATGACTGACACAACTTAGCACGCATGCATGAAAAAGTCAGAGGAAGACATGGTAGTTAAGTTGGTTTTAGGATATATTTTGTGTAAAATGAGTGATATGAACATCAGAGAAAGGGATGAAGGTGGAAAAGCATGGGTAAAGTGTGGAAAGAAAAAGGGAAAGTACGAGAAGGAAAGAAAGTCATTTCACAGATTCAATAAACAAAACGTGATGTTTGGCAGAAACCAACACAATTCTGTAAAGCAATTATCCTTCAATTAAAAAATAAGTTTAAAATTTAAAAAGAAGCAAAACATAATGTTCTGTCAACAGTCAGACACAGCAGCATCTCCATAACTCTCTATTGTCTCATGTATTCCACAAGTTACAACACTATACTTCTAGAGACCCATTTTGGGGAGACTAAGCAAAACTCTCAATTGAGTAATATATTAGGTCTGTATCAGTGATGAGAAACTCAGTTGACTGCCTTGTATGACTGAGAAGGGAAGGAATAAGCAGAGACTAAGCAGGTGAATCTTGCTAAGGTGGAGTGAGGAACAGTAAATGGAGACCCGCCGTGTAGTCTCTGCCTTAGTGGTGAATGGTTGAAACTTGAGTTGGGCCATATACACTCTGGTCATGATGCACAAAGGGAAGAATATGATAAAATACTCATCTTTTCCCTATATTATTATTTGGCCAAGAACCATCCCAGAAAGAAAGGAAATGACAAAGGGAATTGAGGTTATAAAGTGCCCAAATATAAGATCCACAAAGGCACAGGCTTTGTCTAATTTGTTTCTACTTTATCCCAGAGCACCTAAATATTTGCGAAGTGTGTGAACAAATGCCTACTCTGTGATGATCCCTGTGGCTTGGAGAAGCTCATTTATGTCTCACACATAAACACAGATTAGGAAATTCAGGTGCAGAGAGAATAAGAGTCTTGCCCAGGGTCATCTAGCCAGGGAAATGCAGTGCCAGAATTCAAATCCTAGTGTAATTGACTAAAGCTAGTACTATGACCCACCATGAAAGACTTCTTCATTAGACAGGAAACCAGACCGTGACTGCAGTACACAGTAATGTCAGTTTGGCACAGCTCATTCTGATGATAGCATCATTCAGATGAAAACTGGAGGAACCAGTTTTAAGGAAGGGTGAGAAGGTGCAGAATATTAAGTGAATCTGAGCCATCAGGTAGACTGTATTATTTAATGGGCTCAAATTTGATTTGCCTCTCATTTAGTTAGGACCAGAATTGGTGAAAGGACAAATAAAAGTTTTGTTTTTGTTTTTGTTTTAATCTCTGCCTCTCTCTTTGGTTTAGAATTCTATTGAAGAAAAACAGAAATAGTCCTTCATTAAACAAACAGCCTCAAAATCTATTCGAAAAGTACCTGGTAATTTCTTAGTTGCAGAAATCTTGATCTGCTGCTAACAAAATTCCGTGAAGGCTGAAATAACCAATTACTCAGAAATATTTTGGTGCTTCTTTGGCAGACTTAAACTGAATTGTTTCTATATCTAACCATTTCTATTAATCATCAGAAGTTCAAAGACATTTATTTTATTGAAGAATGAAAAGAAAAGATGAATAAGTGGGAGGAAATATATATTAAATAGTACCATTCATTTTGTATCTATTACTAATGGAATTTGGCAGGTGACATTGTGCATTCAGGCTAAGTTGGCTTCTGAATGTTTCTACTGAATACCAGAGCGGTGTGAAGCAACAGAGGCCAAACTGACCGCCAGCCTCATACTCGCCAGTAAAGAACGGAAATGAGTCAACTGTTTTTCACCCACACTCTTGAAACCAAACCTGAAAGGGGAAAGTTTAATGCAAAATACAACTTCATCTCATTTATTGCCCTATTCACATCCTCTAGAACAGTGCCTGACATGAATGTTTATGGCATAGATGCTTAATAGATAGAAATACTGTCCCTGAGCAATATTTGTACTTGTTCCTGGTATTTTGGGGAAGTATTCATTGGTCCGTATTTGATAGGGTCTCTGCAAGTAGGATATAAACTATGATTGAGACAGAGTCTTTTTTACATTGCTTTTGGAGCAGAATCTGACAGCCCTTGCTTTAGGAAACATTTTTAAACTATCAATTGTTGAATGAATGAATAGGTGAACTTCTTCTACTGTTCCCTCAAGCTCAATATAGGAATATGCAGGAAGGTAAGAACAAGGTAACAGTGTGGATTACCCACACAGCTCTTGAGTTTTCTGAGACTGCAGACAGACTTATATTCAAGAGCCATTTAGATATCTAATAGACATCTTGAGCTAACATGTCTAAAACAGAACATCTCATTTTCTCCTCTATAAATTGATCTCTCCAATCTTCTCTCAGTAAATGTGCTTCCATCTAGACAGCTGCTCAGGGCAAAATCCTAGGAAGGATAGATGATTCCTCTCTCTTCCTCATACACTTTATCTAAACCCTCAGCAGGTAAGCTCTGCTTCCAAAATGTATCCTGTTTGTCCTTATGCCATTTGATCTTCATCCAATTAGGCACCAGGTTTTAGACAATTTTTCAGTTGTAGATGCTATGACCATTTTAATTATGAATATTATTTCATTCATTTGCTTATAATTTCCAAAGGCCTCCTGTTATACTTAGAATAGAAGTTGAATCTACTGTGATTTCTAGGCCACGTGTAGTCAGAAGCTCTCACTATCTCTCTGACCTCATCCTCTACCACACTGCCTCTGTCATGCTGGCTTTTTTCTTCTGTTTGAAGATTCTCATTGCAAGGACTACCCAGCTGCTATTTCTGTGTCTGGAATAGTCTTTCTCCAAATCTTTATGTGGTTGATTCCTACTTATCATTTATATTTTAGCCCCAAAGTCTCCTTATGTAGGATGACTTCCCTGAATAATTTTGCCTCCCCATGATACCCACATGCCAAGTATTTCTAGCATGTCACCCTGCTTTATTATCTCCATAGAACTTAATACTCTCTGAATGAATATATATGCTTGATTATTTTGATAAAAGGAGGGATCTTATTAGTTTTGTTCTTCATCATATCTCCTAGACCTTAACAAATGTTTGTTGAATAAATGAAAGTTTTCTGCAAGTCTCTGAGCAGTATTTGTACTTGTCTGTAATACTTTTGTGGAGAGTTCACTGGTCCTTGATAGGGTCTTTGCAAGTAGGATACTGGCTTCCTAGGTGGCTCAGTGGTAAAGAATCCACCTGCAATGCAGGAGACGCAGGTTCAATCCCTGGGTTGAGAAGACTCTTTGGAAAAGGAAATGGCAACCCACTCAGTTATTCTTGCCTAGGAAATCCCATGGCCTGGTGGGCTACAGTCCATGAGGTCACAAAAGAGTTGGACACTATTTAGTGACTAAACAACAACAACTGCAAGTAGGATAGAAACCATCTTTGAAACAGTCTTTTTATATTGGTTTTGGAGCAGAATCTGACAGCCTTCAATTGAGGAAACACTTTTAGACTGCCAGTATATCACAGAGCCAATTCTGACACATGTATATCGAAAATGTTCCCTCAATTCTGTATGTATTTCATTCAATTCTTTTTTTGTAAATGTCACCCACATCTGACATGTCCATTATAGCTAAATGATTTTTTTAAGCACGCATTTGCCACTGTTTCTCTGCCTTTCCCCCTCATTTTTATTTATATTGAAAACTTCCTAAATGTAAGTGGTTGTATTCTAAATGCTGACAGGAAAAAATAAACTACTCTTTACAATGGCAGAGAGATCTGTTGTCACTTAGCCAAGTGCTTCTTCAAGTAGCTAAGTTCTCATTAGAAAGCCAACTTTCCAGAGTAGTTCAGAGGTGTTATTTAGAATGATCTCACCTTACTGAGCCAACATGTCATGTTGTGGCACCCTGAGGCTACTTGCCCTGGAGTGCCACCAAATGCTCTCTATCCCAATCACCACTAAATAATATGAACCCCGAAGCCTGATCTTCAAACTCTAAGAATACAGCCTGCATACAAGGAGAGATTGGATTTTCTTTAAAATGATTTAAAATGGTTTTTAGTTTATTATAATAACCAAACCTTCATATTTAAAGTAATTGCATTAACTGCCATTGCAAACAAAGCTGCATTTATATTTTTAAGTTCATTTTTTATAGCATTTACCATTTGCCCCTCTGCTCATCTACTTGGACTCAAATCACAACACAATTCTCATAGGATTTTTTTTTTTAAATTTCTCTGTTGGAGAGAAGGGTAAGAATCTGACTTGAAAAGACAAATTCTAGAGAAGAAAATTAATGTATATCTTTAGGAGGTATAGATAAACAAAGTAAATAATATTTTTAAAAGACCAAAACTTTTCAAATATCAATCTTCAATTTTTTTTGTTTTTAGCAGAAAATTTTTGTTACTTTTTTAATCAAAAATTATGGTGAAAACTAAATTTCCACTTTCACATTAAACAAAGACAGTGATAGTAACACTAAAACTAAACAGATTTCTGGTAGTTATTATTCAAGTCTCATACTTTTGGGGTACATTTTTGTCACAAAAACAGGAATGTACCTATACAAAGGCTAAAAATAGACCATCTTTTTAAAATTAATTAATTTGGCTGCACCAGGTCTTAGTCGTGGCATGTGAGAACTCCAATCTTCATGGCCACAAGTGGGATCTAATTCCCTGACCAGGGATTGAACCCAAGCTCCCTGCATTGGGAATGCAGAGTCTTAGCCTCTGGACCACCAGGGAAGTCCCAAAATAAGCCATCTTTTAATTTTTTTTTATTTTTTTAATTTTCTTTACTTTATTGTGTTGGTTTTGCCATACAATGACATGAAACCGCCATGGGTTTACATATGCTCCCCCTCCAGCAACCCCCTACCTCCTCCCTCCCTCCTCCCTCCCCCCAGGAAATCTCGGTGCACCAGCCCCGAGCATCAACCCTGGGCTGGCGATTGATTTTACATATGATAATTAACATGTTTCAATGCCATTCTCCCATATCATCCCACCCTTGCCCTCTTCCACAGAGTCCACGAGTCTGCTCTATACATCTGCGTTCCTTTTGCTGTCTCACATGCAGGGTTCTCGTTACCATCTTTCTAAATTCCATATATATGCGTTAGTATACTGTATTGTTGTTTTTCCTTCTGGCTTACTTCACTCTGGATAATAGGCTCCAGTTCCATCCACCTGAGTGGAACTGATTCAAATGAATTTTTTTTAATGCTGAGTAATATTCCATTGTGTATATGTACCACAGCTTTCTTATCCATTCATCAGTTGATGGGCATCTAGGTTGCTTCCATGTCCTGGCTATTGTAAACAATGCAGCGATGAACATTGGGGTACACGTGTCTCTTTCAATTCTGGTTTCCTCAGTGTGTATGCCCAGGGATTGCTGGGAAAAGTGATCATTCACGAAAGGCTATGAGTATGCACAAATTGGTGATACAAATGTAATAGAATTTGTCAAAATTAGTCACATCTAATAACACATCTGCCATGTCCTTGTATAAAACATCATGGGAAAAAAATTTTATTAGGTTTGTTCATAGACGACCTAAGACAGCATAGACAGTATTTCCTGAGACATAAGGAAACACAATATTTTTTCTTGAACCTTTTCAGTTCAACCTTTTCAATTCACTCAGTAACATAGCTGAGGATCTGAAGCTGACAAAACGTATTTGAATACAAACAACTTGTGAAACATCCAGGATATTACTGAACTTTCACCCAACTTACCCACTCAGTACACAGTTCAGATTGAAGAGACATTTCTCCCTGCAGGAGCCTGTAGTGTCTTCAATACTATGCTTCCTGTTGTCTTAACATGGGCAGACATTTTCTGGGTAGTAATTTAATGTTCCTATTAGTAAAAGAAGTAACTAGCACCCATGGACTATAGGATGGGGATTTCCTCAGTGTTCTTTATTTTGATGTCTGGAATTAGTGATCCAACATTCTAGAGCAAGATGCTCAGGACCTGCTGTGCCCTAAGGACTGATAAAGCACAAAGAACTATTTATTCTTTGATTTGGTACACAGATACAGTCTTCAAAAACAAAATTAGTAATGATATAAAAGCAACATTGCATGTGATATATAAAAAATAACTATTTGTATTATTTATTCATTTTCCAATTATGTTCAAATGCTGAGTTTTTCAATAACTTCCTAATACGAGGAGCAAATAGACACTAACACAGAGATTATCTAATAACTGTGATAATTAAGTATTAATGCCAAATATTTCAAGCTATCAGTTAGAAGAGTTTTAAATGGGACTTGCCTAAAGACATCCCATATTACTTAGCATTAAAAATATCCAAATATGGAAGACCACTGTAGAAGACTTCAAGAATTTTTAAATCTATTTTGGAAAAACAAAATAAATAAATGGAAAGTCATCTAGGCCCAGTGACAAATTAGTGGTATCAACATTAATTTTGAGAGAGCAAACATGGTAAAGGAAGTCAATTAGTTTTCCAATTTAAATATTTTAATAAAAACTATATGAAGGGAACTTGTCAATATCTATCACAATTAATGTTTATAAAAATTTAAAATTGCAACAGTGCTGGTAGGACTTTATCTTATTGAAATACATCTATCTGGGTACAAAGATACATGTAAAAACGAAACTGCTGATTGCTATAAATGTTTATTTCTGAAAAGCATGGAAACAAATGTCTGATGATAGGGTACTGAATACACAAAACTAATGACTATATCCATACAATAGTAAAGTATATGTAATTGCTGTTGTTTAGTCACTAAGTCACGTCTGACTCTTTTATAATCCCATGGACTGTAGTGGCAGGGTTCCTCTGTCCATGGGATTTCCCAACCAAGAAAACAAGCGCATTGCCATTTCATTTTCCAGGGGATCTTCCCCACCCTGGTATAAAACTTGCATCTCTGGGGTCTCCTGCATCAACAGGCAGATTCTTTTACCATTCAGCCACTGGGGAATGTAGTAGTATATAGTTATTTTTTAAATGAGTTAGAATTGAAACTTTAGTTTATGAAGTAATTTCTGAGAATTATTAAGTGAATAAGTCATCAAACTGCATCAGTTCTGGGGCTCAGTCATGCCTGACTCTTCGTAATCCCAAGGACTGCAGCTCACCAGGCTTCCCTGTCACTTACCAACTCCTGGGGCTTTCTCAAACTTATGTCCATAAAGTCGGTGATGCCATCCAACCATCTCATCCTCTGTCATCCCCTTCTCCTCCTGCCTTCAACTTTTAAGTGTCAGGGTCTTTTCCAATGAATTAGTTCTTCCCATCAGGTGGCCAAAGTATTGGAGCATCAGCTTCAGCATCAGTCTTTCCAATGAATATTCAGGACCAATTTCCTTTAGGATTGACTGATTTTATCTCCTTACTGTCCAAGTAACAGCAAGAGTCTTCTCCAACACCACAATTCAAAAGCATAAACGCTTTGGCAATCAGATGTGCTTATGGTCCAACTCACATCCATACATGACTATTCGAAAAACCATAACTTTGACTATGCAGACCTTTGTTTGCATAGTAATGTCTCTGGCTTTTTACTATACTATCTAGGATTGTCACAGCTTTCCTTCCAAGGAGCAAGCACCTTTATTTCTTGGCTGCAGTCACCATCGGCATTGATTTTGGAGCCCAAGAAAATAGTCTGTCACTAATTCCATTGTTTCCCCATCTATTTTCCATGAAGAGAAGGGACCAGATGCCATGAACTTAGTTTTCTGAATGTTGAGTTTTAAGCCAGGTATTCACTCTCTCTTTCACTTTCATCAAGAGGCTCTTTAGTTCCTCTTCACATTCTGCCATAAGGGTGGCATCATCTGCTTATCTGAGGTTATTGATACGTCTCCCTGCAATCTTAATTCCAGTTTGTGCTTCATCCAGTCCGGCATTTTGCATGATGTACTCTGCACAGAAGTTAAACAAGGAGGGTGACAATATACAGTCTTGACATATTCTTTTCTCAATTTGTAACCAGTCCATTGTTCTATATCTGGTTCTAACTGTTGCTTCTTGACCTGCGTACAGATTTCACAGGAGGCAGGAAAAGTGGTCTGGTATTCCCATCTCTTGAAGAATTTTCCACAGTTTGTTATGATCCACACAGTTAAAGGCTTTAATGTAGTCAATGAAGCAGAAGTAGATGTTTTTTTGGAATTCTCTTGCTTTTTCTATTATCTAATGGAAGTTGGCAATTTGATCTCTGGTTCTTCTGCCTTTTCTAAATCCAGCTTGAACATCTGGGAGTTCTTGGTTCTAGGCATCAACATACCCTTGATGCCTAGCTTGGAGACTCTTGAGCATTACTTTGCTAGCATGTGAAATGAGTGCAACTGTGCAGTAGGTTAAACATTCTTTGGCATTGCCTTTCTTTGGGATTGGAATGAAAACTAACCTTTTCCAGTCCTGTGGCCACTGCTGAGTTTTCCAAGTAGGCTGGGGTATTGAGTACAGCACTTTAACAGTCTCATCTTTAAGGATATGAAATATCTCAACTGGAATTCCATCACCTCCACTAGCTTTGTTCATAGTGATGCTTCCTAAGGCCCACTTGACTTCACACTCCAAGATGTCTGGCTCTAGGTGAGTGACCACACCATTGTGGTTATCTGGGTCACTAAGATCTTTTCTGTATAATTTTTTCTGTGTATTCTTGCCACCTCTTCTTAGTATCTTCTGCTAGGTACTGTTAGATATCTATTTAAGTATTTGTTTAGCTTCTGCTAGGTATCTGTTAGGTCCATACTGTTTCTGTCCTTTATTGTGGCCATCTTTGCATGAAATGTTCCCTTGGCATCTCGAATTTTCTTGAAGAGAGCTCTAGTCTTTCCCATTCTATTGTTTTCCTCTGTTTCTTTGCATTGTTCACTTAGGAATACTTTCTAATTTAATACCCTAAAATAAATTTCACTTGATCATAGTGTATGATCCTTTTAACATGTTGTTAAATTCAGTTTGCTAATACTTTGTTGAGAATTTTCACATCTCTGTCTGTCAAGGATATTGGTTTGTAATTTTCTGTGGTGTCCTTGTCTGATTTTGGTAAGAGGGTAATGCTAGTCTCATAAATGAGTTTTAAAGTGATCCCTCCTCTCTTTACTATTTGGAATACTTTGAGAAAGGTTGATAATCATAATTTTTTAAATGTTTGATAGATCTTGCTGGTGAATCCATCTGGCCTCTGACTTTCCTTGGTTGGGAGGGCTTTTGATTACTGATTCAGTCTTCTTACTAGTAAGTGGTCTGTTCAGATTTTCTATTCATCATTCACCTTGCTATGTTGCATGTTTCTAGGAACTTATTCATTTCTTCTAGGTTATTTAGCTTGTTGATATATAATTATTCATAGCAGTCTCTTATAATTCTTTGTATTTCTGTGGTATCAGTAGTAACCTCTCCTCTTTCAGTTTTGGTTTTAACTTGAGTCATCTGTCTGTTTTTTTTTTTTTTTGCAATTTAGTTAGTTTGTCAACTTTGTTTATCCTTCCAAAAACCCAGCTCTTAATTTCATTGATCTTTTCTGTTGTCTTTTTATTTCTATTTCTGGTCTGATCTTTGTTATTTCCTTCTTTCTGCTAACTTTGAGTTTGTTTGTTCTCTGGCATATTTTAATATCATTAATTGTGATCTTACTTTAAGCATAGTTTTCTTTCCCACTTTTTACTATTTTGATACTAATATTTCACCAGGCTATTGTAAAATTTAAATGGCAGTAAAATATTCCATTCCAATGTACCATGTTTTCTTAACAACCCTTTATTTTTTTTTTTAATCAGTGCTATGGTAAACATTTGTTCATGAAGCTTTTTTAAAAATCTGATGTGTTTCTTATGATCAGCTTCTAGAATTTCAAAGTCAAATACTGTGAAAATTTTAAATAATCTGGAAACACAAAGCTAAATTGCTTTCAAACATGTTTTTAAGTTTACATACCCACAGATGTGCATGGGAAATTCATACACTTTTCACAGAGATGAATGACCATTTCACACTAATTCTAAAATAAGTTATTTTAAGGAAACAAAAAATGACATTTAGCATTAAATGGTTTGTTAATGCTTGATATTACTTTCAAGTTAACTTCAAGAATATAGTTCTAGAAGTTTATTCTAATATACTGCTACTATAGGTTTTTAAAGAAGCTTTAAATCCATTTTAGAAGATTCAGAAAATTAATTAATGTCATGCTTATTCAAGTTATATTTGCCTTTTATCACATTAAATTACAAATATATCTAGAACATATATATTCATATTATAGAATTTAGAGCATAATGTTTATTAATTATATCTGTTTTTAATTGTCATATCTTTGCTTTGCCCATGTAATCAAAACTATGGTTTACCTGGTATTGCTTTTATTGTGTAATACAACCCTCAGTTATATTGTTCCTACAGAGAAAATTGACTATATTGAAATGATGTTCCATTATGGTCATCTCCATAAAGACTTTGTATGAAAGTATAGCATTCTTAAAAATTTTTAAACAAATATATAAGGCCATAACCCACTTTACCTGTGTAATCTCTTAAATAGCTATTGAGTCCTTTCACCATGAAAGCATAGTACCAGGGACTAAGTAGACATACATGGTGATTCATTGATCTAGTGTGGAGATGAACAAGGAGCTGGAAACAGTATGTCAGGATGTCCCAGGTGGCACTAATGTTAAAGAACTCATATGCCAAAGCAGGAGAGGTAAGAGCCATAGGTTTGAGCCCTGGGTCAAAAAGATCCCCATGAGAAGGAAATGGCAACCCACTCCAGCATTCTTGCCTGGAGAATTTCATGAACAGAGAAGCCTAGAGTGCTACAGTCTATAGGGTCACAGAGTCAGACATGACTGAAGCAACTTAGCACGCATGCATGGGAGCATAGAGGGCACACTTGAACTTACCAAGAGATGAAATGTTATTTGAGCTAACATTTGAAGAATTAGATGTTAGTCAGAGAATAATGAGGAAACATTACGTTCTGTGGGAAGAATACATGTAAAGAAACAGCCATTTTTTTTAAGTTTGATACATTCTAGAATCTACAGAAAGTACTAGTAAAATAAGAGTTGAGCTTGGAAGGGTGGGAATAAACCCAGAGCAGAACAAGTATGCAGAGACTACATCAGGAAGCATATATTACTATTTTGGAGATAGAGAGAGCCTAGAGGTGAGGGCATCTGAGAAGTTATTATATGAACCCAGAGAAACATTAGTGTCTTCATTAGGGTAGTAAAATTGGAAGGAAAAATAAGATGGTAAAATACTATATCTTATGAGAAAGATGGTAAAAGCAATAAGACATATGAATTGACTGAATATGGAAGATGTTGTCCTAGAACCAATTTTGTAAAAATTATCTCAGATAGATTATTCAGGAAGATCTCATTAATTCATTAAAATTGAAAGAAAAGGTCAAGTTGGTTTCTCAAGTCAGAATTATAGAATACTTGTCTGTAAAAGAGATTTGAATGTATTTACATACAGAAGACCTACAAGTCACATTTTGGTGGTATTAGAAACAGAATGAAGGGAATTTTGACAGAAATAAGGATTCAAGGGAAAGTTTGCTCTACCAGACGATATTATTTCTAAATAAAAGATGTTATATAAGTTAGTTAGGGCTGGGCTACTAAAACAAAGCAACACACATTGAGTGGTTTGAACAACAAAAACTTATTTTCTTACTAATTTAGAGATCAGCCTGTTAGTAGTGTTGATTTCCTCTGAGACATCTCTCTTTGGCTTATATATGCCCACATTCTCCCCGTACCTTTACACAGTCTTTTTGTGTGTGTGTGCATTTTTGTCCTAATCTCTTGTTCTTTTAAGGACCACAGTTATGTTAATTTAGAGCCGCTTGCCTCATTTTACCTTAACTATGTCTCTGAGTCCCTGTCTTCAAATACAACCACATTCTGAGATACTGAGAGTTAGGATTTCAATATATGAATTTCAAGGGATAAAACTGAGCCCATAACAGATATGGTGGCAATGGTCTCAAGTGGTATTTTCATTCTTAAACAGTTGAGAATGAATGTCATATGAAGAAGATTACATAAATTAAGAAAATTTTTAGCAAAATATTTTTTGCAATTAAAACTCCTAAGTTCATTTTCATTCTCAGTTATTAAATGAGAGCATATCTTCTCAATACTAATGTGGTTTATTTATTTATAAGAAAACCCTAATAGACCTGCCATATGACCCAGCAATCCCACTGCTGGGCATATACACCGAGGAAACCAGAATTGAAAGAGCCACGTGTACCCCAATGTTCATCGCTGCATTGTTTACAATAGCCAGGACATGGAAGCAACCTAGATGCCCATCAACTGACGAATGGATAAGAAAGCTGTGGTACATATACACAATGGAATATTACTCAGCATTAAAAAAAATTCATTTGAATCAGTTCTACTCAGATGGACGAAACTGGAGCCCATTATCCAGAGTGAAGTAAGCCAGAAGCAAAAACAACAATACAGTATATTAACGCATATATATGGAATTTAGAAAGACGGTAACGAGAACCCAGCATGCGAGACAGCAAAAGGAACGTAGATGTATAGAATAGACTCGTGGACTCTGTGGATGAGGGAAAGGGTGGGATGATATGGGAGAATGGCATTGAAACATGTTAATTATCATATGTGTAATCAATCGCCAGCCCAGGATTGATGCTCGGGGCTGGTGCACCGAGATTTCCCAGGGGGAGGGAGGAGGGAGGGGGTTTCTGGAGGGGGAGCATATGTAAACCCATGGTGATATCATGTCATTGTTTGGCAAAACTAATAAAAAAAAAAAGAAAACCCTAATAAAAACAAAAAAGAAAGAAATTTTGAAGGCATTTCACTACATTTCAACATTGTTTATCAAAACTGGTCCAGTTAATTGTGTACTCTACATTTATTTGTCAGAGAAACTGGGTTATTATCTGTTCAGCATTGGGAAGCCAATTTGAAAAGCTTTTGTAGTTTTTGTTCAGATGGATTCACATCCAAAATTTTCAATAAACTGAGACTTTAAAAATCAAGATTTATAAAAGCTGAAAATGATCACTAGTCAGAAAATGTGGCTATGTTATGCAAAAAAACTAAAATTCACTTACACTAAATGAAACTTCAATTTGGACTTTAAGATTGAGAAGGTCTGGTATCAAGTACTAGGCTTTAATAGATTTTGGGAGTCCTATTTAACCATCTTTTTTTAAAAAATTAATTATTTTAATAGGAGGCTAATTACTTTACAATATTGTAGTGGTTTTTGCCATACATTGCCATGAATCAGCCATGGGTGTACTTCTATGCTGAAGCACAACATACCATACAGTAGAAAATTATAGCTTCCTAAAAAACCTTTTGTGAGATTTTTCTAAAACAAAACCATCTCTATGGATACTTACACAAAATAGATGATAAGACATTCCAAGCAGAGAGCATGATCTAATAATGCTTATCACAGCACCAAGCAAACCAAGAATTTCAGGTCCTGTTCTTACCTTCTCCATATCCTCTCTGCAACCTGCAATTTAACTGCTTTTTAGTTTAGTTCTCCCTTTGTAAGGAAACTGTGCAAAAGAATTGCTATTTGTTTCACGTTTTGCTAGCAATGGGTCAGGGGGAAGAAGGGAATGAGTTGGAGTATAGCATACAATCCAGTAAGAATTCTGAGATTCTTGGAAGTGTATCTCATTGTAAAATATTATTATAGTCCTGATAGTCAGAAATTACCCAGTTGCCAGACCATCACCACAACAGCAGACAATAACAACAAAAAGACCTAGATGAGGATATATGGGGCCAGAAAGTAATGTTTATTGTATTTCTACTCTGAGTTATTTAGTGTGTTACATTATTTGTATGCTTTACAAATAGAATTTGTAAATTAAAAAAAAAATTTATTTTAGTCTTAAAAGAAGATTAGGAAACTAAGGCTGTGAAAGAGGTTAAATGATTTTCCCAGCTTACTCTGACCAGCCAACAATGGAATTAGCATTTTTAAATAAGTCTGGCACCCAAATCATGCACACATTCCCACAACATGCCTTAGAGGCCAGGATGGTCATTACTGCTGTACAAATGTGGTCAGAACAATCCAGAGAGCCGTGGGAGTCATATTTGTCTGGATTAAACAACTCAATCTACAAACCACTTATAACCTTAATATAACTTTATTATAACTTTAATATATGGTAGAAAATACGATTTCAAAAGAAAAGAAGGAGGAGAAGAACAAGGACCTGAAACTAGTTCCAGCAAAGAAGGCAGGGTGAGCAATTAAAAATAAACCTTTCATGATTTGCTCCTTCAGGGAAGTAATACTTTTCAATCCTGCTTAACCCAAAGTAATCTGAGTTATTTGAAGTATTATAATTACTGACGACAAATCAGAGTTTATTATGTCCTTTCACAAGCAAAGATATCACAGAAACAGGAAGTGCATATGAAAAGGAACCAGGTTATCCATGTTACAATATGCGATTTTCTGTTATACCTGAAGGGGGTTGTCTTCTGTACCTTATGAGTGTTGGGCATTCCACCCTCCACAATCTAGACTAGGAAGTCTTTTCTCCATTTTGGCTGGGAAACCAGGACTCTTTCAGTCCTCATGGACACCCAAACACAAGTGAAGTCATAAAGCCAGAGAGAAATTTGCACACCCATTCAGCCCAATACTTTACACGCAAGAGCCATTCTTTAAACACACTTGTGGTTAATAACAGAATCCCAGATAAGAAAACTCAAGATTTCAGAAATTCAACTATTCCTCCCAAATAAATGCATAGTTTCATTTGTAAAGTAGGGCATCATTACCTAAAGATAACAGCATCTGCAGAAATACTTACTTAGCAACTAAATCACAAGGTCTTCCTTAGAGCTTCCTTTAGGCTAGAAATAGTCCATGCTTAGCCAGCTGGCCTGAAAAACTAGCAAGAAACTTAAAAACCAAAAGAACTGCAGAGCTCTTTCTATCTCTGCAACTACTTATAAGAGTATTTGTAGCACTTTTTGAGACTGAGGATCATAACAGTAATGGAAGGAAGAAATACCTGGATTTTCTTCCTTTGTGGCATGTTTTTATACCTGTAAATACCTACCTTGCTAGTTAACCTAATGGTATTAAATGCAATAATTTTCTATTCAATTGTTTCTTAATTTTAAGGCTGGCATTATTTGCAAAGACCATGACAGCCATGACTTATTCCGAGGCCTCAGCTCTGCCATCCAATGAGCCTGGTGAAGACTAGACACTGCGATGTGTCAGCACCACCCATAGCTCATGCACCCATGGGAGCACAAATTATCCTGATCTCCAGGTGGCCTCAGGGTCTTAAAAGAGGATACCTTCACTGTCTTGGTACTAAAAACACATTTTTACAAACTTCTATTGCTCTTATAATGTTGTCGTGTTATTTTCCTAATTTATCGTATTTACCAAGAAAACGAATATTTTCATATTAATGCTACCCTGATTATAAGGCAAAACATAAATTTATGTCATATTTATTCCTATAATAACAAGCAGTATTTTAAGTTTGCACATGGCCCTTCAAAGGAGATAATAATTCTGCAACAAATTATCTGTTAAAAAAAAAATGCTTCTTCCCATTCACTTTGACCTAAGTAGAGGCAGGAAGACCCATCTAACAAAGATTGATTGAATCACTTATATCATCATATTTTCATGGAACACTAATTATATGATACTGTCATAGATGCTGAATATACAGGAAGATCTAGGAAATAAAACCCCTGCTTCCATGGGGTCTAGTCTGATTAAAGTTAATAGACACATATTTAAAATGCAGGATACATCAATATAGAAAAAGTACACTGCACATCAAACAAGTTGTTGTTGTTCAGTTGCTAAGTCATGCTTGAAAAATGAAACACTGCAGTCCTTCACTATCTCTCAGAGCCTGCTCAAACTCATGTCCATTGAGTCGGTGATGCCATGCAACCATCTCATCCTCTGTCATCCCCTTCTCCTCCTGCCCTCAATCTTTCCCAGTGGCAGGGTCTTTTCCAAAGAGTCAGCTCCTCACATCAAGTAGCCAAAGTATTGGAGTTTCAGCTTCAGCATCAGTCCTTCCAATGAATATTCAGGGTTGATTTCCTTTAGCACTGACTGGCTTGATCTGCTTGTTGTCTAAGGGACAACTTAGCATTAGCAATTATATGAGAAAGAATCCTCTGCTCAGAGCAAGAATCTACAAACTACAGCCCATGGACCAGAGTCACCTGCCACCTATTTTTATATGGTTCATAAGCTAATACTGCTTCCTGTATTTTTTAATGATTGAACAAAATTCAAAGGAAGAACAACGTATCGTGACACTTGAAAATTTCCATGTCCACAGTTCTGTTGGAACACAGCTACACTCATTCCTTGACATTTTCTCTGTCTGCTTTCATAATACAGCAGCAGAGTTGAATGGTTGCTGCAGAGATTGTATGGCCCAGAAAGCCTGGAATATTTATTAATACTATCTAGCCCTTCACAGAAAAAAAATAATTGTCAATCCCTGGCCTGGAGGATCAAAGAAAGCTTTGTGAATGACCTGTGTTTTAATCAGATCTTGGAGAATAAAGTAGAATTGATACTGCTAGAATGTTGGGGAGGGGGTTGATTTTTCAAGGAAAAGATGGGCAAAACATAGCATGAAGACAACACATGGCCTTTTCAGAAGGCAGTGATTATATACATGGGCTGCTGGGTAGAGAGCTTACGAAGAAGATTCAAAGGAAACTCACTAAAAAGACAGGTCAGGCGGGCTTGTGGGTGAGGGGAAAAGAAGTGCTTCTCCCCACTTCTTCCCTTCAACCACTCCCATTTTCCTGTAGAAAAGAAAAACCAATGAAAGTGTTTTAAAACCAAGCAGTAACATAGTCAAAGGAAAGTTTTTCAAATGATCGATTTGGTAACACTGTGTAGGATGACTAGGAGGTTGGTGGGAAAAGAAGGCGAAAAAGAGAAGGGAGACTGAAAACAAAAATTTAGATAGGATGCCCTTAAACAGTTCTGTCAGTAAAGAGGGAAGACAGAGAACTGAGTCAGCACTCAGACATGTCTTTATCATTGATTTCAGTGACTAACTGAAATAGGATCACTTCGATTAAGTCTTTGGTTTACTTGAGTTTTGTTTATTTCTTTGACTCCTGGATAAATGGAATACGACCACCCTTTGAGGTATATTTCATAAAGACTCTGGGATGCTGTCTCTTTGATGCTTGTAGACTCAGAGATCTGCATAAAGGACACAATATATACTGCTTGGATAAATGCACAAATGAATTACAGAAAAAAAGGACGGAGAGGGAGAGAGGAGAGGAAAAAAACTTTGATTTTGTCAGTTGATTGAGTGAAGTAAAGAATAAACACATGAACCAAATTAAGAGTTGAGTTTTAACCATGTAGAGTTTTAGGCAACAAAGAGGCATTCCCAATAAAATATCCAGCAGCAGTGGGAAACATGAGACACTGCTCTGGAGCATGATCAGGATGGAGATACAGATCAGCAGCAATCCAGCTCCACCTGCAAAGAGTCTGACAGTTCCTACAAACTTCTTGTGAATAATTAGGAGGAGCTCATTATGCAGCTCCCTAAACCTTCCAGAGAAAGTGATGAGGTTTACAAGGTGTGTAAAAGGTAACTGTATTAACAACAATCATTGGCCTCAGAGATTCCACACCCATGTCATTACTTCCACTAAAAGCAAAGAGAAACAGAGAGAAAGAGATGGAGGTATCAGGACACCACTCTGTTATTTGCAAGAAGATACTTGCTTCTGGAAAATTATGATTCAGACTAGATGAATGGTGGAAAATACCACTTAATTTTTTTCTCTCACCCAGATATCTTTTAAATAGATCTGGGAAACAGGTTTCTAAAAGTGTGCTTATAAATGGCCTGTATTTATTTGTAAAGCTGCCCTGGAACCCTTCTCTGATCATGCCCATTTCCAGCAATTATCATTTTAAACTATGTTTTAAAAACCAAGTGACTTCAGGAAGCCAGAAAAGAGCACATAACAATTTCACAGTGTGACACACTTTCTATGAGCTGCAGTAACTCCAGAGGATTGCAATAAATAAAGTGGCTTTTACTTAGCTGATTTATTCAGAGATATCCACATAGAACACCTACAAAAGTCATAGGCAGTTTCCCATTTCTTGATGAACATTAACCTTTCTTGAAATACATGCTTGGTCATGCAATCTGGAGAAGTATCTGTCTGCATTTTATAAGCATCATTATCAGAACAATGGAATGCAGGGAATGAAAAATATCTCCACTAGGGATTTATGTTCATTAAGAACTCAGAAAACACAGTATCTGCACCTGCTACAAGATAATATTGGGCTTGCAAAGCAAAATAAGAATTTTAACGCAAAGCTTAAAGATATTTATACTATTGGTTGTGATATTTACTAAACTGGGCCATGAAAAAAACTAAAACCCAGATGACTTCTTATAAAGTGACCCAAGGTCCAGAATTTCAAGACCCTATTAGATACAAAGAATTTAGATTTGTGCCATCAAGCAAGAGAAAAGATACTAAAGATCAGATTACAAAGGAAGGAAGGGAGGAACAGGTCCTGCCAGTTCTGGCAATTCATTCTGCCCACATACACATCTTACACTAAGTCTTCTATTTTTAATTGAGGTAGAAAATGCCTCACATTGTACTTTCTGGCAGTCTGTCCTGTTAGGAATAACACTGAGACCCTAAAGGATGGCAATAAAAACCTAAAATGTTTTTCTAGGCCTTTATCTACAGCATATGGTTACCCATGACATTGTCCATGTAGTCCCTCAATAATAACATCACCCTTTGCACCCCGATCACATAACGGAGGGCCTTCCTGTCAGCCTTATGGCTGTGACAGTGAAATGTATGGGAGCCTGCTGAAGCTCATAGCAGTTCAGGATAATGAGCTGCCAATACCCCGACTTTAAATAGTACATGTCCTCCAAAGAGCACAGATTATTCTCATATATATTACTTTATTCATCCTCACTACTTTCCTACCGATGGCAATAGTGGTAAGGAACCCGCCTTCCAGTGCAAGAGACAAAAGAGAGACACGGGTTTAATCCCTGGATCAGAAAGATCCCCTGAGTAGGGGGCATGGCAACCCATTCCAGTATTCTTGCCTGAAGAATCCCATGGTCAGAGGAACCTGGCGGGCTACAGTCCATGGGGTCGCAAAGAGTTGAATATGACTGAGGCGACTTAGCATACACTTTCCTATAAACAAAGGAAAATAAAGATTTGTTGATTGCCTCAGTGGAAGAACCGAGAGACAGTAAGTTAACAGATAACCAAAAACTTGATGCCAGAATATGCATGATCCTTTAACCTAGATTTCTAATTCAAAACTCTCATCTTTTATATGCTAACTTGTAATTAATGCAAAACTTATCTCCTGTGGGTGGTGGTTATTTCTTGGTTATAGGTTCCCCACCCCATATCAGAAGTAGATTGTTCCTATGATGCCTTTCATAAGCCAAAATGGTGTAAGTGAAGAAGAAATTACCTTAAGGTACATCTTGCTAACAGATGCACAAAATAAATGAAGATAAAGCACAGAGGCTCAAAGACACAGTTCAAAGCTATGGCAGCTGGGGTTTGAGACAGTAAATGTAGTTCCCGGGGAAGGAGCTTGGCAGGATCTCTCTTCATTGCTTTGGGTGTGCACTCCCTATGTAATGGCCACAAAACAAACACTAAGCACCATTTTCACCTTGCCTTTTCTATAAAAGCAAAAACAGGTATTGATGTAGGTTTGCATGAAAGTAAAGTGCTATAATACAAACTTTTGAAAAGCAGGGGTAGCTGTATTTGGAAAAAGCCTAGAGAATTGAAGGTAACTCTTGATTGCAAATTTGAACATAAATAATCTTTGTTGAGCTATCACAAGCCAAATATTTCCAACATTGTCATTCTAAACTCAGATTTTCTAGTGTAAGAAATAACATTTGGCTGTCAAAGGATTAAATATTTACGTCTAGGTGGTCTTCTATGTCTAGTGGCTTTCATTTTTTTTTTCCAAATTTTTGTGACTGAGTCAACTTTGAAAAAGTGAAAGGAGATCCCAGATTTTCTTAAACCCTGAGCAAGTTCTTCAGAGCAAGCATGAGATATAGAGTCATATTAATTGTTAATGTGCGATTTCACAGGTCAAAAACCACTATTTAGGCATGATAAGCTGTCTACAGACAGACACCAAGGCATCAAAATGGGAACAAAAAAACAGGCAAGAGGTGGGTCCTTGCAGCAAGTAGGAGAATAGAGAAGAGGGTCAGAGGTTTATGATGTGACTATGAAGTGAACAGGACACACTGCATATGAGAACAGGCAAAATAAAAAAGGCATGTTTAAAAAGAAAAAGACTGTGACCGATGGGTTTCAGTTCCAAAGAGTTCCTGTATGAGAAGTCTCTGATGAACACTAATTTCGTTTCTGATTCCTATGATGGGCATTGTGCTGAGCACTTTCCATACATCACTTCGTTTGATTCTTACTTCTCTCAGTGTAGGAATTGCTCTATGTGGTTTACAGATGAGAAATTGGGTTGAGATGTCACCTCAGCTGCCGTGGGTCCCACAGCTGTTAGTGGGTAGAGTCAGAAAGTGAAAAGTGAAAGTCGCTCAGTCGTGTCCGACTCTTTGTGACCCCATAGACTGCACAGTCCATGGAGTTCTCCAGGCCAGAACGCTGGGGTGGGTAGCCTTTCCCTTCTCCAGGGGGATCTTCCCAACCCAGAGATCGAACCCAGGATAGACTCAGATTAAGACTCCAAGGTTTTCTCTGAACCACATTGCCGTGGTGACTGATTTTGAAGCAATGCTGTGCTGTGCTCATTCGCTTTAGTCGTGTCCGACTCTTTGTGACCCTATGGACTTTAGCCTCCAGGCTCCTCTGTCTACGGGATTCTCCAGGTAAGACTACTGGAATGGGTTGCCATTTTCTCCTCAATCCCGACCCAGTGATTGAATCCATGTCTGCTGTGAACAGTCTCCTGCATTGCAGGCAGATTCTTTACCACTGAGCCTCCTATTGGGAGACTTTGAGGCAGTAGATTAAACCTTTGAGAAAAACTAACAAAGACTTTTTCCCAAGGATTTTCTCTCACACCGGTTCCTCTGTGCTTCCCTTTTTCTCTTGAACTAAAACACTCCCCTGTATACTATGGGAGGAGTGGGTCAGAGACACATTGACATATTATACCTATTACTCATGTCTCACAAAAACCTGAAGGGTAACTCTGTCCATGTAATCGTGAGCAGAGGCGTAATTAAGAATTTTGAGTACCTGAGTGAGTGCCAAGGTTATACTCCACCTCAACTAACCTTTCTTTATTCCAGTTATAGAATCAAATATCATTTTTGCATATAACCAAAGCCCAGTAAGTCACGAGCATTTGTGGATACCCATTGTGTGCAAATCCATACAGTAGAAAGTGGGGCCAGTACCGCACCCTGTCTGGTGGTGTCCCTGCAGGATGCAGCTGTCCTTACCCTAGTTTTAGATCATTTTTCCATCAGTGGAGAGATAGAGTCTATTCACATCAGTCCCCAGCCAGCCAGCAGAGGAATTAACTGCCATCGAAACCTAACTCCATTAGTCAAGTCTTCAACAATCTCTAAATTGTTAAGTGCAGCATTCAAAGCCACTCACAGCCTTCTTTCCTTTCCCTGCCTCCACTCCCAATCTTCTCTTCTCGGACCTCACTCTCACTTCGTCTGCATGGAATTACTTTCTGGTACATAAATACATCATATTCTTTCACAGTTCTGGATCATTGAAAATCCTGTTCTTTTATCCCTGGGTGCTTTTTTTCTCTCAGAATCAATAGATAACTTCTTTTAGCATATTTTTTAGGTCCAGCTCAAAAGCTCCCTTCTGCAGACATCCTTCTCTGTTTTCTATACTGCCTTCTCCCTCTGTGTTCTTGTGGAAGTGTACAATGCTTCTATTCTAGCATCCATTGTGTTACACACAGAATTTCTTCATATGACAGTCTCTCCACCTAATCTGTCATTTCTAGCCCCTAGTGCACAGCCAAACAATGTAGTAAATAATAGATGATGACTGGGTGGTCTGTGAGTCAATGAAGAAATAAAACTACAACTGTACACTTTTCCTCAAATGTACTTTGGCATTACTGACATAGTTATTCTCCCTGGATGCAAATGAAAGCTATAGAGGTTGATTTTTTTACCCACGATAAAAAAAAAAATTCTATTTGAGATTAGTGGGACTGTAGAATTGGCAAGCTCAAAGGAACCACAAAAATGTGGAGGAATAGGAAGGAAGTGAGTAAGAAGGGAGCACACTAACCGGGCAGCTGTTATCATCACAGATACCAAGAATAGCGCTATCTACATGAAGTTGCTTCATGCTTGATTTTTGGCTGATTTTCCCCTCTGGTGACAGAACTTGGCCCTTGACAGTAGCAGGACCTCCTCCTTCTGAGTCATTTACTGCAGGTTCTCTCTGGCATCATTCCTCTACCGAGAATGTATTTCCTCTTCCTATTCATCAATGTTGTTTTCTTGATAAATTCTACAGCAATTGTCATTACATTGTGGAAGTCCCCTTTGCCCTTAGAAATTTCATAATGTGGCTAATGAGCATTTTTGTCTAAAATGTTTTCATCTTACAGTCTCTGATTTATTCTCAAAGCATTATCTTAAATGTAAATGAGAATAAAGAAAGGAGGAAAAAATACTTTTAAGAGCACAGACATTTGAAATATTACCTGTTCATGTTAACTGAATTTATAGTCACAACAAAAACTTTAACACTGTAAGTGAACAGAATTTACTGGGGAAAATTGAGTAATGGAAACATTTTGTCAAAGGCATCTCAATAATCCATTCAACCAGCATATGCCTAACACTGTGCTATATACAGGTAACAACGCCAATAGATAGAAGTTTCTCAAATTCTAGTGTTTCATAATCTACAGGAAAGGTTCTAATTATAATGCAAAGTGAGAAGAGGAAGAATAGAGCTTATCCATGTAACGGATATAAATCTCACCTTAACAAACTCACATGCACAAGTATTACATTTATTATTTTCTGTAATTTTACTTGATTTTTTTTAACACCAAGCCCCCATCTTCCAGGCCAGCAGAAAATATGATCTTGATAATTCTTAATTCTTTATCCTGTATCTTCTTCTCTGCTTCTTTGGAATGGGAAGGGAAAGAAGGTGGATGTCTTGCCCCTTGGCTATGGAACTCTTCAGCTCAGGGGCCTTTGACCACCTGTGTGTCCTGCAGGACAAACAAGAAGCTTTTACATGGCTTTTTCTGCTTCCAGCTCCCCAGGCAGCCAGGCTCAAGGGCCTCACTGGAAAGAGGCAGAATCATGCATTGCTTCACAAGTCTGACTTTGGCGTCACTTGAACCCACATCCTGGGCATGCCCTGTCTGTGTGACCTCAAGCAGAATGTTTTCAATTTCCTAAACTTCAGATTTTCATCTGCAGAGTATATAAATATATATATACATACATAAATACACAGATATATAGTATTTATATTTTATATAAGTATATAAATATATTTATAAATATATTATATACATTTACATAAAATCTACCTGACAGAGTTGCTATAAGGGCAAAATGAGATAATTTAATATAAAATGTTAGGAACAATACCCAGTAGCTTATAAGAAGTCAGTAACAGTTAATTGCTCTCCTTTTCATTATCATTGCTTCTGTTATGATTACCGACTCCATCATGCTCTGGATACCAGCAGAAGGCGTACACAAGTCCTCGCTGCTCCTAGATGCACAGATCACTTCTCTTCCTCCCTTTCCCAGGCCAGGGAGAAAGGTCCCATGCTCTCCACCACTCTTCCCCCAGATTCACCACCTCCAGTTACACACCATTCTATCTTGGTATTTTTCCTTCGGTCACCTATCAGAATGTCCTCAGTAGGTTATGTAGTTGTTTTGGAGGGAAGAGGAGGGGTTCTTTTCCCCAAACTGCCCTGGTCAGGGAATAGAAAGGAGAAAAAGGGGGAAGCATTTGTATCTCAAAATAAAATTTAGTCACTCTGATGCAAAGTGGTATAGAAACATTCAAAGGTAAAAAATTAATTCCCCCTGGGAAAAGCAGAGAAAGGCATAGGTGATCCAAACTGCACCCTGAAAGATGACTGCATGTTCATTGCAGCAGAGATTTCCCTCACTCTTCTGTAAGCTCTATGAGGGGAAGGGACAAAGTCTATTTTGTTCTCAAGTATATCTCTAATATAGCTGGGTGCCTGGAATGTCATAGGCATTAAATAAATACAGGATAAATAAAAATAAATTTCTGTAAGAAGAAATAGCCTACACAAAACCATGAGCTAAAAATAGTTTCTATACCCAGAGAAGTGACAGGTAGATGGAAACATAGCTCTGGAGAGTAGAGAAGCAGCAAATAATAGACATAAAATGTTCTATAAAAATAACGAGGGTGAATTTGTTGATCTTAGTAAAAGTTTACATTTTTTATATACTGGAAAGATTGATTTAAGTAGAGAAACAATCAGATGGTTATAAATAATGAGGATATGAAGTCCGGATTGACACAGATTCATTGGAGAACTAGGCAGAGTCTGTAGTGGTCCAGAAGAGGGCACCGAATTATTGGACACAATTATTTTCTCCTCTGTAATAGAATTATGCACCCACACCTTTGCCACAGCTTTGTGGAGGAGAAGGCTAAGTGAACTTCTACTTGACGTTGGGCTTAGCCATGTCTTTCTGTGACTGATGTTTGTGGGTGTAGCTCAGGCAGAAACTTGGAATGCACTTGTGCACTTGAGGTAGCCCTTTGAGCTCTGGGATCTGCCAGAGCTGAACTCTGGCCTAGCTCCAGAGTGAGATGCATGGAGCAGTTATGAACTCACCTTGCAGCCTGCAGCTCAGAGCAGACTCACCCAACTGAAACCTGTGAGTATAAAGACTTGGCCTAAGGTAGCCGTTCAATTTTAGACAGCTTCGTACGGAATACTCTAGATTCTAAAAACCTGAGATTTTTTTTTAAACTTGGTGGCCTCCTCCTCACATTGCTGCCTCTGCTGTTAATAATCCCTACAAGACCCCAAAAGTGCTAAGGTTGTGAGCAGCTTATAGATTCTTAGATCTCCAACCAGGATTGAACTCGGGCCTTCGGCAGTGAGAGTGTGGAATTCTTACCACTGGGCCACCAGGAAATTCCTTTTTTTTTAAATTGGATTCTAGTTGATTTACAATGTTGTGTACTTTCTCTTGTACAGAAAAGTGACTCAGTTATACATATACATATATGCATGTCCAGTCTTTTTAGACTCTTTTCTCATATAGGCCATTATATAGTATAGAGTAGATAGAGTTCCCTGTGCTATACAGTAGGTTCTTCCTACTTATCTTTTTTATATAATAATACTGTGTATATGTCAATCCTAATCTTCCAGTTTATTCCTCCTCCCTTTTCCTTCTATAACCATAAGATAGCTTTCAACATCTGTAATTCTATTTCAGTTTTGTAAATAAGGTCATTTGCACCATTTTTTAGGCTCCACATATGAGCCATATCATACTATATTTGCCCTTCTCTGTCTGTCTTCTCTCAGAATGACAGTCTCTAGGTCCATCCATGTTGCTATGATGTTATTTCACTCTTTTTATGGCTGAGTAATATTCCATTGTGTCTATGTACCAAATCTTCTTTATCCACTCCTCTGTCGATGGACGTTCACGTTGCTTTCATGTCCTGGCTATTGTGAACAGTGCTACAGTGCACGTTAGGTTGCATGTATCTTTTCAAATACATTATGATTGTATCCAGATACATGCACAAGAGTGAGATTGCTAGATCATATGGTAGCTCTGTTTTTAGTGTTTTAAGGAACTTCCATGCTGTTCTCTATGGTGACTGTACCAATTTACATTCCCACCAACGGTGTAGAAGGGTTCTCTTTTCTCTACACCCTCTCCAGCATTTATTGTTTGTAGATTTTTTGATGATGGCCATTCTGATTGGTGTGAGGTGATGCCTAATTGTAATTTTAGTTTGCATTTCTCTAATTATGAGTAGTGTTGAGCATGTTTTCATGTGTTTTTTGGCTATCTATATGTCTTCTTTGGAGAAATGTGAATTTAGATCTTCTGCCCTTTTTTGGTTGGGTTGTTTTTCTTTATTTTTTTTGATATTGAGCCACATG
Source organism: Antilocapra americana (assembly GCA_007570785.1). Classification (NCBI taxonomy): domain Eukaryota; kingdom Metazoa; phylum Chordata; class Mammalia; order Artiodactyla; family Antilocapridae; genus Antilocapra; species Antilocapra americana. The sequence continues at coordinate 21,920,687 of ML660765.1, read as the reverse complement.
AGCTGTTTATACATTTTGGAGATTAATCCCTTGTCAATTACTTCATTTGTAAATGTTTTCTCCCATTCTGTGGGTTTCCTTTTCGTTTTGTTTATGGTTCCTTTAGCTATTCAGAATCTTTTAAGTTTGATTAGGTCCCATTTGTTTGCTTTTGTTTTTATTTTCATTACTCTAGGAAGTGGGTCAAAAAAGATCTTACTGAGATTTATGTCAGAGAGTGTTCTGCCTATATTTTCCTGTAGGACTTTTATAATATCCAGCCTTACGTTTAGGTCTTCAACCCATTTTGAATTTATTTCTGTGTATAGTTTTAAGGAGTGTTGTAGTTTCTTTTTTTTTTTTTTTTGCATTTAGTTGTCCAGTTTTCCTAAGATCACTAACTGAAGAGACTGTCTTTTCTCTACTGTGTAGTCTCGCCTCCTTTGTTCTAGATATCTGACCATTGTGCGTGGGTTTATTTCTGGACCTTCTGTTCTGTCCCATTGAACTATAGCCCTACATTCTTAGCTGGAGTCCTTGAGGGAGCTTGTTACTTTGTTTCAAAAAAAAAAAAAAAAAAACAGAAAAGTACCAGCTCATTGTTTGGAAGAAAAACCTAAACTCAATTAAAGAACTATAATGCGAGTGCTTCAGAACAGAAAGTTAAGATTTAATCATGAAAATGGGGGAATTTTTAAGAAGAGTTTTCAGAAATTTTGTTTTTAGAAAATATTTCTTTTCACAAACTAGATTTGACCCATATTATAAGTATTAACGAGTACATATTCATATCTGGAGCATTGTCTGTCTCATTTGCTGAGTATTCAAAATGCAAAGCAAGGAGAAAGAGGATGGAAGGAAGGTCTTACAGGCCCAACTCTTCCTCTACCTCATATTAATACTACAGAGAAGAAACGGACTGAGTAAAGCCAGTAGACACTCACCTGGATAATGGTATGTAAATTTTCTACTCAAAGTAGAAAAATCTGTTAGGTTATGGTGTTTCAGGGTCTTTTGATGGCTCCTAAGGCAAGATCATAGCTTTGCAGATAGGTGTAGACTTTTCCCTGAAGATAGTAGGTATCATTGTCAAACACCTTGAATGAGCTCTGATATGAGGCAAGAAATGAGGACTTAGGACCTTAGATTGAGGTGAATGACACCATTACTTTTGGCTGAGGGATTTAGAAAAGGCCCTGAGTGATGGTTATGCTGGGACATTCCTGGTGAAACATCAGTCAGCCTAAAGCTGGACCAATAAGAGATTCTGAAGTCCTGTCTACACTAAAATAACCACCTCTGTATAGTAAACGATTGTCTTTATCATACTTTCCTTCCACAATGCCCAAACTTTTAATAAGCTCTAGTTAACATTTTAACTTGTTCTTGGTTGTGCTGTAGAGAGTTATCAGCACTCTATCTCATTTTTCAGATGGAGAAGAGTAAGGGTCAGGCTGTGTGAGATTAAAGAGGCAGCAGTGTCTATGGCTGTACCCCCTTGAACATCCCTGGTTGCTAACCTCAGATAAGCAGGATCTGGCCTGGTTAGTACTTGGACAGGAGAATGACAGCAGTGATAGTGGTGGTTATTAAGGACAAAGATGCTGAGCCTATATGTTTAGAGGTCTCAGGAGCAGAGCCAGTGGCTGAGACAGCAGTGTAATTCTGAGCAGATACGAGGCAGGACCTGGGAAAACTCTCAGAAGTCTTACTTCCAGTGACTAGAATGGTGGAGGTTCAAGCTATATGAATTGGACAATTAAAAGAAAACATGATCTTATTTTCTAGTCACTTACTGTGAAAATCTGGAACATTGAGTTGTAGCCATTACTCAATTGATCACTAAATACTTGTCCAATTTATAAAGGATTTTTTCCTTAAAATATAAAACTAATGCATTCCAATAAGAAAAATTAGCATAATCCAAAATGTAAATTCTCAAAGATAAATATATTTTTCAATTAAAAAAACACTATCTTTGTAAATAACAGTTAACTTGTATGGCAGATAAACACTGACATGGACACATGGAAAGAATGTAAATGGCTGGAAGCTTCATAGAGGCCATTAGTAAAAAGTTATCTAAAATAAGCTATTTTTCCAATGCCAAGAACATATTAATGAGAGAGAGGAAGTCATATTCTTGGCTTTTTAAAGATGCATTTGGCTTCTCTCTTTAAAGAGTACTGTCCTGAAATTAAAGTTTGAAAAAAAGTATGCTTTCAAAAAACGCAGAGCATCATTTTTCAGTTAATTATTTATAACAGCTTAAAAGAGTTTGATTTCCATAGCCAAGTTAATTTAAGAACCAGATTGAGAAAAAAAAAAAAAAGCTTTGTCTTCCTGCTCTAAAAAAGAAAATATGTCTGTTGCTTTTGAAAGAAGGTTAGGTTTTAATTGATAATATTTAATATTATTTAAAATACTTAAATTTAGTTTTAACAAAATGCTTGACATTTTACTTATTCACTTCTAACATTTGTAAAATTGAAAACCTAGCTAGACACATTTTTGTATCTGTATTTTTTCATTTTGCTTGAATTCCTAAATAAGTAAAGATTTGTTTCTGCTCAAAGTATGTCAAGAGAAGGGTACCCTCTTCTATAAGTCTTTGAGAGTAAAAGCATTTATTTGGCACTCAAACCATGGCACTTTTCCATAGTTCCTCCCATGGGTATACTGTGTACTCAGGACAAACTTAAATATTTTTAATGAGAATGGTAGGATATAAAACATACTAGTATATAAAATAAAATAAGAAAGCAATTTCCGTGGAGTGATAAATCTAATTTTCTGATATACAGCCCTGTTCCTCAAAGAAAAGATAACACAGACATCATTAAAAGCCATTGAATCTCTCAAATGAGCTTTTAAATCATTCTCTAAGTAACCCAAGCTCTCAACATCTCAAAAGTGGTACTGTCTTATGTGAAGTGGCAAATAGCAACACTTCTGCTTCTCATGAAGAGGAGAAATAACTGTTCATCTGAATTATATCTACAGACTGGTTCCAAATAGGATAAGGAGTACGTCAAGGTTGTATATTCTCACCCTGCTTGTTTAACTTACACGCAGAGTACATCATGAGAAACGCTGGGCTGGAGGAAGCACAAGCTGGAATCAAGATTGCTGGGAGAAATATCAATAACCTCAGATATGCAGATGACACTACCCTTATGGCAGAAAATGAAGAAGAGCTAAAGAACCTCTTGATGAAAGTGAAAGAGGAGAGTGAAAAAGTTGGCTTAAAGCTCAACATTCAGAAAACTAAGATCATGGCATCTGGTCCCATCACTTCATGGCAAATAGATGGGGAAACAGTGAAAACAGTGTCAGACTTTATTTTGGGGGGGCTCCAAAATCACTGTAGATGGTGATTGCAGCCATGAAATTAAAAGACGCTTACTCCTTGGAAGGAAAGTTATGACTCCTAGGCAGCAGATTATAAAGCAGAGACACTACTTTGTCAACAAAGGTCCTTCTAGTCAAGACTATGGTTTTTCCAGTAGTCATGTATGGATGTGGGAATTGGACTATAAAGAAAGCTGAGCGCCAAAAAATTGATGCTTTTGCACTGTGGTGTTGGAGAAGACTCTTGAGAATCCCTTGGACAGCAAGGAGATACAACCAGTCCATCCTAAAGGAGATCAGTCCTGGGTTTTCATTGGAAGGGCTGATGCTGAAGCTGAAACTCCATTACTTTGGCCACCTGATGTGAAGAGCTGACTCACTGGAAAAGACCCTGATGCTGGGAAAGATTGAGGGCAGGAGGAGAAGGGGACGACAGGATGAGATGGCTGGATGGCATCACCAATTCAATGGATATGGGTTTGGGTGGACTCCCGGAATTGGTGATGGACAGGGAGGCCTGGCATGCTGCTATTCATGGAGTCGCAAAGAGTCGGACATGACTGAGCGACTGAACTGAAGATTATAATATATTTTTCTTTTGAACATGAGCATCACCTTCTTGCTTTCATTCACAGTTACAGTCCAGGGCTGCTCCTTATTAATATTTACTTGCTTATTTATTTATGGAACTTATGAACACTTGTCTGATTAGCACTGTTAAGCAGTGGACATATGCAGGGCTCTGTCAGTACTACAAGCACATGCCTGGGGGACGTAACTCCCCAAGAGTGTCAGCACTTCAGTCTCTTCTATCTAGAGGGGAAAATGAGCAACCTATAGGCACTACTTAAAATAATAATTACTTTGAAAATCTATTATTTGGTCTTCAGAAACTGCATAGAAACTAAATATGCCTCCTAATATGGAATTTATAAAAATGCTCCTTTGCCACTTCTTAAAAATATATCTTTTCAAAGCACAATGGTATCCTAAATAGAAACAACTGGGGAAGGAATAGCAACAAATGCCAGCCAAGAGAACTTTGGTGCATAAAAATGAAGTGTGTTAAGACTAGAGATTTTTCTATTATTAATGAAATGGAGTTCCAGGAGAAAATGCAAGGAGACCAGAGTAATAGCAAAGTCATGAATTAAATAGTGACTTAAAGGCAAGAGTTCCTAGTTCCCTGGCACATGACATCTCCCTATTAAAGTTTATTTAGTTGGGGAATGATGAAATGGTACTACTGCTTCAAAGAAATACATTCAAAATGTAGAAAAATGACTTTAATATCAAGATAATCAGGGTGAATGACATCAAGTATCTATTGCAGTTATTTTAACAGCTTGTACAGGTCACATACCTTCCTTGGCTCACACATAAGGACTTTTCTGTGATGTATATCTTCCTTACACCAAAATGAAAATCAGACCTATAAACTTTATGTAGTTTATCTTGTCTGAACTTGCTATGCTAGAGGTGAATTTTGCAACTGTGATAACATTATAAATATTAATACTGAAAGAGAATTGTCAGAATGTAGAAGCAGGACCAATGCACAGCCTCTGTGATACTCTTGGAACTACTTCCATAATAGTTACCTTGAAAAGCTCACAGTGAAGGTAAAGCAATTCTTCCTATTCCTCCATAACAGAAGGGGAAATGGACTTACCCTTTAATGAAGTTCATTTTCATAGCTCATCAAGCTTCAGTTAAGTATTTGGGAAAAATATGACTTATTCATTTATGATTCCCCAGTGCCTATTATAACATCTATTATTTAGTTAGTTCTCACAGAAGCTTATTGAGAAGAATAAATGAAATATGTAGACGTCTATTCCTTATTAGATTTTATAAGGATAAACACAGTAGCAGAGTACCAAGATTGTGACCAATGGCAACAAAGTACAATTTATTTCATTCCCTTGGAGCCTACATTTACAAATAAAGTGAACACTACTCAGTACCATAACAATCAAGGAAAATAAAAGTTAGATTAGCAAATTATATCATTTTGGGGTCATTTAATAATTACTCCTGAAAGTTTTAGACTATGTTTCAAAGAAGCTTGACAGGGTTTTGTAATTCGATTAAGATGTGTAGAATAGAATTCTTTATTGAGAAGGGACAACATCACCTTTAGATTAATAACGGAAAACAGGTTTTATTGGCAACTTGTCAAGAAACAAAAAGCAATTGGAAGTCCTACCCAGGACAGATGTAGTTAATGTTGGGGTAAATTTTTTAAAAATTAATACCTCACTGTGACTTGTCAATTGATCACCATATGAAAGGATACTTATTTTCAGGGATATCCAATTGTTTTCTCACTATTTTCACTGATGCTTCTGCCAAGGTGTCACTTCAGACTTTGGCACTTTTCTTCAGGCTATTGGATACCTTAAACATAAAACCTCTTTCCTGAATATGCAAAACCACACTTCCACCCCTACCTACCATCCCCACCTGTTCCAACACACACATACACTTGAGGAAAGCAATAATGAGTATTGTTATTATAAAAATATAGACAGCAAACGGACTACACATTTAAAAGTATAATTGTGAAGAGGTTTTATTTGCAGAGAGATTTTTCAAAAAGGAATGGATGAGCATATATTGCAATCACAAAACATGATTGAGAACCCGGGGCTACCAGCTGCCAGTCAGTCACCCACATAGACTCTGAGCAGCACTGGAAAGGAAAAGTTATTGGAGACCAAAAGGAGGAGAGTGTATCACTAAAGGCTGTCTTGAGAGGACTGAAGACTTTCTGTGGAGGAATCTAGCTGGCCTGAGGGTAGAAGGTAGATCTGTAGCAGAAAAAGGGGGTTAGCTGGCATGGCAACTTTGAAAGAAGCCTGAGTACAAGAGAAAAAGTCATTCATTTGCAAAAATAATGCATGCTTAGTAGACAGCTTTCATCTTCCCTTGGCAAATGAATTTGGCTATGGATTTGACAGATGACCCTGGAAATAACAGGATTCTACTCTCAGGGGATTCTAACAAATATTCATTGATCAGCAACAACTATGTGTCAAGAATTATTCTAAGCACCAGGGATTAGAGCATGAATAAGCCATGGACTCTATCCTGCAAAATGTTATAGTCTGGAAAGGGAAGTAGGCCCACCAACAGATCATTACAACATAACATAAAAAGTGCAGTCAATGAAAGTATGAATTCCTGAAGGGCACAGGCTAAATCACATTCTCTTTTGTAAAACCAGTACCTCAAATGCCCTGCACATAGGGTGAATAAATGTTGACTGAATGAAAGGTACAGGACTTATATTAGAGGTAAGCTTGGACGGACTAGCTCTGCTCTCTCTGAAGTCTTCATCAAACTTGCTAGAATTGTTTGCAGTTCACAGGTGTCATTTTACTTTTCCATTTATACTATTTTTCATTGTTTATCCCCCCAAATATTTAGGATTTCCTTTTATTGCCCATATGTCAGTGACACACTCCATTGACCTTGTGTAGACTACCTTCTTTCTATTCTCAGTTAAGACTTGTCTCATTTCTTGGGCCCCTGCTTTTGTAACATATATGTGTCATATAATATATATGTTTTTATTCAATATGTAAAATATTTTAGATGATAAAGAAGGCATATTGAATCATGGGGAGGAACATGGTCTACTCAAATACAGTGAAACAATTAACTAGCAATTTGGGATGAAGGTAAACTTATCTACTTCATGCCTTGTATTATAATAATTTCAGATTGAGTTAAGGTTTTAAAATGGAAAATGAAATGATAAAAATATAAGAAGAAAATTATTACCATTTAAGTTCACCTTGAGAAAGGAAAATTTCAGTTCAGAGAAAAATCACTATAAACAAGGGTGAAAAATAAATGGCAAAGAGAAAAAATTTTCAATATTAGACAAAGTGTTACTATCCATTGTGAAACAGAGAAGAGGGCATTGTGACTAGGCTTGGACAGTGTCTGGGAAAATAGTGTTTCCCATAATATAAATAAATCCACAGGTACAAACAGTTTTTCTCAAATATTATAGTTTAGCAATGAATAGAAAACATAAGGTAAAATTATAGCAGTACTAGCCAGTGAAAAGTCTGATACACATCTTTGTGAAGAACTCTTAAAAATCAGTAAGAAAAAGCAAACATCTCCATAGTGACTAAGTAAAAGGCATGAATAAGCAATTCACAAAAGTACAAGTGGACAATAAACATATTTAAAAGCTTTTTTTAAAATCTTTTCCCCCCATCCTTCAGGGTCATCCCAGTGCACCAGCCCTGAACACCCTGTCTTGAGAATTATTGAAAGAATGAAAAGTCCAATTTGGGATGAAATGCTGAAAAATTGGCACTCATATAATTTTTTGTCAATACAAATTACTTCAGCTTTTCTATGAAGTAGATACTTGTGCTGCAAATAAAAGATGGCCCTGATATTGACTCAAATAAACAAAATTAAGGAGGAATGGCTATTTGATGATATGGAAAAAAGTTATTGTTAATTTGTTAATGGTTGATATTGAGATTGTGGTATGTTTTGTGGAAGAGTCCTTATCCTTTAGAGGTAAATATTGAAGTGCTTATTGATGAAATGATAGGCCATTTGGATTTGCTTTAAAAATAATTCAAGGCTGGAGGACTAGAGAAGGCATAAATAAAACAATTGATCATTGTTGATAGAAATGGGAATTCATTATATAATTTTTCTAATTATTTTATATGTCAAAAAAATTTATCATAGAAAGTTTTCAAACTGCTTATATACTAGCATACAAATTTTGTAAGAAGTAAGATCACATATGCATTATACATAGACAAAAAAACAGATGGAAAGATACCAAAAGTTAGCAGTGTCTATCTTGGGGGCAGTCTTTGTTTTTATCACTGTTGCTTCCTCGTATATTCTAAACAGTTTATAATGAACATAAATTACCTTTATCACCAGTAAAGTAAGATTCTTTGGAAAAAAAAATGGATTCAGTGCAGCCACCTTAATCTTGGAAAATAAGAACCATGAAAAAAAAAAAAAGTGAATTCAGTCGTTTCTGACTCTTTGTAACCCCATGGACTGTAGCCTATGAGATTCCTTCATCCATGATATTTTCCAGGCAAGGGTAACTGGAGTGGGTTGCCATTTCCTTCTCCAGGGGATCTTCCCAACAGAGGGATCGAACCTGGGTCTCCCACATTTCGGGCAGACGCTTTTACCATCTGAGCCACCAGGGAAGGTCATACATGTCTTTCACGAAGAGCCATGAAAGACAAATTAATAGATATTTTTCTAAGAGATACTTTTATCTTCAAACATGCACCATTTTTATGTGTGTCTTTTTCCTTCATTCCACTTCATTTCCATTCAAGTACATAAAGCATACTGTTCATTGGCTTAAATTCACTTTTCTTTCATAATTTATTTTCTGTTCAATCTTTTTTCTTTTACCTATTTAGTACAACTCAATATTAGGCTTTTATTTTAACTACAATTGTACATTATAAACTAAATCCAACATTTTGCCCCATCATATTTTCATTTGAAAGCAGTAAGAACTCATCTATAATATAAGCTATAAGCAACACAGAGCAAGATTGAAAAAATATGCCTTAAGATATTTCAATTATTCAGGCAGACACCATTGTAATGGGACTTGTGAGCAGTAATGCTAGAGTCCATCAAAGTAGAACTCTGCTTTAAATGAATTTTTAAAATAGCCGTGAACTATATTTGTCCTTGCACTTGAACAGAGCACAATATTATAAGACCAGAGAGAAAAGTGAATTTTAAAATAAAATGTTTGAGGGCACAAAGTGAAGTATTCTGTCTCCTCCTCCTCTGCCCCTCATCAAGTTTGCAGAATATTTGTTTTGTAATGATGATAAGAATATCATTATCATTACTACAATGACAACACTGAAATAAGCACATTCCATTTATGAACATTGACTCCCACAACCACATCTTCTGGTTTATATTAGTATCCCTCTCTTACAGTGAAAAACCATAGCTTTGGCTAGACGGACCTTGACAAAGTAATGTCTCTGCTTTTTAATATGCTGTCTAGATTGGTCATAGCAAGTGTCTTTTAATTTCATGGCTGCAGTCACCATCTGCAGTGATTTTGGAGCCAAAAAAAAAATAAAGTCTCTCACAGTTGCTATTGTTTCCCCATCTATTTTCAATGAAGTTATGGAACCAGATGCCATGATCTTAGTTTTCTGAATGTTGAGTTTTAAGCTAACTTTTCACTTTCATCAAGAGGCTCTTTAGTTCTTCCTTACTTTCTGCCATAAGGGTGATGTGATATGCATATCTGAGGTTATTGATATTTCTCCTAGCAATCTTGATTCCAGCTTGAGTTTCATCCAGCCTACCATTTCTCATGGTGTACTCTGCATATAAGTTAACTAAGCAGGGTGATAAAATACAGCCTTGACCTACTCATTTTCCTATTTGGAACATGTCCAGCTCTAACTGTTGTTTCCTGATCTGCATACAGATTTCTCAAGAGGCAGGTCAGGTGATCTGGTATACCCATATCTTTCAGAATTTTCCAGTTTGATGTGATCCACACAGTCAAAGACTTTGGCATAGTCAATAAAGCAGAAATAGATGTTTTTCTGGAACTCTCTTGCTTTTTCAAGGAACCAACGGATGTTGACAGTTTGATCTCTGGTTCCTCTGCCTTTTCTAAAACCAGCTTGAACATCTGGAAGTTCACAGTTCATGTATTGCTGAAGCCTGGCTTGGAGAATTTTGAGCATTACTTTACTAGCATGTGAGATGAATGCAATTGTGCAGTAGTTTGAACATTTTTTGGCATTGCCTTTCTTTGGGATTGGAATGAAAACTGACCATTTCCAGTCCTGTGGCCACTGCTGAGTTTTCCAAATTTGCTGGCATATTGAGTGCAGCACTTTCACAGCATCATCTTTTAGGATTTGAAATAGCTCAACTGGAATTCCATCACCTCCACTAGTTTTGTTCGTAGTGATGCTTCATAATGCCCACTGGACTTCACATTCCAGGATGTCTGTCTCCAGTTGAGTGGTCACACCATTGTGATTATCTGGGTTGTGAAGATCTTTTTTATATAGTTCTTCTGTGTATTCTTGCCACCTCTTCTTAATATCTTCTGATTCTGTTAGGTCCAAACCACATCTGTCCTTTATTGAGCCCATCTTTGCATGAAATGTTCCATTGCTATCTCTAATTTTCTTTAAGAGATCTCTAGTCTTTCCCATTCTGTTTTTTCCTCTATTTCTTTGCACTGATCATTGAGGAAGGCTTTCTTATCTCTCCTTGCTATTCTTTGGAACTCTGAATTCAGAAGGGTATATCTTTCCTTTTTGCCTTTGCTTTTGCTTCTTTTCTTTTCACAGTTATTTGTAAGGCCTCCTCAGAGAGCCATTTTGCTTTTTTGCATTTCTTTTTCCTAGGGATGGTCTTATCCGTGTCTCCTGTACAATGTCACTAACCTCTGTCCATAGATCTTTGGGCACTCTGTCTATCAGATCTAATCCCTTGAATCTATTTCTCACTTCCACAGTATATTCATAAGGGATTTGATTTAGGTCATACCTGGATGGTCTAGTGGCTTTCCCTACTTTCTTCAATTTCAGTCTGAATTTGGCAATAAGGAGTTCATACTCTGAGCCACAGTCAGCACCTGGTCTTGTTTTTGCTGACTGTATAGAGCTTCTCCATCACTGGCTGCAGAGAATATATTCAGTCTGATTTTGTTGTTGACCATCTGGTGATGTCCATGTGTAGAGTTTTCTCTTGTGTTGTTGGAAGAGGATATTTTCTGTGACCAGTGCATTCTCTTGGCAGAACTCTACTAGCCTTTGCCCTGCTTCATTCTATACTCTAAGGCCAAATTTGCCTGTTACTCCAGGTGTTTCTTGACTTCCTACTTTTGCATTCCAGCCCCCTATAATGAAAAGGACATCTTTTGGGGGTGTTAATTGCAAAATGTCTTGTAGGTCTTCATAGAATGGTTCTTCAGCAGTTGCTTCTTCAGCATTACTGGTCAGGGCACAGACTTGGATTGCTGTAATATTGAATGGTTTGACTTGGAAACGAACAGAGATCATTCTGTCGTTTTTGAGATTGCTTCCAAGTACTGCATTTTGTTTACTAGGATGGATATTCCATTTCTTCTAAGGGATTCTTGCCCACATTAGTAGATATAATGGTCATCTGAGCTAAATTCACCCATTCCAGTACATTTTAGTGCGCTGATTCCTAAAATGTTGATGTTCACTCTTGCCATCTCCTGTTTGACCACTTCCACTTTGCCTTGATTCATGGACCTAACATTTCAGGTTCCTATGCAGTATTGCTCTTTACAGCATCAGACCTTGCTTCCATCACCAGTCACATCCACAACTGGATGTTGTTTTTGCTTTGGCTCCATCTCTTCATTATTTATGGAGTTACTTCTCCACTGATCTCCAGTGGCATATTGGGCACCTACCAAACTGGGGAGTTCATCTCAGTGTCCTATCTTTTTGCCATTTCATACTATTCAAGGCAAGTGTATTTGCCTTGTCAAGGACTCTCAAGGCAAGAATACTGAAGTGGTTTGCCATTCCCTTCTCCAGTGGACCATGTTTTGTCATCTGCATATCTGAGGTTATTGATATTTCTCCCAGCAATCTTGATTCCAGCCTGTGCTTCATCCAGCTGAGCATTTCACATGATATACTCAGCATTTAAATAAGCAGGGTGACAATATACAACCTTGATGAGCTCCTTTTCCTATTTGGAACCAGTCCATTGTTCCAAGTCCAGTTCTAACTGTTGCTTCCTACCTGCATACAGATTTCTCAGGAGTCAGGTCAGGTGGTCTGTTGTTCCCATCTCTTTCAGAATTTTCCACAGTTTGTTGTGATCTCCACAGTCAAAAACTTTGGCATAGTCAATAAAGCCGATGTTTTTCTGAAACTGTTACTTTTTTGAGGATCCAATGGATGTTGGCAATTTAATCTCTGGTTCCTCTGCCTTTTCTAAATCTAGCTTAAACATCTGGAATTTCACAGTTCATGTACTGTTGAAGCCTGGCTTGGAGAATTTTGAGCATTACTTTACTAGCATGTGAGATGAGGGCTATTGTGAGGAAATTTGAGCATTCTTTAGCATTGCCTTTCTTTGGGATTGGAATGAAAACTGACCATTTCCAGTCCTGTGGCCACTGTTGAGTTTTCCAAATTTGCTGGCATATTGAGTGCAGCACTTTCACACCATTGTCTTTGAGAATTTGAAATAGCTCAACTGATGCTGGGAAGGATTGGGGGCAGGAGGAGAAGGGGAAGACAGAGGATGAGATGTCTGGATGGCATCACCGACTCGATGGACATGGGTTTGGGTGGAGTTCAGGAGTTGGTGATGGACAGGGAGGCCTGGCGTGCTGCGGTTCATGGGATCACAAAGAGTCGGACACAACTGAGCGACTGAGCTGAACTGAACTGAACTGAAATTCCATCACCTCTACTAGCTTTGTTCATAGTGATGCTTTGTAATGCCCATTTGACTTCACATTCCAGGATGTCTGGCTCTAGTTGAGTGATCACACCATTGTGATTATCTGCATCATGAAGATCTTTTTTGTGTAGTTCTTCTGTGTATTCTTGCCACCTCTTAATATCTTCTGCTTCTGTTAGGTCCATACCATTTCTGTCCTTTATTGAGCCCATCTTTGCATAAAATATTCCCTTGGTATCTCTAATTTTCTCAAAGAGATCTCTAATCTTTCCAATCCAAGTTTATGCCCTGACCAGTAATGCTGAAGAAGCTGAATTTGAACAGTTCTATGAAGACCCACATGACCTCCTAGAACTAACACCCAAAAAAAAAGATGTCCTTTTCATTATAGGGGATTGAAAAGCAAAAGTAGGAAGTCAATAAACACATGAAGAAACAGGCAACTTTGGCCTTAGAGTACAGAATGAAGCAGGGCAAAGGCTAGTAGAGTTCTGTTAAGAGAACACACCGGTCACAGCAAACACCCTCTTCCAACAACACAAGAGAAGACTCTACACATGGACATCACTAGATGGTCAACACAGAAATCAGATTGCTTTTACTCTCTGCAGCCAGTGATGGAGAAGCTCTATACAGTTAGCAAAAACAAGACTGGAAGCTGACTGTGGCTCAGATTATGAATTCCTTATTGCTAAATTCAGACTGAAATTGAAGAAAGTAGGGAAAGCCACTAGACCATTCAGGTATCACCTAAATCAAATCCCTTATGATTATACAGTGGAAGTGAGAAATAGATTCAAGGGATTAGATCTGATAGAGTACCAGAAGAACTATGGGTGGAGGTTCATGACAATGTACAGGAGGCAGGGCTCAAGATCACCCTAAAGAAAAAGAAATGCTAAAAGGTAAAATGGTTGTTGAACAAGGCCTTACAAATAGCTGTGAGAAGAGAAGCAAAAGTCAAAGGCAAAAAGGAACAATATACTCATTTGAATTCAGAGTTCCAAAGAATAGCAAGGAGAGATTAAAAAAAGTCTTGCTCAGTGAGACATATTGAATTGGCTTATTTTTCAGAGCTGGTAATCAGTTTTCAGAATGATCGTCTGAAAATAAAATCTAGCTCTGAGGAGTTTCTCTTAGGGCAAATATTATATTGGGTTCCCCAAAAGTTCCTTAATGTCTTATGGAAAAACCCTAAGATACTTTTTCTCCAACCCAGTAAATATTAGGAAGTTACAATATGGGAGTGGCTGCTTGTTTCTTAGTTAAAACCTTCCCAGTAAGTCTTTTGATCTGCCCACTGAGTTGGACAGCCTGGCCATTCCATGAACCTATATACTCATATGAACTAATTTACTAATACTTAAATATAATTATGTATACTAACAGAAATATGGAGTATACAAACTCCAATACTTTGGCCACCTGATACGAAGAACTGACTTACTGGAAAAGAGCCTGATGCTGGGAAAGATTGAAGGCAGGAGGAGGAGGGAACAACAGAGGATGAGATGGTTGGATGGCATCATCAACTTGGTGGACATGAGTTTGAGCAAGCTCCAGGAGTTGGTGATGGACAGGCATGCTGCAGTCCATGGGGTCACAAAGAGTTGGACATGACTGAGCAACTGAACTGAACTCATACTAACAGAGAACCAAGAAGTGTTGGAAATGTCACTGGGTACCACTGTAGACATAATGTATAATAGCAAAGAATGAAAGAGGAGGAAGAAATGAGATAAAGGGCAAAGATACAGGAATGTGTATGTATGCATGCTATGTCACCAGTCATGTCTGACTCTGCAATGCTAAGATACAGGTATAAAAGAGACCAAAAAAGAAAAAAGAGTAAGATAGCCAAAAAATACATAAATGGCATTTAAAGTAAAATAACATAATGGCGTTGAGAAGTATAATGTCTACTGCCATTTCTTTCTAGACAGTGTGATTTGTTCTCCTGTACTTAAATTCACCTGCAATCTTGCATCATAAAATCAGCTCATATTAATGATTTACATAGCATATTTAGAAAAATATGCTGGTTTTTGTTACTATCAACTTCATTGAAAGTCAAGAAATAGACACATGTAAGATTAAAATAACTGTCACACTTAATAATATTTTATAAGTGTGTTTCCTGGTTCAACATAAGAATATTCTACATTGACCAACTATTACCATATTTAAGGGCAGTTATAAATAAGATATTTGTAAATCAAGTTATGTATTTAATCTACAAGTGAAATACTTTCCTTGAAAATACTTCCTTACAATAAAAACACCTTTTGTAAAGTGAATAATTAATGCCTGGCTTATAATATTTTATATTTCCATATTTATTTATTAAAATTGCTATGAGTATGGTAAACCTGAGTTTTCACTGAAGGACTGCTTTATTTATAAATTTCAGAGCTTATTGGTTTTTTGCGGGGCAGAGCTGTGCTGAGTTTTGATTGTTTCTCTTGACTGTTACCTATGGGACTTCTCTTGTTGCAGAGATGGGCCTCTCTAATTGCAGTGTGACGGCTTCTCGCTATGGTGGCTTCTCTTTTTGCAAAGCACAGGCTCTAGGTGCACAAGCTTCAGTAGCTACAGCTCAGGGGCTCTTTGTTGTGGCTAAGGGTCCTAGAGCATGCAGGCCTCAGTAGTTGAGGTGCAGCCACTGTGGAAAACAGTGTGGAGGTTCCTTAAAAAGCTGCAAATAGACCTGCCATATGACCCGGCAATCCCACTGCTGGGCATATACACTGAGGAAACCAGAATTGAAAGAGCCACGTGTACCCCAATGTTCATCGCTGCATTGTTTACAATAGCTAAGACATGGAAACAACCTAGATGCCCACCAACTGATGAATGGATAAGAAAGCTGTGGTACATATACACAATGGAATATTACTCAGCATTAAAAAAAATTCATTTGAAGCAATTCTACTCAGATGGACGAAACTGGAGCCCATTATCCAGAGTGAAGTAAGCCAGAAGCAAAAACAACAATACAGTATATTAACACATATATATGGAATTTAGAAAGACGGTAACGAGAACCCAACATGCGAGACAACAAAAGGAACGCAGATGTATAGAATAGACTCGTGGACTTTGTGGATGAGGGTAAGGGTGGGATGTTATGGGAGAAGGGCATTGAAGCGTGTTAATTGTCATGTGTCTAATCAATCGCCAGCCCAGGATTGATGCTCGGGGCTGGTGCAGCGAGATTTCCCGGGGGGGAGGGAGGAGGGAGGGGGGTTCTGGAGGGGAAGCATATGTAAACCCATGGTGATATCATGACATTGTATGGCAAAAACAAGTAAAAAAAAATAATAATAATAAAAAATAAAATAAAATAAGATGATACATGTAGAGCATTTAGAAAAAAAAAGAAAAAGCAAGAGAGTTCCAGAAAAGCATTTACTTCTGCTTCATTGACTATGCTAAAGCCTTTGACTGTGTGCATCACAACAAACTGGAAAATTCTTCAAGAGATGGGAATACCTGACCACTTGACCCGCCTCCAGAGAAATTTGTATGCAGGTCAAGAAGCAACAGTTAGAAACGGACATGGAACAATGGACTGGTTCCAAATCGGGAAAGGAGTACATCAAAGCTGTATATTCTCACCCTGCTTATTTAACTTATATGCAGAGTACATCATGAGAAATGCTGGGCTGGAGGAAGCAAAAGCTGTAGTTAAGACTGCAGGGAGAAATATCAATAACCTCAGATATGCAGATGACACCACCCTTAAGGCAGAAAGTGAAGAACTAAAGAGCCTTCTGATGAAAGTCAAAGAGGAGAGTGAAAAACCTGGCTTAAAAGTCAACATACAGAAAATGAAGATCATGGCATCCAGTTCTATCACTTCAAGGGAAATAGATGGGGAAACAATGGAAACAGTGACAGACTTTATCATCTTGAGCTCCAAAATCACTGCTGATGGTGGCTGAAGCCATGATATTAAAAGATGCTTGCTCCGTGGAAGAAAAGTTATGACAAACCTAGATAGCATGTTAAAAAGCAGAGACATTACTTTTCTGACAAAGGTCCATCTAGTCAAAGCTATGGTTTTTCCAGTAGTCATGGATGGATGTGAGAGTTGGACTATAAAGAAAGCTGAGCATGGAAGAATTGATGCTTTTGAACTGTGGGGCTGGAGAAGAATTTTGAGAGTCCCTTGGAGAGTGCCTTGGACAGCAAGAAGACTAAAGCAGTCAATTCTAAAGAAAATCAGTCCTGAATATTCATTGGAAGGATTGATGCTGAAGCTGAAGCTCCAATGCTTTGGCTGCCTGATGTGAAGAATTGTCTCATTGGAAAAGACCTTGATGCTGGAAAAGATTGAAGTCAGGAGGAGAAGAGGAAGACAGAGGATAAGATGGTTGGATGGCATCACTGACTCGACAGACATGAGTTTGAGCAAATTCCAAGAGTTGCTAATGGCCAGGGAAGCCTGGCTGCAGTTGCAGAGTCAGACACGACTGAGCAACTGAACTGAACTGATTGTGTAGGTTTTCACTCTACATTTGAAAACAGGAGATACATATTCCCTTCCTACATGGAAGATCCATCTATCAATAGCTTCTTCAGATTATTTCTTGTTAAAATCTTGGATGAATAAAATACAAAAGGTTTGAATTGTGTTGCTTATTGAAATGTAATGGTACAAAAGCATCTCAGGCTGAGATTTCTGAGATTCTACAGAAGATACCATTTTAATTTTAATGGTTTGTGCCTTTTGGTCAAATACCTCAACTGATTGGATGCATGAGAAATTTGTTGGATGAAATTTGGATATGGTCATCTGTCTCAAATCCCAGAATTATTTAAAAGAAGAGAATAAAAATATCTAGTTTCCAAAGGAGTAGGAACCTGGAAGAAAACATACTGTCTGTTTTTCTTCACTCTGAAGGCATCAAACATCTAGTGTCAGCCCACCACTTCCCAGAGCAGTCACGATGCCTGGGTCTGCCCTATTGATCAGTGCTTCATCATAGAAATTTAACCAGGTTATGCCATGAATAGATCTTAACAGTTTGCTTGTTTGGAAGTGTTTAGCAAGGAAACTCAAGTCCTCCCATTCCTTAGGAATCCTCTTATATCTAAGAAGTTTCTCTTTCCTGCCTGGGAGTACAGCTTGAAACAGAAACTGCAAGGAGTAATGAGTTTCAGAGGGCATTGCAGTCAAATTAATTATCAGTTTGTAGTCATATTGCTTTGGATTTTTGCTTTGTACTGTATCAGGGCCCTTTTTAGTATTAAAAATATAGGGTTTGTAAGCATAAGGCATAAAAATGAGAGGAAGTTATTTGGGGCAGAGAATCTGTAAGAAATTCTCATTTAATACAAGAACAGCTGCTTCTAGCCTTCCACCTCTACACAATCAACAGCACACATCCAGATGAGCAAAAGCAAGAAAATAGGCTATCATTGCTATTGCTGAGAATGTTCATGAAATTGATTTTCTCATCACTATGAAATTTCACAAAGGCTGTACATTGAGACTGTGGGGCCAACTTCAAATCTGTGAGCTTGAGAAGTGGGCATTAACTGCCACTTTTTGTAAATACACTGGTAACCTGGCTTCTTTAGGCTTGAGATATGTGAGTCCAAGTGAAGTCTCTTATTTTTGGCCAATATAATTCTTTGCTTCAAAAAATAGCGATTGACAAACTGAAACTAGATATGGTCTCTGATCTTAAAAATGTAACAATTTCATGGGGCAGACAGACATGTAAATCAAATCAGGCAGATAATCTATCTTGAGCTTGAATCAAATAAGTGGAGAGAAAAATATGCACTTGGTAGGACCAGTGTGGTATTCTGGACTCCTGGATCATTGTGAGGACTATATAGTGGGCTCTTGACAGCTATGTCTACACCAGGTCTGACTATATAGGCCTCTTCACATTTTCCAAACTGGCTCATAGCCAAGAACACAGGAATACCATGAATTTATCTTTCTTCTCTGTAACAATAACTCAGGCAGTGTATCCAGGTACCATTTCATATTTATTCATAATTGTTGATGCCAACCATAGACACATTACTTTTTTGAAATTTTTTCACTTCGTTTTTTACTGTAGTTTCAGGTTCACAACTAAATTGAGGGGAAGGCACAGAAACTTACCATATACCCCCTCTTCCCCAACACACTTGAAAGTGACATCGCTTAGTCATGTCCGACTCTTTGTGACCCCATGGACTATAGCCTACCAGGCTCCTCTGCCCATGGGATTTTCCAAGCAAGAGTACTGGAATGGGTTGCCGTTTCCTTCTCCAGGAGATCTTCCCAACCCAGGGATTGAACCTGGGTCTCTGGCAATGTAGGCATACCCTTTGCCATCTGAGCCACAAGGGAAGCTCAGGCACCCTAAGCATTATCAACACCTTCCCACTCCAGGGGTGGCACATGTTGCAGTTGAAAAATATACTTTGACATCATTATCAACCAAATCCATAGTTTACATTACAGTTTTCTCTTGGTGTTACATAGTCTATGGACTCAATAGTGAAAGTGTAAGTTGCTCAGTTGTGTCTGATTCTTTGTGATCCCATGTGCTGTATCCTGCCAAGCTCCTGTGTCCAGGAAGTTCTCCAGGCAAGAATACTAGAGTGGGTTGCCATTCCCTTCCCTAGGGGATCTTCCCAACCCAGGACTCCTGGATTGCAGCAGATTCTTTACTGTCTGACTCACCAGGAAAGCATTCTATGGGCTTAGACAGATGTATGATGACATATAGCCACCATTACAGTATCATACAGAATAGTGTCACTGTCCCAAAAGTCCTCTTTGCTCTGTCTACTCATCCCTCCCCACTCCCACTCCCCTGCAACCACTGATGTTTTTTACTTCATAGTTTTGCCTTTTCCAGAATGTCATATAATTAGAATCATAAAGTATGTAGCCTTTTCAAGGTAGCTTCTTTAGCTCAGTACCAAGCATTTAAGATTCCTCATGTCTTTTCATGGCTTAATAGTTTAATTCTTTTTAATAGTGAATAATATTCTGTTATTTGGACATATCATAGTTTATTCAAACACCTATGAAGGACATCTTGAGTGCTTCCAAATTTTGGCAATTATGAATAAAACTGCTATAACATTGCAAAAGATATTGCATAAAAACATTGCATATAATATTTGCAAAAGAAATGCAAAAAGGGAAAATGGTTGTCTGAGGAGGCCTTACAAATAGCTGAGAAAAGAAGAGAAATAAAAGGCAGAGGAGAAAAGGAAAATATATCCTCTGAATGCGGAGTTCCAAAGAAAAGCAGGGAGAGATAAGAAAGCCTTCCTCAGCAGTCAATGCAAAGAAATAGAGGAAAACAACAGAATGGGAAAGACTAGAGATCTCTTCAAGAAAATGAGAGATACCAAGGGAACATTTCATGCACAGATGGGCACAATAAAGGACAGAAATGGTATGGACCTAATAGAAGAAGAAGATATTAAGAAGAGGTGGCAAGAATACACAGAAGAAATACACAAAAAAGACCTTAATAACCCAGATAACTACAATGGTGTGATCACTCACATAGAGCCAGACATCCTGGAGTCTGAAGTGAAGTGGGCCTTAGGAAGCATGACTGTGAACAAAGCTAGTGGAGGTAATGGAATTCCAGTTGAGCTATTTCAGATCCTAAGAGATGATGCTGTTAAAGTGCTATATGCAATATGTCAGCAAATTTGGAAAAGTCAGCAGTGGCCACAGGACTGGAAAAGGTAAGTTTTCATTCTAATCCCAAAGAAAGGCAATGCCAAGAATGTTCAAACTACCACACAATTGCGCTCATCCCACTTCTGCTTAATTGACTACACCATGGCCTTAAACTGTGTGGATCACAACAAATTGTGAAAAATTCTTCAAGAGATGGGAATATCAGACCACTTTGCCTGCTTCCTGAGAAATGTGTATGCAGGTCAAGAAGCAGCAGTTAGAACTGGACATAGAACAACAGACTGGTTCCAAACTGGGAAAGGAGTACAAAAAGGCTGTATATTCTCACCCTGCTTATTTAACTTATATGCAGAGTGCCGGGGTCCAGCCCCCGCAGGGTCCAGGGGTCTTGAGGGATGAGTGGTGTCGGCGGAAGAACTGAGCTGAGTCGGTGTGGGGTGATGAAGCAGTCTCTCTTTATTGCTGTTAGTTTTGTGAGGTGATGGAGAAGTCTCTCCAAAAGGCGGTGGAGAAGTCTCTCACTTTATTTCGGTTAGCTTACAGTTTTATAGCCAAAGAACATCCCCATTACATCACAACTGTTTTATGCAAACTTTTGTTTTCTGCCTACCATCAACAACTTTTACATTAAGCTCATTTTCCTTGCAAAAGGTTGGATTTCTGCATAATCAGACTTAACAATAGTATGTTTACCATTTGAATGTCTCTAGCATACCTTTATTTAGCATAATGCAGGCAAATATTCACTGTCTTACAAGATAGCCTTTTCAGCAAAGATAAAAATCTTGCAACTTATCCAGGAAACCTAGGGCTAGAATCTATCTCAAAAAGAGGGGGTTGTAAAAAAACTCACTTTCCATATCCTAGAGGGAAGAAGGCTGTAAATCGTTACTTTACTTTAAGAATGTATGCATTTCTTTTTTTTTTTTAATTTTCTTTACTTTATTGTGTTGGTTTTGCCATACAATGACATGAAACCGCCATGGGTTTACATATGCTCCCCCTCCAGAACCCCCCTCCCTCCTCCCTCCCGATTCCCTCCCCCTGGGTCATCTCAGTGCACCAGCCCCGAGCATCAATCCTGGGCTGGCAATTGATTTCACATATGGTAATTAACATGTTTCAATGCCATTCTCCCATATCATCCCACCCTTGCCCTCTTCCACAGAGCCACGAGTCTGTTCTATACATCTGTGTTCCTTTTGCTGTCTCGCATGCAGGGTTCTCGTTACCATCTTTCTAAATTCCATATATATGCGTTAGTATACTGTATTGTTGTTTTTCCTTCTGGCTTACTTCACTCTGGATAATAGGCTCCAGTTCCATCCACTTGAGTGAAACTGATTCAAATGAATTTTTTTTTAATGCTGAGTAGTATTCCATTGTGTATATGTACCACAGCTTTCTTAGCCATTCGTCAGTTGGTGGGCATCTAGGTTGCTTCCATGTCCTGGCTATTGTAAACAATGCAGCGATGAACATTGGGGTACACGTGTCTCTTTCAATTCTGGTTTCCTCTGTGTGTATGCCCAGCAGTGGGATTGCTGGGTCATATGGCAAGTCTATTTGCAGTTTTTTAAGGAATCTCCACACTGTTTTCCATAGTGGCTGTACTAGTTTGCATTCCCACCAACAGTGTAAGAGGGTTCCCTTTTCTCCACATCCTCTCCAGCATTTATTGCTTGCTTGTAGACTTTTGGATGGCAGCCATTCTGACTGGTGTAAAGTGGTACCTCATTGTGGTTTTGATTTGCATTTCTCTGATAATGAGTGATGTTGAGCATCTTTTCATGTGTTTGTTAGCCATTTTTATGTCTTCTTTGGAGAAATGTCTGTTAAGTTCTTTGGCCCACTTTTGGATTGGGTCGTTTATTTTTCTAGAATGGAGCTGCATTTCTTTTGTCCCCGGAAAAGGTGTGCCTCTCCACTCATCTCTGAATATTCAGGGATTGACACAGGAAGCCTCCTGCCAAATGTTCCCTGACAAGGTGCAACTATGTAGAAGCTAGAAAGAGGGGCTTAAGCTTGAAACTGTTTTATTCTATTAACCTATTTTGGTTTTTACAAGGAAAGAGAAAAGAAGACAAAGAGACAGTTTAGCAGCACTGCTTTAACAATGAAACCCTATTAACCTTACAACTACTAAAAAGAATTTCTATTCCTACACTATCCTAAAGCAATCAGTGTCTCCAACTATGCTGGTCACAGTTATGTGCATTCCTAAGTCCCATTCCAGCCTTGTTTTTTCAAGAAAGGGAGCCTCCTCCGTGGAGGGGGGGGGAAGGGGGGAGGGGGATGTGGAAAGGTGACCCAAGTACGAGCCCTTCTGGTGGTGGCTTTGCCATGACCCCCAGAGAACTCTTGGTAAACTCCCCAATAACTAGTAGGAGGGAAATAAGGTCTGAGGGAATTATCTCAGGATGAATTTTTTCTAACTGGGACTGATCTGAGATGAGCTAAAACATAAACAGATGAGCATAATCAGAACTTCCCAAGAAAAATACCAGGAGGGGCCTTGCCTTGGGATGCCCCGAAGGAAAATCCACTTTGCAGTTTCCTTCTCAGTCTCGTGACTTTGTCATCCGAGTGAGGGGGCATCCTGACGGCTCCCGGCAGCAGAGTACATCATGAGAAATGCCGGACTTGATGAAGAACAAGCTGGAATCAAGATTGCCAGGAGAAATATCAATAACCTCAGATATGCAGATGACACTACCCTTATGGCAGAAAGTGAAGAGGAACTAAAGAGCCTCTTGATGAAAGTGAAAGAGGAGAATGAAAAAGTTGGCTTAAAAAAGATCATGGCATCAGGTCCCATCACTTCATGACAAGTAGATGGGGAAACAATGGAAACAGTGAGAGACTTTATTTTCTTGGGCTCCAGAATCACTGTAGATGGTGACTGCAGCCATGAAATTAAAAGATGCTTGCTCCTTGGAAGTAAAGCTGTGACCAACCTAGACAGCATATTAAAACGCAGAGACATTACTTTGCCAACAAAGGTCCATCTAGTCAAAGTAATGGTTTTTCCAGTAGTCATGTATGGATGCGAGAGTTGGACTGTAAAGAAAGCTGAGTGCCGAGGAATTGATGCTTTTGAACTGTGGTGTTGGAGAAGACTCTTGCGAGTCCCCTGGACTGCAAGGAGATCCAACCAGTCCATTCTAAAGGAAATCAACCCTGAATATTCATTGGAAGGATTGATGCTGAAACTGAAGCTCCAATACTTTGGCCACTTGATGTGAAGAACTGACCCATTGGAAAAGACCCCAGTGCTGGGAGAGATTGAAGGTGAGAGGAGAAGGGAATGACAGAGGATGAGACGGTTGGATGGCATCACCGACTCGATGGACATGAGTTTGAGCAAGCTCCAGGAATCAGTGATAGACAGGGAGGCCTGGCATGCTGCAGTCCGTGGGGTCACAAAGAGTCAAATATTACTGAGCTACTGAACTATACTAGGTTTTTATGTGAACCTACATATTCACTCTTTGCTGAATATCAGAGAGCATGATTATTGATCATATGACAAGAGTATGTTTAGTTTTGTAAGAAACCACCAAACTGTCATCCAACATGAGCTATACCATTTTCCATTCTACCAGCAATAGAATGGAAAAAGGAGCAGCCCTATCCCTCTCCTTCCCAGATAGGGGTTTGGTTTTGTCAGTACACAAGGTTTTGGCCCTTCTGATGGGTGTGTAGTGGTATCTTGTTATTTTAATTTGCATTTTATTTGCCATCTGTGTATCTTATTTGCCATGATTTCTTTTAAGATCTTTCCCTCTTCTCTCAGATGGATTGTTTGTTTTCTTATTGTTGACTTTGAAAAGTTCTTTTTATATTTTAGATAACAGTCTTTTATCAAATGTATCTTTCGCAAATATTTTCTCATAGTCTGTGACTTGTCTTACTCTCTTAACATTGTCATTCACAATGCAGTTTTTAATTTTAGTGGAGTCCAGCTTATTTCCTTCATAGTGTGTACTATTGGTATTATACCTAAAAAGTCATCACAATACCCAAGATTACCTGTTTTCTTCTAGGTTATCTTCTAGGAGTTTTATAGTTTTGCATTTCACATTTAAGGCTCTGGTCCATTTTGAGTTAATTTTGATGAAGAATCTAAGATCTTTCTCTAGGTTCATTTTTTTTTTGCATGCAGAGGTCCAGATGTTCTATCATTGTTTGTTCAAAAGCTGTATTTTCTCCATTATTACCTTTGCTCACTTGTTTAAGATCAGTTGTTTAAATTTATATAGGTTTGTTTCTGAGCTCTCCATTCTGTTCTATTGATCTGTTTGTCTATTCTTTTACCAATATCACACTGTTTTGATTACTGTGTCCCTAGCATCAGTCCTCCAACTTAGCTCCTATCCTTCATTATTGTGTTGAATATTCTAGGTATTTTGGGTCTTTTGCCTCTCCACACAAACTTTAGAATTTGTTTATATCCGCAGGTACAACTTGCTTGGATTTTGATTTGGATAGCATTGAATCCATAGATGATGGGAAGAATTAATATCTTCACAAAATCTGGTCCACACTTCCATGAGAATGGAATATCTCTCCATTTATTTAGCTCTTCTTCAATTTTATTCATCAGATATTTTTGAGTTTTCTCATATAGATCTTTGGCATTATTTGTTAGATTTATACTTGAGTATCTCATTGGAGGGCTTATGTAAGTGGTAGTAAGTTTTTAATTTCAAATCCCAGTTGTTCATTGCTAGTATATAGAAAAGCAATGATCTTCTGTATATGAACTTTTGTATTCTGCAACTTTACTATAATCTCTTATTAGTTTCAGGAGTTTTTTGGTCCCTTTTTTTGAGTTTTCTGTACATAGACAATCACATACCTGCAAAGAAAGACACTTACCTTTCTTCACAATCTGTATGTCTTTCCCCACACCCTTTTTTTTTTTTTTTTTGTGGTCTTATTAGCTAGAACTTCTAGTACCGTGTAGAAAACGAGCAATGAAAGTGGCACACCTCTTACTTTTGACCAAGTTTTATTCTCCAGTTCCTAATCTGGAATTGAGCTTTAGTTCTTGAAACTTTCTTCAAGAATGTTGTTTTTGACTCTTCTTTCTAACATGCCCTGTAGTTGTTTTTCACTTTCATACCTGACCTGAATCCCAGAATTCTAGTTCAGGCCAAAAGTACTAAGCTGTTTCTCACCCCAGAGAGCAGCTCAGGAAATTTTGTCTATCACATAATCATATAGCCCAAATCATTGAGTATTGGCATGAAAGAAAGTGAAAGTTGCTCACTTGTGTCCCACTCTTTGTGACCCCATGGACTTTAGCCTGTCAGGCTCCTCTGTCCTTGGATATCTGCAGGGGAGATTCCCTTCTCCAGGGGATCTTCCCAACCCAAGGATTGAACCCAGTTTCGATCAGGTGGATTCTTTATCATCTAAGCCACCAGGGAAGCCCAGTATTGGCATGGTGAATAAGTAAATAAAAACAACAATAGTAATATTAGTAACTGAGTTTATGATCTCAGAGATATTTCTGTGATATTGTTAAAACTGGGAAAAACACAAAGCCTAAAAAACATTTTATAGTGTCCTATATTATAGTACGGGCTTTCCTAGTAGCTCGTAGTAAAGAATCTGCCTGCCATGTGGGAGATTTTAGTTCGATCCCTGGATCAGGAATATCCCCTGGAGAAGGGAATGACAACCCACTCCAGTATTCTTGCCTGGAGAATTCCATGGACAGAGAAGCCTGGTAGGCTATGGTCCATGGGGTCACAAACAGTCGGACATGACTGAGTGAGTAACACACATATTATAATATATTCCTGAAAACTTCCTATTTTGGACCCTACCTGGCCCCTTTGTAATATAATGTTTTTTGATCAGCAGCAGCAGCTGCTGCTGCTGCTGAGTCGCTTCAGTCGTGTCCAACTCCGTTCAACCCCATAGACGGCAGCCCTCCAGGCTCCGCCGTCCCTGGGATTCTCCAGGCAAGAACACTGGAGTGGGGTGCCATTGCCTTCTCCAATGTATGAAATGAAAAGTGAAAGTGGAGTCTCTCAGTCTTATCCGACTCTTCGCGACCCCATGGACTGGAGTGGGTTGCCACTGCCTTCTCCGATCAGCAGACCATTCTCTAAATTAGTTAAGATTTGTAAGTCATAAACTGAAACATTTAAACAGACTCATATGACTTGAAAATAGAGCAATTAGAATTGATGTATAAACGCTGAGCATGGAATGTAAGAGGGTGATGACTTTCAGTAATGTGATTTAAATGGAATAGTGAGTTACTTGTACATGGAAGCCCAGCCCCAAATACCTGTCTATTTGCCAAAAGAGCCCTGACTGTCCTGCAGTGGGGCTTCTCTGGTGGCTCAGGGAAGGGAACGCAATGCAGGGAACGCAAGTTCTATGGCTGGGTCAGGAAGATCCCCTGAGGAAGGAAATGGCAACCCACTCCAGTATTTTTGCCTGGAAAATTCCATTGACAGAGGAGCCTGGAGGGCTACAGTTCGTGCGGTTGCAGAGTCGGACACAGCTGAGCATGAACTCACAAGCGTATTGTGGCTACTTAGAGCCACAAGAGAAACATATCACATCTACTGGTATTACCAATTTTACTTCATAAGCAGGAATTTAAAATCTTACCTCACTGTGACAGAACTGCATGATATGTATCTCCCCTCCACTGTTCTTTTCTCCTCTGACCTCATCGCCTCCTACTCAACCCATCACTCACATTGTTCCTGTCATGCCTTGTTCCTTGAGCAACTCAAACTCCTGCCTCAGGGCCTTTGCTCTTGCTCTTTACTCTGCCTGGAATGCTCTTTGTGCAGATATCTGGATAGATGACTATCTCACTTCCTTCAGGTATCAACTCACTTGTCACTTCTCACTGAAGACTTTCTTAGCCATTCTATTAAAAATTATATATCACTGTATGGCAAAAAATACCACAATATTGTAAAGTAATTAGCCTCCAATTAAAATTCATTAATTCCCTAAACAATTATACATCTCCATCTCATATTTTTGAATCCTGTGTGTTTGATTTACTGTTTCTCCATAGTACTTACTGCAATTTAAAATACTGTACACTTTATTGTTTACTTTACTTATTAACTTTTTTTTTTCTCTATATTCCACTAAAATGTAAGCTCTGTGAAAGTAGAGGGTTTTTTAAATTATAGAAAGATATACAGCAGTAGAAAAAATATTAGAGTGAATCTCTATTATCCCTCAGCTCTAACAATTTTTAATATTTAGCCAATCTTGGTCCTTCAATTTTCCTACCATATTTTATTTCTTTTAAGTAGTTGAAAACAATTCTTAGACATAAGAGTTCATGTTATTCACCTATGAATTCTTTAGTGTGTCTCTAACTGATAAGGCCTTGTTTTTGAAATTTTTAAAAATCATCAGATCATTATCAAATTATATTAATTCTTTTGTACTACTTATTCTGTTTGCATTCAGATTTCTCTGATTAATTTAGCAATGTGTGTTCACATTTGATTTATTTCTGTTGGAATCCCAAGAAGATCCATTCATTACACTTGATTTTTTTTCCTGCTAAATTTTTGCTTTCCGCTGTGATATTCACTTGTTGGGAAAACTTTGTTCCCTAGCATGTCCCACTCTCTGAATTTGGTCTATTAGTTTCTTGAGGTATCTTCCCCCTAATATTTTCTATAATCTAACTTTTATATATAGAGATTCAAGTTCATTTTTATGTGCGAGAATTCTGAATTGTTTCCTCTTATACTATATCACAGGGGAAAAATGACTGGTTGGCAAACTTTAGTGAGGCTTAGATAAATCAGAAGGTTAAGGTAGTATTATCTTGATTCCTCCATTATGAGATTTCCTGTCAAAATTTTACTTGATGGTGTAGCACTTAGTGACAACGATTGCCTATAATTATTTTATTCTGATACTTTCTGTGCATTTATGATCTGGAATACAGCTTTAAATGACCTTTCTCTTGAACCTCAAATCTCTTGTTGAGAGATATAAATTTTTGGAATATTGTCTAGGAGTCACATAAACATCGTATTAATAGTTAGGGGTTTTTAATTTCTTTTTACTAAATTATGGCAGCCAAGATATCCTTTTCCTATGAATCTTTCCTGGAAAACTTTAAAAATCACTCTTTCTACACCATGATATATCTATTTGTGATCATATAAAATCAGTTAATCAATTATTAAAAATTACTGAGAGCCTATTATGTGTCAGACACTGTCTTAAGCATTGAGAATAAATTGTTGTCATGGACCATCAGTATATAGTAGGACTAATACATCTTAAAAATGGATATGTACTCTTGTATCCACTATCTAAAAGGGCTCCCAATGATCTTCACCTCCTGTAATTTAATACCCATATTAATCCCCTCCCATATTATGCGATAGTTGGTCTCTGTAACCAATAAAATATGGCAGAAGTAATGATATATCACTTCTGATTAGGTTATAAAGGACAACTTCCATCATGGTTGCTGTTTCTCTCTTGAATCTCTTGATCTGAAGGATACCAGAGGCCACATTTTTGACAAACAGGCCTTTACACATTGAATTAGCTCTGTTGTGACAAGGCTTGGATCTTAAAATATGTGTGAAAATATGAGACCTGGCCTGCATAATGTAGGAAATTAAAATATACCTATGCATAAAACTGACACTTGATGTGCCCTTATCCTTATCCTAGTTTGGATTTGAATTCAAACTTGCTATGAAGTCCAGGAAAACCAACCCCACAAAAAATAAAAAGTAAATAATTAGGTAAATAAATAAGTAATATTGTCATAGATTATTGATCTGATCAATATGACACAAAAATGCATGCATGCATGCTCAGTTGCTCAGTTGTGTCCAACTCTTTGAGACATGGACTGTAACCTGCCAGGCTCCTCTCTCCGTGGAATTCTCCAGTCAAGAATATTGGAGAGGGTTGCCATTTGCTACTCCAGGGATCTTGCTGACCCAGGGATCGAACCCGCATCTCCTGACATTGGCAGGTAGATTCTTTACCACTATGCCACCTAGGAAGCCCTTCACACAAAAATATCAATGCATAAATTTTAAGTAACCTTTAGCAGTTAAAATAGGGCTTCCCTGGTGGCTCAGATGGTAAAGAATCTGCCTGTAAGTGGGGAGACCTGGTTTCGATTCCTGGATTGGGAAGATCCCCTGGGAAAGGGAATGGCTATCCAGTTCAGTATTCTTGTCTGGAGAATCTGACAAGAACACAGTTAAAATCCAACAGCACATTTAAAAAATAATGTATCAGCACAGAGAGAGATTCTAAAAATTCAAAGATGGTTGAATGTTGGAAAATCAATAAATAAAATCAATTACATTGTAAGAGTTAAAGAGAAGTATCATGTGATTATCTCCACTGATGTAAAAGAAAACCTTTGAAAAATTCAACACCAATTCTTGTTAAAATCATTCAGATGGATATTTCCACAAAATGTTAATACATATAATATGTAAACCCATGGTGGTTTCATGTCAATGTATGGCAAAACCAACACAATAAAGAAAATTTTAAAAAAATAAAAATAAATACATATAATATATTCATATATATACATATATCAGCATATATGTACAGATAATACATATATAATAATTATGTATAATATATATTTATGCCCATATGTAAGTGTATACACACATGTATGTGTGTATGTCTGTATATATGCATATGTAAATATATGTGCATATATACACAGGTATTCATTTATATACATTAGTATTAGTATCATAGTGAAAGTAAAACATTGGAGTTATTTGCACTTTACTCAGGAAAAGAGAAAAAATGCTCATTGTCAGTATTGCTATTTTTACCATTTTTACCATTATATTTGAAGTATTAGTCAATGTGGCCAAAAGAAAAAAGATGTATAGAAAACATGTTTAAAAATTTAGAAGGAGAAAGCAAAGCTATCATTGTCTGTGGTTGACAGGCTGCACACCTGAAAACCCTGAAAGACTGTACTATGAACTATAAAGAATAAAAAATCAATAAGATGGAGGGGATCCGGTTAATATACAGATATCAGTAGTCTACATATCTAGAAACAGTAACCTGGTAGAAGGTAAAATAGAAGAGAAGACTCAGTTTACAGGAGCAGCAAAGGGACTTCTCTGGTGGTTCGGTGGCTAAGACTCCACTTGCCCAGTGCAGGAGGCCGGAGTTGCATCTCTGGTCAGGGAACTAGATCCCACATGCTGCAGCTAAGACCCAGCGCAGCCAAATAAATAAATAAATACTTTTTAAAGAAAGAAAAAATAGCAACAAAAATATTAAACAACTAGGAATAAAGAGTTATTCCTAAAGTAAACTGAGGCACAACTTTTTTTAAATGCACAATCTAGGTGCAAAAATTTAAGTAATCCTAAAATAAATCCAAAAGCTGATTTGAATGAACGAAATGTTTTTAAGTGGAAAAATACAACGTCACAAAGATATTAAGTCTTCCTAAGTTATAATTCACAAATTCAACCAAATCTCAATAAAATTCCAAAAGGATTTATTCCAAGAAATGGCTGGACTGATACTAAAGTTCAAACAGAAAAATTAAAAAGGTAAAAATTAGACTCATGTGCATGGAAGAATTCAGTGGCATCTTCAGTTCAGTTGCTCAGTTGTGTCCAGCTCTTTGTGACTCCATGGACTGAAGCACGCCAGGCTTCCCTGTTCATCACTAACTCCAGGAGCTTGCTCAAACTCATGTCCATTGAGTTGTTGATACCATCCAACCAGCTCATCCTCTGTCATCCCCTTCTCCTCCTGCCTTCAATTTTTCCCAGCATTGGGGCTTTTCCAATGAGTCCATTCTTCCCATCAGGTGGCCAAAGTATTGGAGCTTAGTTAGCTTCAGCATCAGTCCTACCAATGAACATTCAGGACTGATTTCATTTAGGGTTTTGTTTAGGATCTCCTTGCTTTCCAAGGGATTCCCAAAAGTGTTATCTAACACCACAGTTCAAAAGCATCAATTCTTCAGCACTCAGCTTTGTTTATGGTCCAACTCTCACATCCATACATGACTACTGGAAAAACTATAGCTTTGACTAGACAGACCATAGTCAGAAAAATAATGTCTCTACTTTTTAATATGCATCTAGGGCTTCCCTGGTGACTCAGATGGTAAAGTGTCTGCCTGCAATGCAGGAGACCTGGGTTGAATCCCTGGGTTGGAAAGATACCCTGCAGAAGGAAAATTCTGTGGACTGAGGAGCCTGGTAGGCTACAATCCATGGGGTTGCAAAGAGTCTGACATGACTGAGCAACTTCACTTTCTCACTTTCTCAGATTGGTCATAGCTTTTCTTCCAAGGAGCAAGTGTCTTAATTTCATGGCTGCAATCATCCATCTGCAGTGATTTTGGAGCCCAACAAAATAAAATCTCTCACTGTTTCCATTGTTTCACCATCTATTTGCCATGAAGTGATGGGACTGGATGTCATGATATTACTTTTCTTAATGCTGAATTTTAAGTCAACTTTTTTACTCTCTTCTTTCACTTTCATCAAGAAGCTGTTTACTTCTTCTTCACTTTCTGCTATAAGGGTGGTGTCATCTGCATATCTGAGGTTATTGATATTTCTCCCGGCAATCTTGTTTCTAGCTTGTGCTTCATCCAGCCCAACAGTTCACATGATGTACTCTGCATATAAGTTAAATAAGCAGAGTGACAATATATACCCTTGATGTATTCCTTTCCTGATTTGGAATCAGTCTGTTCCATATCCAGTTCTAACTGTTGCTTCTTGACCTGAACACAGATTTCTCAGGAGGCAGGTAAGGTAGGATGGTATTCCCATCTCTTGAAGAATTTTCCACACTTTGTTGTGATGCACATAGTCAAAGTCTTTGGCATACTCAATAAAGCAGAAATAGATGTTTTTCTGGAACTCTCTTGCTATTTCTATGACCCAATGGATGTTGGCAATTTGATCTCTGGTTTCTCTGCATTTTCTAAATACAACTTGAAAATCTGGAATTTCTCAGTTCATGTACTATTGAAGCCTCACTTGGAGAATTTTGAGCATTACTTTGCTAGCATGTGAGATGAATACAATTGTGCAATAGTTTTAACATTCTTTGGCATTGCTCTTCTTTGAGACTGGAATGAAAAACTGACCCTTTCTAGTTCTGTGGCCACCACTGAGTTTTTCAAATATGCTGGTATATTGAGTGCAACACTTTAACAGCATCATCTTTTAGGATTTGAAATAGCTCAACTGGAATCCCATCACCTCCAGTAGCTTTGTTCTTACTAATGTTTCCCATGGCCCACTTCATTCCACACTCCAGGATGTCTAATTCTAGGTAAATGAGCATATCATCATGGTTATCTAAGTCATGAAGATGTTTTTTGCATAGTTCTGTGTATTCTTACCACCCCTTCTTAATATCTTCTGCTTCTGCTAGGTCCTTGCCATTTCTGCCCTTGATTGTGTCCATTTTTGCATGAAATGTTTCCTTGATAACTCCAGTTTTATTGAGGAGATCTCAGTCTTTCCCATTCTGTTATTTTCCTGTATTTTTTTACATTGTTTACTTAAGAAGGCTTATCTCTCCTTGCTATTCTCTGGAAATCTACATTCAGTTGGATACATCTTTCTTTCTCTCCCCTGCTTTTCCGAGTAAATCAAAAGCCATGATAGAAAATCAGCAAATGGGGAAAAGATAAGAGCAGGCAGTGTACAGCAAAAGAAAGAAAGTTTTCCCTTACACATGAAAAATGTCCCTATGTCAAAAGAGAAGATAAAATTTATTTGAAAACTCAATAAGATATCTACAGAGCTAATAATTTGTATTCATCCTCAAATTAATGAGAAAAGAATGAATAACTCAATAGAACAAAGAGGAAAAATACTTGAACTGGAAATTCATAGTAAATATGAATTAGCAATGAGAGTATGAAAAATTCCACTTCAGTGCTAATCAGGAAAATGCCAGTTAAAAAGCAGTGACAGCATTTTACACTCATCAACTTGTCAAAAATTAAAAGCAGTTGCTAAAAGCTGAAAACAACCTAACATCTATCAATAAAAGACAGATCAAAAAGTAGCGCTATATTCAAACAAAGGAATACTCTAAAACAATGAAAATACTATTGAGTGAAAAATGTAAATTTTTGCAATAGTATATGAAATTTTAAAACATGTCAAAAAACACTAAATAATTTTTGAGACACATATTTGTGTATTAAACATATTAAAATACAAATGGGAAAGAAAACACAAATTCACAACTCAGGATAAAAAGAGACAGGAGGGATAATGGATTGATAAATATAATCCACAATCCAAGTGTATTTATGATCTTCTATTTCTCAAGTTAGGTACTTAGGTTTTCATTTTCTCTTTACAGTTTTTATATGACTGAAATATTTCAGGGGAAAAGAGATAAAAGGAAAAGAGAACAAAATGAAATCAGGGCAAAACTCAGTTTCAACCTCATCTCTGCAACTCACTGCTTGTGGGACCTTGATGGGCTATTTGACTTCCCTGAGCTTCTGCTTCCTCAACTGTAAAATTTTGATAATAATAATATGTGTATTTCCTGAAACTGTATTTCAGTAGCTAGCAAAATAACAAGTATGTGCTGTGCACTTAATGTATTTTATATTTTTCTGAACTATTTCATTAAGGACAGTATTAATTAGTAAGTGTGTGTATGTACATTCCAAATGTGTGTGAGCTTATCTGTGAGTTTACATGACATATACTTCTCAGCTTTTTGGAGCACATCACTTGTTGGGTTCTTACTATTTAACCATCCTTTGTTACATATCATCTTTTTATTTTGCACTTCCTTTTATAATGTTAAACATAGGAGGGACAATTTGTAGACAATCAATAGAACAGCTGCCAGGGGAAAAAATAGAAATGAAATGGCTAAATGATTGAAGGTTGACAGTTAAAAGAATTGTTTTGCAGTTAACAATAGCTGTGTATCTCAGAAATAAAATATCTGATAAATATAGGATAACAAAGACCAAAATTGCGATCTGATATTGAAAATTCATAGCTGGAGCACTGAAAACTTTTGAAAAATAATGACACAATTTCAGTATTGACCTTAGCTTTCTAAATGGGTTATAGTCAACATGAATAGAAGCAGAGAAAATTATAATAAATCCCCTTACAAGGTCTAAATTTTATGCCGTTTAAGGCATAAATTAACACTGTGAAAGATACTTTAAATATCATGTTAAGTTCTCAAAACAGCCTTGGAAATTGAGCAAGTAAATGGAAATGTGCTCTTTTAGCTCTAATAATCGGTCTCTGTCCTTTCTGTTTTTGTCCTGTGATCTTGGTCTACCCACAAACACCACACTGAGTCACACACACACACACACACACACACACACACACACACACACACACCAGTCTTTTGTCTCTCATCCTCTCAATGGTGGAGTCCTTTTTGTGTTCTCTGTGTGATGAGAGAGCTTATGAAATTAGAAGGCCTGGCTATCCTTCTGTGAGATGACATTTGCTCAGTGTGACACACTGGGTACTTTTTGCCTCTGAGCTTTAGTTCTCCTATCGTAAGACAGGATTAAAGTGAGTTAGCATCTAACACAGACCTCTAAGAAAAAAATTATGACGCATCCCCAAATGCAATATATTATTATTTATTTTGAGAAATACTGTGACCTGAGAAGTAAAAAGGATCAGTTTCTAGGTAGTCTTTCTCCCAGAAAGCAAAATAAAACCTTGATCTATTTGGCTTTCTGTTTCTGTACCTCCCAGCTACACCAAAAGTAGATTTGTATGAAAATTCATTGTACAGCCTTCCTTAGCTGATACGTACTTTCCAGTTCATGCGGATGACATAAACGTTCACGTATGCATTTAACAAGTACGAATTGAGTACCTTTTGTACCTTGCACATGTCAGGTACTGTTCTGTTATTTTGAAAATATCTGTGGAAAAAAAAAGTCTTGCTCTGTTGGAGCTCAGCATTCAATCTGGAGTGGAGGATGTAACAGATAATAAGTAATAAATCTTGAAAATTACTAGTAATAAATCTTGAAAATGACTGTATGTTTGAGGATGACAGTGCTATGGGAAAATGGAATAGAGCAGATAAGGGACTTCGAGAGCTGTTGGGAAGGGGCTTGTCAGCCAATACCCGGAGGGGGCTGGATGCATCATCTGTACTGCTCCAGGATAAAGTGACCTTTGAGGGACTTATCCAGGAGAATATCTGAAGAATAAAGCTCCATGAAAGGGAATACAGTGTGTTCGTCATATCCCTGAGTTTAGCACCCACCTTGAAACTGATGCATGGTTGTTTGAATCCACAGATGCCAAAGATAGATGCTGAGGGCTGACTGTCTTCATTGTTCTGTTGCCATTTTATGTAAGGAACTCACGTATGCAGGGGTTTTTTGGTATCCATTCCTAGAACAGTACCCCACAGACAGTGAGGGACAACTGCCCCCAGTGCCAAAGCCCCAAGGGGGAGCTTTATTGGCACGTATGAAACCAGCAACTAGGCTCTTGTGTCTGGAGAGGAGTTCAGGCAGAGTAGCAGGAAAGTAAATTAGAAAAGAACATCTTCCCTCAAACCACCTTCCCCAGACTTTCAAAAAAAAAATTTCTTTATTGTGTACATTATTAAAGCAAGAAACCTTCCATTTTTGTTGTGATGCCTAGAATTATCTCAATGAATATGTGGCTGTTTCTTATGTGTTACTCCTTACTGGTTCATGGGGTTCTCAAGTCTCTTGATGAAAGTGAAAGAGGAGAGAGAAAAACTTGGCTTAAAACTCAACATTCAGAAAATTAAGATCATGTCATCCAGTCCCATCACGTCATGGCAAATAGATGGGGAAGCAATGGGAACATAAGAGACTTCATTTTAGGGGGCTCCAAAATCATGGCAGATCACCATACAAATCACTGCACCCATGAAATTCAGACACTTGCTCCTTGGAAGAAAAGCTATGGCCAACCTAGACAGCATATTAAAAAGCAGAGACATTACTTTGCCAACAAAAGTATGTCTAGTCAAGGCTGTGGTTTTTCCAGTGGTCATGTATGGATGTGAGAGTTGGACTATAAAGAAAGCTGAGCACCTAAGAATTGCTGCTTTTGAACTGTGGTGTTGGAGAAGACTCTTGAGAGTCCCTTGGACTTCAAGGAAATCAAACCAGTCAATCCTAAAGGAAATCAGTCCTAAATATTCATTGGAAGGACTGATGCTGAAGCTCAAACGCCAATACTTTGGCCGCCTGATGGGAAGAACTGACTCATTGGAAAAGCCCCTGATGCCGGGAAAGATTGAAGGCAGAAGGAGAAGGGGACAACAGAGGATGATATGGTTGGATGGCATCAGCAATTCGATGGATATGAGTTTGATCAAGATTTGGGAGTTGGTGATGGACTGGGAAGCCTGGTGTGCTGCAGTCTGTGGGGTCACAAAGAGTCAGACACAACTGAGCAACTGAACTGACTGACTCCTTACTGATGGAAGAACACGTGCGGTGTCCTGCCATTTCCAATTAGCCTCAGCTCTTTCCCCCTTTATGATTATAATCAGCTTTGAAAAGCATGAACCCTTCTCTCTCACACCGTACACTGGCATTAATAGCTGCAGTAGTTTATAGTTTGCTCTCCAGGTTTTATCCCTACTCTCCTTCAAATTCTCTCTAAATGATTATTCCAAAGGGGAAACCTCCTCTTTCCCTTCATGCCTTTCATCCAGCTGCTCAAAGAAAACAACTGTTAACCAGGGAGAAAACTTACAGAGTTTCTTCTTTTTCACTAAAAGAAGAAGAATATGACAAACCCAATCACAGATCACATAAATTTTAAAAAATCAAATTTATATTTATTAGGTAAGGCTGTTCTGTATTTTTTGCACTAGGAAAGGTTTAGATCTTCTGAGAAATTTTAATAAAACACATACTGTTTCCACTAAGATTATCATTAAAAATTCAGACTATCTGATCTTTAGGGCAGGATTTTTTGAAGATTTTAATTATTTTTAACACCTCTATAATGCATCACTATGCTGTCATATAGCACATTTGGGTAAAAATATTTTAATTCATTTTATCCAAATCTTGTCATCATATACATCTGGCATTAAATTGTTTTGTTTAGGATTCTACTTTTAAGAAGCCGAGTGTCAAATTAACAAAATAAAAGAATGTTCTAGGAAGAATAAAGAGAAAACAAATCTTCTCTAGTGTGGCAGATTTTTATGGATGCAATCCATTATATAACAGAGAATCATGTCACTGGGGAACTGAGTATAAAGGGTATTTGAGAGAGCTTACATTCTTTGCGAAGTTCTGTGCTTAGTCACTCAGTCATGTCCAACTCTTTGCAATCCCATGGACCATGTAGCCTGTCAGGCTCCTCTATCCATGGGGATTCTCCAAGCAAGAATACTGGAGTGGGTTGCCAAGCCCTCCTCTAGGGGATCGTCCCAAACCAGGGATTGAACCCAAATCTCCCACATTGCAGACTGATTCTTTACCATCTGAGCCACCAGGGAAGCTCTCTATGCCAAGTAGGGGTTATTAATTGGGACAGTTCAAAGAACTCTAAAACCTTAGAGTTGTCTATTCTTACCTAGCCTGCTACCACCAGTGTGCTTAATTCTGATTTATGGACAGAAAAAACACATGTCCCCTGTATAGACAAATTTCATCTCCTGGAAATGCTGTATTTCCTAATGGGAATGGATAGAACCATCACTACATTCCAACCATCTCAGCAATAGACAGACATTATTTCTGATGTCCTAACCTCCCAGAGAGCGAGTTGATGGTTTCTATTTGTTCAGAAAACCAAGGTTTACATTGTGTGTGGGTCATCCTTCAGGCTCTCTCGAGGAAAGTAAAACGGATCCAGCAAAAGCACACATGCTACAAAGTTCTCTTCTGCCAGTTTTCAAGAGCAACATGATTCTTTTTTGAACAAAGTAATCACATTACCCAGTCAATCAATGATAAAGGATAGAGGAAAACAAACAGTGGGTATCTTGAAAGTGACGGGAATAAATAATGAGAAAACATTAGCAGATTTGACTATATAATGAATTTTCTTTATGAAACTAAATATATTTCCATATATCAAATATCATAAATACATAAAGTATATCTTTGGAAAGAAATACAGAAAAAGGTTTCAGTGGTTGTCTCCACTCAAGAAAGCACTAAGAGATTAATTTTAAAGACAACAGTCTGCTTGATGGGAGCACAGTGAAATGAGCACTCTCATAAACTGCTATCTAAATCAAGCATGCTGTCAAAAAAGCAATTTGCAGTATCAATCAAAGACCTTAAAATTTCTGTCCCAGTAATTCCATTTTAAAGAATTTGTCCTAAGGAAATGAGCTAAATTGTACAGGAGTGTTTTTACACAAAGCAGGTTCCTGGAACATTTTTTATAAAAGTGAAAATGTAGAAAAATTTAAAGGCTACCTATTGGGTAGGATAAAGTAATCCTTTTCCTATTTGCTGATTATTTTGTACAGACCTTTATTTTAGCAGCTGCCATACTGGATTCTTTTTATTTGCACAGATATCTCCTTAAGAAACTGAGTGCTTGGAATGGGACAAAGAATTTTCATCTCTTAGGTCCCAGAGCCTACTGTAACAATTGGGGCCACTACCAGGGCTTCCCTGATAGCTCCGATGGTTTATAATCCACCTACAATGCAGGAGACCTGGATTCAACCCCTGGGTCAAGAAGATCCCCTGGAGAAGGGAACGGCAATCCACTCCAGTATTCTTGCCTGCAGAGTTCTATGGACAGTGGAGCCTGGCAGGCTCCATGGGGTCAGAAAGAGTCGGACACAATGGGGTAACTCACACACATACACACACACACACACAAGCTCTCAGTTAACACTTGCAAGATTAATGAAAATATACCTGTGTCAACCGTGCCATTCATAATGATCGCTAAGGTCATTATTTCTCCCAGCTCCCACTGCCTACACCCTGTAAACTTAACGAGAATAATTCAATCCATTTGCCAATTCAGCTCAATTAAACTGTTTAAAACAAACCGAATTTAGGGATGGCCATTTGTACATATAGGTAGAGCTGTTGGCACAGCCCTGAACAAACTGAAATTTATCTGCGTATATAACCATGGTTAGTATTGATGTAAAAGATAATCAGCAAGACAAGATACAATATTTCAAGTCAGATATAAAGTTTGATATGAATATAAATGCTTGGAAAGCCAATAGACTCTATGTCAGAGGAATCCTAGGAGATATGTAAGACTGACCCAATGTGAAATAAAAATTACAGAGTTTGAAAAATCAATATCATATATGCATACATATATGCCAAGCTTCAGATTATTTTCTGAACCTTAAAAATAATTGTAACTAAGCTGTTTTAAGGGCTTCCCTGGTGGGTCAGATGGTAAAGAATCCTCCTGCAATGCAGGAGACTTGGGTTCAATCCCTGGGTCAAGAAGATCCTCTGGAGAAGAGAATGGCTACCTACTCTAGTATTCTAGCCTGAAGAATCCCATGAACAGAGGAGCCGGGTGGGCAACAGTCTATGGGGTTGCAAAGAGTCTGACATAACTGAGTGACTAAGCACACACAAGCTGTCTTAAAAGCAATCTATTGAATTTTAGCCTCCTAGCTCAGCTCAATCCCAGGGCAATGAGAAAAATTGCAGGAGAGTCCATGCAATGCTTTTGGAAAACTATTTTAGACTCCCATTTGAAAGTTGCCTGCACACAGAAGAGTAACAGCTGCACCTCACTTCAATCCAATTCTGGTCTTTGCATTTTACTCTAAGATGCGCCAGTCTTCAGTAAATTATATGAGGAGGGAACAATGCAATCATTATTTACCCAAATTGTAATGCATTCCTATCTTACTCCAGGAGTAAAATTCAGTAGGCCAATAATTGGAAGGGTTCATTTATGGAGGATTAAGTACCCACACATGCAACTTTTATTCAGGTTTTGAGTGGGAGGATGTAGAAAATGATTTCAGTATTAAAAAATTGGAATGCTAGTGGGGTTTTTTTCAAAGGTGTGAACAATTAAATCCACTTACTCCTTGAGAAAAAAATTTTACAAGTTTTTTAAAATACATGAAAAAAAATAACTCATGGACAAGAAAGAGAAAATTCACCTTAAACAACTCAAGCAATTCCTCTAGGAAGGAGAAATTAGGAAAGGAAAGAGGGGAAACAGTAGGAGGGAGAGTGGGAGGGCAAGGGGTTTAAAAAAGAGCTTGTGTAGCACCTAAGCCACAATTGTACAGGATCTTGACTACCTCCCGGCCAGGTGGACCACAGAAGAGCTCTTAACCACCCTGAAGGCAGAGAGTATGGCACAACAGAAATATGCACATTAAAATCAAAAGCCCCAGAATTGTGAAACTCAGTTTTACTATCACCAGCTGAAACAAGCTGCTCAAAATAATTTGCCTCCACTTCCACATATGAAAATGAGCTTTGTTCATACCATAATATCTTATATGGTAAAATAATACATTTTCTGCGTAACAAACCTTTTTCTAAGTAGCTCACTGCAGATGGTGATTGCAGCCATGAAATTAAAAGATGCTTACTCCTTGGAAGGAAAGTTATGACCAACATAGATAGCATATTAAAAAACAGAGACATTGCTTTGTCAACAAAGGTCCGTCTAGTCAAGGCTATGGTTTTTCCAGTGGTCGTGTATGGATATGAGAGTTGGAGTATAAAAAGAGCTGAGCACTGAAAAATTGAGACTTTTGAACTGTGGTGTTGGAGAAGACTCTGGAGAGTCCCTTGGACTGCAGGGAGATCCAACCAGTCCATCCTAAAGGAGATCAGTCCTGGATGTTCATTGGAAGGACTGATGTTGAAGCTGAAACTCCAATACTTTGGCCACTTGATCCAAAGAGCTGACTGATTTGAAAAGACCCTGATGCTGGGAAAGATTGAGGGCAGAAGGAGAAGGGAGCAACAGAGGATAAGATGGTTGGATGGAATCACCGACTCAATGGACATTACTTTGGGTGGACTCAGGGAGTTGGTAATGGACAGAGAGGCCTGGTGTGCTGCAGTTCATGGGGTCACAGTCAGACACGACTGAGCGACTGAGCTGAACTGAACTGAACTCAATAAATAGCATATTTCCTTCTTCTCAGAGCTATGGGGCCAGGGTGCATAATGAACTCAAAGTTTATCTTCTGAACTCTTCAAAGATTAGTGTTGGTACTTTTTAGATGAATGAAATGCCCATAGCTCCAGGAGTCCCACGTATGAAGCTGAGTCTTAACTAAGGACTCATTTGAGTCTAAGACTCAATGTAGAGAGAGGACGACTGAGGTTTATATCTTAAGAAGGTTGTTTGAATATATGGTTGAGCCTTGAACATCAGAGGGGTTAAACTCAGAGTCGGAGTAAAACCCAAACAGCAAAATGGATGGAACCTTTTCCGCCTGGTCAGTCCTTCTTTGGTTCATTCATTCAACAAATATTTTATCAATTATTGTATATGAAGCAAACACTCTTTTAA
Source organism: Antilocapra americana (assembly GCA_007570785.1). Lineage (NCBI taxonomy): Eukaryota > Metazoa > Chordata > Mammalia > Artiodactyla > Antilocapridae > Antilocapra > Antilocapra americana. Next base: position 21,878,696 of record ML660765.1, on the reverse strand, counting down.
GCACTAGAGCTATGATGGTGAGCAAAAGTAGATGTGGTCTTTCATGTAGCTTAAAATCCAGGAACAGAAATTGAACAAAAATTTCCTAGATTTGGGGAAAAGGGAGGGTTGTAGTCAAGATGGGTATTCTTTAGGAAGGGATGCTTAAGCTGAGTTATGATGAGTCTACTGGAGTTAACCAGGTAAGGGTTGGGGGGAATCTCAGGGGAGCAATTAAGGACAGAGGGGAAATTATTTACAATGACCCTACTGTCAGAGGGAACCTAGCACATCTGGGAGTAAAAGAAAATCTAAATGGCTAGGATAGGAGTGAAGGGGCAAATAATTGAAGAGGAGAGGGGAGGTTGATAAATGTCAGACTTGATTTACATTTGAAATGCAGTGAGAAATCACTGGAGGGTTTCAAGCTGGAGGAGTGATGTGGAAAGAAGAGTAATATGATCAGATTTGCCTTGTGAAAACTCCCCTCTTCCTAAGGTGTGAATGGGAGGAAAGGGCAAAGCTAGATAAATCAAGAAGTTATTGCTGTAAGTAACGTGTGCAAATCTAAGTCCATTGTAAATGTTTTTAGTTGCTCTTCCCTCCCTGAGAAGCTAGGAAAAATGATTTGTTTCCCAGAGAAAAGTCACCTTCTATGGTGAAGATGGAGAGAAGTGGATTAATTAAATATTTAGAAGATAAAATTGACCAGACATAGTAATTAATCAGATATGGGTACAAGACACTAGCAGTAGTCCAGGGTTTGGACAACTGGACATTTGTAAAATGCTAGAAACTTACAGTGAACCAAATGGGTAATATTTACTGAGCATTGACTATGCAAGCCATTTTTCTAACTACTTTATACATTTCATATAACTTTCTCTTTATAACAACTCTGTGCATAGGTGTTATTAGACTGTATTATTAGATTTCCCTGGTGGCTCACACAATAAAGAATCTGCCTGTAATGTGGAAGACCTGGGTTTGATTCCTAGGTTGGGAAGATACCCTGGAGGAGGCATGGCAACCCACTCCAGCATTCTTGCCTACAGAATCCTCAGGGACAGAGGAGACTGGTGGGCTACAGTCCATGGGGTTGCAAAGAGTCGGGCATGACTGAGCAACTAAGCACACAAGCACACACATAAGTATTATTATTGTCCTCTCTATCTTAAAGATGAGGAACTGAGGCAAATAGAAATTAAGTGACATGTCCATGTACACATAGAAACAAATAGTGGATCTAGGTATTGAATGCAGAGCCAGGCTTCTAATCACTTTACTTACTATGCTGCCCCCATGCTCATAAACATCTCTAGATGCCCTGCTCCCAGAGTTGTTGCCCTTGAGTTGCTCATGCAAAAGGACCTTGTAATCCTTTCCACCTCGAGGCTTTCCTTCTCTGATGTTCTCAGTGATAGCTTCTAATAGCTAAGTCGCTATCAATTCCACAAATCAGAAACTATTGCCGTCTCTGTGTTGATATCTCCTTTCTGGGCCTCAAGTTATCACTGTGAATTGGGGTTGAAGGAGGCAGAGAAAATATTCTAATTTGCATTCATAATCATCAGATATAGGTTTATGAACGAAATAGATTGTCTCAGTATGCTCAGACTGCCATAACAAAATACTGTAGACTGACTTAGCCAACAGGAATGTATTTATTCATAGTTCTTCGGGCTGGAAGTTCAAGATCAGAGTGCCAGCATGGTCAGGTCCTGGTGCGGTCTCTCTTCACAACTTGCAGACGATGGCCCTTCTTGCTGCATCCTCATGTAGCCTTTCCTCAGTGTGTGTGCTTGAGGAGAGGGAGAGAAAGTATCTCTCTTCCTCTTCTTATAAGGCCACTGATCCTGCTAAATTCGGATCCCAGCCTTATGAATTAGTTTACCCTTGGTTACCTCCGGAAAGCCCTACATCTGAATGCAGTCATATCAGAGGGAAGGGCTTCAATACATGATTTTGACAGAGGGGGAAAAACAATCTAGTCCATAGCATGGACCCAGGGATCTTCTTTAAGAAAAACAATGCAGAATTAGTATGGACCTCTCAAAGGCCCCTGACACTTTGCTTTCAAATTTTTCGCAGTAATTCTGCCTCTAATTAAGAAGCCCATTAGACTTCCATTCAGATCCTACTTGGTGGAGCTGGGGAAAGCATGCAGGCAACTCATTGAAAAGAAGACTTGGGAAGATGGGGGAGGCAAACCTTAGTTGAATGAGCATGACTGAATGAAGTAGGAGGCCACCCCTGCAGGAAGTGTTGGCAACAGATACTTCTAGATGCTTCAGAAACCCCAAACCCCACAGTAATAATCACTAATGTGCATTTCAAAAATGGAGGCTAAGAGGACTTGCTCAATAGCACAGATGCAGTTTCTCCTAGGGACTCCAGAAATAAGCAGAACAGGTTATGAAGTGAGTTGGAAGACCAGACAGAGCAGGTGGGAGTATCTGCCAGAAGGCACTGAAGCTCTGGTTCTGCATACTTCATTCCCAGTGGTGAATCCTGAGGGCATACAAATTAGATGACCTCGTAACCTCAACCAAGTTAGTACGATGCTAATTTTAAGTCAAATTTATACTAAAATATTCTTCTTCCACCAATGTTAAACTCTAAGAGTCAGTCTCCTGCCGAGTATTCCTGTATTCTTCATAGCATAACTCTAAGCATATCTGCTCTATGGCAATGACCAACTAACCAGGACTAAGAGGTTTGGGGGAAGCTGTCCTTTCAGTGCTAAAACCTGAACAGTTCAGACAAACTGGAACACCTTGTCACCCTAAATCTAACTCTGACCCTAAGAAGGTAGGAGATTCCTGTTTGATGGGACCAGAGAAAATATTGTAACTGCGTCCCCAGCATAGGGTGCCTACACCCAGCAGGTAATTCTCTGTTCTGATTTAACTTGGAGGTGGATGTTTATTCTTCCTTAGACTCTTGAGAGATAAAGAAAGGCTGTTATTTAATCAGAGCCATTGTATTATATGCAAAAACAAGTGGCTGGCCCATGGCTATAATTTGTTGATTTGATTTTTTGAGAAATTGCATTAAATATTATTTATCTTGATTACTGTGTTTGGGGGGCTTCCCTTGTGGCTCAACTGGTAAAAAAAAATCTGCCTGCGATGTGGGAGACCTGGATTCAATCCCTGGGTTGGGAAGATCCCCTGGAGAAGGGAATGGCTACCCACTTCAGTATTGGGGCCTAGAGAATTCCATGGGGTCACAAAGAGCCAGACATATACTGAGTGAATTTCACTTTGACTTTCATGGTGTTTGGAGTACTCCTCAAATTTTATTTTTGAGGCAAAGGTTAATTTGTTTCACTTTACTCTGACTCTGCCAACAAGCCGTAGGCTTCCAATTCAGGTTCTTAGTGTTTCTAGTGGCAAGTAATTGGCTCTCTGTAGTCCAGTCCTCAGGCTTTCCCATTTAGTGATCAAACCCTCAGTCAGACTAACCTGAGATCCCTCAGGCCTGCCAGGTGGACTCTGTGATACTCAAGCATGCAGAAGGTTAACAAAGTTAGGCTTAGGTTTGGAGGTCTTTTTCCATACTTGTGTTAAAAGCAAATATTGGTGATTTGATTCTTAGAAAATAAATACACAGTTCAGTTCAGTTGCTCAGTCATGTCCAACTCTTTGTGACCCCAGGGACTGTAGCACGCCAAGCCTCCCTGTTCATCACCAACTCCCAGAGCTTGATCAAACTCATGTCCATCAAGTCAGTGATGCCATTTAACCATCTCATTCTCTGTCACCCTCTTCTCCTCCTGCCTTCAGTCTTTCCCAGCATCAGCATCTTTCCAAATGAGTCAGCTCTTCACATCAGGTGGCCAAAGTATTAGAGTTTCAGCTTCAGCATCAGTCCTTCCAATGAATATTCAGGACTGATTTCCCTTAAGACTGACTGATTTGATCTCCTTGCAGTCCAAGGGACTCTCAAGAGTCTTCTCCAACACCACAGTTCAAAAGCATCAATTCTTCAGCACTCAGCCTTCTTTATGGTCCAGTTTTCACATATGTACATGACTACTGGAAAAACCAGAGCTTTGACTAGATGGACCTTTGTTGGCAAAGCAATGTCTCTGCTTTTTAACATGCTGTCTAGGTTGCTCATATCTTTTCTTCCAAGGAGCAAGTGTCTTTTAATTGCATGACTGCAGCCACCATCTGCAGTGATTTTGGAGCCCAAGAAAATAAAGTTCTGCAACTGTTTCCCCATCTATTTGCCTTGAAGTGATGGGACCAGATGCCATGATCTTCATTTTTTGAATGTTGAGCTTTAAGGCAGCTTTTTTACTCTCTTCTTTCACTTTTATCAAGAGGCTCTTCAGTTCCTCTTTGCTTTCTGCCATAAGGGTGATGTCATCTGCATATCTGTGGTTACTGATATTTCTACCGGCAGTCTTGATTCCAGCATGTGCTTTATCCAGCCCAGCATTTCACATGATGTACTCTGCATATAAGCTAAACAAGCAGGGTGACAATATACAGCCTTGATGGATTCCTTTCCCAAGTTGGAACCAGTCTATTGTTCTATGTCTGGTTCTAACTGTTGCTTCTTGACCTACACACAGATTTCGCAGGAGGTGGTAAGATGGTCTGGTATTCCCATCTCTTAATGAATTTTCCACAGTTTGTTGTGATCTACACAGTCAAAGGCTTTAATGTAGTCAATAAAGCAGTAGTAGATGTTTTTCTGGATTTCTTTTTGCTTTTTCTATGATCCAGTAGATGCTGGCAATTTGATCTCTGGTTCCTCTGCCTTTTCTAAATCCAACTTGAATATTTGGAATTTCTTGGTTCACATACTATTGAATCCTTGCTTGGGGAATTTTGAGCATTACTTTGCTGGCATGTGAAATGAGAGCAATTGTGTGGTAGTTTGAACATTCTTTGGTATTGCCCTTCCTTGGGATTGGAATGAAAACTGACCTTTTCCAGTCCTGTGACCACTGCTGAGTTTTCCAAATTTGTTGGCATATTGAGTGCAGCACTTTCACAGCATCATCTTTTAGGATTTGAAATAGCTCAACTGGAATTGCATCACCCCCACTTACTTTGTTCGTAGTGATACTTCCTAAGGCCCACTCAACTTCAGACTCCAGGATGTCTGGCTGTAGGTGAGTGATCACACCATCATGGTTATCTGGGTCATGAAGATATTTTTTGTATAGTTATTCTGTGTACCCTTGCTACCTCTTCGTAATATCTTCTGCTTCTGTTAGGCCCATCCCATTCCTGTCCTTTATTGTGCCCATCTTTGCATGAAATGTTCCCTTGGTATCTCTAATTTTCTTGAAGAGGTCTCTAATCTTTCCCATTCTATTGTTTTTCTCTATTTCTTTGCATTGATCTCTCCTTGCCATACTTTGGAACCCTGCATTCAGATGAATATATGTTTTCCTTTTCTCCTCTGCCTTTCACTTTTCTACTTTTCTCAGCTATTTGTAAGGCCTCCTCTGACAACCATTTTGCTTTTTTGCATTTATTTTTCTTAGGGATGATCTTGAGCAATACCTCCTGTACAGTGTCATGAACTTCCGTCCATAGTTCTTCAGGCATGCTTGTCTATCTGATCTAATCTTATAATATACAGTATATACAGTAATAAATATACAGTATATACTTTTAATTTCACAGCAGAGGTGTATAATCTGATGCAGAAGACAGTATGATATTAGGAAGAGCACAGCCCTTAAAATCAGAGGAGGGCTCTGACATTAGCAATTACCTTGGACAAGTTAATTAACCTAACGAATCTCACTTCCATCAACTATAAAGGAAAAACAATACCTACCTCATAGAATTGTCTGTGAGGATTACATAAATCAATAAATGTAAAGTATAAGTCAGGTACCCTCGCCAATGGGGATGTTGTGAATGCTATTTCCTTTCCCTTGTCACATAGCCTGCCTGGATTCCTTATCACTTCTCACCAAAATCATTCCTGTGACTTTAGCATTTGTGGGCCTAGAGTTTTGCCTCAAGAAATACCTTGGACATATATTTAAATGTTTTAGAAATAAAATGGTTATTTTTGTTATTGTACTATTAGGTTCAAAGTATAGTTTGTTTTGTAGTCCCCTGAAGCGTTTGATACCTGAAAAATAAACAACCAGGCTAAAGGTTTCTAAAATCTGATATGATTTTTAAGAAAATACATATTGAGCACAGCAATCTTCCTCTCCAGATTCCCTTGATAATACTGGTTCTCTACTTCAGGCTGAGATATGAAGAAGGTTGAGAGCAGAATGCAGCCATTTCCAGTGCTCTCAACCAAGAGCTCCCCTTGGGCAAAACGCTTTCCTCCCTCATGCTCTGTCCTAGGGCTCACTGCTTCCACAGGCCTTGCTTCCACCAGTTACTTCTCTGTGAGTTAAAACCTTTCCATCATTATCATGTTGGAAAATAACCACTCATAGAACAATCTCAATTATTTTCAACATTAACAACAAGTTAAATTAGAAAGTATGTGATAAAAGAAGGCATTAGTAAAACTAGTGGTGGCAGTTTCTCTGGCTACTTCTTTATACTGAGTCTAAAGACATAGAAGCAAGCAAACTTTTTTAATCTCTTGTTTCATTCTACAACAGTAGCATAAAGAACACTAGATTTCAAAACAGACTATCATCTACTAATGCCTACATTTCAGTGGGAAATGCAGCGTTCAGAATCTAGTTCTCTGCTTGTGGTTCATTTCTTCAGTTCAGTCGCTCAGTCATGTCCAATTCCTTGTGACCCCATGGATTGCAGCACGCCAGGCTTCCCTGTCCATCACCAACTCCCGGAGTTTACTCAAACTCATGTCCATTGATTCAGTGATGCTATCCAACCATATCATCCTCTGTCATCCCCTTCTCCTCCTGCCTTCAATTTTTCCCAGCATCAGGGGCTTTTCCAGTGAGTCTGTTCTGCACATCAGGTGGCCAAAGTATTGGAATTTCAGCTTCAACATCAGTCCTCCCAATGAACATTCAGGACTCATTTCCTTTAGGATTGACTGATCTGATCTCCTTCCAGTCCAAGGGACTCTCAAAAGTCTTGTCCAACACCACAGTTCAAACGCATCAATTCTTCAGCACAAAGCTTTCTTTATAGTCCAACTCTCACATCCATACTGTCTCACATACCTCTCACATCCATATGGTGACTACTGAAACAACCAGAGCTTTGACTAGACAGACCTTTGTTGGCAAAGTAATGTCTTTGCTTTTTAATATGCTGTCTAGGTTGGTCACAGTGTTTCATCTAAGGAACAAGTAAGTGTCTTTTAATTTCACGGCTGCAGTCACCATCTGCAGTGATTTTGGAGCCCAAGAAAATAAAGTTCTGCAACTGTTTCCCCATCTATTTGCCTTGAAGTGATGGGACCAGATGCCATGATCTTCATTTTTTCAATGTTGAGTTTTAAACCAGCTTTTTCACTCTCCTCTTTCACTTTCATCAAAAGGCTCTTTATTTCCTCATCACTTTTGGCCATAAAGGTGGAATAATCTGTGTAGCTGAGGTTACTGATATTTCTCCCAGCAATCTTGATTCAAGCTTGTGCTTCTTCCAGCCCAGCATTTCACATAATGTACTCTGCATAGAAGTTAAATAAGCAGGGTGACAATATACAGCCTTGACATACTCCTTTCCCAGTTTAGAACCAGTCTGTTGTTCCATGTCCTGTTTAACTGTTGCTTCTTGATCTGCATACAGATTTCTTAGGAAGCAGGTAAGATAGTCTGGTATTCCCATCTCTTGAAGAATTTTCCACAGTTAGTTGTGATCTACACAACTAGAGTGGGTACAGACTTTGACTACACCAAAGTCAAAGGCTTTGGTGTAGTCAATAAAGCAGAAGTAGATGTTTCCTGGAATTCTCTTGCTTTTGCTATGATTCAGTGGATTAGGCAATTTGATCTCTGATTCCTCTGATGTTTCAAAATCCAGCTTGAACATCTGAAAGTTCATGGTTCACATACTGTTGAAGCCTCACTTGGAGAATTTTGAGCATTACTTTACTAGCATACAAGATGAGTGCAATTGTGTGGTAGTTCGAACATTCTTTGGCATTGCCCTTCTTTGGAATGGGAATGAAAATTGGCCTTTTCCAGTCCTGTGGCCACTGATGAGTTTTCCAAATTTTTTGGCATATTGAGTGCAGCACTTTCACAGCATCATCTTTTAGGACTTAAAATAGCTCAACTGGAATTCCATCACCTTTATTGGAAAACTTTGTTTGTAATAATGCTTCTTAAGGCCCACTTGACTTCACATTCCAGGATGTCTGGATCTAGGTGAATGATCACACCATCGTGGTTATCTGAGTCCTGAAGATCTTTTTTGTATAGTTCTTTGTAGTCTTGCCACCTCTTTTTAATATCTTCTGCTTCTGTTAGGTCCATACCATTTCTATTCTTTATTGTGTCTGTCTTTGCATGAAATAGTCCCTTTGTATCTCTGATTTTCTTGAGGAGATCTCTAATCTTTCCCATTCTATTGTTTTCCTCTATTTCTTTGCACTGATCACTGAGAAATTCTTTTTCTTACCTCTTCTTGTTATTCTTTGGAACTCTGCATTCTGATGGGTGTATTTTCCCTTTTTCCTTTGCCTTTAGCTTCTTTTCTTTTCTCAGGTATGTGTAAAGCCTCCTCAGACAACCATTTTCCCTTTTTTGAATTTATTTGGCGGGGGATGGTCTTGATCAATGCCTCCTGTACAGTCACGAACCTCGGTCCACAGTTCTTCAGGCACTCTGTCTATCAGATCTAATTCCTTGATTCTGTTTGCCACTTCCACTGTATAATCGTAAGGGATTTGATTTAGGTCATACCTGAATGTCTAGTGGTTTTCCCTGCTTTTTTCAATTTAAGTCTGAATTTGGCAATAAGGAGCCTATGATCTGAGCCACAGTTAGCTCCCAGTCTTGTTTTTGCTGACTATATAAAGCTCTCCATCCCTGGCTGCAAATAATATAATCAATCTGACTTCGATATTGACCCTCTGGTGATGTCCATGTGTAGAGTCTTCTCTTGTATTGTTGGAAGAGGGTGTTTGCAATGACCAGTGCATTCTCTTGGCAAAACTCTGTTAGCCTTTGCCCTGCTTCATTTTGTGATTGAAGGCCAAATTTGCCTGTTACTCCAGGTATCTCTTGACTTCCTACTTACATTAAGTTCATTTCTTAATGAAATTCTTTTATCTTTCCAACAACTAATGGAATATAACCCAAGGCCTGGTGCCATCAAGAAGATTACTGTTTTATATGAGAACTCTATGCTCATTTCAATTGATGGGACTGCCATTAAATCATCAGAAAATAGATATTTTAAAGGAACTAATGGCAATGATGGAGAAGGCAATGGCAACCCACTCCAGTACTCTTGCCTGGAAAATCCCATGGACAGAGGAGCCTGGGCGGCTGCAGTCCATGGGGTCGTTAGGAGTCGGACAGGACTGAGATTTCACTTTCACTTTTCACTTTCATTCATTGGAGAAGGAAATGGCAACCCACTCCAGTATTCTTGCCTGGAGAATCCCAGGGACAGGGGAGCCTTGTGGGCTGCCATCTATGGGGTCGCACAGAGTAGGACATGACTGAAGCGACTTAGCAGCAGCAGAAGCAGTGGCAATGATGTTTGCAACTTTTTCCCCAAAAGTTATAATGTATCAACTTTCAAATAGCTTGTGTATGTGTGTGTGACATTCGTAAGAGATTTGATTTTATCTTCTGACCTTGACGTAATCACAGAGGCTGGAAGAAATCACTGAGATCTTCTAGTTCTACACTTCATTTTACAGACCGCAAACATTTTAATGACATTCCCAAGGCCAAAAAATCTGGGCTGAGGCAGATCTCTAGAACTAGGGTTCAGGTTTCCTGGTTTCCAAACCAGGGCTTGTCCCAGCCAACTCTACTCCATGATTTTTGCAATGGTGTCCTTGCATCTTCCTGTCCACAAATGTATTTATCTGATAAAAAGAATGAGCTGCTCACATCGTAGTCCCCTTCAGGAAAAGTGGGGCTGCGTGATAGCTTCCAAGTGGAAGGCTCAAAGACCCGAATTCTAATAAACAACATAGGATATAAACATCTGTTGAAATTTCAGACTAGAATAGGAACTCCTGTCTCTTTTTCTTGTCCTCTTTGGGAAACAAAATCAAAAAGCAGAAAGAAAAAAAAAAAGGAAAAATTCTAAATTTCTTGAGTTTCAGGAAAAATGCTCTATTAGTGAGTCAGACTTTCAAAATAATGTTAGCAGAGGAAGTGACTGTCAATGTGTGGGCGAGATTTTTTTTTTTTTTTGGAAGTCACATGAATAAAATAGCTCTGTGTGTACAGTTCTGGAAATTATTCCTCTGCTCTTCAAGACTTCCTCAAATGATCAGGCTGCCATGGACTAATTTCGGCTTATTTTTCTTTCCCACCTCCTGCTTCATGCACCCCAAGAATCTGTCCACAAATACTATTGCTTTCTTCCAATAGTCTATGAGTCTTAGCACTTCTGTGATTTTGCTATTGTTTTTCTGTCTGCCTGAAATATTCCCCTCCTTCTCCACTTTACAGAATCTTAGGCATCCTTCAACACCTGATTTAATACCACCTCTTCCTTAATTCCTGCTGATCTGCAAATTCTTAATGACTCAATACTCCCATAAATCTTTTGTTGTACCTCTTTGAGAAATTAATCCACTCTACCTTGTTATGTAGAGAACATCAGTGTCTTCCCTGCTAGACTCAAATCTACTTGAAGTCTGGGAAAATATCTCATTTTCATACATGCCAGGGACATGCTGTATCTGGGATTTCAGAGTCAAACCAACAGGCCTTTGGCTTAAAGAAACTACCTAATGCCTAGCAAGCAAACTTAGATCGTATTCACGTATCAGAAAGTAGATTTCGGCAAAAGGATTTGGATGCGAATAGTTTATTTGGGAAGTGAAGAGTAAGAGTATGAGATACTAAAGGAAAGAAAGCCGAAAGAGAAGCATTACTAGTGAGCAGATTTCTACAGAAACAAAAAGCGGGGATTACCAGGGACTGAGGGGCAGGGCAAATGGGGAAATGTTAGTCAAAGGATATACACTGTCAGTTATAAGATGAATAAGTTCCGTGGGTCTAATGTACACATTCTGACTGCAGTTAATAACATGGCATTGTACACTTGACATTTGCTTGGAGAGTAATCTTAAGTATTCCAGGCATTCTCATGACCAAAAAAAAAAAACACCAGTAACTATGTGAAGTGATGAATGTGTTAACTAACTTGACTGTAGTAAACACTTCACCATGTATATGTATATCAGATTATCTTGTTGCACTTTAAATACGTAGTTTTATATGTCAATTATACCTCAGTAAAGCGGGAAAAAAGAATGAACTGGTTTCCACTGTGGGCAGCCAGGGTCCAGTCCTGCTGAGGACCCTCTGAGAAGCCAGGTAGACGGTGCCTGAGACGAGGGCCTGGGGTATGAAGCCCAATTCTGTCTGCCTTGTTTCAGAGTTTCTCCGAGGGAGTGAAGAGCAAGTCACCGCTGGCCAGTCTGGCATTCCTCCCTGTAGACAGAGAAGGCCCTGAGGCAGAGACGGAAGTACTTCAGGCAGGAAGCTCTCGAAGGGCCTGCTCGTCCACCACAGCTGAGATGACCTCGAGGTGGGCCAGAGGACAGAGGCGGAGCAGCAACAGCCTGAGGGCCATAAATGCTTACTGTGGAGTTCACTTAAGCTGTTGAGTTGAAACGAATCTAGTTGCCACACTTTACAATATGTAAATGCTGAGAAAGTTTTGACTTCATTCTTTTCATAGGAAATGAAGGATTTTTTTTTTTTCAGTTTAATTTTTTTACTAAACCAAAATACGTACCGGTTGATTTTCCGTGAATTACTGAGTTATAAAAAAAATTCTGCTCTCATGAAAAAATTAGATTGTTCCCAATACAGGCTACTTTCCAAAAGTAGGTTTGGAAACTGCTTCTTATCAGAAATAGACTCTCTCTTTTCCTGAAGACTTTATCTTTCTCATGAAAGATGGTAATTATAGAAAACCACAAGAAAATAAAAAATTATTTGGTTCCACCAAATACTTGTACAGAAAAATAAACATGGAATCACTCTGATGGTAGGTCCCAAACATTTCCCTTAGTAGGATTACCTACTAAATAATGCCTCACTTATGTTAGATTAGTGATAAATGTATTATATTTTAAAGGCTGCACTAATTAAACTATCATTTTAAAAAGTCTTCTCAAGCATTATCAGCAGCCTAAAGAAAATATTGCTGCTCAGATGGTAAAGCAAATATTGCTGCTCAGATGGTAAAGAATCTGCCTGCAATGCAGGAGATACAGGTTTGATTCCTGGATCAGGAAGATCCCCTGGAGAAGAGAATGGCTACCTGCTCCAGTATTCTTGCTGGAGAATTCCATGAACAGAGGAGGCTGGCAGGCTACAGCCCATGGGTTGCAAAGAGTTGAAAACAACTGAGCAACTAACACTTTCACTTTCATAGTGCAGGCGTGAAATTTTTAAAGCTATTTATTTGTTTCTGCTTTCTAATTATTCCAAACTATGGCAAGAAATTGTAGTCAATCTGATATTAATATCTGAACACGCTGAAGCTTCATCTTGACCTAGTACATGACTGGTTTTTTAAAAAATACAGATTTCTCAAAAATGTTTTGTAGCCATTGCTTTTTGAAGGATATGTTTGTGCCACCTTCTTCATACTAAACCCTGAGGCTTTCTCAGATAATACTATTGTACTACACTTTGCATATTCACTTACTAACCTAACACTTTAATAGGTCCAATGAGTGTACCAGTTTTGTCAGTTATGATGCCCTTCAAGAGGTCATAGGTAGAGTCTGCTCTTCTACTCATTGCAAAATTGAAGGAATACATTTCTCTGAATGTTATCCAGAGCATGTTGAGACAATTTTTGCAGGAGTGAAATAGAGGAACTATATATTCAGGATATATGCAGAGAAATACAGTCCATTCAATCCTATGCACACTGTGGAGTACGCAGAGAACATGCTGTTAGAAGGACACCTCTGCTGAAGAATACTGCTCAGAGCTACAAATTCACAAAGCATTCGTCATTATTTCTCATGAGGCAAGCTCTATTCTTCCTGAAGCTCCCATGTTCCCTTAAAGTTTACAGAAAACTCAGGAGATAAAGAAAGTTGTGAATATGAAAAAAGATGTAGTCCTAGCATCTTCTAGTCTTTCTCAAAGGAGATGAGAAAACTATTTGGAAAACAGTCTCACCAAAGTATGTAGTCTGCTTAAAAAATGCATTATAGGCAGTTCTCCTCCCATTACAATCTCCGAAGAACCAAGAACTTACAACTCCAGAAATATCCCTGTAACTGTTAGAAAAAAAATATTAAAGAATATATAAAAGAAATGAACTTGAATCCTTGTGTGCTACATCTTTTGTGATAGTACTAACAGTAAAACCAAATAAGAAGGTGGAGCACACAGAGGCCACAACTGATTTATTGAACGAGACTCTTTGAGTGATAATAAGTTTCAGCTTCTACAGACAGTCGACTGTAGAGCTCTTCTGTTCTTTCAGGAAGGAGTATTTATAAAACTTGACCTTGTTGGAGCTCTGACTATGAATCTATTACTACCTCTCCTATTGGTCTTAATATTAGAAAATGTATGTCTCTGAGAAAATACATTTGCTCCATGTTCAGATTGGCAAACTCACAACTTTTGAACAGTTATCTGTGATTAAATTGAGAACAAGCTATATTAATTTGGGGAGAGAAATTTTTCACTCAGGATAGCAATGAGTCATCAGATAACATTGCTTCACAGTTTAAGAAACTGATTTCCTATTCTGAAAGAGTCAATGACTGCAGTTTACCAAGAAATCCAAATTCGAATAAAATGGCTTACAGATTAGAACAGTACCACCATTTTCTAATGTAAATTCTGAGATACAGTCTCAAGGTCTACGGAAGAGAGTATCTTTTGGTTTGGGTGGTGTGAGGAAACACAGCCCCCAGTTTCATACATATATTTGTACACACACACATTGCCAAAATGGAAAAAAAAGAATTTTTCTTTCCTCCTTGAGAGCAGTAGCTAATTATTTTTTAGTATCATGAGAGGCAGAGAGAGAGGCAAAGAGAACTGCTTCTAATATAATCTTTCCCCCTTTTCCATAATATCTTACTATTACTCTGAGTTTAAGGAAGGTATGCAACTCTCTTGCTTCTACAGCTGATAATCCAAGCAGTATCACGTTTAAGACACAATTTCCTGGACCTGTTGTCAATAATATCAAAAGTAGTCATTTGATTCAGATCTAAAAACCGAAACGGATTAGTGCTGTCATTTGCGTCAATGCAACAAGATAAATGAAAAACATCCTGAATGTCTTCACTGGTTCTACCTAAACTTTCAAAGGTTCTAGAATGCTTTTGCTAATATAGAAAAACTGAGAAAGAAAGAATTTAATTCGTTCCCTAGAGTTATGATGAAAGAATGGTCAGAAGTATTTTCATTCATGAGGGAAAAATGTAACTAAAAATAGAATGTATCAACAATTAAATCCTGCTCTAAGTTACCTTTGGTAGTTTAGAACATATACATTCTTACTGGCTTTTAAAATTAGCACTGAAGATGTTAAAGTATTAATTACCCATTTCATCCTTAAAAATAAACTGATGAATCTATATCTACATACTGATGAATCCCAGAGGCTTAAAATATAGTGATTTAAATAATTTGGCTAATCTAATGTATTTTGTGTTCCAGAATATTCTGCTTCAGTTTTACTTGTAATATTGTTTGATTTACTGTATACTCCCAGAATTTATCAAAACTTATGTGTATTGTAAACAGGTATATTGGAAACAGAACATGCACATGTGTAAAAGACAACATTTCATCTAGCCAAGAAATATTCACTGAGCATTTACAATGTTCCAGACACAGTGATAAATGTTTGTTTAGAGAATGTCTTCGTGTCATCAAGTAATTAACTAAATATTTAAGTATTTAGTATGTACGTGTATAGAGAATACTTCCTACACAACACACACACAGATATAAAGAGAGAGAGAATGCCAAAATAAAACTCTTTAGATTATTTTATTACTTACATGTTATTATTTTTCTGGAGAAAATCTATACTAGTATAGTTTATTTCAGAGAGATAAAGGATTACTTAAGAAATGCGTAAGTTTGTACTACAAAGGTACATTTTTAGTCAATGATTTTTTAAGTGGTAATATCAAATTCACATATTGGTGTGGTTTTAAGATGCAAACACAAAAATGTAAAAGATCTACTTATTAATATTATAAACCTAAGCTCAAAAAATATTCAACAAATATTTATTCAAACTTCATTCTGTCCCAGGAATTGCTTTAAGTCCTGGAAATGCAGCAGTTAACAAAATGAAGATCCTATCTTTATGGAGTTTTGCACTATTATGCAATGCAGTGGAATCAGTCTTACAGTTTTTCTGATTATCTTTATCATATGTTCTCAGAACTTTGATTACCCATCTTGCAATCAGACCATATTTCATACTCCATGGACTGTTAATAAATATTAATCAAGGAGTCTAATAAGTCCTAGAAAGAAGAAGCCTTCCATTATGGTTTTGATGAACTAAATACATGGTAATCCAGATTGATATATGTGAGCCAGATGCATTATTTAAGTTGTTAGTTGGTGCATACAGAAATGAAATTACATTCTAAATATTAAAAGTAAAAGAATCAGGCACCAGTATAAGAAAATCAGCACTGAAAGCATTTCTATGTGCCTGATTTATTTTACAAATAGATTTGTAATCTTTATAAAGCCACTACTAATTGTTCCATTTGCAAAACATTTAATTAAAAGGAAGGTTTATGGCTCCAACACTATTACAGTAGCAGGAAAAAATGTCCAGCCATAAGGCTAGGAACTGGGAATTGGCTTTGGCTTGAGCAATGATAGTTATGTTACCTACATCTAGAAATAATACAGACCAGACTTGTATCTTACTCTTACTTAAAATGAGTCATTATAATTAATAACATTTTTAAAATACCAATGTTACCATGCACTGTACATTTCATGAGATGTGCTGTGCTTAGTTGCTCAGTTGTGTCCGACTCTTGGCGACCCCATGGACTCTAGCCTGCCAGGCTCCTCTGTCCATGGGGATTCTCCAGGCAAGAATACTGGAGTGGGTTGCCATGCCCTCCTCGTACATTTCACATACATCTTCTATTTTCTCCACAGTAAACGTCTCTACCAGATGGGCATTATTCTCCCATTTTACTGATGAGGGAATTGAAATTAAGGGAGGTGAAGTGACCTGTCCAAAACCATAAAGGAAAGACAACATTCAGAATGTCGTTTTTGTCCCTAAAAGTACCAGACTCTTTGGTGCCTATTTAACCTACTACACCCACTAAATCAGCCCTGGGTGTCAAAGTAGAAAGTCTGTAGTAGAGCATATAATTCAGTCAACTAGAGCAATACAAATGATTTGGGGAAAAAATAGTTTAAAGGTGTTAAGGTCAGGGATATTTCAGATAGAGTCTGGATATTTCCTTGGCTTTCTACTTTAACGTTTCTTCACATTAATCCATAAAAGGAGTGAGCCTGAAAACACAGACAATTAAGCCCATAGTTATTGATATTTTATTATGAATGTACTTGGAGAAAACCTCTTGAATTGTCTGAGTCAGCTAAACAGAAAATCCTATGCTGTAACCAATGGTCTAAATTAAATACACACATACATATGTACCATAAGCCAGGTTTGTAATATCTTAAACTATGACCAAGTGCATCTGGGTAATTGGGTATAATATCAGTCTCCATATTTCATGCCTCCCCTTCCCTACAGTATTGTATTTGCTCTCCTAGTTCAGTAAAATAACTTACCCATGAGGAAGTTGCAGTTTAGCATGACAGATATATAAAAGGGAAAGAGATTACTTTTCCCACTGCCAGGGTCTTTTGGAGTGTTGTTGTTGCTATTCAGGGGCCCAGTTGTGTCCAACTGTTTGCGACCCCATGGACTGCAGCTTGCCAGGATTCCATCCCTCACCATCTCCCGGAGTTTTCCCAAGTTCATGTTCATTGCATCGGTGATGCTATCCAGCCATCTCATCTTCTGATGCCCTCTTCTCCTTCTGCCCTCAATCTTTCCCAGCATCAGAGACTTTTTCAGTGAGTTCTCTGTTCTCATCAGATGACCAAAATACTGGAGCTTCAGCATCATTCCTTCCAGTGAATATTCGGGGTTGATCTCCCTTAAGATTGACTGGTTTGATCTCCTTGCTGTCCAAGGGATTTTCAGGAGTCTTCTCCGGCACCATAGTTTGAAGGCATCAGTTCTTTGGTGTCTGCTCTCTTAACGGCCCAGCTCTCACAACCATAAGTGACCACTGGGAAGACCATAGCCTTGACTATACAGACATTTGTTGTCAGAGTAATGGCTCTAACTTTCAACACACTGTCTAGGTTTGTCATCTCTTTCTTGCCAAGAAGCAATCACCTTCTGATTTCAAGGCTGCAGTCACTGTCCATAGTGATTTCATAGCCCAAGAAGAGGAAATCTGTCACTACTTCCACCTTTTCCCCTTCTATTTGCCATGAAGTAATGGGGCCAGATGCCATGATCTTAGTTTTTTGGTGGTTTTTTTTTTTTTTTAATATTTAGTCTTAACCCGGCTCTTTCACTTTCCTCCTCTACCCTCATCAAGAGGCTCTTGAGTTCCTCTTCACTTTCTGCCATTAGATGGTATCGTCTGCATATCTGAGGTTGCTGATTCTCCTGCCTATCTTGATTCCAGCTTGTAACTCATCCAGCAGGGCATTTCTCATGATGTGCTCAGCATATAGGTTAAACAAATAGGGTGACAGCAGACAGCCCTGTCATACTCCTTTCTCCATCTTGAACTGATCAGTTGTTCTCTACAGGGTTCTAACTGTTGCTTCTTGACCACAAACAGATTTCTCAGGAGACAGGTTAGATGGTCTGGTATTCCCATCTCTATAAGAGCTTTCCACAGTTTGTCATGATCCACACAAAGGCTTTCATATAGTCGATGAAACAGAGGTCGATATTTTTCTGAAATTCCCTTGCTTTCTCTATAATACAGCAAATGTTGGCAATTTGATCTCTAGTTTCTCTTCCTTTCCTAAACACAGTTTAGACATCTGGAAGTTCTTGGTTTACCTAATACTGAAGCCTAGCAAGAAAGATTTTAAGCATGACCTTACTAGCACGGGAGATGAGTGCAATTGTCCAATGGTTAGCACCTTCTTTGCTACTACCCTTCTTGGGAACTGGGATGAGGATTGACTTTTTCCAGTCCTGTAGCCACTTTAGGTCTTCCTGATTTGCTAACATATTGAATGCAAAACCTTTATGGCATCATCCTTTAGGGATTTGAATAATTCTGCTGAAATTTCATCGCATCTAGTAACTTTATTAACAGCAATGCTTCTTAAGGACCACTTGACTTCACACTCCAGAATGTCTCCGGGTGGCTAACCTCACCATCATAGTAATCCAGTTCATTAAGATCTTTTTTTTTTTTACAGTTTTTCCATGTATTCTTTACATCTCTTCTTGATCTCTTTAGCATCCACTAGGTCTCTACCATTTTTATCCATGATTGTGGAGGTGATCCTAATACAAATAGTGTGTTTGGTGGCATATGCACTTACAAATAGTGTGTTTTGGTGGCATACACTTCCAATGTTTTTCTTCATTATGAATAAAAATATCCAATGGACAAATAGTGGAATATGTGGGCCTCCCCTGTGACTCAGCGGTAAAAGAATCCACCTGCAATGCAGGAGAGAAAGGAGATGAAGGTTCAATCCCTGCATTGAGGAGATTCCCTGGAGAAGGAAATGACAACCCAGTCCAGTATTTCTTGCTTGGAAAATCCAATGTACAGAGGAGCCTGGTGGGCTACAGTCCATGGAGTCATAAAGAGTCCAACACGACTGAGCGACTGAGCACACATACTTCCAATGTTTTTCTTAACTATGAATAGAAATACTCAATGGAAAAATAGTAGAATATGTAGTAGTTGTTCTCATTAAAGTCTTATGTTCTAGAGTTTGGTAATTAACTGATGAGAAACATCTGAAATTTAGAACTGACAAGTAGACATTTAAGGTAAAGAAAATTTTGGTGGTAGACTTTCTCATGGTGAACATTCAAGAGAGCAGTTTTGAAATCCATTTGCTTTATTTTGAAAGCAGCCTTTGATGGAGCTGTTTCCAAATGGGTGCGATTCATTTAAATGATTTCCTCCACCCAAAGAACTTGACTTTGATAGACATGGACCAAACGAATCTAACCTGTTTTTCAATATCAAGATCTACTAGGAAGCCAGCCAACCAAGAAGAAATAACAACTGTCTAGTGTAGGAGAAACAAAATCACATAGAGCATAGCCAAGGGAAAATGTAGTTAAGGAAGACCATACTGATCTGTCAAAAGTTTGAAATTTTAGGAGTCAGTCCCCAAACCAACTTTTGACTCAGGATGTGGAAAAGAAGAGGTTAGTGAAACATGTATGTGGAAAGAGAAAAAAAATGCCTTTCTTTAAGTTGGTTAGTGAGTCCTTCAGAGGTGCAGCCTGGCTGAATGCCAAAAACAACAGGAAAACTAAAGTATTTTGCCAACCCATATCTAAAGGCTGGTACTTGTATAATGGGACTGTGTTGGGATTAGCCTAGGAGCCGAGAGGGGTCCTCTTAAGAAAAAAAAAAAAATGTGTTTGAGGCAAAAGTAGTGCCAGAACTGGAAATTTAAGACTAAAATTAAGGCAAAAAGAAAAGTGAAACTTTAATTTTCACTTTCTAATAAATATTCACATATGGCCCTTGATGATATCATTACATGGTATCTTTCAATAAATTTATAGAGGATCTAAGCCTCTGGAAAACATGAAGATATTTTCATATAAACTCTAAACTCCTAGGAATATATATAGCAATTGAAAGAGAAAGATTCTCTGATTTATTTGGGGGAGATAAAAAGACATTGTCTATCAGGCATTGAGAAGAGACTTGTGGACACAGTGGAGGAAGGAGAGGGTGGGCTGAATGAGACAGTAGCATGGAAACGTGTACGTTACCATCTGTCAGACAGCTAGTGGGAAGTTGCTATATAACCCAGGGAGCTCAACCTGGTGCTCTGTGACACCTAGAGGGGTGGGATGGGGTGGGGGACGGAAGGGAGGTTCAGGATGGAGGGAACACAGGTATGCTTGCAGCGGATGCATGCTGTTTTATGGCAGAAAGCAACACAATGGTGTAAGGCAATTATCCTCCAATTTAAAAAAAAAGACACTGCACCAAGATGACCCAGGGGGAGGGAATCGGGAGGGAGGAGGGAGGGGGGTTCTGGAGGGGGAACATATGTATACCCATGGTGGATTCATGTCAATGTATGGCAAAACCAACACAATAAAGTAAAGAAAATTAAAAAAAGAAAGACATTGTAAAAGAAAATAGGGAATATGTTCCACTTTTCAGAATCTCAATTCTTTCTTCTATTTAGGACCCAAGATGTTTTTCATTCTAGCATTTGTTTCCTCCTTGCCTTGCAATAAAATGAGTTTGGATTTGCTGTATATAAAAGACATAGGTAGTTGCCTAAATAAAGTTTCTTAAGAAGAATTAGAAGATCCTCTCAAAATTTCTTCCATGGGCCTGACATTCTGCCATTATCATCGCTTGGCTCATTGGATCATTATTCCGAAAGGTACCCAGTTAAAGCACACTAATATTTCAGAGGGCCATGACTCATTAGACTGTTATGTGGTATAACCTTTCCATGATGATTTGTACACCACATTTCATTCCATGGTAGCAACTATCTGAGAGGAAATCCAATCGAGGGTAAGCTTCCTGATAAACACTGATTAGAAAGAAGACAGAAATGGACTTCTAAGACTTGATCACTGAGGAGACTTGCTCCAAATCCAGAGCTGAAAATGCATATGCACAACATCTAATAGGCCTGAAAATGTATTTCCAGCCCACAGAATTGATCTTAATCTCACCTTTAGCTTTACTGATATAGCTTTATTTCAGATTTTATTATTAAAAACAAAAAAATGATCTAGCTCAAACTGTTCTAATAGAGGACATGAAAACTGAGACCCAGACCCATGTTAAGTGATTTGCCCATTTACCAACAGATTACAGGCAGAATCCATTCCAGACAACTAGATCAGCTTTCCTCCTGTTGCTCTATGCCATTGTTTGCTAATTTTCAGTGATTTCTATTTCTTCTTTACTTTTTGCCTCATCTTACCATCACTAGTACTATCATATTTTTTTCTGAAATTTATTCACTGTGTTTTGCTTAATATATTTATGAAAGAAGAAACTTTTTGTCACTACCACAAAGAGAAAACCAGAACCATAAACAGAAAGTAATGGTAAATATTAATACAATAGGATAAAAGTAGCAAAATGTAGTAATATATTTTGGCTACTGTCTTACCTGATGGCTTCCCTGGTGGCTGAGACAGTAAAGCAGCTGCCTGCAGTGCAGGAGACCTGGATTCAATCCCTGGGTTGGGAAGAACCCCTGGAGAAGGAAATGGCAACCCACTCCAGTACTCTTGCCTGGAAAATCCCATGGATGAAAGAGCCTGGTGGGCTACAGTCCATGGGGTTGCAAAGAGTTGGAAACGACTGAGCGACTTCACTTTCACTTTACCTGATGAAAACTCTGTCAGAACAGCTCTACCTTGTTAAAATGGAGGATTTAAGAAATTTAGACACAGATTAGTACCAAAATACAGTTTCCTCCTTTATATAAATTAGAAGGATTGAAAGACGCTTACAGAGAAAATAACATAGTCCTCATGTCACTGCAGATGGAAGAAAAGTTATGATACACCTAGATGTTGTATTAAAAATCAGAGACATCACTTTGCTGACAAAAGTACTTATAGTCAAAGCTATGTTTTTTCCAGTAGTCATATACAAATGTGACAGTGGGACCATAAAGAAGGCTGAATTCTGAAGAACTGATGCTTTGAACTGGGGTGTTGGAGAAGACTCCTGAGAGTCCCTTGGACTGCAAGGAGATCCAACCAGTCCATCCTAAAGGAAATCAGTCCTGACTATTCATTGGAAGGACTGGTACTGAAGCTGAAGCTCCAATACTTTGGCCATTTGTTGCAAAGAGCTGACTTATTAGAAAAGACCCTGATGCTGGGAACGATCAAGGGCAGGAGGAGAACAAGATGACAGAGGATAGAATGGTTGGATGGCATCACCAATACAATGGACATGAATTTGAGCAAACTCCAGGAGATGGTGAAGGACAGGGAAGCCTGCTATGCTACTGTCCATAGGGTGGCAAAGAGTTGGACACAACTTAGTGACTGAACAACAACATATGATTCAGTGCTAGTTAATGCCGTATCTATGAATTTTATGTCATATCTGGTGCCTCTCAACTGGATATTATCCATGATAATTGTCCCATCCTTCTGAAAAGATGCTGCTTAATGATACTCTGGATTGATAAACTGAGTTAAATAGAATAATACTTAAATTTCATGGGGTAATGCTGATTGAATCCCAGGTCCAAAAGACATATTAATTACCTGATTTGAATTATTTGGTGCTGACTTAAAAGTTTCTTAATTGCCACCTGAGAAGGCTCAGGAATTCCACTAATCTGATTTTTTGGATAATCAATATCTTAGGAATTGATCTGTGACCTTCAAAGCCCAGGTGGTGCTGGTGGTAAAGAACCCTCCTGCCAAGGCTGGAGACGTAAGAGACAGAGTTTGATCCCTGGTTCGAGAAGATCCCCTGGAAGAGGGCATGGCAGCCCACTCCAGTATTCTTGCCTGGAGAATCCCACGGACAGAATAGCCTGGCAGGTTACAGTCCATGGGGTTGCAAAGAGTTGGACAGGACTGAAGCAGCTTAGCACAGCACCCAAGCACCTAGCATGAGGGGCTGAGAAAGGGTTGTTCCAGTTGCCTTATCCTGCTGGGTTCAGCAGGATAGGTCTGACCAGGTCATAGTCTGGTACAGAGATACATCCACATCCCAAGCTCTCAGTAACTGGACTCTGCAGCTGGGAACAGCACAGCTGCTAGATGACAAAACAGTAAAAGTAAACATATGTCTCAAAACTGAAATACCTGAATACCCAAAAAAGACTCCTATGCCAGTAATTACTAAATATAAAGGACATTTTTTTCCCCCCAGTGACTTGCAGGATACTGAATTACTTGACAGCATACTTGAAATTATGGACTAAAAGCCCTAATTATAACTCTTGACTGATAACTAATTTCTGGAAATCAGCTCTTTGGTTCAGCAAGTAACAGAGCCAGCCCTAAAAGGCATCGCCTCTCAACTCCTGGGCCTAATACTGGCCAACCTTTCCCCACCCAGAATCTGCCTTCTCTCCTTGTGGGTTACTGAGTATTCACCCAGCTATAAATACAGTGAAAGTTTGTCCCTCCTCCAAATAACAATCATAATTATTACTAACACAATGAAAAAGCATATAGGAGCTTGACTGTACTATTAAAAGTATTTACCTTGGAATCAGAGACCCATGTTCAAACAGTTAGTTAGCTCTACTGTTTAACAGTTAGGACAGCTGGGAAGAAATCACTCAGTGTAGCATATTTCTGCATTAAGAAAAAATGGATAATTAAAGTATTCATGGATTGTTCCAAGAATGAAATTGAGTTAACATTTCAGCTAGTTGGATTTGACTAAATACTGGTTTAATTACTTGATGTGTTCATTCATTAAAACATCATAGTTCTCTAAAGTTCTTTATTTTCCTACAACAATGCTATGAATAGCTTTTCCATGCTGTAGCTCTAAAATAATACTTTATAAGAATTAAGCATATAAGTACATTTAAATATTTTGTATTTTAAATAATGAGGAAATAGAATGTTGAAACCCACTCTTCAAAAATATTATGATTATTATCAATCATCTCTTACTATATCTCATGACTACTTTTCCAAACAGAATTTTTTAAAGTCATCTTTCCTGAGTTTTCAAGAATATGACTTGTGAGCAATAGAGCAATAAACAGACTATGCAAAAATATATGGTTAAACTAGGATAAACTCTGTAACAAAATTACTGAGTTCATTCTTATTTTAATATTAATAAATACTATAACTCTCAGCAAACTCGATCTTTTCAATAATACATATTAAGAAATAAGAAACTATTCCTAGCATAGTTACAGATTTGAGAAGATGGAGAAGAATACTTCAGGATGTCCTGAGAATGCTGAACATGTACTGGGGAGAGGAGGTGTAAATAATATGTATATGTGAAAGTAAGTTGGACTGATCAAAGAATAAAGAACATGTAGCCAAGTATCAGTTCAATTCACTTCAGTCGCTCAGTCGTGTCTGACTTTATGCGACCCCATGAATCGCAGCACGCCAGGCCTCCCTGTCCATCACCAACTCCCGGAGTCTACCCAAACTCATGTCCATCTCATCCTCTGTCATCCCCTTCTCCTCCTGCCTCCAATCCTTCTCAGCATTAGGGTCTTTTCCAATGAGTCAACTCTTCGCATCAGGTGACAAAAGTATTGAAGTTTCAGTTTCATTATCAGTCCTTCCAATGACACCCAGGACTGATCTCCTTTAGGATGGACTGGTTGGATCTCCTTGCAGTCCAAGAGATTCTCAAGAGTCTTCTCCAATACCACAGTTCAAAAGCATCAGTTCTTTGGCACTCAGCTTTCTTCACCATCCAACTCTCACATCCATACATGACTACTGGAAAAACCATAGCCTTGACTAGACAGACCTTTGCTGGCGAAGTAATGTCTCTGCTTTTCAATATGCTGTCTAGGTTGGTCATAACTTTCTTTCCAAGGAGTAAGCGTCTTTTGATTTTATGGCTGCAATCACCATCTGCAGTGATTTTGGAGCCCAAAAAATGAAGTCTGCCACTGTTTCTACTGTTTCTCCATCTATTTCCCATGAAATGATGGGACCAGATGCCATGATCTTAGTTTTCTGAATGTTGAGCTTTAAGCCAACTTTTTCACTCTCCTCTTTCACTTTCACCAAGAGGCTTTTTAGTTCCTCTTCACTTTCTGCCATAAGGGTGGTGTCGTCTGCATATCTGAGGTTATTGATATTTCTCCCAGCAATCTTGATTCCAGCTTGTGCGTATTCCAGCCCAGCGTTTCTCATGATGTACTCTGCATATAAGTTAAATAAGCAGGGTCACAATATACAGCCTTGACGTACTCCTTTTCCTATTTGGAACCAGTCTGTTGTTCCATGTCCAGTTCTAACTGTTGCTTCCTGACCTGCATACAGATTTCTCAAGAAGCAGGTCAGGTGGTCTGGTATTCCCATCTCTTAGAATTTTCCACAATTTATTGTGATCCACACAGTCAAAGGCTTCAAAACAGAAATAGATGTTTTTCTGGAATTCTCTTGCTTTTTTGATGATCCAGCGGATGTTGGCAATTTGATCTCTGGTTCCTCTGCCTTATCTAAAACCAGCTTGAACATCTGGAAGTTCACGGTTCACGTATTGCTGAAGCCTGGCTTGGAGAATTTTGAGCATCACTTTACTAGCATGTGAGATGAGTGCGATTGTGCAGTAGTTCAAGCATTCTTTGGCATTGTCTTTCTTTGGGATTGGAATGAACACTGACCTTTTCCAGTCCTGTGGCCATGGCTGAATTTTCCAAATTTGCTGTGACATATTGAGTGCAGGACTTTCACAGCATCATCTTTCAGGATTTGAAATAGCTCAACTGGAATTTCATCACCTTCAGTAGCTTTGTTCAAAGTGATGCTTTCTAAGGCCCACTTGACTTCACATTCCAAGATGTCTGGCTCTAGCCAAGTATATAGTGTTACAACTGAGTAATGACTTCATTTTCATAACTTACATTCTAGTTGTCTTTCTTGATGTTTGGCATGTAAGCGATAAAATATTTCTTAAAATGAATTGTAAAACTATATTTTCACCCTATAGCACCTCAGAATAAAACCCTTGCAAAGAAAATCAAGAAATATATCAATACCTTTTTCCTGTGTAGGCAGCTCTTTCGAGATAACTGTGTATAAAGTTGCAGTCTAATTTTAATTTTCCCTATGCATCAACTCTGCTATTTCAACCACCTCTACAGTGTTTGAGCTCCAAAGTTGTACAAATAGTCATTGTGTTTAAATATCCGAAGATAGGTGTGCCTCACAAAGTGTGTTGTGATGACTGTTTTTATTAAAAATCAGCTGGGGTGGCTGATAAAAGGCCAATCTCCTGGGCTCCACCACCCTAATCCTACTATGGTAAGCAGAAAAGTGGCTCCCTAAAGATGCTTGCATTCTAATCCCCAGAACCAGTGACTGTTATTCTATATGACAAGGGAGAATTAAAGTTATGGATAGAATTAAGGTTGTTTGTCAATGATCTTGAAATAGAGAAAGATCCTAGATATCCAAAGTAGGTCCAATGTAATCACAAGGGCACTTAAAAAAGTAGAATAGTAGGCAGAAAAGGGAAACCAGTCTGAGAAAAATGCAATTGTGGAAGAAAGGTACAGAGCGATGCAGTGTTGCTTGCTTTGAAAATAGAAGACAGAGTCATGAGCCAAAGAATGTGGGCAGCCTCTAGAAGATGGAAAGGGCAAGGAAACAAATTTTCCCCCTAGAGCCTCCTGACACCTTATGTTAACCCAATGAGACCTGTGTTGGTCTTCTAACCTATAAAACTATAAGATAAATCTGTGTTGTTTAAACCACTAAGTTTGTGGGAATTTATTATAATAATTTATTATATAATTATATGATAAATATATATTATATACTTTATTATAATAGCAAGAAAATAACATACCTACAAAATCAATGTACCTAGATATGAAGTCCAGGAATTTGCTTTTTTATCATTCTTCCAGGTGATTCCTTTATACTCTAACATTTGAAAACCTAATACTCATTTTGGGTTCCAATATTAATCTTTAGTTCCTTTTTAAAACTTACAGATTTTTAAAGAAATCTTAATTTCCTGCTTTAATTTGTAGGCAGAAAAGAAAGAAAAGAACAATCAGGTTTTGGTTTTAAAGATTTACAAACTTAGAGAAGTTAAGAAATAACAAGGTACTCCACTTGTTAAGTGATGTATACTGAACACTTTTTACCAGGGTTATTAAACTTTTCTCAAAGGATGAGACATAATGTATTTTCTATTCAAGTGCAATAGAATTTAAAGAAGAGAACCATCAATGTTAGTTGGAAACAATGTGAAGGATTAAAGGGATTTTCAATGACATGTGGGATTGAACATGCATGAAGTATTAAAGATGAGAGTATTTATAAAATAAGAGTATTTAGAAAAGATGCAAAGATGCAGTGTTGAGAACTGGAGTGGTATATTTTGACACTCCATGACTAACTTGATTAACACGTGGCAGGGGTGCCAGTGAAGCTGAGAGGAGACACAGTACCTGTAGTAGAGAATTCTGGGAAATAAATTCCAATGGTTAATGGTAACAGAAAGCTTTGTCAGCCCAAAACTTCTGCCCAAACTTTGGACGAGTTATTGTTGAGTGGAATGCTGTTTGGTGTTTCTTAGCATGGTTATCTGATAAAAGTAGTCTTTAAGGGATCTACTGGTGCTGCGTACAATAAACAAGGGAAAGAGCCAAGGCAACCACTCAGTCAGGAGGCTTTCAAGTAATTTATGCTTACAGTGTCTAAGGCTGGATTCCAAAAAATGGTAGATACTAGACTAGAGTTGGAGACATGAATATGAACTCATGCTTAGCTTAATATACATACAGATGGTTACATACAAAAGTATTTATAGGTATGTGTATATACATAGACTAATATACATACAAATGTTTCCTTTCTGTGTCAGTTGAGAAGGCTTAAAAGCAACAATATCCCAACAACCATGGGCACACTCAGTGTCCAAATTGTGGTTTCTAATTCCATTCTCCAATAAAAGGAACTTGGACTCCTGGAAGAAATGGTTGATTCAATGGCTATGGCAGTATGATAGAAAGAATAATGCCCACCCCCCAAAATGTTCACATCCTAACTCTCAGAACCTGCCAATGTTATTTTAAATGGTGAAAAGGCATTAAGGTAGCAGATAGGATTAAGATTGAAGATCAGCAGACATCAATATGGGGAGATTATCATGGATTTTCCAGGTAGGCCCAGCGTAATCACGGGGTTTTCAAATTGGAAGAGGGAGGCAGAAGAGAAGAGCCAGAGAGATAGCTGCAGGAGAAAGATTAAGCTGACATTTCTGGCTTTTGAGATGAAGGAATGGGGCAAGAATGCCACTGGACCCTAGAAGATGGGAAAGGAACAAAAAAGAAAGAAAGAAAAATTCTCCTCTAGAGCCTCCTATACATCAATGTTACTCCAAAGAGATCTGTCTTGGAATTCTGACCTCCATAATTATAAGATAATAAATTTTGTGTTATTTTAAGCCACTAAGTTTGTGGCAAGTTTTTGTAATAGCAGTATAAAACTGATATCAGCAAAAGTACACAAGATGGCCCTAGAGCATCTTACAGTGTCAGAAAGTAAGGAAGTACTATAAACTAAGATAGAAAAGAATTTTTAAAAAGAATATAGATATATACATATATATGTATTACCGAATCACTTTGCTGTACACCTGAAACCAACATTGTATTTTAAATCAACTATACTTCAATTAAAAAAAACTTTTTTTTTAAATAAGGAAGTATTTAAAATAAACACACACATCAGGAAAGTATGTCAGAGGGACAAAGGAGCTAAGTGGAAGATCTCCCAAGGGCTAAAGCTGGAACAATCTGAATAAGAAAATAAATAACACAGTATTGTATTATAACTCTAAGTTTAAAATAAGTATCAATGAATGAGTCCACGTTGGTATAAATTAAGTCAATAAATAGGAAGACTATATACATCTCCATGCAGAATTCCACATAATTCTGTAGATACTCTGTTTTCAAGTGGAGCAAGATTACCTGCTTTTTCAGTGTGGGCTGCACACAGTGACTTTCTTCCGAAGAATATAGTATGGAAAGGCAGAAAAGAGAGTAACTTTATGGTGGAGAAATCTGACTCACACAACATCAACCAGATGGATAAAGTTAATGCTAATGATACTAAGTCATGGTGAGAGCAGCTCCTTTTGATGTGATGTGATGTGGCACCCCACTCCAGGACTCTTGCCTGGAAAACCCCATGGACGGAGGAGCCTGGTGGGCTGCAGTTCATGGGGTCGCACAGAGTCGGACACGACTGAAGCAACTCAGCAGCAGCAGCAGTAGCAACAGCTTTCTCTCCAAAACTTATCTCAGTCTCCTCATGAGAAAAACTTAGACTTACTCCATCTAAGTGGAAATATACAAAATACCTGACCGACATTTTTCAAAACTACCAGGGTCATCGACAACAAGGAAATTCTGAGTAACTATCACAGCTAAAAGGAGTCTAAGGAGACTTAACTAAATGCAATGTGGTATCCTGGATGGGACTCTGAATCTGAAAAGATAATAGGTTAAAACTAGGGGAGTCTGAATAAAGTATGGACTTTAGTTGATACTAATGCATCAATATTGTTTCATTAGTTGTGCCAAATGTACCATACTAATGTTGTATGTTAATAATAGGAGAAATTTGTTATAGAGTATAATGGAATTCTCATTTCTGTAATTCTTAAGCTATCCTAAGGCAAAAGAGCTTATTTTTTAATGGCAGAGAGACTTTAGAGGAAAAAATGTTTCATGCAAAATTTTAGAGGAAGTAACAACTGGTTTGGTGATTAATTGAATAAAGAAGATCAAAAATAATGAGTCACAGATAAGGCTTGAATGGTCAGGAGAATATAATGCCAGCAACAAAGAGTGAAAATGAGAGAGGAAGCTTGCTGGTGGTTGAGCAAATGATAAATTTGGGCACAACAAATTTGAGACAAAAATAGGAAACTCAAGTATAAATACAATCAATAGCTGGAGATGAAGAATTTGATGTTGGGTAAAAGCTCATGAATGGAAATGTGAATTTATATTTAATTAGTCAATAAGAAGATATACACAAAACAACTGCTTTTAAGCCCTTGTATAAAGAAAGTGAAGGAAGTATATACTAACACACAAAACACTGAGGAGTTGAAGCTTTTGTCTACACAAAGATGTCAACAGAAAACAGTGCCCATGTTGAATAAGACAGCAAAAATAAACAGCATAAGAGTTTAATATAGATGCCCCAGCAAGCATACTTCATTAATATCAATGCAACCTCTGAGGAAACAGATGGTGTTATAAATTGGATGTTTGTGTTCCCCCAAAATGCATGTCCTCAAGTCCTATTCCCCAAGGTCAATGTCTTTGGAGGTGGTAGCATTAAGAAATAATTAAAATGAAAAGAAATCATAAAGGTGGGCCCCTGATCCAATAGAATTAGTGTCTTTGTAAGAAGAGACATCAGAGACCCTTTCTCCACTCCCAAGCACAAACCAGGGAAAAGCCATGTGAAGACATAGTGAGAAGACAGTTATCTGCAAACAAGGAATAAGGCCCTCATCAGAAACTAAAACAATGGAAATCTTGATCTTGGACTTCTAGCCTCCAGAACTGTAAGAAAATAAAATTCTGTTGTTTAAGCTTGTGATACTGTGTTACGGCAGCCTGAACAAACTAATACAGGGGGTTATGAGAAGGCAAATGAGGAAATGTGAATAAGAGTGTGGTAAGAAGAAAACCAAGCATATGTACACCAAGGAAGCCAAAGAAAAAGAAGACTGCATATATTCATAAATATTTATTGAGAATTTATCTTGTACCAGACACTGTATTAGACATAATGCATAATAAACAAGGCTCAACTCCTACCTGGGTGTTCTTTGGAAGGACTGATGTTGAAGCTGAAACTCCAATACTTTGGCCACCTCATGCGAAGAGTTGACTCATTAGAAAAGACCCCGATGCTGGGAAGGATTGGGGGCAGGAGGAGAAGGGGACGACAGAGGATGAGATGGCTGGATGGCATCACCAACTTGATGGACATGAATTTGGGTAAACTCCGGGAGTTGGTAATGGACAGGGAGGCCTGGCGTGTTGCAATTCATGGGGTTGCAAAGAGTTGGACACAACTGAGCGACTGAATTGAACTCCTACCTACATAGAACTTGTATTCTGTGATGAATCACAAAGAAGAAATAATTTGGACAAGTAAATCAGCCAGATCAAGACCATAATCTCTCTCAGATCAAGACCATAACAAGTACTCCAGAGGGAGATGCAATAAAGACTAAGTACATATTGTGCAGGTATGCCTTGAACAGTCAAGGAAGAACTCTGGGGAGCTGGCATTTAAGCTGAGACGTAAAGAATGAAAATGAGCTAGATGTGCAAAGTGCTGAGGTAAGAGCTTTGTAGGCAAAGAAAACAGGAAGTGCAAAGGCTGGGGTGTCAAAACACACTTGGGGAATTTGACAAACAGAAGAGAGGCCAATGCGATTGGTATATTGTAATCAAGAGAGAACATGATGGAGGAATCTTTGTAAAGATAGATGAAAGCCACATCATGCAGTCTTGTAGGCCAGCCTCAGAAGTATGAATCTATTTCTAAGATGCTGAGAAGCCACTGAATGGATCTAAGGAAAAAGTGACATGGCCTCACTCATGTTGTCAAATGATAACTTTGGTTGGAATGTGAAAAAAATATTTTTGAATAAGAACAAAAAGGCAAGCGAAGAGACCAGCTAAGACCTATTTCAAACTGCACAGAAAAGAGATTAAATTTAGCCATATCCTGCATTATCAGGGGGATTCTTTACCACTGAGCCACCCCAGGAGAGCCCCAGTGTTGAACTACTGAAGTCTGTGGATTGGATGACAGTGGGTTAAAGAATTGCAGTGATGGTAGAACAGAATGAGTGAAATAAAACAGAGGTGATGGTCATAAAGTAGGATACCTTAAAGATTTAGGTGGTGGCTAAATTTAGGATGGTGCTATATTGAGGGAGGTAAGTGGCAAAATCAAATATTTTTTGGTCATAGAAACAGTGAAGAACTGGATGACAATTGGATGTGAGGAATTGCAGACAGGAATTAAAGCTGATATCTAAGTTTTATGCAAGAAAGTGGTGCCAAATACTGAGATGAAGAAGAGTAGATAAAGACTAAATTTGTGAAGAAAATCAGAAGCCCAGTTAGGCAAGAAATTTAATTTTGAAATCCATTAGCATATTTTAGTCTGCCCTTTCTGTCCATGGATTCAACAAACTGTGGATCGATCAAAAATTTCAGGAAAAATACTCCAGAAAGTTCCAAAGAGCAAAACTCTAATTTGCTGCTCTGGCAACTATTTACATAGCATTTATATCATATCAGCATTATAAGTAACCTAGAGATGATATAGAGTATGCAGGAGGATGTATGTTATATGCAAAGACTATGCCATTTTATATAAGGGGCCCGAATATCTGAAGATTTTAGTATTTGTGAGGACTTCTGGAACCAATCCCCCATGGATACCAAGGGACAACTGTAAAAATACTTAAACCTATGAAAGTGAATGAGATCACTTAAGAAGAAAGTTCTGAAAGAATTTAAAAGAGGACTAGCTCTGAGCCTTGTTAAAGAGAAGGAATAAGAGTAAGGCAAGAGGAAAAATCAGGAGGGTGGTATCAGAGAGCCAAGAGAAGAGAAGATTCCAAGGAGGGTGTGTCTGGCTGTGTCATACAGTTTAGACATCTAGCGAGATGACAGAGGAGTTAAGTTTGGCAATACAGAGACTGTGGGAAACCTTAACAAAAGGAGTTTCAGTGCAGAGGTGGAAATGGAAGCTAGATTAGAATGGGGTGAAGAATTAATTAGAACTAATAAAGAGATGATAGTAAGCAATGATAAAACATGTTCCACATGTTTAACAGAAAGATACAGAGAAATTGGGCAATATCTGCAAAAGAGCATGAGATCAACAGAAGGTTTTTAATATTTTTTTTAACATGGGACATGTTAGTATGTTAACTGGCATGATCAGGAGAGAGATGAGAGGTTGAGGAGACAGATGCAGATACCAGTTCACAAGAAAGCAAGAGGGGATTATTTCTAGAGAAAAGTAGAAGTGATTGCACTTGATTAGGGCAGGGAAATTTCTTTCCCTATAACCACAGGGCACAGGTTCTGTTTGGCTAGATTAAGAGTGGGGACATGAGGGAGTTCGCCGGTGATGCATCTTATTTTCTCAGTTAAGGTCAGAGAGTGGGTGTTAAAGGTAAAGGGAAGGTTTTAAACAGTCATCTGAAAAAGCGAAAAGCAAATTTACTAGGAAAACATGCAAGAGTACTAGGCAGTACTGAATGAGTATTTGAAGTTTTAGTTGCGAATTTCAAGTGTTATCAGTCAGTCTTGTTTTTTCTGCCAATGTTCAGCTTTAGTTGCTAAGTGGTGTCCAACTCTTGTGATTCCATGGTCTGTAACCCTCCAAGTTCCTTTCTCAACAAAGTTTTCCAGTCAAGAATACTGGAATGGGTTGCCATTTCCTCCTCCAGGGGATCTTCCCAAACCAGGGATTGAACCTGCATATCCTGCATAATCAGGTGGATTCTTTACCACTGAGCCACCCCAGGAGAGCCCCAGTGTTGAACTACTGAAGTCTGTGGATTGGATGACAGTGGGTTAAAGAATTGCAGTGATGGTAGAACAGAATGAGTGAAATAAAACAGAGGTGATGGTCATAAAGTAGGATACCTTAAAGATTTAGGTGGTGGTTTATTTCCTGATGATGACAAATCCCAGTACTCATGTGAGTGGGTGGCAAATGCAGAGTTGAGGAAGAGAGTGAGGAGAGGTCAAAGAACAGAGAGGCTGGCGTTTGGGGTGTTTCATGCACATGGTTCTTGCAATCACTAGGAACAATGGCAGGAGTTAAGATATACAGGAAGGAAGTTAGTCAGTAGTTGAGGTCTTAAATGAATGAGAAGAAATGATTAGAAAGGTAGCTAGGAATTATCACCAAGAAGTTATAGATAGTAAAACTAGATAGGCATCCACAGAATACCTGTTGAGCTAAGTCTATAAGGCTATTGTCCTGAAGACAAGGCAGCATGGCTCTATAAAGGAAACTATATATATATATATATATATATTATGCTATTACATTACTAATAATGCTTTCTAAAATGAGTGACTTTCTTTTTATAAATCACATACTTCTATCAATGAAGATTTTGATTATATACTATTATATTTACATATTTATAAATATGCTTCTCTAAAGCTATTTATCATGAAAGACATCTTTTAAGGGATGAAATTTATATGAAATAAACTATACTTAAGGGCTTCCCTCATAGCTCAGTTGGTTAAGAATCTGCCTGCAATGCAGGAGATCCCAGTTTGATTCCTGGGTCGGGAAGATCTGCTGGAGAAGGGATAGGCTACTCACTCCAGTATTCTTGGGTTTCCCTTGTGGCTCAGCTGGTAAAGAATCTGCCTGCAATGTGGGAGACCCGGGTTTGATCCCTGGATTGGGGAAATCCCCTGGAGAAGGGAAAGGCTACTCACTCCAGTATTCTGGCCTGGAGAATTCCATGGATGGTATAGTCCATAAAGAGTCGGACATGACTGAGCAACCTTCACTTTCAAACTATACTTAAACCTATTTCATTATTACCATTACATAATCTTTTTGCTCTCACAAATAGTAGAAAACTACTATTAATCATTTTATAATTGAAAATGTTTTTTACATCCTATTTTATGCTTTATAACTGAGGTATCTGAAGTTCTGGTGCTAAGTTTAGTTTATATCATTCTTTGTTTTTAGTGACTTTCCTAACAGACAGAGAAAATTCACAAAAATATTTATATCCAAATGAAAGAAGTATATTGTTGGTTCTGTTCATCAAATTCTGGTGCTCATTTTTAATCCAATCTAACAAGTATATAAATATTTTTAATAATTTTATATGGTAAATTTCTTATTTTTTTAATTGAAATATAGTTGATTTACAATGTGTTAATTTCTGCTATACAGCAAAGTGATTTCATTTTACATATATATATATATTCTTTTCCATTTGGATTATCATAGGATACTGAATATAGTTCTCTGTGTTATATACATAGTTATATATATATATATATATAGTTATATATATAGTTCTCTGTGTTCCATATACTTAACAACTTACACCTGTTAACTCCAACCTCCTACTTCACCCCTTCACCAATCCCCTTCTGCCTTAGCAACCACAAGTCTGTTCCCTGTGCCCATGAGAGTCACTTCTGTTTCATAGATAGGTTCAGTTGTATAGTATTTTAGATTCTACATGTAAGTGATATCACATAGTATTTGTCTTTCTGAATTACTTCACTTAGTATTATAATCTCTAGTTGCATCCAGATTGCTGCAAATGGCATTATTTCATTCTCTTTTATGGCTTTTTATGGCTGAGTAGTATTCCATTTTTTATTGCATTTTTTGGTTTTTTGTTATTGAGTTGTATGAATTGTTTGTATATTTTTGAAATTAAGCCCTTGTTGGTTGCATCATTTGTAAATATTTTCTGCCAGTCCATAGGTTGCCTTCTCATTTTGTTTATGGTTTCCATTGTTGAATAAAAGCTTGTAAGTTTCATTAGGTCCCATTTGTTTTTGATCTTATTTTCAATTGCCTTGGGAGATTAACCTAAGAAAACATTGGTACAATTTATGTCAGAGAATGTTTTTCCTATGATCTCTTCTAGGAGTTTTATGATGGCATGTCTTATGTTTAAGCTTTTAAGCCATTTCAAGTTTATTTTTGTCTATGGTGAGAGGATGTGCTCTACCTTCATCAATTTACATGTGGCCATCCAACTTTTCTAACACCACTTGCTATAAAGATTGTCTTTTTCCCATTGTATATTTTTACCTTCTTTGTTGAAGATTAATTGACCCCAGTTGTGTGGGTTTATTTCTGGCTCTCTATTCTGTTCCATTGATGTATATGTCTGTTTTTGTGCAATACCACACTGTTTTGATTCCTGTAGCTTTGTAATATTATCTTAAATCTGAGAGGATTATGCCTCCTGCTTTTTTCTTTTTCTTCAAGATTGCTTTGGCAATTCTGGGTCTTTTAAGATTCCATATAAAATTTTAAGATTATTCATTCTGATTTTATGAACAATGTCATAGATAATTTGATAAGGATCTCATTAAATCTGTAGATTGCTTTGGGTAGTATGGCTATTTAAACAATATTAAGTCTGCCCATCCAAGAGCATAAGATATCTTTCCATTTCTTTGAATCATCTTCGGCTTCCTTTATTAATGTTTTATTGTTCTCAGTGTATAACTCTTTCACCTCCTTAATCAGGTTTATTCCTTTATAGAGGCTATACTTAATCATTTTCAGTCATGATGTCCCATAAACATGGAAAATTTTGTAAAGATTTATATTCAAAATCCTTTCTCTGTAACATTCATTCCTCTCAAAAATAAGTTATTCTCTCACTAACTGCTAAAATGCAATTTTTATCTTTAAGAAATAAATTTCATGTAAGCATTTTTTTTAAATTGCTGGGTAAAATACATAACTTGAAACAATTGTCTGTTGTTATGAAAAATGGTGTACTCAGTTTAGCCTCACCAGTCCTTGGGATCTTTGTACACTTAACTCCAGCAGCCATCACAACAACATTCTCTCTGGACTTCAGCCAACTTCGCACACATGCAAACTAACAGTGCCTATCCTCCAGCCCTGGGACTCTCTTTTGATGCTGAAACATAAAATGCCATAGGACTGCTTGGCAGTCATACAAAAGCCAGAAGTGTGGGGAAACTAAAGCCCAGTGGGCTGAATCTCTTCCCTGGTGGCTCAGACAGTAAAGAGTCTGCCTACAGTACAGGAGGCCTGGGTTCAATCCCTGGGTTGGGAAGATCCCCTGGAGAAGGAAATGGCAACCCACTCTAGTACCCTTGCCTGGAAAATCTCATGGACAGAGGAGCCTGGTAGGCTACTGTCCATGGGGTCACAAAGAGTTGGACATGACTGAGTGACTTCACTTTCACTTTCAGGGTCCTCCAGAGAAACAGAATCAATAGGACATACACATATATAAAAAGAGATTTACCATAAGATATTGACTTATGTGATGATGGGACTAGCCAGTCCCATAATCTGGCATCTGCAAGCTGAGAACCAAGGAAAGTCAGTGATGCACTTTGAAAACCTTAGAGCTGGTATAGATTCCAATCTGAGTCTGAAGTTTTGAGAACCAAGAGTGCCAAGGGCAGTAGAAGATTCAGGTCCCATCTCAAGCACTCATTCAAAGCAGAGAGTAAATTCAACTTTTGTCTGCCTCTTGTTCTTTTTAAACCCTCCACAAATGCAATGGTGCTCCCTTCCCAGACACTGCCTGGATGCTAATGGTGACAAACTCAATAACAACACAGCTTTGTTTGGCTCTTTCTCATTCCCTGCCACCCTCTCCTTCTCTGTCACATGAGACTATAACTCATAAACCTTCCCTTAAGGCTTTGAACATAAGCTAATATAAATACTTTTCCCTGAGATAAGTTATGAACCTTTTATTGTATAAAATATATTCGTGGTAACACCTCCTCTATAATATTATCAGATAACATAGGAGGTATAACAACCTGATCTATTCAACCAAAAACACATAAACTGCATTATGTGGTAATATGGTTTTACACAAATATTCCCTCCATGGTATAGTGAAATCATTAGTCATCTATGCCCCACAAAGAATTATAGCCAAATAGGTAGGGAAAATAATATTCAGAAATTATAAAAAATTAATTTTAATTACTTCCTGAAATGATACAAGGCAATGCTATTTAGAGCAAAGGATTATTCTCTTGAACAGTATTTGTTAATGTCTTGCTCAGCATCTAAATATAAATAATTATTCATTTTGAGATAAATTGCTCTGTCAAAGGTTTTATGTATCATCTATCACTAACTTCATATTTTAAGTATAGCTGTTAATTCTGAGCCTCAATTGAAAATATTTGGCATTATACTCATAATTATCAAGGACTGATTTAAATTATATTTCCTCTGATGTTAGTCATCTCCTGCCCAACTCATTTATACTTTAGCATTTAAACTGATACTTTCTATTCTATAAAAAGTAATACATTTATTCTGCATTTTTTAAGAGTACGTATTTAGCTCATAATAAGCTTTGCAGACATTTGGGGAAAGTTTACCTCATAAAACAGGCAAAATCTAACAGCTGCATACTAGCCAAGGGTTAAGTAAATATTGTTTAAAGTTATAATTTAAATACCAATTGTGATTAAGTATATTAAAAGTTTTGATGCCTAACTTAAATAATTGTATATCAGATGACATTTTAATCATAACCTCCAATTTGCAGGAATATTATGGATATCTTTTTAAATGTTCATTTGTTCACTCTCATCTTTCTAATCTAAGATGACTACCCTATAGCCAGTCATAGTATCATCTTTACAAGTAATACACTATTTACTATAACATTTATAAAACAAGTAAACTTTTCAGGTTACATCTTCTGGGAAGATGGCTCATAATTAGATCATTGTCTTAATGCGGATTTGCCAGAAAGCATGGCCTGGAAACATGGGCCGTTACTTTATCATAGGGCCTAGTTCCAGGGAAGCAAGAGTGAGAAAAACAGGGCTGAGGCAGAGTGCCATGGAAAGAGGGCACTATCCGATTACCGTTGATCGGTATCGAGCACAACAGATTGCTTGTCATAGGACTGTCTTCCCAGAGACTATGTAAATCACTGCTTCTCCAGACATTCCATAAAAGAAGGGAGAAGAAGTCACACGCCGGTTCTTACTTCCCACTGGAAGTTCTCCGCACAGGAATTTACTCTGTTGCTCCCCCAAGCTGGGCATGCATGGGTTATGATTGAGGCTTGGAGCCTCTTACGATTCAGAGGCTACAGGGAAGTCCTGGCCTGGAAGGTACAGGCCTGAGGAGAAGAAGTGCTGTTGCCTGTAGCCCTGAGAGACTGGTTCCACAGACA
Source organism: Antilocapra americana (assembly GCA_007570785.1). NCBI lineage: Eukaryota > Metazoa > Chordata > Mammalia > Artiodactyla > Antilocapridae > Antilocapra > Antilocapra americana. The sequence goes on along the minus strand of ML660765.1, from coordinate 21,839,693 downwards.
CAGCACAGCGTAGAAGAGTTCATGACAGCAGTGGCTAAGGTGAGACAAGAATGTCTGAGGAAGCATCAGGGAGTTGTCTTACGGAGTCACCAACTGTGTATCAATTTTCCTCACTTAAGAAAAAATTCAAAAAGTAACACAGATCTCTCATAGAAAAAAAAAATGATTTTTTTTCCCTTCAGAAATAAGGCAAATCTTACCAGTGACTCAGAGCTCTATTTATGATCTTAAAAAGCAGAAACTAATACAACATTGTAAGGAAACTGTAGCACAATAAAAAAAAAAGGAGAAAAGCTTTATAACTTTCTTCATAAGGAATTGTACACATTCCACATTCTCTTCTTTTATTTGCAAATCATAAATATTTCAAACATATAGTCAAATATTTCAAACATATAGTCAAACATATATTCAAACAGTCAATATTTCAAATCATAAATATTTCAAACATGTAGTCAAATATTGTCAAATTAATGTAACAACCATATACTCAGAATTCAGTTGAAAACAATATAAATGTACTCCCATGCTTGTTTAAAATTTTTATTTAAATGAATAAAATATTTGAATACAGTTGATATTCCTTTGGTAGTTATACCCAAATTCCATTTCCTTTGCAACATTATCAAAATACCCAGTAGTCTGAAGTTGATATTCCTTCTTGCTCTTATTTTCATGTATCTAGATAAATACAGGAACCTGGACAATATAAACAGCCCGCCTGCCAATGCAGGAGACATAAAAGATGCGAGTTCAATCCCTGGGTCAGGAAGGTGCCCTGGAGGAGGGCATGGCAATCCACTCCAGTATTCTTGCCTGGAGAATCCCATGGACAGAGGAATCTGGCAGGCTACAGTCCATAGTATCAGAGAGTCAGACACGATTAACTGACTTAACAGGCATGCACACAAACAATATAAAAATTAGTTTTTATTTTTAATATATAAAATGATTTGATATATTATCCTTGTGTAACTTGTTTTTTTGATTAAAAAAATTACATTTTGGAGAAATATCTGTACGGATACTTATAGGTCTAGTTCACTTATTTAACTTGATCTCTATCATTCTACTGTATAAATATTCAAAAACATATTGTTTGTTCATTAAGGGACAATTAGATTGTTTCCAGTATTTTGTGGTCAGTGTTGCATTGTGGACCTTATACATACTCCTGTGCACAGGTACAAGATTTCCTATAGGATATAAAATAGATATCCTGTTTCCAGTCTTGAGGATAAGAACGTGTTCATCTTTACTATATATTGACAAATTGCTCACCAATGTAGTTTGCTAAATAGGTTGTTATCCAACCAAACTTAGGTCAGCTTGCCCATGCAGTAAAGTTAATCTACTGACACAAGGTTGTGGTGAAGCAAAGTGTAGTGTTTATTGCAAGACACCAAGCAAGGAGTCCAGGCACCTAGTGCTTAAGAGACTCAAACTTTCCTGTGGCTTTCAAGGAAAAGTTTCTAAAGACAAGGTGAGCGAGAGGGGTTGTGGAGTGTAGGATCAACTCACAGCCATTCTGACTTGTTGGTGGTAAGGTAATCTGGAGTCAACATCATCAACCTTCCAGTTCCAACCAGTCTGGGGTCTACATACTTGCAGGCAGCACACAGTTAAATTCTTCCACCTGGTGGGGGTTTCAGTGTCTGCCAAACAGCTCAAAGCACATGGCTCAGAATATTATCTAAAGCCCTTGAGGGGGAACTAGAGATCCCTGAGTTTGTTTAATTGCTCAACCATCATTATTTTGTCTTGCTTGACTATTTTCCTTTCTTCCTCCATTTTCTCATTTCTCTGATTAAAATTATTCTTCAGAACTTGGAGAAGGCCAAGGAGGCTAGTTTTCCTGCAATCAAGAGATGGGTTGAGGAAATGGGGAGGGGTGTCCTGTCCTGGGAAAGCCCCATATAGGTTCCTGCTCAGTTATAGAATGGCATTTGGCTGCAAGTGTAAAAGAATCTAACAATTGATATGTTAGCAGTTCTCTTTGTCTTTTATTCGTGTGTGGTGACAGGATAGTTGCTAAAGCTCCAGCCATCCATTTTGAGTACAAAGAAGGAAGTAGAGTGGATAGGACAGAGACAGCAGAAGTTTTCACAGAAATAGTCCCAAAATATGTATCCATTGTCTCATTGGCCAGAAAAGCTTCATAAGGAGCTGCTGTCTGCAAGGTTGGCCGAGAGAAAGGGGACCAGTCATGACTGGGTCAGCATCATGCATCATCTTTTGGGCATCAGCTTTTTTTGTACTGCACAATACTGCATACTTATTCTTTAGGAAGGTAGACAGGCAGCTAACAATCAGTGTCTGCTACAGTGGTTTTTCAAGTTCATGGTCTTATTAGCAGACTTTTTGTTTTATTTTGGGGTATGTATGTGTGTCTTTTACATGTTTTAAAGCTTTTTATTTTAAGGCTTTTTTTTCTATTCAAGTTCTATATATCTGTTCTGTATTATATATAAACTCAATTGTTCACATTGGCATGCATTTTTCTAACACTGAAATAGTTGAGCATTGTTTCATATGTTTACTAGCCCTCTGAGTCTCTTCTGTGAACTGTGTTTATGTCTGTTTTGCTATTCTTCATCTGTTTGAGGAGCTCTTTATGTAGTCGAGATATGAAATATTTTACAAGTTGTATGTGTTGTAAATATGACATCTGTGACTAGTCTTTTAATTTTATTTTGATGTCTTTGTTGGATCATTGATTATTAATTTAATCTCATCAAATTATCAATGTTTTCCTTTCTGTGTCTGGGTTATGAAATTCTTTCTTATCCTAAAGTCATAAATTCTCCTATATTGTCCTTTTGTTCTTTACTTTTAAATTTAATTCATCTGCATTATATTCTCAGAAATAGTATAAGGCAGAAATTTTTATTTCTTCCCATGTGAATAATAGTTGTCCCAGCATCTTTTATTGAGATGGCTTTTTATTTCAAGCTCTGAATTGTAATTCCATGCCTTTCATATGCCAAGTTTTTACATATGTGTGCCTATTCCTATCTCTGGGTTTTGTTTTATTGGTCTATCAATTTATTCATGAAACAACACACAGCTTTATTAATACAATTTTAGGGTATCAATATTCAGTAGGAAAATATCAGTGACACATTTATACATTGCATGGGGAAATGTTAAGGTGTTGTATCAACCTCATTAGCAGCTGGCATACAGATATTCTATTGATTTTGGTACCTTGCTCTTGTAGTCAGAAACTCTGTTTAACTGTAACATTAATTCTAGTTGTTTAGTTGCAGGTATTATTAGATTTCTGTTCAAATAACCTTCAAATAATAAATATTTGATTCTTCCTAATTCACACAACTGTTATTTCTTTGTTTTTTCACCGGTTAGAAACTCTAGAGCAATGATGGTTACTGGCAGAGCTAATAAGTCTTATTTGCTTGTTCCTAATACCAATGGTAATGTTATAATGCCCAAACATTATCCTGGGATAAAGCATCCTCAACCATAATGTACTTTAAAAAAGTACTCATTTGATTTAATTGGTCAACACTTTAAGATATTTGCATGTGGATTCATAAGAAAGGTTAACCTATCATTTTTCTTTCTCTTATTTGCTTTTCTGGGTTGGGTATCTAAAATACATTAATCCCATAAAAGCAGCTTTAGAATTTCCCCTGCTTTTTTTTTTTAAATTTTCTTCACAAAAGAGGAAGTTTTCTATCCTTTCAAACCTGTCTATAAAATTGTCTGGACTTGATACCTTTATTTGTGATTGATTTTTCCTGCTGTCTCACTTTCTCTGGTGATTGTACACTCAGATAAAGTTTACTCTTTTTGAGTTAATTTAGGTAATTTAAATTTTTATATAAATTTTTTCATTTGCATTAGTCTTAAAATTTATTTAATAAAATTTAACAATTTTCTTAAGAAAATTTAGGGCATTTTAATTTGTACTATATCTGTAATTATTTTATTTTATTGTTAATATTACTTATTAATATCCTCTCTTCACATTACTGATCAATCTTTCTGAGGATTCTTTATTTTTATTACTCTTTGGAGGATCCATCTTTTGGTTTATTGATCAATGCACTTAATCAAGGACCTAATGATCTCCTTGTGGTATACAATCTTCATGATGTGGCCTCCATGATCACACCAAAATGGGATCAGAAAATGGAAAAGTGAAAGTGAAATTCGCTCAGTCGCGTCTGACTCTTTGCAACCCCATAGACTATACAGTTCATGGAATACAGTCCATGGAATTCTCCAGGCCAGAATACTGGAGTGGGAAGCCTTTCTCTTCTCCAGGGGATCTTCCCAACGCAGGGATCAAACCCAGGTCTCCCGCATTGCAAGAGGACTTTTTACCAGCTTCCCCAAGGGAAGACAGGGCACATAAATGATTTTTGTGTGTCAGGGCTAGAAGTGTCATAGATCACTCTGTCCACACCACCCCAACCCAGTTTAAGAGATCTGAGAAATGTATTTGAACTGCTGTCCTGGAAGAAAAAGGGAAAAGGAATCTTCTGTGACCACTTTACTCTATTTCTACATAAAGAATATACTCATCTTCTTCCCAGGGAAGACAGACTGAAGTCCCTTTGAGTGAGTGCATTCAAAATCCAAGATATTCAAGAAATGTGCAGTCTACTCCAACATGTGACTATTTGACTTCTCCTATAATGGAATCCTGTGAATGAAAGATAAGTTTGGGACTTCCCTGGTGGCACAGTGGATAGGAATCCTCCTGCCAATGCAGAGGACATGGGTTCGATCCCTGGTCCGGGAAGGTTTCACATGCCACGGAGCAACTAAACCTATGTACCACAACTGCTGAAGCCCATGCAATCTTGGGCTCTGCACCACAACTGCTGAGCCTGAGTGCTGCAACCATGAAGCCCTCATACCTAGAGCCTGTGCATCTCAACAGGAGAAGCCGCCGCAAGGAGAAGCCCACACACCACAGCAAAGAGTGGCCCCCACTTGCCATAATCAGAGAAAGCCCACACATGGCAACCAAAAGAAAGAAAGAAAGTGCTATTTAAAAAAAAGAAAGAGAAGTTTATCTTCACCATCACTCCCAAATACATATCTAAAAAAAATGGATTACAAATAAGATAATTATGATAAAAATCAGATTGATAAGGGAAAAATGGAGGACATGTAGAGGGACCTAATGCATACCTGTCTTTAACAACAGATCTCAAAAATCACTGCAGAATGGAAGCATCTGAAAGGTCACACATCAAAAGAGTTAATAGACCAGACCTAGAAGTAGCAAATGTCACTTGGATATATATGCCATTGGCTAAAACTCAGCTACATCATTCCAATAAAATTATAAGAAATCTGTGGAAGGAGTTTATCTATACACCAATAATGAAGAGGGGAAATGAATATTTATGAACTCTAGCAGTCTCTGTCACCTCAATGAAATGATCCTTTTATCATTAAGTAATTAACTTCTTTAACCCTAATAGTGATACCGCTATAAAGTTTTTTTTCTAATATCAGTATTACTCTGTCAGATTTATTTTGGTTGGTTTCTTTATGTAACCCTTTCATGCCATTATTATCACCTCATTAATTTCAATTTGCTGAAATTATTATATTTTAAGTGTATTTCTTGAAAATAAAAAAGTATAGCTTAAGCTTAGATTTTAAAAAATTCTAATCTGAGAATCTCTATATTTTTCAGGTGAAGTTAATCCATTTTCATTTTTACAAGTTTAATGCTTGGAACAAATATCTTTAAAGAATAAATCTATTTTTCAAAATTTATTACAAAATAAAGACAGTTTTCAGAAAAAAAAAAAAAGAGTTCATTACTTGAAAACCCTCCTTAAAAGAAATGCTGAAGTATGTGAGATGCAAGAAGCAACGCCAATGTTAAAAAAAAAAGTGGTAAACATGTTGATAAATCTTATTAAACACTGTAAAAAAGTGACTAATTTTAGAGTACTTAGAAACACTTAAAAATTTAAAATGTAGTGTAATTAAATATAGAAGTGGGACATCAACCTTAAAATATTTCAAATTAGTTGAATTTGGAGGAAACTAAAGAGAAATAGTTGTGGAAACTGTGGGCTACAGGAATAGATTTGGCAACAACTAATAAAGACAGAAGAAAAATCAGGAGTATTTTTGGGTGAAGCCCTTTCTCTAGCAGGACAAGAATCTAAGTAATTCTAGGTAATATAACAAGGTAGCCTAACAGCTCTGAAGAATTCAAGGTGTACAATGGCTCAAGCACAATAAAACTATTTTTCTCACAAAAAACAGACCAAGACAGCTTCAGGTTCCTGGGTGGAGATGAAAGAGATTTGGCCCCATGCAGTCAATCAAGGACCCAGGCAGAAGGTTTTTCTGTATCTTCCACAAATAACTTCCAAGGTCATGCTGAGCATCAACATTTAGCCAGTGCAAAAGAAATGAGCACACTGAGCCTTTCCCAATGCAGCTTAGCAGGAGGCACATGGTGCTGATGTGTCTCCAACTTAACATCATCAGTATGAGACGAATCAGGGTCATGTGCCTCCTGCTATGATGCAAAGAAAATGGAACATCACTTCGGTGACAAACTTGCCAAAAATGCTGAACCTGAATGTAATCCTGAGGAGGCATCAGATAAACCCAAACTGAGTCACAATTTTCAAAATACGTGACCTTTACTCTTCAAAAATGCCAAGGTCATTAAAGACAAGGAAATATTGAGGACTCTCAGATTGGAGGAAACCAAAGAGACGTGACAGCTAAACACAAAGGTTGATCAATTAATGACATTTGAATAATATCTATAGATTAGTTAACAGTTTTCTCAACATGAGTTTCCTGCTGTATAGTTGCTGTTGATCAGATGTTAACATTTGAACTACCTAAGTGAAGTAAATACAGGAATTGTTTGTAATATTTAATAACTTTCATGTGTGCTTACTCACTCAGTTGTATCTGACTCTTTAAGACCCATAGACTGTAGCCCACCAGGCTTCTCTGTCCATGGGATTCTCCAGGCAAGAATATTGAAGTATGTTGTCATCTCCTCCAGGGATCTTCCCAACCCAGGGATCAAACCCAGGTCTCCTGAGTCTCCTGCATTGCAAGCAGATTCTTTACAACTGAGTCACTGTGAAGTCCCAATAACTTTTATAATCCTGAAATATTTTTATTTTTAAAAATTGCTAATGAATAAGCAAATTAATTCCCATAGTGCTTCCACAAAGAGGGACAGTTGTTGTCTGACATAAAAAGGATTGTAAAGACCACTCATGTGCCACTACTCTTCATTTTTCATCCTATATCTAACCTCAGATATTCAGATGACACCACCTTAATGGCAGAAAGCAAAGAGGAACTAAAGAACCTCTTGATGAAAGTGAAAGAGGGGAGTGAAAAAGCTGGCTAAAACTCCACATTCGAAAAACTAAAATCATGGCACCCTGTCCCATTACTTCTTGGCAAATAGATGGGGAAACAATGAAAACAGTGACAGACTTTATTTTCTTGGGCTCCAAAATCACTGGGGATGAGGACTGCAGCCATTAGATTAAAAGATGCTTGCTCCTTGGAAGAAAAGCTGTGACAAACTAGACAGGATATTAAAAAGCAGAGACATCACTTTGCCAACAAAGGTCCATATAGTCAAAGCTATGCCTTTTCCAGTAGTCATGTATGGACGAGAGAGTTGGACTGTAAAGAAAGCTGAGCACTGAAGAATTCACGCTTTCAAATTATAGTGTTGGAGAAAACTCTCGAGAGTCCCTTGGACAGGAAGGAGGTCAAACCAATCAATACTAAAGGAAATCAACCCTGAATATTCATTGGAAGGACTGATGCTGAAGCTGAAGTTCCAGTACTTTGGCCACCTGACACAAAGAGCCAACTCATTGGGGAAAACCCTGAGGCTGGGAAAGATTGAGGGCAGGAGGAAAAGCGGGCAATAGAGGATGAGATGGTTGCATGGCATCATTTACTCAATGCAAATGATTTTGAGCACACTCTGGGAGACAGTGAAGGACAAGGAAGCCTGGCGTGCTGCAGTTCATGAGGTTGCAAAGAGTTGGACACAACAAAGCAACTGAACAATAACAACAAATATTAAATTATCATTAGATTAGCTACATCTGTGTTATCTTTTTAATAACTCATTTTGGAGTGTAGCTAACAAAAAAGTTTCCCTGAGAGTATAAAAGTTTAAACCCTCACAGTCCTGCAATAGTAGGCATTCAGATTACAACTTTAACAGCTTTCCAAGTTTCCACACTCTCTCATGTATGCCTCCAGCATTCCTCTTGGGCTCATTAGTGTCTGGAGACTCAGGGAAGTCCAGTCTGCCTCCAGGCATTAGCAATGGCAGAGTATCAATATGGAAGCTAGGTGATACCTGGGCTCTCAAATGCGTCAGATTCTAAGGTGGTATTGTCTACAGCAATCTTGACTAATCCTAATCCAGGATTATATTCAGTTTACAGAATTCTTATCCAAACAGACCAGGGTCCTTTGAATTAAAGGAAATGGAACAGTTGAGATTATGGCCAGTGCTGTTGAGCCCAAGATGATATGAGAACACATTTTATGTATAAATGATACAGGCTTAGCGAGAAGGTGTAGTGAAGACTCTCAGTTGAAAAGGATGGGCTACAGGAAAAGAGCTGGCAACTGTTCTCATTTTAAAAAGAAAATTTTAAGTGTATTCTCTGATGGAGCACTTTGTCTAGGTTGCTAAATTAGTTAGGGTATGCTAAACTAAGAGCCATAATAAGTTGACCCCAAATGCATAATGACACAAACATAATAGATGTGTATTCACATTTTTGAATTTTGTTATTGGTGTATAATCACTTTATACTAACACAGAGTTGTGTTAGTTTTTTGCTGTACAACAAAGTGAATCAGCTACGTGTATACATATATTCCTTCCCTCCTGAGCCTCTCTCCCACCCCACCCCCATCCAATCTATATAGATCACCTCAGAGCACTGAGCTGAGCTCCCTGGGCTATAGAGCAACTTCCTACTATTACCTATTTTACACATGATAGTGTATATATGTCAATCCTAATCTCCCAGTTTGTCCCACCCTCCCCTTCCCCTACTGTGTCCACATGTTCATTCTCTATATCTGCATCTTTATTTCTGTCCTACAAATAGGTTCATCTGTACCTTTTTTCTATATATGCACTAATATTCTATATCAGTTTTTCTCTTCCTGACTTGCTTCACTCTGTATGACAAACTCTACATCCATCCACATCACTATAAATGACCAAATTTCATTTCTTTATATGACTTAGTAATATTCCACTGTATGTATATATCACATCTTCTTATCCATTCATCTGTTGATGGACATTTAGGTTGCATTCATGTCCTGGTTATTGTAAATAGTGCTACAGTTAACATTGGGGTGAATGAATCTTTTTGAATTATGGTTTTCTCAGGGTATATGTCAGGGCTTCCTTGGTGGCTCAGCAGTAAAGAATCTGCCTGCAATACAGAAGCCACAGGAATTATGGGTTCAGTCCCAGGAAGATCCCCTGGTAGAGGACAGGGAAACCCACTCTAGTATTCTTGCCTGGAGAATCCCACGGACAGAAGAGCTTGGCAGGCTGCAGTCCATAGGGTCATAAAGAGTCAGACACGACTGAAACGACTTAGCACACATGCACGCAGGGTATATGCCCACTAGTAGTATCACTGAGTCATATAGTAGCTCTCTTTTTAAGCTTTTTATGAAACCTCCATAAAGAAAGAAAGTATTAATAACTCAGTCGTGTCTGACTCTTTGAGACCCCATGGACTGTAGCCTGCCAGGCTCCTCTATCCATTGAATTCTCCAGGCAAGAATATTGGAGTGGGTTGCCATTTCCTCCTCCTGGAAATCTTCCCAACCCAGGAATCCAATCTGGGTCTCTTGTATTGCAGGCAGATTCTTTATTGTCTGAGCCATCAGAAAACCTCCATACTGTTCTCCAATTTACATTCCAACCAATAGTGCAAGATGGTTCCCATTTCTCCACGTCCTCTCTAGCCTTTATTGTTTGCAGATATTTTGATGATGACCATTCTGACTGGTGTAAGGTGATACCCATTGTAGTTGTGATATGCTTTTCTCTAATAATTTTAGTGATATTGAGCATCTTCTCATATGCTTGTTGGCCATCTGTATGTCTTCTTTGGAGAAAGGTGTGTTTAGATTTTCTGCCCATTTTTTGATTGGGCTGTTGGTTGTTTTTTTTTTTTTTAATATATTGAGCTGCATAAGCTGCTTGTATGTTTTGGATATTTTATTTCTCTCATACATAAACAGACCAAGGAAACTGAAATTTTTAATGTGGCATTGAGATTTATTTGCCCCTTCGTTCATTCAGTGGTTCAAACTATAGACTTTTCCAGCTTCCACATATGCCTTCCAAGATCATCCTTTAGAAGTGAAAGGGAAAGGAGCTGGTCTAAAATCACATGGACCTGGTCTAAAAAATGACACACCACACTTTCTTTTAGATTCCATTGTCTAGAATTCAGTGGTATGGACATACCCAAAAGCAAGGAATGCTGGGCAATATTTAGTGGTTCAGAAATAAAAGAAAAGGTTGTAATGAACAGAGGTTAGCCTGTGTCAAAGACTTCTACATATGCATGCTTTGTAAACAATTAAATTTTTAGCATTTTTATCTAGGCTCAAGGAGAATTTAAAAAAATATATAGAAATATATATATGTACATATCAGAGTCTTTGTTCTCTAGAAAACTACAGAGATTTTAGATTTGGGGATATTGGAAGCCCTCTACTTTCCTCCTACTCTTCCTAAGGTGTGTGTGTGTGTGTGTGTGTGTGTGTGTGTGTGTGTGTGTGTATGTCTGTGTCTGTGTGTGTGTGTTAGTTGCTCAGTCGTGTCCGACTCCTTGCGACCCCATGGACTGTGGACCACCAAGCTCCTCTGTCCATGGGATTTCCCAGGCAAGAATACTGTAGTAGACTGCCATTTCCTTCTCCACTCCTGAGGTATAAGCTTTACTTTATGACAGATGGGGAGGAGGTCAGACTTAAAGTATGAAATGTGTGTTCCTTAAGAGTGTCATTCTCTATTGTGAGAACAGACCGCTGGAGAGTATTGGTGCTGCATCAGGTTGCAAACCTCCAACAGTTGGTTCCTCTTCACTACTTTTTTAAAATCCATCCTTCCTATCCTTCTGTAATTAATAAATGTTTGTGTAAAGTATTTTAAGAATCATGAAATGAACCCTTGCGAGAGCCATCAGATTCCCTTTGTTTTGTGGCTCCTTTTGGTTTCTTTCAGTTGATAATAAGAGAATCAAACCAAAGTAATTTATGCAAGGAATTTCTATGAAACAATTCAAAGCCTTCACAACTTTTAGAGAGAAAATGAATACCTTTTTTTTTTTTTTTTACTAATGTTAACCCCAAAGCATATCTTTATAGACTAAATACAGCATGTTGTCATAAGAATACAAGCAAACTGTGGGCTGTCTATACATTAAGATGCTAACTGGAAATAAATTCATTTCTGCAGCTACAGCTACTCTTTGTCTTTTGACTGTTCCACTTTTGAGATCCAAAAGTACATTGGATTCAGAATTAGAAGACAGTTCTAGTTCCTATTCTGCCACTCAGTGACTTGAATTTTGGCAACCTGCTTTCTCTCTGTAATTTATTCATCTGTAAAATGGGGATAATAAGAACTGCTGTGCCTCACCAGAATGTTACAAGGTAGAAATGAAATGCAATATATGACAACTTTTATATCACTATACAGATTACATTTTTACACGATCACTCATGGTCTTAAGATCAGAGTGACAAGAATCTGACCCAGGGTGTTTTCTTACTTCTGACATTACCTCATGCTCTTGGCCATGGTTGTTGACCTTCAGGGCACTGTGCCAGAGATACCTTTTTGTGTTTTTATTCCATTCCTGGTTTCCTGCTAGGATATGTTTTTTTACTTCTGTTTTTTATGAAAAATTTCATTCTTCAGCAAATGCACTTCAGTTGATTATGGTTTTTATTTTTACACCACCAGAGCTGTCATTTATAAATCCATTTTATTAAATTTAAAAAGAAATTCATTTCAAAATTATTAAATACTTTTAAAAGACCAGTACAAATACTCCAAAGATTTTCACAAAAAAAAGGAAATTCATTGCTATATCTTAGTTACAAAAAATTTTTGACAAAAGTGGTTAATATGAAAGGAAACATCATAATGAAGGAAACAGCTAAATTTCATAAGATCAGTGATAACACATAAAAATATGTACATATATCTAATTATTTATTATAATATGTAAAAGTATTTTAAAAAACAGTTTTCCATGCACACAAATGTTCCTTTATTTTCAGATCACTGCTGCAAAGTTACTGGTTTACTCAGACTTTCCCTAGGAAACAGCCACCATCTGCCTGATTAGTCTGTTTCCTTGGTATCCTGCCCATTCTCGCTATTTAAGTTTCTGCTCTATTTCGAGAAATGCACTCATTAGGATGGTCACATCTGTTATCATTTGAAAAGAAGTACACATATTCAAAAAACAAAATAGAACCTTGATATTTTATTAACTACAAACAGGAAAAGTCTCTTTTCAACTATCTTACTCTTAAATGCTAACAAAGGATAGTTTGATCTTTAAGGTCCCTCTGTCATATTCCATGAACCTGAAATAAAAAAAGAGTGTTTAGATAGTAAAATGACAACTCACACATTTTCATTATGTGCATACTGAGAAGCACATTAAAAATACCATCTATTAAAATTAGTTGACTGACTACTAGCATAGGATAACAAGTAAAACAGGAATATTTTCCTGTTCTTAGGACTATTTATATCTGGCTATCTCCTAAAACTGAAATAGTAACATACTAGAATCTTACATATATATGTATGTATACACACGTGAAGCAAAATATTCATTATTACAAAGTTCATAATATCACCCTATGATCAATGGGAGGTCTCCGACCACTGTCAGGATTCATGCCTCAGTGAACAATCATTCAAGAGATAACTAAAACAACAACATTATTTTACTCACACTAATAGCTGTTATAGCACTGTTGTTGAGTTGCTAAGTTGTGTACGACTCTTTTGTAACCCCCTGGACTGTAGCCCACCAGGCGCCTTTGTGCATGGGATTTCCCAGGCAAGAATACTAGAATAGGTTGCCATTTCCTTCTCCAGGGGATCTTCCCAACCCAGAGATCAAACCCACATCTCCTGCATCACAGGTGGCTTCTTTACCACTGAGCCACCAAGGAAGCCCAATTCGACCTATATTTCCCCTAAACTCTCTACAACATATGTTCCACATCCTCACACGGTTTGGTATTTTCATATTGTTTTCCTCTAATGTGTCCCAGGTCATGGGCCACATGTAAATATCTATCTCTTAGTTAGAATTCTATGATGTCGTTCCAAGATTCCTGGTCCCTGACATACACATATCTTCTTCCACTCATTCAGTCAAGAACTATGTGTTGGTGTGAAGGGATTCTACAGATGTAGGTAATGTCTCTAACCTATTGACTTGAAGATTGGGAAAGCACTCTGGTGGGCCTGAACTGATCATATGAGACAGAGTTTTTCTTTGCTGATCACAGAAGAGGAACTCAGAGAGGTACATTTTGACTGGCCTACAAGACAGCAAAAGGTTGTAAATAGGGCCATGCAGCTGGGGATAGAGGTCAGCCTCTAGCAGCTAAGAGCAGCCCACAGCTGGATGCCAGCAAAGCAGGGTCCTCAGTCCTGCAACCACAGACACTGAATTTTTCCAACAACCTGAATGGGCTTGGATGAAAACCTGAACCCCAGATAAGAAGTGCAGACTCGAGCAACACTTTGATTTCAGCCTGATGAGACCCTAAGCTGAGAATCCTGTCTTGTTGTGCCTGGACTTCTGACCTAGAGAACTTAAAAGTTCCCTTTGATCTGGCCACTCTCATGACCTCGTTTTTTTGTTTTTTTTTTTTAATCAAGGAAAAAGGATCTTCCAGCCTTGGCAGATATATTTTGAGCAAGTTTCCAGGTTGTAATTAGGGGGGGAAAGTCAAAGAACATGTTATGAAAGTGATAACATGGTACAATGAATTAATAATACATCAAGGCAGAAACAAAGTTGTTTAAAAAACATTCTGATAGTATATTTCCCCTGATCTTCACCACTGAGTACCAGAAGATTTTCCTTTCTTTTCTTTTTTAATTTATTATTATTTTTGACTGTGCTAGGGCTTTGTTGCTGTGTGCAGGCTTGCTCTACTGGCAACAAGTGAGGACTACTCTTCATTGTGATGGGCTGCCACCGTTTGCAGATGATGCGATTGTGTATATAGAGTACCCAAAGATGACATACCAAAATTAATCTAAGATGAATTGTAGAGCTAACTGTGAAAGCGAAATTATTAAGCTTCAAGGAGAAAACATAGAAGAATATCTTCATGTCTTTGGAGTAGGCAAAGATTTCTTAAGTGAGACAAAAAGATGATAAACTGAAAGAAAAAAAAGATGCATTGGCCTCCTTTAAAGCTTAAAATTTTATTTATCAAAAGATGCCATTAAGAAAGTAAAAAGGCTAGCTAGAGAGTGGGAAAATGTACTTGCTGTTTATATGATTAACAAACATTTTACAAATTAAAAAGAAAATGACTGATAGTTCAATAATTGAACAAAAGACTTAATAAGGCACTTCACCAAAAGTATTTCCAAACAGGCAATAAAATATGAAAAGGCAAACAACTTAAATATTTGTCAGGCTAATGCAGATTAAAACCATGAAGTGACAACATTATATCACCAGCATTGTTAAAATTAAAAACAGACAGTATCAAGTGCTGCTGAGAATGTAAATTGGAACAACCACGTTAGAAATGTTTGGCAGCATCTACTAAAGCTGAATATATGCATACCGTATGTTCTAGGAATTCCATCCCTTGTTATAAACTCAACAGAAATGTAAATATATGTTCAATATGAGTAAAATGCTTATTAGAAGACTAATTATAACAGCCAGAAACTGGAAACAAGCCTCCATCTACAGTGGAATAAATAATTGTATGTTCATACCATGGAACACTAATGGCAATAAAAATAAATGAACTACAACAACATAAATGAATATCACAAACAAAATGCTGAGTAAAAGAATCCAGACATTAAAGAGAATATACTGTATGAGTTTATTGATACAAGTTTAAAATAGGCAAAATGAATCTGTGGTATTGGATTCAAATTAATGGTTACCGCTGGGTAAGGAGTGTAGGAACTGGAAATGGGTTTCTGGGATTCTGTCATTGTTCTATTTATTGACCTTGTCACTGACTATGCAGGAGTGCTCATTCTGTGAAGTCAGTTTAGTAGTAGTTATTTGTATGAGTTTGTGCATGCTAAGTCACTTTAGTCATATCCAACTCTGTGACTCCATAACCTGTAGTTCGCCAGGCTCCTCAGTCCATGGGATTCTCCAGACAAGTATATTGGAGTGGGTTGCCATGCCCTTCTCCAGGGAATCTTCCCAACCCAGGGATCGAACCTACATCTCTTGCAGCTCCTGCAGTGCAGTTGAAATCTTTACCACTGGGCCACCAGGGAAGCCCCAGTTATTTTTATACCTCCATGTATGTAAGTCAGTAATATCTTATTAAAAAGCAAAACTAAAACATTGTCCATCTCACCACCAAAAAAACTTTAATAGAATAGCACTTCACTTACCTGTCTCTATGTATCTGAAAAAGTAGAATAAATGAAAACTTACACTTCAAAGTTTGTTAAGCTGGGAAACGTAAATCAAAACCACAATTTCATTAGAATGGCTCTCATGAAAAAGAACCCAAAGAACAAATGTTGGTGAAGATGTGGAGAAAAGGGAAACTTCATACACTATTGATGGGAGGAATATAAATTGATGCAGCCATTGTGGAAAATATTATGGAAGTGTCTCAAAAAACTAAAAATAGAATCACTGTGTAACCCAACAATTCCATTCCTAAGTATTTGTTGCCTAAGATCAAACCAAAAAAACTCCCACTAATTTAAAAAGACATATGCACTCTAATGTTCGTAGAAGCATTACTTACACTTGCCAAGATACAGAAGCAATCTAAGCGTCCATCCACCAATAAGAGGATAAAGAAGATGTGGTACATATATACAATGGAATACTACACAGCCATTAAAAAGAATGAACTTTTGCTATTTGTAACACCATGGATGGCCTTGGAAGGCATTATGCTACATGAAACAAGCCAGACAAAGACAAATACTCTATGATATTACTTATACATGGAATCTAAAATTAGCAAATATAAAAATCCACCTGTCAATGGAGGAGCCGCAAGAGATGCAGGTTCAATCCCTGGGTCAGGAAGATCCCCTGGAGGAGGAAATGGCAACCCATTTCAGTATTCTTGCTAGGATAATCCTATGGATAGAGGAACCTGGGGGACTATCGTCCATGGGGTCACAAAGAGTGAGACACAGCTGAGCAACTGAGCATACAGGAGTGAATATAATAAAAAAAAAAGTGACAAACTAATATAGAGAATGAACTAGTAGTTGTCAATGAGAAGCTGAAAGTGGAGAGGAAAAATATAGAGGTAGGGTATTAAGAGGTATTATACAAAATATTAGGTATAAAATAAGATACAAGGGCATATTGTAAAACATAGGGAATATAGCCAATATTTTATAATAACTATAATAGGGTTTAACCTTTAAAAATTGTGTAACACTATACTGTATGCCTATAGCTTATATAGTGTTGTATATCAACTATATACTTCAATAAAAATAATAAAAATAAAATATACTTGATAAAGAACTATTAGAAACTTTTTAAAAAGATTGTTAAGCCCATTGCTAAACTTTAGATAAAACTATACAAGTACTACATATTCATTTGAATAAAAAACATTCTAGTAATATATAGATATTACACACAGATGCACACAGTTTCATTCTTTTGTAGTACCAAAGATAATTACTTATAATTAATCAATATCTGGACATTAATTTATACTTTAAACATGTGACTAAGAATATTATCAAATTATGTGATTAACAAAGATTGAGGAGGAGGTTTGGCTTGTCAGTGATAATTAATTTTCTAATTGGATGTTCTAAAACATTTGCAGATGACATGATCCTCTACATAGAAAACCCTAAAGACTCTACCAGAAAATTACTAGAGCTAATCAGTGAATATAGTAGTTTCAGGATACAAAATCAACACACAGAAATCTCTGGCATTCCTATACACTAACAATGAGAAAACAGAAAAAGAAATTAAGGAATCAATTCCATTCACCATCAAAACAAAAAGAATAAAATACTTAGGAGTATTTCTACCTAAAGAAATAAAACATTAAAGTGATAGTAGTCCAGAAGTGATTTGACTACTAATTTATGCTAGAAGCCATTCAAGTCTAAGGTCTGAATAATTAAGAACAAAGTATATAACCCAAGGTCATCCGTGTCTAAAAATTTCAAAAAATAGGATGTGACACTAATATTTAATGTGCAAGATAAAGCAGCAAGTGAATTATAATAGAGTTATAGGTGCCATGTTAGTTTTCTATTGTTGCATAAGGAATTGTCACAAATTTTGCAGCTTATAAAAGGAACAGATTGACTTGTCATGGTTTCTGTTGGTCCAAAGTCCAGGTAAGAATTAACTGCACCCTCAACTCAGGCTCTGACCAGGCTGAAATCACAGGGGCAGCTGGAGTTCTGACCACATCGGAAGCTCTGGAGTCCTATTCCAAGCTCACTGGTTATTGGCAGCACTCATTTTCTCACCATCGCAGGAACAAGTTCCCTGCTTTTTTTGCTGGCCATCAGCTGGGATCTGTTCTCAGCTTCTGGTGGCTCTCCACCATTCCCTGCCGCTTGGCTGTCTCCATGATATGGCAATTCTTCAAGGTCAAAAGGAGAATTTGTCCCTTCAGTCAGCTTTGGTGGAGTCGTATATAACATAACCTAATCGAGGAAGTGACTATCCAGCCATATTCATAGGTCCTGTCCACACTCAAAAGGAGCATCTGCAGACCAAGGAGTGTGATTACTAAGGGTCATTTTAGAGCTCTGCTTACACAGGTGCATGTTAATCACATATGAATTTCCAACATAAGAAACACATTTAATGAATTTAAAAAACCACTCTGTTACAAGGAGAAGATTAGAAAGGAATGTGAGAGATATATTTAAAGAAGGAGGAAGAGGAGGAGAAATTGTGTTTTGCCAACAAAGGTCCATCTAGTCAAAGCTCTGGTTTTTCCACTAGTCATGTATGGATGTGAGAGTTGGACTGTAAAGAAAGCTGAGCAGTGAAGAATTGATGCTTTTGAACTGTGGTGTTGGAGAAGACTCTCGAGAGTCCCTTGGACTGCAAGGAGATCCAACCAGTCCATCCTAAAGGAGATCAGTCCTGGGTATTCATTGGAAGGATTGATATTGAAGCAGAAGCTCCAATACTCTGGCCACCTGATGTGAAGAACTGATTCATTTGAAAAGACCCTGATGCTGGGAAAGATTGAAAGCAGGAGAAGGGGACGACACAGGATGAGATGGTTGGATGGCATCACCGACTCAACGGACATGAGTTTGAGTAAACTCCAGGAGTTGGTGATGGACAGGGAAGCCTGGCATGCTGCAGTCCATGGGGTCACAAAGAGTCGGACATGACTAAGTAACTGAACTGAATGTTAAAAATACATAAGCAAAACAACATAAATGTAAAATGATAGAAATTTAACATTATAATCCTAAAGTACAATATACAATTTTAAGGTGGAAAGAAACCATTTGGATTACTAATATTTGTACTTTCTATCCTAAAATAGCTCATCTTAAGATAAATAACTCATGCAAGCATGTTATTGAATTTTTCTAATCTCCTACAAAAAGAGTTGCTCTAGAGATCATTTGCAAAAAGACAGGAAGAATTTTTTGTAGCTAACACATCTGTGAAACATAAACTGTCATTGAATTTGTTTAATAACTTCAAGCATTTTATATATATCCACAAGCATTTACACATATTCTAGAGCTTAAATTGTATTCAGCATTTCTAAAATAAAATGCAGCATTTTCTTCCCTGAAATTCCTGTTCTTTCCGGATTGGTCTATTTCCATTCATGGCATCACCATCCCCCTAGTCACTAATAGTAGAAACTTCAAGTCATCTTACATGCCCTTCCCTAAATTATTCACATAACAAATAGTGTCACTAAGTTATATTATTCCCCTTATTCATTAAATAAACATTTAGCAAGGACCAGCTGTCTTTAGGCACCATGCCAGGCACCAAAACTGTCACAATGAGTAAATCATAACTCCTGTTTCTAGGAAAGACCACAGGGCCCAGTATAGTGGCTTTTCAATGTTTTCTTTAATTTCCATAGTCACTGCACTTGCTTTATGTCAAAAGCCTCCTAAATACTTGTCTCGCCTCTAACTTCTCCTTATGCTTGCTTTGTCCTGCATACTGCTGCCAGATGAATAATTCACTCATTCAGTGGCACTTCTGTTAGACACTTGTCTATGTGCTAAGACTACAGCAATAAACAAGACGGCCAAAGTCTCTGCCTTCAGGGAGCTGTGTCTAGCTCAAGTAGGAAGATGCATATGTCAAAGTGTATATCATACAGTATCAAGGAGCCACAATTATTCTATAGAGCCTCCTTCACTGTGTCATTCCGTCTCAATCTTCATCTGCATTTAATGCTTAAAAAAAAAATCAGTCCTTAACTTTTTGGGCCTTCCTCAATGTGCTTTTTCCTCCTTTTCACTGCTCTTTTTTTTTTTTTTTAAATAAATCATCCCTTCTAAGTTCTTTGTTTTACTGCTTGCATGCCCATGCCTATCTTTCTTCTCCCTTCTGGCTTCCTTCTTCCTTCTACCTGACTCTATCTAAGCATTCTCTCATTAACTGACTGATTCAACCCAAGATGTTTTCCCTCTTCTGACCTACCCAGAGTAAAGCTCATATTTTCTGGTATTATCGTTAGTTCCTTTTTTGAAAGTATATACATGTCTCACATTCCTACCAGGTCCCCCTGCTCCTTGAGGGTAAAACTGTTTCTTTTCTGTCTCAGTATGTTCAATACCAATTTTAATGAAACTAGAAATGAAATATTCTCTCTTTCAGAATTGATCCCCTATTCAATACACAGTCCCTTTAGACAGCAGTCACTGTTGGATAATTAAATCATTTATATATAATTTTTCCTCAGAAAAAATGGAAGGATACTTCATGTAAAAAAATTAATTGTAAAAATTAATTATGTATTGTAATCACTAATACAAAAGTAAGAAGATTGTGGGAAAAAAGTCCTGATAACTTCCTGTAGGAAGTCTATCAAAGTAACAAGACTTCCGTATCCAATCTATTTTCTTATTCCGCAGAGTGTATTCTTTCCAAAATTTTGTCATCTCCAGAGCACCATCACTTGACACCCTAGTCACTCATTCCATGATATCTATATTGAGCACTAACTCTGCTCTAGGCATTGTGCTGAGCATTTTATAAATATTGTCTTCAAACCTTACCCCTGTCCTAAGATAGCCACTAGTCCCCAGTTCACATAAAGCAGCCTTCCATTTCCAGCACTACGGCAAGCTATATCTGAAAAATCCTCTGAAAGAACACACAAAAAATGCTTGACAAATTATCTCCTTTTGAACACGTAACTGAGCTTACAAGAAAGTAGAGGAAATTGACCTAGAGGTCAAATGTGAAGAGGAAATTAAAAATTAGAGCTTAAAATGTGAACTGCTGGTGGGGTTGTCTGAGGGAGGGTGCAGGAGGGGTACTCACTTGCTATAAGCATAGATATGGAGGGGGCACGACTTGGGTCAGGTAGGGTGGAGGACTTAGAACTGAAACCTTCCGCAAAAAGATGGACTCACTGCCACTCAGGGAAAGGCTGACGTGGAAAAAATAAATCCAGTGTACTAGGCAACAGAAAGGCATGTCATCGCCCTGCAATCTGGATGAGAAAACAGTCTCCCCAGAATTTACCTCAGAGCAGCTCTCAGATTTGAAATTAGATGTTTCACTCTCTGCAGGGCCTGAAAACTTTTGAGCCAAGAAATTCCCAGCCTCAGTGCCCACTCCCTGCCTCTTATTTGTCTAAGGCCTGCTCTCTTCTCCCTGTGTGTCCATTAATATCAAAGCTAATAATACACATGGGGAGTTTGCAGAAGCAAACACCAAATCAGTCTATAAAATGATTTCTCTATCCATGGCAATATTTTTTTTTTAGAATTGATTTTATTTGGGTATTTCTATAGCCACTCCAGTTTTCTTTCCTTTGGTTAGTGTTGGCATTGTATATTTTTTCTATCCTTTTCCCTTAAAACTATCTTGTTGTTTAAAGTGGACTTCTGGGAGATAATGAATAGCTGTATGCCTATGTGTGCTCAGTTGCTTCAGTTGTGTCTGACTCTTTGAGACTCTAGGGTTAGGTCTTGCTTTTTATCCAGTCTATCAATTTCTGACTTTTTATTAGGATGTTTAGAATTGAGGAAACACTCTACAGGTCTCTAGAACTGTTGATACAGTTCTCGCCTTCTTGATACTATGCAGGGTCAACTCCAGCCTCCTTGACCTTTCCACATTTCTGGTTCCACCTCTTTACCTCAAAAAAAAAAAAAAAAATTGCCAGTCTCCTCTTGTGTGCCCTTTTCCTAGAGCTCACCTTACTCATTCCCCATCTCTCAGGATTCATTGTCTTTGTTGCTTAATGTTTCTTGTCTTTTAAAACTGTTGCTACATTATTTTGTCCAGAAATTTAGTTGTTTCGGCAGGAGGATAAATATAGTCCCTTTTACTTCATTTTACCTACAGGTGAAAATACAAAGTATTCTAGAAGTATACACAATACAGGGTTACCATAAATAAAGCTTCCATTGCAATGCACTCACAATCCAAAATTATAAAACACATAAGGAAATAATCCATCGTGAGTTGGTCAACACATACAAGAGATAGCAGGCTTAGATTCAAGAACTTTAGAAAGTAGAATTATTAGATATTGACTATATTTCAATATATTGACACCACCCTTATGGCAGAAAGTGAAGAGGAACTAAAAAGTCTCTTGATAAAAGTGAAAGAGGAGAGTGAAAAAGTTGGCTTAAAGCTCAACATTCAGAAAACTAAGATCATGGCATCTGGTCCCATCACTTCATGACAGATAGATGGGCAAACAGTGGAAACAGTGGCTGACTTTATTTTGGGGGGCTCCAAGATCACTGCAGATGGTGATTGCAGCCATGAAATTAAAAGACACTTACTCCTTGGAAGGAAAGTTATAACCAACATAGATATCATAGTAAAACGAAGAGACATTACTTTACCAACAAAGGTCCATCTGAGTGCCAAAGAATTGATGCTTTTGAACTGTGGTGTTGGAGAAGACTCTTGAGAGTCCCCCAGACTTCAAGGAGATCCAACCAGTCCATCCTAAAGGAGATCAGACCTGGGTGTTCATTGGAAGGACTGATGTTAAAGCTGAAACTCCAAACTTTGGCCACCTCATGTGAAGCATTGACTCATTGGAAAAGATCCTAATGCTGGGAAGGATTGGGGGCAGGAGGAGAAGGGGACGACAGAAGATGAGATGGCTGGATGGCATCACCGACTCGATGGACAGAGTTTGGGTAAACTCCTGGAGTTGGTGATGGACAGGGAAGCCTGGCGTGCTGCGATTCATGGTGTCACAGAGTCGGACATGACTGAGAGACTGAACTGAACTGATATTTCAAGTAACTCAGGATTTTTTTTAAAAAAACTGGGAAAAGTGACAGTCTCAAATAGTATACTGGAGAAGGAAATGGCAACCTACTCCACTATTCTTGCCTGGAAAATCCCATGGCAGGGAGGCCTGGCAGGCTACAATTCATGGGGTCAAAAAGAGTCTGACACAACGGAGCAATTAAGTGCACAAATAGTACAAAGCAACTTTGAAAGATATCAAATAGAACTTCTAGAACTAAAAATATAGTCTTTGAAGTTACATGTATATTGAAGTAGAAGTTTGTTAAGTTTGATTTGCCTAAGATCACTCTACTTGTATGTGGTGGATTTGTAAAAACAAGGCCCAGAATCTTTTTGTTATACTGTATTCTGAATTTAGTGGGAAAATGAATAAGCAAAGAGGGCTTTCTGTTTATAAAGTCTCCTCCAGTCTTCTGATTTTATATTAACTAATTTTTGAGTCATTGATAATGAAATTAATTTAGCATCTTTATAATTGTGACCATAAAAAGAAGCACTAACACACATGCTTTAGGCTAGCTTAGCTCATTTTATTGAACTGAAACTTGAATTAAACTGGGCCTGCTCTGTTTCAGCTTCAGACCCATGTCAATACATCCAAAATAAATATAGATATAACTCTAAAATTAAATTATGCATATTCCAATCACCCTTCAAAATTTCATTAAAACCTTTTTTACATGTCTCACTTTCCCTCAAAATCCTTTTTCTGCCTAATAAAATGAACCAATCAACAATAACAAACACAACGCTCCTCCCTGCCTCCATATTGCTTTTCCCCTTATTCCTTCTTTACGATGACATGTCTCTATTATATTAAATCTTATTTTGTTCCTCTCATTTACATCTTTGTGACATACTTGAAAACAACTTTTATTTTTCTTGGTCCTTCCACCTCACTGTATACCTTTTTTTCTTTTTTTCTGAAATAGAGATGAAAATAAACATTATTTAACTTCTGGCTTGAATCACCCACAAAAGGGTTCTGGCTTGGCAACTAACCATACCACACCCACTAGCCCTTTCCTCCTGTTCTTTTAACTAACATTTTTGCCGAAGTGAATCCTGATAAAAAATGAAGCTATATGATTAGAAAAAGTTGAGTGAGAATTCAGTACAAATGTAGCTTTAATGTATCTAAAGCTGTTTGTCTTAGTTCATTTCAAATCAAAGGATATTTGAATCTTAGAATTGAAATAGATATTAGAGGATATATATATATATATATATATATACACATGTATATGTTAATTATTTTATGTATTTTGGTCCTCAGTAATTTAAATGCCATGGTGTTTTTATTTTATATTCTTAATTTGCCTTAACAGCTTGAATAATAGTGAAGAGAAAGACCCTTTGTTAACAAAAGAAATAATAAATAGCTACAAAGCTATGACATAATGTCCTAAAAGTTGGGGTGTGATATTGACTCATAACAACTAGTCAACCACACTAATGGAACGTTATAATGCAACTTCAGTCTAATGAAAAGATATTGTGTTTTTAAGAATGTTTGGTAGATGTCTTCAGATCCATTTGTACTGTCCTCCTTTCCGGCTTTTCCTTCATCTTGGCTTGTCAAGGGTTATTTCTGAATGCTTGGGACATTTATTACTAGTTGTTTTCTGAGGTGAGCCCTTCTCACCTCTTGCTGGAAACTCTTCCCCCACTGTTCTAAGGATCTTTATATGAAGTGAGGTATAAATCACTAATCAAAGTTCAAAATGTTACACTTTTCTTTTAATTATGAAACTTGTCAGATATACATTAAAGTAGAATGAATAGGATGATAAACCTCAAGTGCCATCATCAGTCAGCTTCAACAAGTATTGAAGTTTTTTATATTTTCTAAAATCTATTAAAAGGATTCACATTAATTTAAAGGAGCTCCTCCTGTAGTCTGCATGCCTAACCTAGATTATAACTGTGAATGTATTCTGTCTGTAAAGGGAATCACGATCCACTCAGAGGAAATGGAATGCACAAAGCTTGTCTCTTCTACAGAAGACAAGAAGTGGTTCCTTCTTTTGTTCAAAAATAGTGTTTTACTACCAAAGACCTCTGTTTAATTTTCAAAAACTGTGGTGCCAGAAATCTTTTTTAGACACACAAAATTTTAGCAAAATTTTGTAGGAGTCCTCATGTTTCCCAAATATTTAAGGAAGTTTCTCTTTTCCTCCTTGGCATTTTCACTCCAATGTGGGTGTTTGTATGAGGTAGAAGAAGGAAATGGCATTTCAAGAAGGTTAATCTTGATCTCCCATTATGCAAATGTTTAAATATGATAGAAGCGTTCCCTGAAGGCCTAAAATAATTAAAATATGAGAATCTTAATGGTACGTCCTCCTTTTTAAAAAATTTTATTGGAGTATAGTTGATTTACAAGTTATTTCCTACTTTTAATAATACCTCATTCTGAAAGTCGAAGATTTTTTAAAAGCAGGGTGAATGTGTAAGGGGAGGAAAAGCAAAGACAATAATATGTGTACGAAAGGAGGAAGTTACATTTAGAGAGAGAGAGAGAGGAAGAAGGTGGATTACTACTTTACTCCTTATTCCAAAACAAATTTCAGATGAATTAAAGATTTAAACAACATGGAAAATGAAACCATTAAAGTACCAGAAGATAACTTGAGAGAGTTTCTAAAAATAGTATTATAATGGAGAAAGTTTTTTTAACAATGACAAAAATCCAAAAACCATAAAAGAACCCAACTGGATCACAAGGCCCTATTTAGTTATCAGGTGGATCGGAATTAATTTTCTGCCAAATGGGAACAGAGTTGTTAAAGACTAGCTTGGAGAAGTTAGTATTCATTGCTCAAGCAGGATATATTGCCCTTCTGAAGAAGTCATGATTCAGTTAGCAGGAAAGGAGGTATAAGTTTATGGATAAACAACTAACAAGATTTGCCATAAGCACTGTGTCTGTTCTGTGCAGAATCCTTAAGCTTTGCCATAACATTACCTGATTTTATCTTCTTCTAATATTTTAATAACTCGATGACTAAGCAGTAAAGAATCCGCCTGCAATGCAGGAGATGCTGGAGATGCAGGTTCAATTTCTGGATTGGGAAGATACCCTGGAGGAGGAAAGGGCAACTCACTCCAGTATTCTTGCCTGAAAAATCCCATGGACAGAAGGAGCCTGGTGGGCAATATAGTCCATAAGGTTGCAAAGAGTTGGACAGGACTGAGCTTTTAATTAAAATAAAAGTAAAAAAAAAAAAGGATGCCATTCCAAAAATTAATAAAGTATATAACATAAAATATTTGCTAAGACAGAATATGAGACTAACATAAAAGTTTATTTTAAATAATACTATTGTTATAACATGAAACAACATAATGAAGACTATAAAACAGCAAATTGTTTTAGATGAAAATAAATTACAGATTTTTATTCCTTTAATAAATTTCAGAACTTTTCTTCACATCAGATGAACAATATAATATGAAATGTTTACAGCTGCAAGATATAGAGAGGGAAAAACAAATGTAACCATGTCATCTTCCAATAATTTAAAAGCTAAATAAATATATATCACCTAAGAATAAGATTATATGAGCAGCATATTACCCATGACTTCAATCAGAAAGCTCAGGAAATAAGATCATCAGTACATAATTCATTTAAAAAACTTAAGGCCAAAATCATCTCTTGGTTTGGTTAATGTAAATATTAAGTCTGGTTACTTGAGAAATACAAAATTTTAAAACATTTATCTATTTTTAATTGGAAGATAATTGCTTTACGATAGTGTGTTGGTTTCTGCCATACATCAACATGTATCAGCCATAGGTATACATATGTCCCCTCTGTCTTGAAACTCTCCCCCACTTCCCACCCCATCCCATCCCTCTAGGTTGTCACGGAGCACTGGGTTTGAGCTCCCTTGTCATACAGCAAATTTCCACTGGCTATCTATCCAACATTACACTCGGTAATGCACATGTTTCAATGCTACTCTCTCAGTTTGTCCCACCCTCTCCTTCCCCACCTATGTCCACAAGTCTGTTCTTTACATCTGCATCTCCATTATGCCCTGCAGATGGGTTCATCAGTAACATCGAGGATTGCACAATTTTAAACAAATCAAGCTATATACAGAAGTCATAAATTTTTAACTACTAGGAAAATAATATGGTATTATTTTATAACAATATTTAATAATAATATAGTATTATTAAAAATAATACTATATTTTTCAACTGACTGTTTTGATTTTTCAGCAAAAAATTCTTGGCCAGCTTTTCTAGTTGGTTCAAGCATGTCAAAAGTATTGAAATTTAATGGATATCCTTTTTATTAGCTAAGACTTAAAAAGTATTTGTACCAAATAATAAAAAGTATACCAAAGTACAAATTCAGAAACCCTCATAACCTTTATAATTCATTAATAAACAAAGCAAATGGACAGATGGCAAATTTGAAAATATAAAATTAGTTTTTAAAAAAATTGGATCATACTCTACATGTTTTTATAACCTACTTTATTCATTTCCTGTTATATCATGAATATATTTCCTTGTCAATAAAGTTTAGTTCTAATACCTCAGTCTAAAAGAAAAAAAATTCCCATTCCAAACAAAAACATAATTATCTATGCTATCTATTATTATGATGATGATTGCTCAAATTCTGTAAATAACTTAATGCATTTTGACCTAACTATGGCTATGTAGACAGTTATGTAGATAATTCAGATTTTAAAGCCTTTCATTCTTCAGTAATCTTCATAATCTTATGAAAGATATTTTTGTTATACCATAAGGTAAAAAAGCTTATTTATAATTCAGATTTTAAGCTATATAAACTTGTAGCATTCTCAATCCATTAGCATAATCCTAATCACCATTATTTTTCACTATATTTGACTCTACTTGTTATAGGCCCATCACTTTTATCAGTCAACTTTGCTTCAGGAACAAATGATCCTAGAAATCATTTAACTTCTTCCTTGCTCACATTACATATTGACCGACAAGTTTGCCTACAGTTTTACTCCATATATATTTTCATTTTCATTTTCTGGAACCTTGACTGGAAACAGTCTCTATGTAGAACATTCTATTCTTATTAACAATGAGAAAGACCAAGACTGTTGGTAGAAATATTCAATGGCATGTGTGGCTTCTGTTTACACATCATTGGCCAAACTAAGTCACATGACCAAACCTGACAAAATGCTAGGAGAGTATACTCCATTGGACATTGGGCACTGCAAGTCCCATGGCAATGGGTAGGGGCACATAACCAGCTTACAGATAAGCAGGGAGCAACTCAGGAGGAATACAATCTACCAGTCCTATTCTTTTGGGCTTAACATACTGGTGTCATTTTACAAAAGCCTTTGTCATCTTTGCTTCTCACTTTCAGTCAGTTCCAAAGTCTCTCCAATTCTTTCCCTGGAGTACTGCTTGGTTTGAAGATCAACCTAAGAAGAATCTACAATCTAAGACAAGTTAGAGAATACTAGTGGCAACATGGTTGCTGTGAATGGACTCCAACAAATAGTTTCACAAAAAGTACATCTTAATCACTGAAAGAATTTACAGATGTGATTCTAGACTCCCTGATAAATTGGATGAGTTGGTATAATGATGATAACAGAAACCAGAAGATAGATGTTGGATACACGTTCTGATTAGAAGAGTACTGTAGTGTAGGGTGACTTTGGCAAGTAGTTTATACTTGGGGACTTTGGCTTTCCCATTTACTAAATGGAACTAGTAATACCATTTCTATAAGGCTACTGACCTATCAGTATATATCTTAATGAGGTAAGATATAACACAGAGTAGAATTTTTAAATATTAGCTCCTTCTTCTATTAAGGAAAGTTTTCAGAAATATACAATAAATGTGTCAGTGCCTAACAAAACTTTAGGAAACATCATCAACCAACTGCCTAGAGTTTAGAATGAAAACAATGACTAGTTATGTTCACCAAGAAGAAATTCACAACAAGACATATCAAACTCTCCTTCATCTTGTTTTGTTTTTTAAGATTATTAATATGATAGGTAGAAAAATGCTGTAAAGATTCTTTTTGAAATTAGCAAGATTTATTCAAAATCACTTATAGTACACATACAAATAAGATAAAGGTGGGTTAAGAGGATTTATTCCTTGTTGAACAAACTAAGATCATGGCATCCGGTCCCTTCACTTCATGGCAAATAGATGGGGAAACAGTAGAAACAGTGGCAGATTTTATTTCTTTGGGCTCCAAAATCACTGCAGATGGTGACTGCAGCCATGAAATTAAAAGACGTTTACTCCTTTGAAGGAAAGTTACCACCAACCTAGACAGCATTTTAAAAAGCAGAGACATTACTTTGCCAACAAAGGTCTGTCTAGTCAAGGTTATGGTTTTTCCAGTAGTCATGTATAGATGTGAGAATTGGACTATAAAGAAAGCTGAGCACCAAAGAATTGATGCTTTTGAACTGTGGTGTTGGAGAAGACTCTTGAGAGTCCCTTGGACTGCAAGAAGATCCAACCAGTCTATCCTAAAGGAGATCAGTCCTGACTGTTCATTGGAAGGACTGATGTTGAAGCTGAAACTCCAATATTTTGGCCGCCTGATGCGAAGAGCTGATTCATATGAAAAGACCCTGATGCTGGGTAAGATTGAAGGCGGGAGGAAAAGGGGATGACAAAGGATAAAATGGTTGAATGACATCTCCGACTCAGTGGACATGAGTTTGGGTAAACTCCAGGAGTTGGTGATGGACAAGGAGGCCTGGCATGCTGAGTCAGACACAACTGAGCAACTGAACTGAACTGAACAACTACACCTAAATAGTATTTGAAAATGGATTCATGTTCACATTGAGAGGTTTCTGCTTTGTAGTTGTTCATCATATTATTGATTTGATCTTGAGTGGTAGTATATATAATTTGCTTTTCACATGTTTGGATTCTGTATCTGCCAGGGTTCTCCAGAGGAACTGAAGTGATAGGAAATAGATAAATAGATGATAGACAGATAGACCTGTCTGTCTATAACCTATCCATAGATATCTCTCTTGCTAAGGAGATCTTTCTACATACTTATATCTGTCTCCATCTCTACGTCATATGTGTGTGTGTGTGTGTGTGTGTGTGTGTGTGTGTGCGCGCGCGCACGCATGCACGTGTGTGCATGTATCTCAGAGAGAGAGAGATTAAGATTTTATTTTTAGGAATTTGCTTACATAATTGTGGAGGAGGCAAGCTAAAAAACCGCAGGGCAGGTTAGCAACCTGGAAACTTGATAGGAGCTGACACTATAGTCTTAAAGCATATCTTCTTTTCCAGGGAATATGTTTTTGCTCTTCAGGCCTTAAACTGACGAAGCCTAGTCACATAATTAAGGTTGATCTCCTTTATGTATAGTCAACTGTTGACCTCATCTTCAAATTGCCTTCACAGTAACACCTAGACAGTATTTAATTAAA
This sequence comes from Antilocapra americana, assembly GCA_007570785.1. Taxonomy (NCBI): domain Eukaryota; kingdom Metazoa; phylum Chordata; class Mammalia; order Artiodactyla; family Antilocapridae; genus Antilocapra; species Antilocapra americana. Next base: position 21,809,479 of record ML660765.1, on the reverse strand, counting down.
TAACTAAATAATATAGCCTATCCAAGGCTTAGGCTTGACACACAAAATTAGCCATCATGGATATGAAAAAAGTAGAATAGTCAACATATTTTATTATATAATGTGGATTTTAAAAAAATCTTGAAAGACTAAAATATTAAACTAAAAGAATGCACCAGATTAAATGCTATGAATTGCATAAACGCAGCATTGGGGAGACTTCACTTAGTTGAATGCTCATAGGGAAAATGTTTCAATAGTAACAGTTCTAACCTCAACATTTTTCAACAGCAGGTGTGAATTGCCAAGAATTCTATTTATTCCTTTCATTTTTCCTTCCTCCTTTCTTCTTTTTTCTATTCTCCTTTCCTTCCACAGAGATTTGTTAGGAACTTATTACATGGCAAGCACTAAACTAGGCAAGCAGAACACAGCAGATAATACAGGCAGAAATCCTACACTCATGAAGCATATAATCTCTCTGTGGAAGCAGACAATAAGCAAATAAATAAAAATATGCCATCACTTCAGGCATTGAAAAGCACTAAGATGGGAAGTCAAACAGTGTAAGTGGAGGCTTTTTGTGGTTAAAGCGGTCAGTGCAGGACCTTACGAGGATATGACATTTGAGCAGAGTTCAGTGAAGAGGGGAAGTAAAGCCTTGCAAAGTTCTGTTGAAGAGTAATTCATCCAGAAGGTGAAGTAAATTTAAGGACTCTGAAACAGTAGGACTGTTGGTGTATTCAGCAAGATGTTCATTGTGACAGGACTGTAGTTGAGGGGTAGAGGTGTGTGGTGGGCCTTAGGTTTATGAGACAGGAAGAGGTCATGCCACAGAGGACTTACAGATCATGGGAAGAAGCTCGCATCTATTATGTGTGATGGGAGGATCTTAAAAAGGGATGTGAAGTGATTCGATTTACATTTTTAAAAGGTCATTCTGGCTAATGTGTGTAGAATAGGCTAAGAGTAAAAGTAGAAACAGGAAGGTTGCTAGAAGATTCTATTGTAAAAGTCTAGGTAAGAGATGATGGTGGCTTAGACTGGGGTGGTAGCAATTAAGACTGAAATGTAGTTAAATACAGGATATATTGTGAAGGTAGAACTGACAGGATGAATGAATGAATTAAATGTGGGATGTGAGAAAAAGAAAGGAATCAGTGATGTTATTTAAGTTTTTGGCCAGTTAGGGAGCACTGATACTGCTTGCTACACTAAGATTCTGAGAGAAGAGCTTTTATGTGTAGGAAATTCAAGAGTTTTATTTTGAACTTGAGATATTTGAATGAAGTTGCCAAGGGACAGTTGAGCTAAGAGGAGACGCTGGGTTTAGAGATATTAATTTGGGAGCTTTCACATATACTGTATTTGGTATTTAAAGTCATGGATCTAGATCAAATTATTTAGAAAGAGTAGTAGACAGTGAAAAAACTAAGGGTACTCTCAACATTTAGAACTTACAAAAGGTGTCTTGGAGGACTTATTTGTAACCTCAAGTATTAAAAGGGCTCTATTTTCAATACAAATTTAGAAACACAAACTAGGACTAATGTGTGCAGTCACCAGGAGCACATTTTTGTTCAATAAAGGGAATCACTTTTTAACACTTACAGCTAATGCCATGTCTTATGAACATGGAATCACTGTGAATGTTCATATTTTCAGCAAGTCACAGACTTTCCAGAAAGGCCTTTTGTATTGGGTAGTACTTAACACAAATTCTAATGTCTTTTCAAAATTCAAGACTCAGTGTTCATCCTTCAATTTTTTTTCATGATGGTCTTCCTTATTCAACAATCTTCAGCAGCTGCCTGTTTGCCTCAAGAGAAAATCCTAATGCCTCTGATTAGCTTTTAAAAACTTAACTTTGTCCTAAATTGAAAGTTCATCTTCCTTTGTGAATCCTCCACTCTAGTAAGGCTGTTTCTTCCTTCTCTACCATAGAAAAATGTTCTTCTTATTTTCTCACCTTTTCTTATCTCCTGGTCTCAGAGATTCAGTCCTCCTTCTTTCACTGTTAAAGGATTTAGAAACTTAAGGAAAAGCTTTGCCTTTAAGATGCAATCTATCTGACTCCTCTGAACTGCCACTGTGGCAACATAACTCCAGTTCAGTTCAGTCGCTCAGTCATGTCCAGCTGTTTGCGACCCCATGGACCACAGTATGCCAGGCCTCCCTGTCCATCACCAACTCCTGGCTGCTGCTGCTGCTAAGTCACTTCAGTCGTGTCCGACTCTGTGTGACCCCATAGACGGCAGCCCACCAGGCTCCCCCATCCCTGGGATTCTCCAGGCAAGAACACTGGAGTCTGTTGCCATTTCCTTCTCCAATGCATGAAAGTGAAAAGTGAAAGTAAAGTCACTCAGTCCTGTCCAACTCTTAGTGACCCCATGGACTGCAGCCCACTAGGCTCCTTTATCCATGGGATTTTCCAGGCAAGAGTACTGAGTTTATTCAAACTCATGTCCATTGAGTCAGTGATGCCATCCAACCATCTCATCCTCTGTCGTCCCCTTCTCATCCTGCCTTCAATCTTTCCCAGCATCAGGGTCTTTTCCAACGAGTCAGTTCTTTGCATCAGGTGCCCAAAGTATTGGAGTTTCAGCTTCAACATCAACCCTTCTAATGAATATTCAGGACTGATCTCCTTTAGGATGGACTGGTTGGATCTCCCTGCAGTCCAAGGGACTCCCAAGAGTCTTCTCCAACACCACAGTTCAAAAGCATCAACTCTTTGGCACTCAGCTTTCTTTATAGTCCAACTTTCACATCCATACATGACTACTGGAAAACCATAGCCTTTACTAGACGGACCTTTGTTGGCAAAGTAATGTCTCTGCTTTTTAATATGCTATCTAGGTTGGTCATAACTTTTCTTCCAAGGAATGTGTCTTTTAATTTCATGGCTGCAGTCACCATCTGCAGTGACTTTGAAAACCCCCCCAAAACAACTCATGTTAACAATCATATATTGAATTTTACATTGTAATTATGTTACCATTTCACAAGTGCATATCTGATCTTCTCAACCAGAATTTTATTCATTGTAATAGATATAGTTCATTGAGCTCCTACTTTGTTCCATTATCTTATCTCAAATCCTCATAAAAACCTCCTGAAGTTAGGTGTAGAAGCTGTTATCACCTCACCCATTCTCCCTTGTCACTTACTTCTAGTGCATGGCCATGGAATCTCCCTGGTGACTCTCTTTAGAAGTTTTGTTTTCTCTCCCCTGTGAACATGGGCCATCTCAGAAGTGCAGTGAGTTAAAGAATCTAGGAGCAGCCTTCACCAAAGGTGGAAGGGAGTTGCAGACTTAAGTACCCTCTGCTCCTCACTCCTCATGGAGGATAACTCTGAGGTGAGTTTAGCATGGTTTCTCACAGTTCCCCCATGGGATTGAGCCTCTTCCCCACGCCCACAGTGATTACCTATTTGATGACACACCCTTTATTTGCTTCCTTCCCTTCCCTGTCTCACTTCCCTCTGTAATGGAGCTTCTTGGGATCACTCCCCAAATAACTTATAATTCAGTTCTAGTCTTGGAGTCTGATTCTGGGGCAAACTAACTTCGCAGTAGGTATTGCTATTCACACATGTAACAGATGACAAAACTGAGATTCAGAGAGGTTAAATAACTTGACCAAAGTTCTAGAGCTAACAAAGGCAGAGGAAGGATTTAAATACAGTCTTTCTGTCCTAGCAACTCAGGTTTGGAGCTGATTTACTGTCTGTATTATCATACTGTAATGGTCTGTGAACACTCGACAAAGAATCTAGTCAAGTGACTGTAAAAACCATAAAGATTTCAAGTCAGTTTAGCTTTTCTTTCCCTAATATCATTTATCATAGTGTTAAATGCTGCATTTATTTATGTGGCTAGATGATTAAATGTTTACCTCCCTCTCTAAATTGTATGATCTATGAGAGCTAGGACTGTACCTACTTTGGCTTACCATTGTTTCCCTGGCACTTAATAAATATTTTAAGTGGAAGAAAAGACGTAATGGAAGCCACAAGTAAGTAAGCAGGAATCACGAGGTAGAGAGTTGGGGAGAGAGGGGTGGTTGGGGATGTTTGGTACTGGGGGCAGAGTCAAGATGAGTGATTGTGTTGAGTAGAGAAGTAGAATGAAGTCGTGACAGGGTTCTTGAGTCATGGGAACAGTGTCGCCAGTAAAGGAGATAATAACATGGTCCCCATTCTTCAGACATAACCACAAGCATGCCTGTTAGTTCCCAAGAGCTGCTTGTGGATTCTGAACAATAAAAATTATTACAGTTCCCTATGAGTCTAGACATTTTGCTGGGGGACAGTTTTTTTGTTTTCCCTTATTCTCCAGGAATCTGTAACAATAAGCCTCATCACTTAAGGCAAATCAGCCACACCTTTGGGACTCAAATGCTTACAGATCTGTTAACTAAAGACAGTAATATTGTCATACTTTTTCAGAGCTGTGAAAGAGTGCATGTGAAATCACTTTGACAATTTAACATTTTTCTACAAATACAAGGTATGAATTTTGGGACACTTTTAATAAAGCAGAACATATTATCAAATTATTTCTTCACAGATGCCATTGTAATACTCATGATAGCTCTACATGAATTTTTCCCATTTGGTTGTGAATAGGAGCCCGGTGGTCTACAGTCCATGGGATCGCAAAGAGTCAGACATGACTGAGCGACTAACACTTTCATCTGTTATTGTTGTTCGGTGGCTCAGTCGTGTCTGACTCTTTGCAATCCCATGGACTGCCGCAACCCTGGTTTTCCTGTCCTTCACTATCTCCTGGAATTTGCTAAAACTCATGTCCATTGAATTGGTAATGCCATTCAACTGTTTCATCTTCTGTCGTCCCCTTCTCTTCCTGCCCTCAATCTTTCCCAATGTCAGGGAAAGATTTTTCCAATGAGTGGGCTTTCACATCAGGTGGCCAAAGTATTGGAGCTTCAGTTTCAGCATCAGTCCTTCCAATGACTATTCAGAGTTGATTTCCTTTAGGATTGACAAGTTTGGTCTCCTTGTGTCCAAGGGACTCTCAAGAGTCTTCTCCAGCACCACAGTTCGAAAGTATAAATTCTTCAGTGCTCAGTCTTTTTTACGGTCCAACATTCACATTCATACATGACTACTGGAAAAACCATAGCTTTGACTGTACGCACCTTTGTCCACAAAGTGATGTCTCTGCTTTTTAATAAGCTGTCTAGGTTTGTCATAGCTTTTTCTTCCAAGAAGTAGTCTTTGAATTTCATGGCTGCAGTCACCATCTTCAATGATTTTGGAGCCCAAGAAAATAGTCTGTCACTGTTTTCATTTTTCCCCATCTATTTGCCAAGAAGTGATGGGACCAGATGGCATGATCTTCCATTTTTGAATGTTGAGTTTTAAGCCAGCTTTTCACTCTCCTGTTACACCCTCATGAAGAGACTCTTTAGTTCCTCTTCATTTTCTGCCATTAGGGTGGTGTCATCTGCATATCTGAGGTTATTGATATTTCTCCCGGCAATCTTGATTCCAGCTTGTGCTTCCTCCAACCCAGCATAACACATGATGTACTCTGCATAAAAGTTAAATAAGCAGGATTATAATATACAGCCTTGACATACTCCTTTCTCAATTTGGAACCCATCCATGTCCGGTTCTAACTGTTGGTTCTGGAGCTGCATACAGATTTCTCAGGAGGCAGGTAAGGTGGTCTAGTAGTCCCATCTGTTGGAGAATTTTCCACAGTTTGTTGTGATCCACAGAGTCAAAGGCTTTAGTGTAGTCAATCAAGCAGAAGTAGATTTTTTTTCTGGAATTTTCTTGCTTTTTCTATGATCCAATGGATGTTGGCTATTTCATCTCTGCCAGAATTTCTTGGTTCACGCACTGTTGAAGCCAACTTGAAGAATTTTGCTAGCATGTGAAATGAGTGTAATTGTGCAGTAGTTTGAACATTCTTTGGCATTGCCCTTTTTTTGGGATTGGAATGAAAACTGATGTTTTCCAGTCCTGTGGCCACTGGTGAGTTTTCCAAATTTGCTGGCATATTGAGTGCAGCATTTCACACCATCATCTTTTAGGACTTGAAATAGTTCAGCTGGAATTCCATCACCTCCACTAGCTTTTTTTGTCATAGTGCTTCCTAAGGCCCACTTGACTTCACACTCCAGACTGTCTGGCTCTAGGTGAATGATCATACCATAGTGGTTATCCAGGTCATTAAGACTTTTTTTGGTATAGTTCTCTTTTTTTGTATAGTGTATTGTTGCCACTGTCTTCTTAAAATCTTCTGCTTCTGTTAGGTCCACACCATTTCTGTCCTTTTATTGTGCCCATCTTTGCATGAAATGTTCCCTTGGTATCTCTAATTTCCTTTTAGAGATCTCTAGTCTTTCCCATTCTATTGTTTTCCTCTATTTCTTTGCATTTTTCACTCAGGAAGGCTTTCTTATCTCTCCTTGCTATTCTTTGGAACTCTGCATTCAGATGGGTGTATCTTTCCTTTTCTTCTTTGCCTTTCATTTCTCTTCTTTTCTCAGCTGTTACTAAGGTCTCCTCAGACAGCTGTTTTGCCTTCTTGCATTTCTTTTCATTGGGAATGGTTTTGATCACCACCTCCTGTACAATATTACAAACCTATGTCCATAGTTCTTCTGGCACTCTATTAGATCTAATTCCTTGAATCTGTTTGTAACTGCCACAGTATAATCATAAGGGATTTGATTTGGGTCACATTTTCACTAATCTATTTTATGTCCAGTGCATAATCACTTCTGCTTCTATACTATCATTTAGCTGAAAATACATGTTTAAAAAATGACAGAAATATATTTGGAATCAAGCAATAAATAGTTCTAAAAAATTCATTCCCTCTGGCCAGAAATGCTCCACTGATACTACACATGACTGGGAAATGATGAGTTCTCATCCCAGTCACACCGTGATTAACACTGATTAAGCTTCTTAGCCATTTGTGCTAAATAGCCTTAGTTAGGTCATAGGATAGGATAAATTGAATATAATGTGGTTCAAGTGTAACAAATAACATCCCTATACTTAACAGAAATACATTCTTCATCACAGGGGTTCTCAAACCCTGCTGTAGTAGAACTACCAGTGTCAAGCCCCTACCCTCTTGGCATCCACATATTTTATGCAAGCAGTGGCCTGTCACTGCTAATGCTAGTTACCTTCTGCCTGAGGGCTTTCTCTGGCCAGGGGAGATGCTCAGGCTGTACAAAGGGCAGTTTGGAGGTTGCAAGGAGATGCTTTCAGAAGCTGCTCTCAGCCAAGGACAGGCGGGAACTGAAGGAATAAAAACCACAGTTTCTGTGTCCTTCAGGTGTGCCACCTCCCGGGGGCTCTGTGCCATCACCCAGACCTCTGTGGTAGGACCGAGCCCCAGTTGCTTTTAGCAGTAACCAGCTCATTAACACATCCTGTATTAATTTCCTTCCTTTCCCTACTATATTGAAATTTCCCAGGATGTCCTCCCAAATAAACACTTTAACACTCAAGTCCTAGTTTCACTGTCTGCTTCTGGGGAAACCCAAATTAGGATACCTGGTTTATAAACCAATGCCAATTTTTAAAATCCATGGAAAAATGGAAAAGGACATATATATATATATATATATATATATATATATATATATACCATGCACATTTCATGAAGCTAAAGTTATGTGATTCAAAGATTTTTTTCCCCTGATATTATTGTTTTTTCCCTCTCTCCCTTCCTTCCTCTCTCCCTGTCCCCTACTCCCTGATCTTCCTTTTTTACTATTTCTGACCCGAAATGTCTTTTCTTTTTATGAAATAGAGTTGTAGAAAATTGTTAATAGTAACAAAATATTACCCACCACAAAATTCATAATTCAGTAGTTTTTGTTGATGCTTTAATATTCTGTGAAATCCAGAAAACTAGAAGTTACTGCTATATATACTGTGTTATATTTCATTGTTATTTTCACAATTTGATAAAGAATGAAGAGAAAGTTAAAATATTAAAAAGTTTGTTAAGTGAAATTGAGTTCTTCAAAAACATGTATTAAGAAATAACTATAGTTAGAAATATCTTAGATAGTTTTAGTTAAGTTTCATCACCTTCAACTTCTGATGTACTTAAAACTCTCACCTTATTTTATCTGTAATTATCTCAAGGTGTTATTTAAGTCTTTTTAATTTTAAAGCCTATTAAAGGGGCTTATGTATTAGATGTACTAACTAAATTTAGGGAGGATTGGGTTACTGGGAGCTTCTCCAGTAGATCCAAGAAAGCAACCAGAATTAAGAGACTTTGCAAAATTCCTAAGGTGAACAGGCCAATGGTTAGTTGGATTCCATGACTCTGTTTCAGGTGGTATTTAAACTGTTTCAGGTAGTATTTAAATTGTTGCCACAGGGGCAAGAATAGGAGTAAATTATGAGGAAAATGTGAACTGGAGTCTGACACCACCCTGAGTCCCCCACTTCCCTTGCCCTAAAATTATTCCGCTTCCTTTTTTCTTTTACTTCTAGCATGGCGCATTATCATGTAAAGGAACCCAGGTGCAGAAAGGAAACATAGAGGAATCTAGGAGATAAAGAAAAACAAACTAGAAATGATGAAGGGGAAACTTTTCTGATATAGAATAATGAAAAAATTAACAAAATAAAGGCCAAAAGATAAAAAACAAACAATAAAAAATGAACACATTTTTCTACTCTTTCAAGAGAAGGGATATTTATTCTCAATCCAGTTGATCTAAGCACCTTTAACCATGAAAAATGAAAGTGAAAGTCACTCAGTCATGTCTGACTCTTTGCGACTCCATGAACTATACAGTCCAGGGAATTCTCTGGGCCAGTATACTGGGATACTGGGATAGTGGTTAGCCTATCCCTTCTCCAGGGGATCTTCCTGACCCAGGAATTGAACCAGGGTCTCCTGCATTGCAGGTGGATTCTTTACCAGCTGAGCTATCAAGGAAGCTCCACCTTTAACAATACATAAGTTTAAATGTTTTAAGAGGACTCTAATAATTTTCTTTAATTTTACAGCCTCAGTTTGTACTATTCTTTAATTTCTCCATGGTGTTTATAATTTTCTTCAAGCTTATTTAGTTATTATACCACATACTTCAATCTCTGAAGAGCTACTTACTTTTTCATCAAAATAATTTCCATTAACCTATATCTCCTCAATGTTATTTGCTCAAAACATCTTCCTAGTAAGGAAATTTGTGCTCTTGAAAATTTTAAGATGCAGCCAACAAATGCACTAAGGATATTAGAGGTTAGGGTAAAATTTTGAGGTCAATGAAACCTTTTGACATTATTTACAGAAACTTGGAAGCCTATTTGTTTAGCTGAATGTGCACTAGGGCATGAAACACAATTTTGCTCTTTATCACTTCTTGCTTAGTATTCCCCTCAGAAATGCTCTCTGAAATTGTATTACTCAGTTATCTTTTCACATATTTAAGTATCAAATCTGTAACATATTTTAGAGTGTTTTATATTCATATTTGAGTTGCCAATAAAATCAGAATGAGTCAAATTCATTTTTTAGAAAATTAAGTGTTCAGAGTCTTTTTACCCACAAGTCTTTGCCCAGCATTTCTGATTATTTGTTGTTGCTCGGTTGCTAAGTCAGGTATGACTCTGGGAGCCCATGACTGCAGCATGCCAGGCTTTCTTGTCCTTCACCATCTCCCGGAGCTTGCTCAAACTCATGTCCATTGAGTCAATGATGCCATCCAGCCATCTCATCCTCTGTTACCCGCTTCTCCTCTTGCCCTCAAATCTTTCTGAACATCAAGGTCTTTCCCAATGAGTAGCGTCTTTTCCAATGAGTTGGCTCTTCACATTAGGTGGCCAAAGTATTGGAGATTCAGTTTCAGCACTAGTCCTTTCCAATGAATATTCAGGGTTGATTTCCTTTAGGATTGACTGGCTGGATCTCCTTGCTGTCCAAGGGACTCTCAAGTCTTCTCTAGCACCACAGTTTAGAAGCATTGATTCTTCGGTGCTCAGCTTTATAGTCCAACTTGCACAACCATACATGATTAATAAAAAGCCACAGCTTTGACTATACAGACTTTTGACAGCAAAGTGATATCTGTGCTGCTTAATACACTGTCTAGGTTTGTCATAGCTTTTCTTCCAAGGAGCAAGAGTTTCGGAATTTCATGGCTGCATTTACCATTTGCAGTGATTTTTGGAAACCAAGAAAATAAAATCTGTTGCTGTTTCCATTTTTCCCCCATCTATTTGCCATCTATTGTTTATTCTTCATTAAATGCCATTTAATTCCATATCCGGAATAACTTTTCTCAAATCACAGATATCAAAGATTGTTTTACTATGAGTAAAAGCTCTTTGGAATTTTCCTCTCTTTTATATATTGTTCTGTTTTTCAGTGCCTCCCTGTTTAATATTATCTGTGAATTTAATTAGCAGACTGTTTACTTCCCTTTGTTAACTGATGTTACATAACACCACACCTAACATCAGTCCCTGCAGAAACCCTGGAATGCCTCTCTCCAAATAAATATTTTTTAAAAAATGTTCTTCAGTTTTTGACTTACGAAACTTCAAGGAGTACATTATCTATGCCAAGAAATTCAGGGGCTTGGAAGAAAAGGAAAGGGAAACACAGAGGTAGAAACTGAGGGAGAAATTACCAGAAAATAAGTTAGACTGTAGAGAATATAAATGAAAGACGGAGAGGTTACGGTGAATAGAAAAAGAAAAAAGGCAATAGAAAAAAATAAAGAAGGGAAAACATTTAGCCTTTTTTGGAAAAAAATAAGTCACTGAAGACAGAAGACTGATTTAACATACACAAAATATAATAAAGATCAAGGCCTAGATCCATCCAATAAACAGAATGTGTAAAAAATTTGAAAATATCTCATCAGAAATGTGTGGTAATCTCTTTAGATGGAAAACACAACAGTACTCTAGGACTGAATATAATGTAAGACACTGGTATTAGGTTGATATATACTTAGAGTAGATCTCTCCCACTGGTTGAGCAACTGATGTCTAAAGAGTGAGCTGATCTAATCTTGCATTTTTTAAAAGAATGCAGACCTGCTCAAAGCAATTGACAAAGATGCCTAGCATTAGGTTAGGCAGTAGGTTAGACTACAAGTCATGTCTGCAGTGTAGGAACTAGAAAATAGTATACATCAGTATGTAATTGGTGTTGGACTGCATTAAATATTGACCTTTAGACGCTAAAGAATTTCCAGAAAAGGGAATGGAGGTAATTTTGCAAATTAGTGCGTCTGACCTGGAATCTCAGGCAGAGTACCTATGCTGTGTGTTAACCCAGAGCTGGTGATTACTTGCCAGCCCAATGTCTTAAGTTCAGAGGCTGATGATGGTGTTGCATACCTTTTTCTTGTTTAACATATTATATTGGTTGTTAAATGTAAACGTGCAAATTTGGAGAATTCATTAAAACAAGAGTACTGCATTTTTCTGATTCAAGAGGGTCTGCGGTGCGGGTCTAAGAATTTGCATATCTAACAAGTTCCTGGGATATAGCTGGTCTGAGATCATTCTTGTGATTAGTCAGTCCTTCACTCTACCTACTGTGTTAAGAGGCAAGAAGAATGAAGGAGTCCTTAGGACTACTACTAATTACATTGTCATTGATTTGGCAACTAGGCTTATGGAAATAGACATTTCTAAAGGTAAACATCTTGTGTGCACCTTGCCACCTTCTTTGTCTTTTCCTTTTTCCCCTGGCCTCTGTTATACAGCCCCTACCCGTCCTCAATGTACTTCTTGTGGGTTTGACTATTACCCTTAGTACAGAAAATATTAATCTCAAAGATCAATATTTAATGGTTTTTATGTGATTCCTCCTAGGAGAACGTAAAATAAAAGCAAAATATATGAATCCAAGAGGTCTAATCACAAATACTGGAATTTCAAAAAAAATGAAAATGATTCCTCCACCTACCTTTATACATTTGTTGTTGAGTCGCTCAGTTGTGTCCCACCCTTTTGCAACCCCATGGACTGTACCTGGCCAGGTTCTTCCCTCCTCCCAGGCAAGAACACTGGAATAGGTTGCCATATTCTTTTCCGGATCTTCCCCAACCAGTGATCGAACCTCCCTCTGTCATTGCAAGCGGACTGTTTACAGTTGAGCTACCAGGGGAGCACACGTTTATACATATTCCAGTACAAAAGACAAAACCCATTGTCTTTGGATATATAAAGGGTGAAATTTCAGTTTATTATTTTTGAGCATACATAATTGTAACTGACGCTTTGGCTCCTTCTTGACATTGGCCAGTTGAAACTGCTCTGTCCATGCATACGTGTACCGTGGAGTGTTCTACACCGATTAGCGCTGTCTGAGGCACCTCTCCTCGCCACACCTTATACCCAACAGACCTACAGTGGCAGAAGTAGTGTATGTGGGTGTGAAGGAAGGGAAAATAAAAAGAATACAGGGAGAGTCGAGAAGACAACAAAACGCGTACAGTGATAGAAATCCGATTTCACAATCACTGTTTCTACTAAAATTCTTAGCCCTCCCCATAGGTCTCCCCCGTTATCCATTTCGTTCTCTCCTGAGTCTTAGAACCTCTTTTTAAAATTTTCACTTTATTTTTTTTTTTAGCTTGAAATAGTCATATAGTCATTTATATAATGAAAAGAGAACGGAAACACTAACAGGACTCTCTCGGACTTCCAGGCAGGTGCCCCTCCAACCGCCACCCCCGCGGGCCTCGGCCGTCGGGTTTCTGCGCCACCGGCCCCGGCGTCCGCTCGACCGGTCGGGAGGCGAGGAGCTGGCTTCGCCGCATCTTCCCTTCTCTGTCCCTCCCTCTTCCAAGAACCCCTCCTCGTCGCGCACAGGTTTTTACCGCGCAGAGCGGCCGCGTGCTGGGGAGCCACCTCTCCCCTCCGCCGCCTAACCCGCCTCTCAGACAAAGCCCAGTCAGGCAGGCGCGCGCCACCGGCCACAGCGACCGGCGACGCGGCCGCCACGCGCTCCCCCGCCGGCTCGGGACGGCGAGCTCGGCCGCGCCGCCACGCGCTCCCCTCGGCCCGGGGCGGTAAGCGCGGCCGCACACCGCGCGTCCCCGCCGCTTCCTTCCCTCCGGAGTCCTCCTTTTCCTCCTCCAGGCCCGGCGCGGCCCCCTCACCCCAGCCCGCCGCCTCCGCGCGGGGAGCGCGCCTGCGCAGAAGCTGCCCTCTCGCCCCGCCTGCCCCGCCCTTCCTCCCGCGCCCCGCCTGCCTTTCTCTCGTCGCTGTCTCTGAGCGCTCCAGGTTGGGAGCGTTTCGGTTGAGTTCCCCGCTACCCCGCCCCCCTTCCTCTTTTTCTCCCCACCCCGCCCGCCTCAGCCCGGTGGAGGATGAGGCGGCTGCAGCGGCCCCAGCCCCTGCAGCGGCACCGGCGGTGGTTGCGGTGGGGGTGGCCGGAACTGGGGTGGTGAAGAAGCGGTGGCGGCGGCAGCGGCTGAGGGAGCAGCAGCCGCCCGCAGCCGCTTCCCCCCCGCCTCGCTTCCCTTCCTCTTCAGTGCAGCCAGGAAGTTTTTCGCTTCTGTGCGTGTGTGTGTGTGTGTGTGTGAGTGTGTGCGCGCGCGCGAGTGTGGGTGTGGAAGGTGAAGGTTTGGGCGGCGTTTGTGCAGGCTTTGGGGTTTTTTTGCCCACTTCTCTTCCCGTAACCCGGGGAGCTCCCGAGCCTGGGCTGTGGCCCGGAGAGGGGGCGCGGCGGCGGCGGCGGCGGCGGGCTCTCTCCTTTTGTTGTTGTTTCCTCCGCCCGGGGAGCTGAAGAGGGGACGCGCCTGGGTGGGGCGGCGCGGAGCCCGGGCCTGGTGGCCCCCGGGGGCTCCCGGGCGGGCAGGGCAGGGCAGGGCCGCGCAGAGCGGGCTTCAACATGATGGCGGCCGAGGCCGGCGGTGAGGAGGGCGGCCCGGTCACCGCCGGGGCAGCGGGAGGCGGCGCGGCCGCGGCCGCGGGTGCCTACCCGGCGGCGTGTCGGATGAAGATCCCCGCGGCCCTGCCCGTGGCCGCCGCCGCCGCCGCCGCCCCCTTTCCTGGGCTGGCGGAGGCCGGCGTGGCCGCGACTCTGGGTGGCGGAGCCGCTCTGGGGTCAGGCTTCCTGGGACCCGGGTCTGCGGCGGGGGCCCCGGGCGGAGCCGGACTGTCAGCCGGAGGCGCCGCCGCCGGACCCGGCGGGGAGATGGCTGTCGCCAAGGGGACCGCTTCGTTTCCCGCTGAGACCTTCGGGGCCGGCGGCGGATTCCCTCCTCTGCCGCCGCCGCCTCCTCAGTTGCCCGCTTTGGGCGCTGGCCTGGGAACAGTGGATGAAGGTGACTCAATGGATGGACCAGAATACGAGGAGGAAGAGGTGGCCATCCCGCTGACCGCCCCTCCGACTAACCAGTAAGTGAAGACCGGCGTTTTGGGGGAGGCTGACTCCTCGGAAAGAAATAGGAAAAACAGGTCTAGTTCTTTTCAGCTGCCACTCGTAGTGCTTTCAGCTGTGACTCGTTCAGAAAAAGTTTTGAAGCTCAAGGTTCCGTGCGTACGGATTTAATTTGATCACTCATCTTCCCTACAGGCACACTCTGGCGTCTTGGTATATTTATTGCTCCTCTGGGAAGATGTAAAGTTTTCAAGATGGGAAGCATGGGAAAATGTGTATCCAGGGAGAACCGGATATGGTTCTGTCCCTTGCAGATTGAGGTGGCGTCCTGGGATTCAGCTGACCTTGCAGCTACCGAGACAGTCGAAGCCTGTATTAACCTGGTTGCGTTCCCTGTTGAAGCTAGACGATTAGTGACAAGTTTTTGAGTATTTGAATGAGTATCGTACTAGTATTGTTTGAAACATGCCTTGGTAGGATTGCTTTGTTTTTGTTGCCTTGCAGTTCCCAGCTTCTGGCTGTTGAAAGCATTGCGATGCAGAAAAGTCTTTGGATTGATTTTGAAAACGTGGGTCAGCGAGAAAGGAAAGTTCTGTTAATTACGGGTGTGGTTAAGAGCCTGTACTCCAACAATATTTAACATGTTCAGTAGAATTCCCATTTATTAATATACTAGTATAATTCTTCTGTAAGTTGAAACTTTGTAAGTACAGTATTGAAGCGAACTGAAATTAACATTGTGCTTCCCTTCAACACCTTTTGTTGGTGGCAAACACAGTATTCTATGTGAAAATTAATTTTGACAATCTTCTGCAGAATATACAGGACAGTTGACTTTTCTATATATAGTACCATCTCCCTTGTTTTCTTCCTAAGTGAACTTAGGTGTGGATCTTGAGAGGAACATGTTGAGGGCAGTAGGCAAAACTTGTTTTATAGATCCCTCATATCTGTCTTGATTGTCCTTTATAATTTTGACAACCTTGGTGAAGTATCAGAGGAATAAAGATTTGATTCCTGTGTTGACAAACACTCTAGACAGTTGAAGGTGTTTTTTGTGTCTTTGTGTTTTCTTTTCTTTTTTTGGATAAGCTTCTTTAGAAGATTTAGAAAGGACTTAGCAAATTAGGACATTTTTGACTTAAGGCTACATCCATCTTTTGATGGAAAAGTATAGTTAGTCTTACTTATGTCAGCCATGGAACAGGGGTGTTTTGTTGCTTTTATATTATTCATTATGAGTTCAATTTTTTGTCTAATTGTAATTTCGGCTTATCATTTCTTATCTACATATTGCAGACTTCTCTGAAGGTGTTCTGAGAGTACTAAAAATTCAAAATTTACAGCATTGTTTGCACATCTTCAAGCCTTTTGAAAAAACTACTAAAGTATTAAGGGCCCTGTGGTTATGATAAAGTTCACCTTTCATAATGAAAGAATATAGTCTTATGCCAGTTCTTAACTAAGTTGAATTAGGCATATTTAGTGTGTTACAGTTCTAAGGCTTTTTAAAAACAATTTATTTGGTAGAGCAGTTTCAGGTTCATCGCAGAAATGAGCAGGAAACACAGTGTTCCCATTAAATTTTTAATAAATATAAATGAGAACCTAGGAAAAATTGTATTTGTGAGAAGTCCATTGTGAGATTTTCATCATTTGTGTTTGGGAATAAAAATATTATTTGTGACTGCATATATGAGAATTGTTCATGTTCTAAAAGTATCCTCCATTTCATTATATTTTTTAAAAGTTGCCACCAAGAAGTACAATTTCCCTCGTCTTTATTTTAGATATCAACTCAGACTCACTGGAGGCAATACAGTGTAGTGGTTAAGTGTGCAAATTCTGAAGTTAGACAAGATTTGGGTTGGAGTCCTGACTCTGCTACTTACTAGCTGTAAGATCTTGCAAAGGTCAGTTTCCCCATCTGTAAAATGGGGTAATAATGGTATCTCCCTCATATGATACTTTTTAAGGTTAATGAGAAATCCCTGAATGTATTCAGCACAGTACCTGATACATAGTAAGTGTTCAATAAATTAGCTCAAATAATATATAATTTTATCATCATTAAATTGCTTACCAATTCTATAGGAACTCCCATACTAATAGCTATTTGAGAGAATGTTTTGAATTCCAAGGGCCTGTCTACCATGATTAATAATATCAAAATTTTTAACTTTATAAAGGCTTTCAGCAGGTGAAGGACGTTTAGAGATGAAATTCACGTGTTTTCTATAAATTCCTAATTTTAAATAAAGGGGAAAGCCTTAGAGACTTGGTTAAATAATGTCAAGTCTTTCACAAAAATATTGAAGAAATGTTTTTTGGATAAATTAATATATGATTACCAGTGACTGGTCACTTCAGTTATTGATTACACGATATTAAGTAGGTTCAAGTCTGCAGTGGTTTATTAGATAGACTAGGGTTCCCTAGTCACAGAGGTTCAACCATGTGTCCAGGTTGTTCAGTGCTGTTGGTCACAAAAGAATCAAGTAAAAATACGTAGATACACCAGTGCAAATAAAATAACACTATTAGTATTTTGTACCTTGTTTCTCTGTGTGTGGTGAATCGTTAGTCTCATGTTTGTTAGTGAGCATTTTTGTTCCTTTGGTTAAGTCCAGAAGTTGAAGTTTGTATAATTGTAACTGTTACATTTATTTGAATACTCTTTTTTTTTGCAAAATTTAGGGAAAACTTTTTAAAAGAAAGATATTCTCTGCATACGTTTTTTATGCAGAGAAATGTCCTGTATCTAAAACAGCTAACAATTTTTTTTTTTTTTCCAAGAGAAAAGTTAAAGGAGTTTTTCCCTGATACTTCATTTACTATAATGGAGCTTCTTTTCATGGTCCTCCTCTTTTCTTACTTTCTTCCTCATAGGTGAAGGGTGACGGTAAGGTAGTATAGTTCCTTTAGTCCATCTTCTATTATGTATAGAGATTTTAAACTATGATCCTGCAGTAGCAGGAGCCTCTTGGGCGAATCCAGTTGACAGATAAATAATGCTTGCTCTTAGTTTATTTGGAGCATTGCATGATTAGTTTCCACTTTTAAAAATAGGAAAACTTCATGTTCAAGAAGTCTTGATTTGTAGCATCACTTGAGAAATCACAGGACTTTACCTCGTTGCTGTTAGTGCTTGAGAATGGTGCTGAGTAGTGATTGCCCTACTTAAGTTCTGAGCTCTACGATTAACTGTGGTCTCCACCAGGCCTGCTTCACCTTTGATATTATTTGTGTGGTGTCTGGCTAACTAGATCTTACCCTGTAGCTAAGATGCAGGTTTTCTGAAGCCTGAAAGTTGAAGAAAAAAAGAAGTAAGGAATCCAAATAATACCTTTCATTTCCTTAAAAATCATCTTACTGTTTCTACAAAAATAAAGCCATTCTTAAGTCAAATAATTGTTAAATGTTAGTACTAAGACATGTAGTGTTCATTAACTTTGTCACTGATTGCATTGTAACTCTGGGTGAGTCATTATTTCTTAATAAAAGCAGGAGTGAGAATTGCAGAGATTAGGTATGGACACAGTGACCATAGAACCTGAACATGACCAGATATTTTACTCTATTTGTATAGGAGAGCAGTGTAGTAGGGGCTTAATTTAAGCGATACAGCAACAAGTAAGATATTCCTTTCCTTCATGAGTCTTTCTTCCAAGAGAGTTTTTGATATAGTAGAAAGTTAAGTGGGCTTCCCTCATAGCTCAGTTGGTAAAGAATCCACCTGCAATTTGGGAGACCCTGGCTGGATTCTTGGATTGGGAAGATCCACTGGAAAGGCTACCCACTCCAGTATTCTGTCCTGGAGAATTCCATGGTCTGTATATGCCTTGGGGTCGCGAAGAGTCGGGCACTACTGAGTGACTTTCACTTTCAGAAAATTCAATAACTTAAGTAGTTGAAGATAAATATCTTGAGTAAATTATTAGCACATGGTCATAGGGGTTAAAATAATAAGATTTATATAATCAGGATCAGTAAGTTTTTAGAGGAAAAATAGCAGTTATGTTTTCAGTGCTGCTTATCCAAGTGCTCCTTAATTTATTCTGAACAAGAGGTGATTGATTCCTATGACCTTTTTGCCTAATGATTCTGTCAGGTAAAAAAGAATTATGAATTAATGAGTACAATTTTTTGACCTTTAGTAAAGTGTCTGTCCTCAGTTCAGTTGCTCAGTCATGTCTGACTCTTTGTGACCCCATGGACTGCAGCAGGCGAGGCGAGGCTTCCCTGTCCATCACCAACTCCTGGAGCTTGCTCAAATTCATGTCCATTGAGTCAGTGATGCCATCCGACCATCTCATCCTCTGTCTTCCCCTTCTCTTCCTGCCTTCAATCTTTCCCAGCGTCAGGGTCTACTTTTTCAGTGAGTCAGTTCTTTGCATCGGGTGGCCAGAGTTTTGGAGGTTCAGCTTCAACATCAGTACTTCCAATGAATATTCAGGACTGATTTCCTTTAGGATGGACTGGTTTGATCTCCTTGCAGTCCAAAGGACTCTCAAGAGTCTTTTCCAGCTCCTCAGTTCAAAAGTATCCTTTCTTCAGCCCTCAGCTTTCTTTATAGTCCAGCTCTTACCTCCATACATGACTAGTGAAAAACCATAGCTTTGACTAGACGGACCTTTGTTGGTAATGTCTCTGCTTTTTAATATGCTGTCTAGGTTGGTCATAGCTTTTCTTCCAAGAACTCTTAATTATTTACCTGTGGTGTGGAGTTGGTTGAAGGGGGTGCCTATATAACTGAGAATACAGAGCACTGCTAAAGGCTCTGATTAGTCTGTATCATAGATTAGTCACTCTAGGAAACCAGGCAAACATTATTGACAGAGACGAAATAACAACAGCAAAAATCCAACAGGGGTAAATTAGGAAGAAGGGGAAAATGAAGCGGTCTTTCAGTGGCTTTGTTCACTGTTTACTAGCTTTTACAGAAGTGAAAGATAGCCTTTAAGGGCAGCTCAGATACTCCAAAGAATACCTTAGTGGGGGCAGGTTGATGGAACTTAAGAGTGTTTATTGACAGTAACCACTTCTACTACTGACATTTCTTGGTTGCTTACTACCTAATAGGAACTGCCCTAATTGATTTACTGGTGGCGTAGTTGTGTTTTGCTTTGCTCCAGAACTTGGTTGCAAAATTTATTTGCTCTTAATTCTAAAATTTGGGCAAGGCTTGATGGGGACTGCTCCATATGTCACCTGTTGGCTATAATATCCAAGGTAGCTTTTTAACTTGTAGATCTGGTACTTCAGCTGGACATGTGTGTGTCACTGTCCCAATACCCCACCCCCTGCCCAGACTCTTCATTCCATTAGCTTGAACTTCTTCACAGCATGACAGATGGGTTCCGTAGGGATTGTTCCAAGAGGACAAGATGTACTATGCCAGTGCTCTGTGTTCTTCATGTTTGCTAATGTCCCAATGGCCAATGCTAATCACGTGACTCAGTCTACATTTAGTGTGGGAGTGGGTTATACAAGGGCACCAGAAATATCAACGACCTATGACGTTAAACTTGTCCCTTCTTATCCACGGCTTGACTTTGCACCATCTCAGTTACTCTTAGTTGGTTTCTTGGGGGCGTCAGAGTAACTGCCTACTGCATGTGTTATTGATGTACAAGTAAAATATTAGATAATATTAGAGTGCTAGTAATTAGGGGAGGTGTAGGAGAAACGGCAAGTACCAAGGTCTACATGGCAAATTGTCTTTCATCAAATGGTCCAATTATCCCAACAATATATTTTGCTTCAGAACACCATGATCTTAATTTTAAACCACAAATGCTGAATATGGATGTTGGTTATGGCTCATTGTTTGAATATGTGAATATATGCATGGTAGGTGTGTTATCTTGAAATCACCTGGAGTATATTTCTGCTGTGGGCTAAATAAAAAATAGTTATCAGGTAAAATTTACAAATAACTTTTCCGTATGTCTAACCACATCAGTGGGATTTGGATAAGGCTTTTAGGTATTTTAGTGATAACATGATTTTGTGAGTCAAACTGAACATTGTGGGGGACAGAAAGAAATATAAAAGAATGTACAGTCTAGCTGGACAATAAGACATGAATTGATACAGAGACAGGATGATAAAATTAACCTTTTGACACATTGTACAAATATATTCTTCAAATTAGAGGATAGTTTTGCAAGAATTAAAGAGTGGTTTTGAAATTTTATACTAATTCTCTTTTACTAAAGTTTTATAGAAAATTTGATTAGCTTTTGTAGCATCAGTATATGACGCTATGGGGCTTGCCTGGTGGCTCAGTAGTAAAGAATCTGCTTGCCAATGCAGGAGACACAGATTTGATCCCTGGGTTACGAAGATTCCCTGGAGAAGGAAATGACAACCCACTCCAGTATTCGTGCCTGAGAAATCCCATGAACAGATAGAGGAGCCTGGTGGGCTACAGTTTATGGAGTTGCAAAGAGTCAGACATACCTTAGTCACTAAACAACAACAACCTATGATGTTAGATTAGTCTCTCCTTAGCCACGGCTTCATTTTACAACATCTCAGTTACTATTGGTTGATCATAGTCCCAAAATACTAAATGAAAATGCCCAGATATAGGCAAGCCATAGTTTTAAGAAGTGTACACTTTTCATTGTACTGGAGACAGGGAGCAAGACCATCCCCCCCCCCAAAAGAAACGTCAAAAAGCAAAACGATTGTCTGAGGAGGCCTTACAAAGAGCTGTGAAAAGAAGAGAAGCAAAAAGCAAAGGAGAAAAGGAAAGATATACCTGTTTGAATGCAGAGTTCCAAAGAATAGCATGGAGAGATAAGAAAGCCTTCCTCAGAGATCACTGCTAAGAAATGGAGGAAAACAATAGAATGGGAAAGACTAGCCATCTCCTTAGGAAAATTAGAGATACCAAGGGAACATTTCATGCAAAGATGGGCACAATAAAGGACAGAAATGGTTTGGACCTAACTGAAGCAGAAGATACTAAGAAGAGGTGGCAAGAATACCCAGAAGAACTGAACGAAAAAGATGTTCACGACCCAGATAACCACAGTGGTGTGATCACTCACTTAGAGCCAGACATCCTGGAATGTAAAGTTAAGTGGGGCTTAGAAAGCATCACTATGAACAAAGCTAGTGGAGGTGATGGAATTCCAGTTGAGTTATTTCAAATCGTGAAAGATGATGCTGTGAAAGTGCTGCACTCAATATGCCAGCAAATTTGGAAAACTCATCAGTGGCCACAGGACTGGAAAAGGTCAGTTTTCATTCCAATCCCAAAGAAAGGCAATGCCAAAGAATGCTCAAATGACCATACAGTCTCACTCATCTCACATGCTAGTAAAGTAATGCTCAAAATTCTCCAAGCCAGGCTTCAGCAATACATGAACCATGAACTTCCAAATGTTCAAGCTGGATTTAGAAAAGGCAGAGGAACCAGAGATCAAATTGCCAACATCCGCTGGATCATCGAAAAAGCATCCAGAAGAACATTTATTTCTGCTTTATTGAGTATTCCAAAGCCTTTGACTGTATGGATCACAATAAACTATGGAAAATTCTGAAAGAGATTGGAATATCAGACTACTTGACCTGCCTCTTGAGAACCTGTATGCAGGACAGGAAACAATAGTTAGAACTGGATATGGAACAACAGACTGGTTCCAAATAGGAAAAGGAGCACGTCAAGGCTGTATATTGTCATCCTGCTTATTTAACTTATATGCAGAGTACATCATGAGAAATGCTGGACTGGAAGAAGCACAAGCTGGAATCAAGATTGCTGGGAGAAATATCAATAACTTCAAATATGCAGATGACACTACCCTTATGGAAGAAAGCGAAGAAGAACTAAAGAACCTCTTGATGAAGGTGAAAGAGGAGAGTGAAAAAATTGGCCTAAAGCTCAACATTCAGAAACCTAAGATCATCGCATCCGATCCCATCACCTCGTGGCAAATAGAGGGGGAAACAGTGGCAGACTTTATTTTTTGGGGCTCCAAAATCACTGCAGATAGTGACTGCAGCCATGGAATTAAAAGATGCTTACTCCTTGGAAGGAAAATTATGACCAACCTAGACAGCATATTAAAAAGCGGATACATTACCAAAAAAGGTCTGTCGAGTGAAAGCTATGGTTTTTTCAGTAGTCATGTATGGATGTGAGAGTTGAACTATAAAGTAAGCTGAGCGCCGAAGAACTGATGCTTTTTGAACTGTGGGGTTGGAGAAGACCCTTGAGAGTCCCTTGGACTGCAGGGAGATCAACCAGTCCATCCTAAAGGAGATCAGTCCTGGGTGTTCATTGGAATGACTGATGCTAAAGCTGAGACTCCAATTCTTTGGCCACCTGATTCGAAGAACTGACTCTTTGGAAAAAGACCGTGATGCTGGAAAAGTTGAAGGCAGGAGGAGGAGGGGACAACAAAGGTTGAGATGGTTGGATGGCATCACTGACTTGATGGACATGAGTTTGGGTAAACTTCTGGAGCTGGTGATGGACAGGGAGGCCTGGCTGCAGTCTGTGGGGTTGCAAAGAGTCAAACATGACTGAGCAACTGAACTGAACTGACACTTTTCAGAGCAGTGTGATGAAATCTTTCTCCATCCTGCCCAGACGTGAATCATACATTTGTAATCATATCCAGTGTATCCTGCCTTCACTTAGTAGTTCTCTCTTGGTCTTCAGATCAAAAGTCTTGTAGTATCACAGTTTTGTGTCATGTAAGCCTTATTTTACTTAATAATGCTCCCAAAGCGCAAGAGTAGTGATGTTGGCAATTGGGATATGTCAAAAGAGGCTGAAAGTTTTCTTCTTAATAGGGAACAAAAGAAATCATATTCTGAAATTATGAGGATCTGTGGTGGGAGTGCATCTTCTGTCTGTGAGATTGTGAAGGAAAAAGAAATTCATGATAGTTTTGCTGTTGCACCTTAAACTGCAAAAGTTACCACCAGTGGGTGATAGGGCTTAGCTGAAATGCAAAAGGTGTTACGTTGTACAATAAGACATTGTGAGAGGGACTACATCACATGACTTTATTACAGTATATTGTTATAGTTCTATTTTATTAATGTTAATCTCTTACTCTGTCTAATTTATAAATTAAATTTTACCATGGGTATCTGTATATGGGAAAAAACAGAGTGTGTGTGGGATTCGATACTAATTCAAGGTTTCAGGCATGCCTGTGAATCTTGGAATGTATCCCCTGAGGATAAGAGAGAACTGTATAATCAGGAGAGTGATACACATAGATAAATAGCATTTTAGTGATAGAGGAAGCTCTCATTCCCCAGTGTAGAAGTAGATTCGGGTAGAGTGGCTCGAGGTCACACAGCTAGGTAGTGGTTGGGAATCCATTTCCCATGTTTTTTCAAATATGTTTATATTTGAGTAATAAAATGTTTAAAAATTTTTTGTGTGTGGGGAGGGAAGTGGAAAGGCAGAGGCCCATTATTGAGTAATCATTTACTATATTCTAGGTACTTTACATAGGCTATCTCATTTAATTTTCATAATTATGTAGAGGGAATAGATATTCTCTACATTTTTATTGTTGAGAAACTAATAGAACTCGATTTCCAATGCAGATGCTACGCTTGTTCCTTTGTCTTACCCATTCCAGTACATATCATATACATAGATAGAAGTGTACCCACACAAAACTTAATATACTCCGGAACTGACTAATTGCTGGGTGTAATGGACTGAATTATATCTCTCCAAAATTCATAAATTGAAACCCAATCCCCCATGTGACTGTAGGGTTAGGACATTTAAGGTGATAATTGAGGTTAAAGGAGATCATAAGGTGGGTCCATAATTCACTGGGACTGGTGTTCTTGGAAGAAGAGGAGGAGACAAGGAGTGCATGTGCGCAGAAAAAAGGCTTTTGCGTTCACGGTGAGAAAGTGGCTGTCTGCCAGTCAGGTGGAGGTACCTCACAAGAAACCAGCTCTGTCTGTCGTGTGTGTTTGTAGTCTTCTCCCATGTGTCCAACTCTTTGCCAGTCCGTGGACTGTAGCCTGCTAGGCTCCTCTGTCCATGGGGTTTCCTGGGCAAGAATACTGGAGTGGATTGCCATTTCCTTCCCCAGGGACCTTCCTGACCCAGGAACTCATTCCTCTTGTGTCTCCTGAATTGCAGGCAGATTCTTTCCCCACTGAGCCATCAGGGAACTGTTGACGCCTTAATCTTGGATTCAGCCTCCAGAACTGTGAAAAAGTAAAACAACTGTGTTGTTTAAGCCACCTAGTATATAGAATTCTTTTATGGCATCATGAACTGACTGATAGACTGGGTAACCCTGCGTCTTTAAAAATCCTGCATCTATAAAAATGGCTTTGGATAATTTTGCAGCAGATTAAATGCACATTTACTGCTTGAGAAATGGCCTTCATTCTTTTATTGCCTCTTTTTCACTGTAGGAAGGAAAAACTAGCTTCTTTGTTGAGTTAGTGGCTTATATTTCCTCTTTTGGCTATAGTTGTGTTGAAAGATGGGAAACATTTAAATGCATCTCTGATTATCATAGTGCAAAATGATCCTATGTTTGACCATGGGTGGTAGCTGTAGAATATCTGAGTGAAACATTATTCCAAAAGATTTTCTGTATTCACTCTGTGAACATTGTAACATTGTTATTTGTCACATTCCTTTCTACTTTGTGTGTCTTTAGCTAAGGGAAAGACCTAGAGATCTCTTTCAATTCTTTATAAAGTCGTCTTTGTAGGTAGTAGCTGTTCACAGTTAAGATACATGTATATTAGTAGAACCATATTTCTCTTTCATCCATGTCTATCTACCTAAATATTGACTTGTCTCAAAGATTTTTCAAAGTAAAATTATTTTGAGGTAATTGTAGATTCATATTTAGTTGTAAGAAGTAATGCAGAGATGTTTCTTTCCTTCACCCATTTTTCCTCAGTGGCAGCATCTAGTGGTATCACAACTAGGAGTCAGTTTATTGATGGAGTTCACTTAGATTTCACCACTTCTACATACAGTGTGTGTGTGTGGTATGCATTTAAATCTGTACAGTTTCATTGCCTGTGTTCAGTTCGGTTGCTCAGTCATGTCTGTCTCTTTGCGACCTCATGAATTGCAGCACGCCAGGCCTCCCTGTCCATCACCAACTCCTGGAGTTTACCCAAACTCATGTCCATTGAGTTGGTGATGCCATCCAACCATCTTATCCTCTGTCATCCCCTTCTCCTCCTGCCCTCAATCTTTCCCAGCATCAGGGTCTTTTCAAATGACTCAGCTCTTCGCATCAGGTGGCCAAAGTATTGGAGTTTAAGCTTCAGCATTAGTCCTTCCAATGAACACCCAGGACTGATCTTCTTTAGGACGGACTGGTTGGATCTCCTTGCAGTCCAAGGGACTCTCAAGAGTTTTCTCCAACACCACAGTTCAAAAGCATCAATTCTTTGGCACTCAACTTTCACATCCCTACATGACTACTGGAAAAACCATAACCTTGACGAGACAGACTTTTGTTGACAAAGTAATGCCTCTGCTTTTTCATATGCTATCTAGGTTGGTCATAACTTTCCTTCCAAGGAGTAAGCGTCTTTTAATTTTATGGCTGCAGTCACCATTTGCAGTGTTATGGAGCCTAGAAAAATAAAGTCAGCCACTGTTTCCATTGTTTCCCCATCTATTTCCCATGAAGTGATGGGACCGGATGCCATGATGTTAGTTTTCTGAATGTTGAACTTTAGGCCCAACTTTTTCACTTTCCTCTTTAGCTTTCATCAAGAGGCTCTTTAGTTCTTCTTCACTTTCTGCCATAAGGGTGGTGTCATCTGCATATCTGTGGAGAAGGTAGTGGCAGCCCACTCCAGTACTGTTGCCTGGAAAATCCCATGGACGGAGGAGCCTGTTAGCCTGCAGTCCATGGGGTTGCACAGAGTCGGAGACGACTGAAGCGACTTAGCAGTAGCAGCATCTGCATATCTGAAGTTACTGATATTTCTCCTGGCAATCTTGATTCCAGCTTATGCTTCTTCCAGCCCAGTATTTCTCATGATGTACTGTGCATACAAGTTAAATAAGCAGGGTGACAATATACAGCCTTGACGTACTCCTTTTCCTATTTGGAACCAGTCTGTTGTTCCATGTCCAGTTCTAACTGTTGCTTCCTGTCCTACATACAGGTTTCTCAAGAGGCAGGTCAGGTGGTCTGGTATGCCCATCTCTCAGAATTTTCCACAGTTTATTGTGAGCCACACAATAAAGTGTGGCTTTAGCATAGTCGATAAAGCAGAAATAGATGTTTTTCCAGAACTCATCAGCAAAGATTCAGAACAGTTTTATTACCACCAGGACCCCTTGTGTTGTCCTTTTATAACCAAACCCACCTTTCTTCATCTCTTAACTCCTGGCAGCTATTAATCTGTTCTTCATTTTGTCATTTCCAAAAGATTATATAAATGGAACTGTGTAGTATGTAATTTTTTGGGATAGCATTTATCAATTTGAGGAAATTGGGAACAAGCACAACTTCCTCAAAGTTTATCCAAGTTGTTGCTTGTGTCAATACTTAGTTCCTTTTTGTTGCTGAGTAGTATTCCATGTCATGAATGTACTACAGTTTAAAATCAGTAACTCATCACAGAACACTTGGGTATTTCTGGTTTTGACTGTTATGAGAAAAAAAGCTGCTATGAACGTTTGTGTTTGTTTTTGTGTGAACATAAGTTTTCATTTTTTTTAGAATTATGTCCAAGAGTGCAACTACTGGATTGTGTGGTATATTGACTTTTATAAGAAACTGCCAGTCTGTTTTATAGAAGAGCTGTGTCATTTTACATTCTGACCAGTGATACATGAGTGATGTTGATTCCCTGTATGCTCACTACTCACAGTTTTTTAATTTAAAGTATTCACATAGATGCCTAGTGATACCTCATTGTGGTTTTGGTATGCATTTTCCCTAGGTGATTGATGCTGAAATCTTTTTATGTGCTAATTTGCCATGTGTTTATCTTCCTGGGTGGAATATCTGTTAATCTTTTGCCCCTTTTCCGATAGGATTGTTTGTTTCGGAGTTTTCAGAGTTTTTTATGTATTCTAAATATTAGTGCTTTATCTGATATGTGGTTTGGTAATATTTTCTCTTATTCTGTAGTTTGTCTTTTTCTCTTTTTGACAAGCTCTTTCACAGAGCAAAAGTTTTTGATTTTTAGGAAACTTTAATTTATTAATATTTTTCTTTAAGGTTGCACTTTTAGAGGCAAGTCTAAGAACTCGTAGCCTAGGCCTCATAGATTTTCTCCTTTGATTATTTCCAAAAGTTTTATAGTTTTATTTTTTATAGTTAAGTCCATGATCTATTTTGATTTCTTTTTTTTTAATGAAAGATATAGTTTAAATTGATGCTTATATTTTTGCTTCAGTTCAGTTGCTCAGTCGTGTATGACTTTTTGTGACCCCATGGATTACAGCACATCAGGCTTCCTTGGCCATCACCAACTCCTGAAGCTTGCTCAGCTCATGTTCGTTGAGTCGCTGATGCCATCCAACCATCTCATCCTCCATCGTCGCCTTCTCCTCCTGCCTTCAGTCTTTCCCAGCATCAGAGTCTTTTCCAGTGAGTCGGTTCTTTGCATCAGGTAGCTGAAGTATTGGAGATTCAACTTCAGCATCAGTCCTTCCAATGAATATTCAGAACTGACTTCCTTTAGGATTGACTGATTGAATCTCCTTGCCATCGAAGGGACTGTCAAGAATCTTCTCCAACTACATGGATCAAAAGCATCAGTTTTTCGGTGCTCTACTTTCTTTGTGGTCCATATCTCACATCCATACGTGACTACTGGAAAAGCCATAGCCTTGACTAGACTTACCTCTGTAGGCAAAGTAATGTTTCTGCTTTTTAATACGCTGTTTCGTTTTGTCATAACTTTTCTTCCAAGAAGCAAGTGTTTTTTTTTAATTTGTTTATTTTAATTGGAGACTAATTGCTTTACAATATTGTAGTGGTTTTTTGCCATACATTGACATGAATCAGCCATGGGTGTACATGTGTCCCTCATCCTGAACCCCCCTCCCACATCCGTCCCCATCCCATTGCTCAGGGTTGTCCCAGTGCACTGACTGTTTCATGAATTCAGTTTGCTCTGGTGATCTGTTTCCCATATGGTAATATACATGTATCAGTGCTATTCTCTCAAATCATCCCACCCTTCCCTTCTCCCACAGAGTCCAAAAGTCTGTTCTTGACATCTGTGTCTCTTTTGCTGTCTCACATACAGGGTCATTGTTACCTTCTTTGTAAATTCCATATATATATGTGTTAATATACTATATTGGTGTTTTTCTTTCTGACTGACTTCACTCTGTATAATAGGCTCCAGTTTCATCTACCTCATTAGAACTGACTCAAATGTGTTCTTTTTAATAGCTGAGTAATATTCCATTGTGTATATGTACCACACCACAACTTTCTTATTCATTCATCTTCCAGTGGACATCTAGGCTGCTTCCATGTCCAAGCTATTGTAAACAGTACTGCGATGAACATAGGGGTGCATGTCTCTTTCAATTCTGATTTCCTTGGTGTGTATGCCCAGTAGTAGGATCGTATGGCAGTTCTATTTCCAGTTTTCAAAGGTATCTCCACACTCTTCTCCATACTGGCAGTACTAGTTTGCATTCCCACCAAGAGTGTAAGAGGCTTTTCTTTTCTCCGCATCCTCTCCAGCACTTAACTGTTTGTAGACTTTTTGATAGCAGCCATTCTGACTGGTATGAGATGGTACCTCACTGTAGTTTTGATTTGCATTTCTTTGACAGTGAGTGATGTTGAGAATCTTTTCATGCGTTTGTTAGCCATCTGTGTGTCTTATTTGGAGAAATGTCTGTTTAGTTCTTTGGCCCATTTTTTGATTGGGTCGTTTATTTTTCTGGTGTTGAATTGCATGAGCTGCTTGTATATTTTTGAGATTAATTCTTTGTCAGTTGCTTCATTTGCTATAATTTTCTCCCATTCGGAAGGCTGTCTTTTCACCTTGCTTATAGTTTCCTTTGTTGTGCAAAAACTTTTAAGTTCAATTAGGTCCCAACTGTTTATTTTTGCTTTCTATTTCCATTACTCTAGGAGATGGGTCATAGAGGATCCTGCTGTGATTTATGTCAGAGGGTGTTTTGTGTATGTTTTCCCCTTGGAGTTTTATAGTTTCTGGTCTTACATTTAGATCTTGAATCCATTTTGAGTTTATTTTTGTGTATGGTGTTAGAAAGTGTTCTAGTTTCATTCTTTTACATGTGGTTGACCAGTTTGCCCAGCACCACTTGTTAAAGAGATTGTCTTTTCTCCATTGTATATTCTTGCCTCCTTTGTCAAAGATAAGGTGTCCATAGATGTGTGGATTTATCTCTGGACTTTCTACTTTTTTCCGTTGATCTATAGTTCTGTCTTCGTGCCAGAACCATACTGTCTTGATGATTGTAGCTTTGTAGTATAGTCTGAAGTCAGGCAGGTTGATTCCTCCAGGTCCATTCTTCTTTCTGAAGATGAAGAGCAAGCATCTTTCAACTTCATGGCTGCAGTCACCATATACAGTGATTTTGGAGCCCCCCAAAATAAAGTCTCTCACTGTTTCCATTGTTTCCCCATCTATTTGCCATGAAGTGATGGGAATGGATGCCATAACCTTAGTTTTTTGAATGTTGAGTTTTAAGCCAGCTTTTTCACTCTTTCACTTTCATGAAGAGGTTCTTTAGATCCTCTTTGCCTTCTGCCATTAAGGTGGTGTCGTCTGCATATCTGAGGTTATTGACGTTTCTCCTGGCAGTCTTGATTCCAGCTTGTGTTTCTTATAGCCCAGTGTTTCTCATGATGTACTCTGCATAGAAGTTAAGTGAACGGGGTGACAATATACAGCCTTGACGTACTCCTTTCCTAATTTGGAACCAGTCTGTTGTTCCATGTCCAGTTCTAACTGTTGCTTCTTGACCTGCATACAGATTTCTCAGGAGGCAGGTAAGGTGGTCCAGTATTCCCATCTCTTTAGGAATTTTTCCATAGTTTGTTGTGATTTACACAGTCAAAGGATTTGGCATAGTCAATAAAGCAGAAGTAGATGTTTTCCTGGAACTCTCCTGCTTTTTTGATGATCCAACAGATGTTGGCAATTTGATCTCTGGTTCCTCTGCCTTTTCTAAATCCAGATTGAACATCTAGAAGTTGTCAGTTCACATACTGTTGAAGCCTAGCTTGGAGAATTTTGAGCATTACTTGGCTAGTACGTGAGATGAGTGCAATTGTGCAGTAATTTGAACATTCTTTGGCATTGCCTTAAAAAACTGACCTTTTACAGTTTTCATTTTTGCTTAACTATCCAATTACTCTAACACCATTTGTTGAAAAGGCAAGTATCTTTCTTCCATTGAATTGGAATTCTGTTGAATTGCTTTTGCATTTTCATTAATAAAGTTGGGCATATATGTGTGGGTTTACTTGTGGGTTCTTTATTGTGTTCTGTTGATCTGTATGTCTGGATTTGCTAATATCATACTCTTGATATCTATGTAGTAGCCTTAATATTGGGTAAAGTGATTCCTCTCACCTTTCAATTTGGTTTTAGCTATTCTAAGACTTGTGTCTTTACGTATAAATTTTAGAACAGGCGTGTTCATGTCTACAAAAACTTCGTTGAAATTTTCACAGAAATTGCATTAAATCTTTCGATCAGTTTTGGAAGAGTTGACATCTTTACTGTATTAACATGGTATGTCTCCATTTATTTAGTTCTTATTTCTTTAAACAACATTTTGTAGTTATTAATATACCAATCCTGTATTAATAGGCTTCTCAGTGGAACTAGTGGTAAAGAACCCACCTGTCAGTGCAGAAGATGTAAGAGACATGGGTTTGATCCTTGTTTCAGGAAGACCCTCTGCAGGAGGGCATGACAACCCACTCCAGTACTCTTGCCTGGAGAGTCCCATGGACAGAGAGCCTGGCAGGCTACAGTCCGTAGGTTTGTACATAGTAGAACATGACTGAAGCACCTTAGCATGCATGCAGTCCTATACTATACCTGTTTAATTTGTACTTACTTTTTTGGTTTGCTTTGAAGCTATTCTGTTAGTATTACTGTGTTAAGTTTCCACATGTTTATTGTTAGTATATAGAAATGTGGATTTATTTATGTATGTTGGTCTTGCATCTTTGACCTTGCTAAACTTATCTTTTAGTTCTAAGAGACTTTTTACAGATTCCATTGGATTTTCTACATAGACAATCATGTCAACTGCAAATAGGGAGTTTTTTCTTTCAGATTTTTGTTATGTCTTGTCATATACAGTGACTAGAAATTGTATACTGTTGAATGAGAGTGGTAAGAGCAGACATCCTTGCTTTGCCCTTTGTCTTAGTTGGAAAGCATTTAAATGTTTTTTTACCATCAAATATGATGTTAAGTGTAGTAGGCATTTTTGAGAAGGATTGATACTCATTATCAAGTTGAGGTAGATTGCCTCTCTTCCTATTTTACTGTGAGTTCTTAACCATTAGTGGATGTTGGATATTTTCAAATTCTTTTTTCCTCAATCAATTTATGTGATCATATGATTTTTTTCTTAGGCATGTTGATGTGGTGGATTACACTGACTTTTTTTTTTTTTTTTTAAATGTTGAACCAACCTTGCATGCCTGGAATAAATCTCGTCACAGTATGGTGTATGCTAAGCATTGCTGAACTCAGGTTGTTGGTATGTTGAGAATTTCTGTCTTAATGAGAGAAATTCTTCTCTAGTTTTCTTGTGATGTCTTTGTCTTGCTTCATTATTTGAGTAATACCTGCCTTGTAGCATGGGATAAGGACATGTTTCCTCCTCTTCTGCTCTTTGGAAGAGTTTTTGACATATTGGTATTAACGTTTGGTAGAATTCTCAGTGAAAACATTTCAGCCTGGGATTATTTCTTTTAGAGATTTAAAAATTATGAATTCATTTTTAAATGGTTATATAAATTATGTTTATTTATTTTGGCAGTATGTGCTTTGAGTTATTTTTTGCTTTTTTTTTTTTTTTAAGTTTCTTGAGGAGGAATTTAAGATTACTGATTTGAGACTTTTCCTGTTTCCCAAACTAAGCATTGAATGCTGTCGCTTTCCCTGTTAACACCTCTTTGGCCTTGCATATTCTGTATCTTTTTGATATGTTGTCTTTTGAGGCATTGCCATACCATCCCTGATAGCTCAGTTGGTAAAGAATCCGCCTGCCAAGCAGGAGACCCCAGTTCGATTCCTGGGTTGGAGAGATCCCCTGGAGAAGGGAATGGCTATCCACTTCAGTATTCTGGCCTGGAGAATTCCATGGACTGTATAGTCCATGGGGTCACAAAGAGTTGGACGCGACTGAGCAACTTTCACTTTCAGTAGCAACTAGGCCGTTTTTAATGGTAGCCGTGCCTGAGGGTTCTAATTGAGCCATATTCTCACCATCACTTGTATTTTCTGTTTTTGATTTCTCTTTTGGATAATAGCTACTCTAATTGGTGTGAAATGGTTTCTTGTTGTGTTTTGATTTGCATTTTTCTACTGAATGGTGATACTGAGCATCTTTTCATGTACTTACTGTCCATTTGTATATTTTCTTTGAAGAAATATCCAGGTCCTTTGCCCATTTTTTAATCAGATGTTTTTGGTTGAGTTTTGGGAATTCTTTATATATTCTGATTATCAGTCCCTTTTCAGATAACTGGTTTGCAAATATTTTCTTTTGTTCTGAGAGTTTGCTTTTTTACTTTGTTGATAATATCTTTAAATAGAGGTTTTTAACTTTGGTGAATTCCAATTTTTTATGAACTCCAGTTTTTTATGCCTATATAGTTTTTATTTCATCCATTCATTATGGTTTTAAAACCTCTTGAGAAGAATAGTAGTCTGTTGAGTCTATTTATCCATATTTTTGCTTTTCCCATTGTCCTTTCTTCTTTCTTCATGTGCCAAGAGTCCTGTTTTATCAATTGAAGAACTTTTTTAGCCACTCTTGAAGGATCCTTTTAATTTTTTCCTTTGCCTGCTATGTATGTCTTTGTTTTCCCTTAATCCCTGAAAGATAATTTTGTCAGATACAAAATTAATGGTTGAGAGTTCTTTTTTCAGTACTTGAAAATTTTTTTGTTACTTTCTTTGACCTATGTAGTTTCAGATGTGAAAACTACCATTTGAGTTTGAGTGCCCTACATCTTTTCTATGTAGTTGCTTTCAGGATTTTTCTTTGTTTTCAGATACGTGAGTCAAGTTGTAGTATCTGTGGGTTTACCTGTCTGTGGTTTGCTCAGTTTAATCTGTAGATTTACACCTTTCTCCAGATTTGGAAGTTTTCAGCCATTTGTTGAATATTCCTCACTCTACTCTTTCTCTTCTTTGCGTGGGACTCTAATGATATGGATGTAGGTCTTTTCATTATTACCCCATCCATCTATAAGACCTTGTTGTTTTCAGTGATTTTTTTTTTTTGTTATTCAGAGTGGGTAAATTCTATTGATCGTCCTCAAATTCACCAATTCTGTCCCCTGTGATTCCCACTGTTGAGTCTATCTAAAGAGTTTTTAGTTTTCTTTCTTCTTGTAGTTTTCAGTTCTGTAATTGCCATTTGGTTCATGTTTTAAAATCATTTCAATTTCTTGGCTTGAATTTTGTCTGTTTTAAAAGAATTTGTTATTGATGGAGAATTTTTATGATAGCTGCTTTATAATCTTTGTTGGATAATTCTAACATCTAATTCATATCAGTATTGGCTCTGTTGATTGTCTGTTTTTCATTCAAGTAGTGATTTTTGTTGTTCTAACTGTGATGGGTAATTTTTTATTGTATTTTGGACTTTGTGTTTTCCATGTAGTTTCTTAAAATCACTTTGTCCCCTTTGTTGTTGTTGTTACTCACTCAGTTGTGTCTGACTCTTTGCAACCCATGGACAATAGTCTGCCAGATTCTTCTGTCGGTGGGATTTCCCAGGCAAGAGTACTGGAGTGGGTTGCCATTTCCTTCTCCAGGGGATCTTCCCAACCCAGGAATTGAACACGGGTCTCCTGCATTGCAGACAGGTTCTTTATCGTCTGATCCACCAGGAAAGAAAGCCCTTGTCCCCTTAGTATGATTAATATATACTTACTGTAGAGAATGGGGACTATTGGAAAATGCAAAGAAAAATGTCACTTTCTTTTATTGCCAAAGGTAGTTCCTATTAAATTTTTATATAATTATGTAACATATATATGAAAGGGAATATGTACAGGTATAGCTTGGAGATATACTGTGAGTTCCATTCCAGACCACCACAACAAAGTGAATACAGCAATAAAGCAAATCATGTGAATTTTAAAAATTCTATTAATTTCATTATATTCATGTTAAAATTATGGTTGCAGTGTACTGTCAAGTCTATTAAGTGTACAATAGCATTATGTCTAAAAGAAGTACATACTTTTTAAATTAAAGATATTTTTGTTTAAATATTTTGTTGCTAAAAAATTTTATTGCTAAAAAGAAATGCTAACTGAACCATCAGTGAGTCAGAGTAGTAACATCAGAGATCACTAGTCAAGTTTCACCATAACAAAATGATAATGAAAAAGTTTGAAATATTGGGAGAATTACCAAAACGTTACGCAGAGACATAAATTGAGCAAATGCTATTGGAAAGATGGTGCTGATAGACTTGCTCCATGGGGGGTTACCACAAGCCTTCAATATGTACAAAAGCACAATTATTTGCAAAGGACAACAAAGTAACGAACAATACAATGAGATATTCCTGTGTATATATTCATCCTCCCAAGTATAACTGTAGTTACCACTTTCACTTATGAGGAAATTGAGGTAAGGAGAGTTTTAGGTAACTTTCTTAGGTCACAAAACTACCAAATGACTCAGATGCAAGCTTTGAATCCCCAGGTCTATACTTTTAACCACTGTAGTACCATTGTATTGTTCTGTTTTTTGCTTTTCCTTATCACTTCAGAAAAATTATTTCAACTGTAAAATGAACTTATTCTGGGAGGGATAATCAATAGACTAACAGCCCTCTAAAAGACGTGGTGAGTAGTGTTTAAGTAGTTCAGTGTATGTGTCTACAGATGTTTGAGCATGTCTAGGTGCATACATGTGTTACATTTATGGATTTTGGAAGATTATCTTAGAGAAAGGAGTTTTGATACCTCTGTTTTAGGCATTCACTTGAGGATATTTAAATACCTCTTTATATTTAAATGGGAAGCAATAATAGGCTTTTTTTTTCTTTTTATAAGTTTTTATCTTCTTTGAAAAGAAGGTGGTCGGTTTTTGTTTTTGTTTTAAAGTAAATCATTGTTAGTTTGGTTATTCATTTATTGAGCAAATTGTGTAGAAATTATTCCACACATTATCTCACTTCAGTGACGATAAAGTCACCATCGCATATATGTAGTCAGCTTGGTTGTTTACCCATAACAATGAGCTTTAGGGTAACTGCCTAAGCATGGATTTAGGGGAAATTCCTAATTACTATATTAAATTGATTGTATGAGAGTTTAGAAATAATTCACTGCCTTTTAGTTTCTACTTAAGAAAACTAATCCAGGTATTTTTGTCACTAATACAGTGCAATTGTTACTGTATGTATTTTTACTTACTTTTTCACAGCAATGGTAAGAGAAATTAAATTTAAATCTTTGTTAGTTTTTTGGAATTTTATAGAATTGTCTACATTTGTCATTGCCTGCAATTAAAGACTCCTTAATGATGTGGTTTATGTTTGCTTTTTTAGTTGTTACATAAATTAACTATTCATGGAATTCGAGGATTAAGAACGCATACAGGGGTCTGTATCCTCTTGTTAGTACTAGAATACATGAATATTATCCTCAGAATGTTTTCATCATGAATCCTTTTTTGAAATAATTATAAAAGTGAATAGTATTTACAATATTTAACCATTTCATTTTGCTACTTTTTTTAAGGGACCTTATCTATGTAATTTGATAATATAACATTGAACATTATAGAGTCAGAAATCATACAAAGTCTTAAAGAGTCCTGAGGTGAAGTAGTACATTTTATTAAATTAGTATTAACTCTCATGGAAATGGTATTATTTGCTTAAGGCGCAGGGTCTGTGAGTACAGTGGAAGAAAGATTGAAATATAAAAGCTGGCAGACATATGTTGTAAATGCAGTGGTATGGAGCCTGACCATTGTAGACGTGTGGAATTATAGAATGCTGTCTTTTTCTACTTTTTAGAACTTAAAAAAAAAGATTTCAGTTTATTTTTTCTCCTTTCTCCACTCCAGTGTAATAATTTCCTATGATGGTTCTTTTCTATTTCCTAAGTTACTTTAGAATCTAACATTCTTTTTTTTTCAATCTCCTCTGGCTTCAAACCCTCATTTTCTCTTTTGTTCTGTTGGAGTAATCATTAATTTTTCCCTGTCCCCTGTCTGTTTCTCTGCCAACTAATAACTCCTTTAATGGCTTTCAAAATTTTCTAATTTCATCTAAGTAAAAATTAAGAAATTTATTGTACATTGTGACAGAACTTGTGTGTGTGTAGATGCAAAAAAAAAATTTAATTGCTGGTTCTGATATATTTTGCTTTCTTTTTAACTCTGTTCCATTAAAAAAAATAAAAAAGACATCAAAACTGGTAGAAAGTAGCTAAATTGAATTTGAGGCTCCCAGCAGTTAGAAAAACTGCTTTATATTACTGCCTCCATGATTTTGTAAATACACATTTTTACTGTACACTCTCTTTGAGACCTTTTTGTAAGTCGCTGTTGTCTAAGGGAATAGTGGCTTTCAAACCAAATTTTGACCATGACTCACCAAAAGAAATAGATTTTACATTTGTGACCTAGCACACACGTGTAAATAAACATATATAACATGAACAAAAGTTTAACAAAACAGAGTGCATCACAGGTAGTAAGGGTAAGCACTGTTTATTGTTATGTTCTATTTCGCTTTATTTAAAAACAACAACAATAACAACAAAGAAACTGATTGAGACCTACTGATTTCTTGACCCAGTGACTTGAAATGGGAAAATTAAAGCTTTAGTTTGACATATTATGGCTTTTTACACTATTCTCCAGTATTTACTTTTTATTAATACTACACTGTTTATTCGGTGTGGAGTGCCCTATCTCTTCCTTGATTGTGTGATGAACTTCATTTTTCTGAACATAGCTGAGATGTTTTTGAAGGTTGTACAGAATGACAGAAATTTTCTTTTCAAGGAATAACAGTGATCTCATCACACAAACTTGGCAAGAAGTGTTTTCCTAGAAAAGTAAAACACAGTATATCAGTTGAATTAACATGTGATGAATTAAAGATGCTTTCTGTTTAGGAAGACATGACAGTAACCAGTTGGTGCTATTGACATGTTTAAAGAGGAAGTTGTAGCAGGTGACATAGTCATAATGGACTCAGGAAATGGAGATTTATTAAGGGTGATTGTGTCAGTGATCATCTAAGTTCAAGGGAAATCGGAGCCTGGGGATGAAGCCTCTTTGTTTCTGGTGCACTTATGTTTCTATCTTTTTATATACATCCACATATTGTATATTATTTTTACTAACCTCTGAGTTCTTTGCAGAGATCATGTCACTTTCCTCCTAAATACTCATATATCCTAAGAATAAGGGCAATAGCCCACATCATACTCAGATACCCTCAATTATTCCTATGCCCTTT
This sequence comes from Antilocapra americana, assembly GCA_007570785.1. Taxonomy (NCBI): domain Eukaryota; kingdom Metazoa; phylum Chordata; class Mammalia; order Artiodactyla; family Antilocapridae; genus Antilocapra; species Antilocapra americana. The sequence goes on along the minus strand of ML660765.1, from coordinate 21,771,443 downwards.
ATATCTATTTGTTTAATTAATTCTTTTAAATTGTTATATCTCTTTAGTTTCCTTTAATCTAATCTGTTCTCCCAGCTTTTCTTCTGTGATACTGATCTTTTTTAAGAGTCTCGGACAGCTGTTTGGCAGAACATATCTCAATTTATATTTGTCTGTTTCCTCATAATTATATTCAGGTTAAACATTCTTGGCAGGAATACTCCATTGTTCATGAGTTATTGGTTCATCATGTCCAGGATTTACGATGTCAGTTGTCTTATTGATGACATATATAAGTTCATACTTGCTTTACGTAGATTCACCATATTTTGCTATTAAAGGTAATTAATAAATAATGCATACTCATGGGTTTTAATCATCATTGATGATTTTTACCTGAATCAGTTATTACTCTGTTGTACTGGTACTGTAAAATGGTGATTAGTATTTTTTTCTGTTTATCATTGATTTGGAACTTATTAGCATTCTTTGGTACACAATCTTGTGATTATAATTTGGCTTCCCATTTAACAGGCTTGCTGGGGGGAGTAAACTGGGAAGAGATGTATGAAGGCATTTATTTTTTGTTGATAGAAAAATTGTTTTCGTTTCTGTATTAGTCATTTGTGAGCTTTGTTAGGATGGATCAACAACCTGGAATCCAGTCCACTCTTGAAACTTGACTAGTTTGAATTTGAGTAGCAGATCCTGGGGAAGTCATCTTGAGTATTGCTGCTCTGTGAAGTCTCTTGGCAGCCAGCAAGTTAATTGTTTCTAGCACCTTACCCCTTTGTTTCATTGTTTTAACAGGGATCTTTTCAAGATAATAAGGGCTAGGAGGATGGAGTTCAGAAAAAGTGTTGAATTTAATGTTGAAGATGATGGATAATTAACAGGAATGCTACTGGAATAAGATGGTAAATGCTTGTAGATGAGCTTAAGGGGGGGTATTTTTTTTCCAACTCACTTTTTTTTTTTAAGGTAACAAACTTAATTTTTTCAGCAATTGAAAGTTCAAGGAAAAATTGAACAAAAAATAGAGTTACTATATATCCCCTGTCCTGACACATGCACATCATCCCCTGCTGTCAACATTCTACACTGCAGTGGCACATTTGTTGAAACTGATGAGCCTTCTTTAACACATCCTTATCAAAGTTCATGGTTTATATTACAATTCATCCTTGGTGTTGCACATTTTATGGGTTTTGACAAATGTGAGTGACACGTGTCCGCCATGTAGTAACGCAAGGAATAGTCTCACTGCTTGTTCTTCCCTCCCCATTGCACCACTTGCAACCCTTGGCAGCTTTTTTTATTTTTTAACTATTTTCATGGTTTTACCTTAAACCTTTTCCAGAATGTTACATAGTTGGAATCTTATAGTACATAGCCTTTTCAGTTTGGTTTCTTATACTTAATAATATGTATTTTAAGGTTCCTATATGTATCTTCATTGCTTGGCAGCTCATCTCTTTCTAGCGCTGAATATTTTTGTATTGTCTGTGTGTTTCTCAGTTTATCCCTTCACCTACTGAAGGACGTCTGTTTTGCTTCCGTATTTTGGCAGTTACCAGTACAGCTTCTGGGCTTCGCTTGTGGCTCAGCAGTAAAGAATCTGCCTGTTTATGCAGGAGATGCAGGTTCAATCCCTGGTTCTAGAAGATCTCCTGGAAAAGGGAATGGCAACCCACTCCAGTATCCGTGCCTGGAGAGTCCTATGGACAGAGGAGCCTGGTGGGCTATAGTTTAGTTTTTAGGAAACCATAGAAGTGCTGTCTGAAGTTGCTGTACCATTTTGCATTCCCACCATCAGTGAATGAAAGTTCCTACTGCTCACCATTCAGGCAAGCGTTTGTGTTGTCAGTGTTCCAGATTTTGGCCATTCTAATCGTTGTCAGTCCTTTGCTAAATGTCTTTTGCAGCTGTTTTTTCCAAGTCTGTGGCTTGCCATCTCATTTTCCTGACATTGCCTTTCATAGGTCAGAAATTTTGATTTATAATGAAGTTTAGCTTTACCTATTATTTTTTTTTAATGCCTTTGGTGTTGTATCTTGAAAGTCATCTCAGTATCCACTGTTGTTTAGATTTTCACCTATGTTACCTTTCAGGATTTTTATAGTTTTGTGCTTTATATTTAGTTTTGTGATCTTTTCTGAGTTGGTTTTTGTGAAGGATATAAAGTCTGCCTAGATTGTTTTTGTTGAAAAGACCGTCTTTCCTCCATTGTATTGCCTTTGTTCCTTTTCCGTTTCGGTTTGACTATATTTATGTGGATCTGGTCATAGGTTTTCTGTTTGTTTTCCGTTGATCTGTTTGTCTGTTATTTCACCAGTACACTCTTGTCTATTACTGTGGCTTTGTAGTAAATCTTGAAGTCAAATAATATCAGTCCTCTGACTTTGTTTTTCTTTTTCAGTATTGAGGTGGCAATTTTGGGTCAATTTTGCCTTTTCATATAAATTTTGTATTAGTTTGTTGATGTCCGTAAAATAACTTGCTGGGGTTTTGAGTTGGGATCCCCTAAAATGTAGGTCAAGTTAGGAAGAAATGACATTTTAACAATATCGAGTCTACCTATCTCTGCTCTCCAGTTACTTAGTTCCTCGTCGATTTTGTTCAAGTTTTGTAGTTTTTCTCATGTAAAACTTGAACGTTAGATTTATACCTGAGCATTTAATTTTTTGTAGTGCTAACATAAATGGTAAAATGTGTTTAAAATTCCACTTGTTCGTAGCTTGTGTACAGGAAAGTTGCTGGCCTCTATATAAACATTGTATCCTGATGTCTTGCTAAAATCTTTTACTAGTTCTAGTGGACTTTTTGTTGATTAATTTGGATTTTCTTAATGGATAGTCAAGTCATATGTGAACAATGAAGTTTTATTTCTTCGAAATTGTGTGAGTTATAGTTCTTTTTCTTGTCTAAGCATTCACTCTTCCAGTACAATATTGACAAGGAGTGGTGTGAAAAGACTTCCTTGATTTGTTTTCGATCTTAGTGAAAATGGTGAAAAACCGGTTTTTTCACCATTTTAAGTGTGATGTTCCTTGTAGGTTTTTTGTAAAGTTCTTTGAAGTTGTGAGATCTTTATCAAGTTAAGGAAGTTCCTTTGTGTTTGTAGATTTTTGAGTGATTTTCTCATCTTGAATGGGTGCTGGATTTTGTCAAATATTTTTTCTGCATCTGTATTCTCATATGATTTTTTTTCTTTAGTATGATGATGTGACGGACTACATTGATTAATTTTCAATTGTTGAACCGGCCTTGCATACTTGGGATAAGTCTCACATTATCATGGTGTATAATTATTTTAATATATTGTTGGATTTGATTTACTAACATTTTCTTAAAGAGCTTTATATCTTTGTTCATGAGATATTGGTCAGCAGTTTCTTCTTGAAGTGTCCTTGGTTTTGGATTTAGGTTAATGCTGGCCTCACAGAATCATAAAGTATTCTCTCTACTTCTAGTAGAGAATTTTATTCTCTTTTCTGGAAGAGATTGTAGAGAATTGGTATAATTTCTTCTTTAAATGTTTGCTGTTTCATAGACTTTAACCAGTGAATTCACCTAGGCCTGGTGCTTTCTGTTATTGAAGGTCATTAATTATTGATTCAGATTCTTTAGTAACTATAGTCCTGTTTATATCATCTGTTTGATCTTGTGTGAGTTTTGGCAAATTGTGTTTTTCACAATTGATCCATTTGATCTGGGTTATCAAATTGAGTGTAGAACTTTTCATAGTGTTCACTTATTATTCTTTTAATTTCCAAAGAATCAGTCATGATGTCCTGTCCTTAATTTGTGATGTTAGTAATTTGTGTCTTCTTTACTTTTTTCTTAGCCAGGTTAGAGATTTATATTAGCTTTATTGGTCTTTTCAGAGAACCAGCATTTGGATTCATTGATTTTTCTCTATTGATTTCCTATTTTCAATTTTGAAAAACTGAGTTTTGCTCAAATTTATGTTTATTTTCTTCTTACTTTGGGTTTACTTGCTTTTTTTCTAGTTTCCTAACAAGGAAGCTTAGACTATTGATTTCATATCTTTTCTAATTTATGCAGTTAATGCTATAAATTTCTTTCTAAGAACTGCTTATGCTACATCCTGCAAATTTAATTTATTTTCATTTAGTTAAAAGTATTTTTAAATTTCTTGAGATTTCGTCTTTGATGCATTTGTTATTCAGAAGTGTGTTGTTTAATCTCCAAGCGTTTTGGAATTTTTGAGCTGTTTCTGTTAATTCCTTTTTTATCCCATTGTTGTATAATCTCTAATTTTAAACTTGTTAAAATGCTTTTATGGCCCATGCTAGAGTTGGACTATAAAGAAAGCTGAACGCCGAAGAATTGATGCTTTTGAACTGTGGTGTTGGAGAAGACTCTTGAGATTCCCTTGGACTGCAAGGAGATCCAACCAGTCCATTCTAAAGGAGATCAGTCCTGGGTGTTCATTGAAAGGACTGATGTTGAAGCTGAAACTCCAATACTTTGGCCACCTGATGTGAAGAACTGACTCATTTGAAAAGACCCTGATGCTGGGAAAGATTGAGGGCAGGAGGAGAAGGGGATGACAGAGGATGAGATGGTTGGATGGCATCAGCGACTCAATGGACATGAGTTTGAGTAAACTCCGGGAGTTGGTGATGGACAGGGGGGCCTGGCATGCTGTGGTCCATGGGGTTGCAAAGAGTCGGACATTACTTATTGACTGAATTGAACTAATGGTCTGTCTTGTTGAATGTTCCCTGTGGGCTTTGGGAAGAATGTGTTAACTGCTGTTCAATGAAATAGTCTATACATGTCAGTTACATTGATGGTGTTGAGTGCAACTGTGACCTTGATGATTTTCTGCTTGCTGGGTCTGTCCATTTCTCATAGAAGATCATTGATGTCTCCAAATATAACTGAATTCCTATGTTTTCACATTGCTGTTCCATTAGTTTTTTTTTCCCCCTCAATATTTTGATGCTCTTTGTTAGGTATGTAAAAGCTAAAGATTGCCATGTCTTCTTGGAATGTTGATCCTTGTATCATTATGTGATGTCCCTCTATCCTCAATAATTTTCCTTGCTCTGACATTTGCTCTGTCTGAAATTGATGTAATTACTCCAGTTTTAAAAAAAAATTTTTAAGTGTTAACAAAATATATCTTTCTCTTTACTTTTCTTAACACATTATTTACCTACTTTTTTTGTTAATAAAGTTTAAGCTCTTCATCTCTTTGTGTGTGTGTGTTAGTCAGTCACTCAGTCGTGTCTGGCTCTTTGTGACCCCATGAACTGCATGTAGCCCTCCAGGCTCCTCTGTCCGTGGAATTCTCCAGGCAAGAATACTGGAGTGGGTTGCCATTTCCTTCTCCAGGGGATTTTGAACCTGGGTCTTCCGCATTGCAGGCAGGCTCTGGGAAGCCCTTCCATCTCTTTATGTGACTTTATATAAAGTTGCTTTCTTGTAGGCAACAGTTGAGACTTGCTCTTTGATTTACTCTGATAGTCCGTCTTTTAACTGGCATATTAAACTATTGACATTTAAAGTAATTATTGATATTGTATGGCAGAGTCCCTTCACTGTTCACTTGAAACTACCATTATATTGTTAATCAGTTATGTGAATTTGCTCAGCCGTGTCCAACTCTTTGCTACTCCTGGGAATGTAGCATAGCGGGCTCCTCTGTCCATGGGATTTTCCAGGCAAGAGTACTGTAGTGGGTTGCCATTTCCTTCTCCAGAACACCTTCCTGACCCAAGGATAGAACCTGGGTCTCCTGCACTGCAAGCAGACGTCTGAGCCACCAGGGAAACCCCAATAGAAAATGTTTTTGGTGTTAAATCAAAAAGATAAAGTAATTATTGATATAATTGGATTTATCTGCCTTATTAGTTGCTGTTTTCTTTGTTGCCCTTATTTTTATTTCTGTTATGTTCAACACATTTTTTTTCTGCCTTTTGTGGTTTTAATTGAGCATTTATGATGTATGTCACTCTTTTCTTAGCATATCTATTATACTTCTTATTTTACTCTTTTTAGCTTTTGCCCTAGAGGTTGCAATACACATTTACGCCTATTTCAAGTCCACTTTCAAATAATACTTTCTTGCTTCACAGATAGTGCAAGTACTTTCCCATAACAAAACATTAATTATTTCGCCCCATAAAAATATTAATATTTCCTCCCCATCACTTGTTTCATTGCTGTCATTCATTTGTGATCTGTACATAAGCATACCTAATCAAATATATTGTTGCTGTTATTTGGGATAGACTTTGGTAGATTAATTAAGAATAAGAAAAATACAACTTTCAGTTATACCCTCACTGATACTCCTCCTTTCTTTATGTAGATCTGGACTTTGGACCTATATCATTTTTCCTTTCTCTGAAGAGTTTTTAACGTTTCTTGCAAAACAGATTAATTGTGAATGAATTTCCTCAATTTTTGTCTGAGAAAGTATTTCTCCTGCACTTTTGAAGGATATTTTCACAGGGTACAGAATTCTGGGCTGGTTGTTTTTCTTTGCACTTTAAATATTTCACTCCATATTTTTCTTGTTTGCATTGTTTCTGAGAAGTTGGGCTTACTTTTAATCTTTGCTGCTCTCTAGGTTTGTCTTTGATTTTTCTGAAGTTTGACTATGCTATGCCGAGGTGTAATTCTTTTGGCATTTATCTTGCTTGGTGTTCTGAGTTGCCTGGATCTGTGATTTGATGTCTGACATTAATTTGGGGGAAATTCTCAGTCCTTATCCAAGCTTGGAGAAGTTTGAATGTACTTTTCATTTTTCTTTTATTTCTCCTTATAATATTCCCATTTCCTGTATGTTTTTTGTAGTTGTCTCACAGCTAAATCTAAAAATCTGAACTCTCAAAAGTCTCTTTTTAAACTGAAAATGTAAATTTATAAATATATTCAGGAATTGGAATGTTGTAGGTGACAAATTTTATATTGATGAAGTTTCTTATTTTGTGATTTTATTTTACTTTGTACTTGTGTTTACTTAAACAAAGTGACTGGCTTATAAATGCATAGAATATGTTTTATTGCCCATGAGATATGCAATGTAGATCCTTCAGAAAAGCTGAAAGGAAAATTAAAAATGCTAAATTCACAACTAAATTTCTTGAATATTCTTTTTTTTACAGTGTTTTTTTTCTTATTCTCTTTGTTTTTCAATTTTGGAAGTTTCTCTTGTCATATCTTCAAGTTCAGAGTTTCTTTACTCAGTTGTTTCCAGTCTACAAATGAGCCTATTGAAGATCTGTTAGTGTTTTTGATCGCTAACATTTCTTATTGTTTCTTTTGTATAGTTTACATGTTTTGCTTATGTTATTCTATTTTTGCATATTGTTTACTTTTTGCATTGAAACTCTTAGTTTTTAAAAAATACATATTTTTGGCCGCTTTGGGTCTTAGTTGTGGCATGTGGCATATTTGCTGAAGCATGGTCTTTGTAGTTGTAGCACAGGGGCTCAGTAGGTGTGGCTCATGGCCTTAGTTGCATGTGGCATATGGGATCTTAGTTCCCTGATCAAGGATCGAACCTTAGTCCTTTGGATTGGAAGGTGGATTCTTAAATCTTAAAAAAGATTTCTGATCTGATAATCCTAGCATTCCTGCTATATTTGATTCTGATTTGGAGATTTGCTCTTCTGTCTCTTCAAACTGTCTTTTTTGCTTTCTAGCATGCTTTGTAATTTTTTTGTTGAAAAGTGGACATGATGTACCCGGAAAAGGTAACTGTGGAACGTAAACCTTTAATGATGTAGTGCTAAGGTTTGGGAGGTGGGGGAGGAAGTGTTCTGTAGTGCTGTGATTAAGTTTTAGTCTTTTGGTGGATCTTGTGACTTTGGATTGTGAACTTCAATGCCTCAGTTGTTTTTGTTTTACCCTGTTAGGTTGAACAGAGTGTTTATAGAGCACTGGACTTGAGTATTTCCCTTCATGCATTGGGACTCCTGATAAAACCCTAGCATTTTAAGCTCTGGTAAATTACTTTCTCCTGAGGAGGGACCTGGTTAAGAAAAGCAGAACGCTCTGTGTATTTCAGAATGGTTTCTTTCCCTTCCACGTTCAGAAGCATGAGGTGGTTTTTTTTCAGATATTCACTGTGAGGACCTGGTAGAGCTTCTGAAAGTCTTGGGCCTGCCTTACAATGGAGTTAAAACTCTGAGTTGTCCACAGTGAGTCTCCAGTAATTTGTCAATCATAGTACAGGTTTCCCTATTTTAGTGCTGGTTCCCTGGGAAGATTTCTGCTCAGGTAAGACATGATTCCCTTCATCTGCCTGTTTGTCTCAACATTGAGGGCAGTGGTTTGCCTTATGGCTTCAGTTCTCTGATGGATCTAAGACAAATTGTTGGATTTTTTAGTTTGTTCAGCTTTTACTTGTTCTTAGGACAGAGTAGAAACTTCTAAGTTCCTCATATGCCTGATTGAAAACTGGAAGTGGCTTAAAGGGGTTTTAGGTTAAAAGTTTTAACGAGGTCAAAGAGTTTGGTTTATGGGAATTTGGTGAATAAATTCTTCAAGAGAATGGTAGCCTGAGGTGAAGCAAGGGGGACAAATTTTTCAAAGTAAAAGTTCTTCTGAGAATATTTTTATTCCTAATAGTAAATATTTAGATGTATTTTGAAACACTTAGGTTGAATTTTTTGTTTTTATTCAAATGTAATCCAAAGCAAGTTGTGCTTTATTTTCAGGCTGTGTTAATACGTTTACTCAAACCTAGAGAATTAAAGTAGAGACTTTATCATTGAAAGAAAGTAGCTTGGGAAAATGGAGGTAACTACTAACCAGTCAACAGGAATGTACTGTCCCATAGTATTTTGTAAATTGCACACTGCATTGTTCAATGATAGGAACTGATAGTCTGTGACTTTATTTTTAACAGTTAAATAATTTGGGTCTGTGTTCTTGGAATTACAGAATGCAAATAACACAAGATTCCTTAGTCTTTAATACTAAGCAGAACTTTTTAACTCTGCTTTTCCTGAACTTAAGGACATGCTTAATGAATATTCTTTGTAGAGCATGCATTGAGGATCATAGCAATAGCAAGTAGCTAGGTTTCTATCCACCTGGTGCTTACATGGGAGGTACAGTAGTATAGAGGAAGAACCCATAGTTTAGTCTTTGGAAAAATTTGAGTTTCTGTTCGCCTTTAGTGAGTCCTTGTATTGGAAAATTTATTTTATTTCCTCATGCTTTAATTTTCCTTTTGTGAAATACGGTAACTTTTTTCCTTTTCAGTTTAATTCACAGTGATGTTGATGTTTTATAATTATCAAAAAAAGCTTTAGTAAAACATTTATTTATAAGGTTTGTAAGTGGTTCTTATAGAAGGTAAACATTTGATACCTCTCTTTTGGGAGCTGATGACACTGATGTGGATTGTCATAGAAACCAGAAACCTGTTTAAATACTGAAATAGTAAATGAATTAACTACATAAGTGGATGGCTTGTTAATGTTAAGTCAAAGCAGCAGGTTTTCATGTAATTGTTTTTCCTTTTGTATATACTCTAGTATGTGGCCAGGATAAGATAACAGTGAAGCAAGAGTAAATATATATTTTAGTGTTATATATTAAGATTTACAGGGTTAAGGGGAAGTTTCCTTAACAGGAAAGTTTATATTAGTTATTAATGATACAAATATAAATAAGATAAAACACTTGAGGTAAAATCATGCAGTTATTTTTGAGATAACATCTACACTTTTACTTGCTTTTTTTCTAAGAAAGTTAAAACTGAGTTTTAGAATAATGCCTACAGTAATTTGGGGGTGAAAGAGCTTTCTAAATGAAGAATGAAAGTATTCACATTTTTATTATTGAAAAAACTTAATAGTGACAGATATGATTGATGTTTACATAATTACTTAATAAAGTGAAAAATGGTAATAAAATCTTGGGAGGTATAAAAATATACATGCCAGAGAGGCAGAAACATGTAATCCCATTAAATCTCTGACCTTAGTTGTCATAAGCTGTTAGTCACAGGAAGACAACAGGTGATTCAGGGTTAGAGCATGGCTCTGTTTCATCCATTGACTCAGCTGCTAGGACTGACTATTGAGCAGAACCCAGTGTAAATTTGCAAAACTGACCACAGTCTTGACATGTGCAAACATTTGGTGAAATTGAGAGTTAAGGGAGCTTAAGTCCAGTTCAGTTCAGTCGCTCAGTTGTGTCCGACTCTTTGCGACCCCATAAACCGCAGCACGCCAGGCCTCCCTGTCCATCACCAACTCCCTGAGTCCACCCAAACCCATGTCCATCGCATCGGTGATGCCATCCAGCCATCTCATTCTGTGTCGTCCCCTTCTCCTCCTGCCCTCAACCTTTCCCAGCATCAGGGTCTTTTCCAATGAGTCAGCTCTTCACATCAGGTGGCCAAAGTATTGGAGTTTCAGCTTCAACCTCAGTCCTTCAATGAGCACCTAGGACTGATGTCCTTTAGGATGGACTGGCTGGATCTCCTTGCAGTCCAAGGGAGATCTTTAAGAGACTCTTTAAGAGTCTTCTTCAACACCATAGTTCAAAAGCATCAATTCTTCGGTGCTCAGCTTTCCTTATAGTCCCAGCTCTCACATCCATACATGACCACTGGAAAAACCATAGCCTTGACTAGATGGACCTTTCTTGACAAAGTAATGTCTCTGCTTTTTAATGTGCTGTCTAGGTTGACCAGTCTAGACAACCTAGACAGTATAGATGAGGGGGCGGGCAGCAGTATGCTGGACAGTTGTACAGTGTACTGGTATGAGGTATATAATGTAGATTTAACTTTGACTACATAATATTGTTTGTGTATGAATGTGTATTTAAGCATATGCCCCTTTAATATTAAAATTAAAGTTTTAGTGTGAAGAGTTTTTCTGTATTTCAGATTACTTTTTAAAAATATGCTTTTTATTGAAGTATAATGCACATATAGTATAACATTGTAAGTTTTCATCTAAATGAATTTTAGCAGTGTTATTAGTAGCTATTATATATGCATGATATGTACTAATGCATTATTTTTTGCTATTAATTATTTGCTAATAATATCTGTTACCAGCATCCTAGAAGTCCTTTTGTGTCCCAGTCTAATACCCATATCACTTGTCCAAAGTGAAAGTCGCTCAGTCATGTCTGACTCTTTGCGACCCTAAGGACTATACAGTTCATGGAATTCTCTAGGCCAGAATACTGGAGTGGGTAGCTGTTCCCTTTTCCAGGAGATCTTCCCAGCCCAGGAATCGAATCCAGGTCTCCCACATTGCAGGTGGATTCTTTACCATCTCAGCCACCAGGGAAGCCCAAGAATACTACAGGGGATAGCCTACTCTTCTTGAGCAGATTTTCTGGACCCAGGAATCAAGCCAAGGTCTCCTGCATTGCAGGCAGATTTTTTACCAGCTGAGCTGCCAGGGAAGCCCACTTGTCTGCAAGATAAATGCAATACTAACTTCTTACACTGTATATTATTTGGGGGTTTTAAAATTTTCTATAAGTTGAGTTTTCTATAAATTGAGTTCTTTTGTGTTACTTCATTAACTTTGTAACGTTTATGAAATATATCCATGTTGTCGCTTGTACAGTATTTCACTCTTTGCTTGTATTTGTTAACATTGACTAACCTGTGTATTATCTTTTCTGCTACAGATAGACATGACAGTGTGTATCCAGTTTTGCCTATTACAAATAGTACTGCTGTGTATTTTTATTGTATTTTTTGGTCAGTATATTTATGCAGTTAGGATTAGATTTGCTAGTCATAGGATGTTCATTTGATAATAAGTAGTTTTGCAAAGTGCTTATCCCAATTTACATCTCCGTAACAAAGTATTTTGGTGGACGTGTGATGAAATAACCCTTGTGGTTTTTTTTAATTGGAATCTTCCAGATGTAATGAATAATAATGGTGTGTATCTTTTCATATTGATTGACTTGTTTGGATAAGCTACATAAATTGGTTGTTCAAGTCCTTTACCATTTTTTGTGCTGGCTTTTCTTTCTCTTTCCTAATTACGAGTTGTTCTTTTTCCTGGCTATGAGTCTTTTGTTGGATATACATCTTATAGATCTTGATTTTGTATCTTGCTTCATCTTCCTCCCTGTTTCTCCTCCTCATTCTTCCTCTTTTCCTGACCTGCCATTCCCCCTCCTCCTTTTAAAAATATTGGTGCCCATCGATCCAGCAACATTAACTGAACACCATATTCTTCATGTTTGTTATTGTCATAAATTAATGGCAGTATGTGTGTGAGCCTATTACTCACATCTCATTCTATTCCTTTGGTTTACTTGTCTGTTTTTGCAGTAAGTCTTGATAAGTGAGAGTGTAGCAAAAACTGATTCTCTTTTCATGGCTGAAAATGACTCTTTATGACATCATTTGATTAGTTTTGCTAGAATTAACAGTTTTGTTAATCTTTGCTGAAACCAACTTTTGATTTGTTTTCTGAAGTTTTGTTATACCTTTGTTCTTGATTTCATCAATTCTGTTCATTTTTATTTTTTGCCTTTTTGAAATTTAACTTTTTGTTCTTTCACTAATTTCTCAAGGTAAATACTTAAATAATTATTGTTATTCTCCTTTTTTGATAAAAGCATTTAGGGCTACAGATTTAATTCTTAAGTATAGCTTTGGCTGTATGTCACAGCTTTTTATATGTCTTATCTTCATTATCATTTATTTAAATACTTTGTTTTCCATTCTCCTTCGATTAATAGTTAAGAGGTTCAGTTCAGTTCAGTCGCTTAGTCGTGTCCAATTCTTTGCGACCTCATGAGCTTCAGCATGCCAGGCCTCCTGTCCAACACTAACTTCCGGAGCCTACCCAAACTCATGTCCATTGAGTCGGTGATGCCATCCAACCATCTCATCCTCTGTCGTCCCCTTGTCCTCCTGCCCTCAATCTTACCCATCATCAGGGTCTTTTCCAATGAGTCAGTTCTTCACATCAGGCAGCCAAAGTATTGGAGTTTCAGCTTTAGCATCAGTCCTTCCAATGAACACCCAGCCTTGACGTACTCCTTTTCCTATTTGGAGCCAGTCTGTTGTTCCATGTCCAGTTCTAACTGTTGCTTCCTGACCTGCATACAAGTTTCTCAAGAGGCAGGTCAAGTGATCTGGTATTCCCATCTCTTTCAGAATTCCACAGTTTATTGTGATCCACACAGTCAAAGTCGTTGCTCAGTTCCCAAATAGTAGTGCTGTTTTGTCCCCCCCCATCTAGTGATTTCTTAATATCAGTGCTGAGAACATTGCTTTGAATAATTTCAGTCCTTTGAAATGGGTCTTTTTGATTCAGCATATAGCAGTTTTGACACATGTTGCATGTTGACTTGAAAATAATATTTATTCTTTTATTATTGGATGTTGTTTCTGTGTAGGTCATTACATTACATTTATGAATCTTGGTCATATCTTTGATGTTTTGTTTTCTTTTGTTTGCTTTTATCAACCATTAAGAGAAGCATGTTAAAGTTTCCCAACCTACTGTGGTTTATATTTTGATGTTACGTTATTGGGTATATGCCCCATCAGCCTAGCTTAAATTCCTGGTGAATTGGTCCTTTAATTATTATGAAATGCCCCTTATTATCTGTATTAATACTTAAAATCTAGCTTGTATCGTGTAATTTTTTGTTTGATTGGTGCTAGCATGGTATAACTTGTTCCATCCTTTCACAATCAACTTTCCAACGTTCTTTCATATAAGATATATCTCTTGTAACTGTAAGTGTAAAGATATATCTCTTTAATTTTTTAATCCTTTCTGACAATCTTGATCTTTTAATGGTTGCCTTAGAGATTACAGTACTTATCATTGACCTATTGCAATCTACACAAAATACTTACTTTTACTACTTCCTTAACAATGCTAAGAACTTTGAACACTTTAACTCTGCTTATATTATACTGCTGCTGTTTTTTATATTATTATCCTTAATTTTCATTTATGCTTCAGTACTCATTAAATGGTATTGTTTTATGTGGTTGGTATTTATTTAGATTTATTTATGTATTTACTTATTTATTGTTTTTACTTTATACTGCATTTCTGTGTTTTTCAATGGGAGCCTTTTTTTGTTTTCCTATAGAAGTCTGAGTATTTCTTTTCCTAAATATCAGCCGTCAGCAAATTTGCTTTCTGTTTATCTAAGAACATGTTCATTTTGGTTTTTGAAGGATATTCGTTTTGGGCGTAAAATTCTAGGTTTGCAGTTACTTTCCTTCAAAAATGTGAAGATACTCCATTCTCTCTGGTTTCCAGTATTTCTATTGCAAAGTCAGCAAGGACTTTCATTATTTCTTTGAAGATACTGCCTTTTTGTTTTGTTAGGTATTAAAATGTAGCCTTGTCTTTGGTTTTTAGCATCTCTTCTGTAATGTATAATACTTAGGTGAGGCAGGCAGTTTTTCTGTCTTTCCTTCCTTCTCTTTATTTCTTCCTGTCTCTCTCGCTTTCTCTTTCTCTCCCTCCTTCCCTTCCTCAGTCTCTCATCTTGAGGTTGATACTTTTCATTAGATTGGGGAAATTCTTGTCCATTTTCTTTTCAGATTTTGCCTTTGCTCCATTCTCTTCCTCTCCTTCCTCAGCTGCCACCTTTGTTGTTCAGTTGCTCTGTCATGTCTGACTCTTTGCGACCCCATGGACTGCAACATGCCAGGCTTGCATGCCCTTCACCATCTCCTGGAGCTTGCTTAAACTCATGTCCATCCAACCATCGCATCCTTTGGTGGCGTCCCCTTCTCCTGCCCTCAATCTTTCCCAGCATCAGGGTCTTTTCCAGAGAATCAGCTCTTTGCATCAAGTGGCCAGAGTATTGGAGCTTCAGCTTCAGCATCAGTCCTTCTAATGAATACTCAGAGTTGATTTCCTTTAAGATTGACTGGTTTGATCTCCTTGCAGTCCAAGAGACTCTGAAGAGTCTTCTCCAACACATTTGAAAAAATATCCCATTATTTTATATGCTCTTTTCTCTTATATTCTATCCTGTTTTTCTTCTTAATGCTTCAGTAAAGATGCTTTCTATGGCAGTTGCCCATTTATTAGGTTTTTAAAAATATACCTAGTCTGCTGTTACTCTTAAATATTTAGTTCTTAGTTCTGTAAATTCAGTTACTTTTTAATCATTCCAATTTTGTGACTAAATTCCGGTTTTATCTTTTCACATTTTCTTAGATTAATTAGTCTTTATTAATTTAAAACTTATTTACCTGTGCATCTGAGATTGATAGTTTGTAACATTTTTCTTCTTTTGATCAGTGCTTTTAGAATTTCTCCAGGTTATTAGTCTAAGAGCCAATTTTTTCCCCTGTGGTTTTATATGGCATCTTTGTTTTATTTTGCAGTATGTATAAAAAAATTACTCTTTAGTTACCAAAAAAAAAATTCCCTTCTACCATTGACTTTCAGTTCTCTAGTTAAACTTTCTAAGATCAGCTGTAATCACTTTTTTTGGATATTGATTTAACAGATAAACTTTTTAGAACCTGTCTTATACCAGGCACTGTTCTAGATGCTTAAGATAAATGAATGAATAGATGAAGATACTTTGTATTTTGAAGGTTATATTTTCCTGGGGGAAAGACAGAAACGTAAATTGTACAAAATACTAGAGGAGGTAAGTGCCATGATTAAAAAAAAGATGAAATTGGATAAGCTTAAGGGGTATTGATAGTGCAGGAAGGGAGTTTGCAAATTTTAATTAAGGTGGTCAGAATAGGACTCTTTGAGGAGATTTTGTACTTGTGTATATTTGGATTTTTTTTTTTAAGTAGTTGAATGGTTTTCTGTTGGATGTACATAATTTATTTAATCAGCTCTCTGGTTATTAATTATCTAGCCTTTTGGTATTGTAAACAGCTATAGTAATGGTCCTTGAGTGTGTTATATGAGCACATGTGTGCATTTAAAATTTTGCTTTTTATCTTGACATATGAAGTTTTTGTGCTGTCAAATCTCAGTGTTTGTATTTTTTCCCCTTTTTTTGGCTTTCAAGCCTGGATTATCATGTATTAAGATTTATATGTAAACCTAAATTTGATTTAAAAATAATTTTTAATTTCTCTGGCACTTGTTTTGTGTATTTTATTTGGGAATCATTGCTTGATTACTTTCTAAACATCTAATTGATTGTTGCAGGACTGTTAATACTTTTTGTAGTGTATCTTTCATTGAATTTTCAATTTTTATATGTCATAGGGTCCTTTTCTAGAATTGATGTGCATGAAGTGGTTGAAAGATGTGCTGTTGGTCATGTGAGTTGGAAGGAAGTCTTTAGGAAGAAGAGAAAAGGGCTTATATGTAATGTTTTGACTGGAGGAAAGGCTTGGATTATGCACAGTAGCAAGTCATGTCAACGAGCTTATTGATTTTGAAGGTCAGTTAATGATTGGCTGAAGTTCATTTCTTTGTGCATAATTTAGAGTCATCTGTAAAACAACCCTAAATAATTGCTGAAACTATTTCAAAGGTAAAGAATGTAGCACACATCAAATAGAAACTAGGGAATTTTAAATGATTTCAAGCATGTGAGTCAACTGAAGAAAAAACAGTAATCTAAAGAGAAAATAGAATTGAAGAAAGTAGGGAAAACCACTAGACCATTCAGGTATGACCTAAATCAAATCCCTTATGATTATACAGTGGAAGTGAGAAATAGATTTAAGGGACTTGATCTGATAGACAAGAGTGGCTGATGAACTATGGATGGAGGTTCGTAACATTGTACAGGAGACAGGGATAAAGACCATCCCCATGGAAAAGAAATGCAAAAAAGCAAAATGGCTGTCTGAGGAGGCCTTACAAATACCTGTGAAAAGAAGAGAAGCAAAAAGCAAAGGAGAAAAGGAAAGATATTCCCATCTGAATGCAGAGTTCCAAAGAATAGTAAGGAGAGATAAGAAAGCCTTCCTCAGTGATCAATGCAAAGAAGTAGAGGAAAACAACAGAATGGGAAGGACTAGAGATCTCTTCAAGAAAATTAGAGATACCAAGTGAACATTTCATGCAAAGAAGGGCTCGATAAAGGACAGAAATGGTATGGACCTAACAGAAGCAGAAGATATTAAGAAGAGGTAGCAAGAATACACAGAAGAATTATACAAAAAAGATCTTCATGACTCAGATAAACACAATGGTGTGATCACTCACCTAGAGCCAGACATCCTGGAATGTGAAGTCTAATGGGCCTTAGAAAGCATCATTACAAAGCTAGTGGAGGTGATGGAACTCCAGTTGAGCTATTTCAAATCGTGAAATATGATGCTGTGAAAGTGCTACACTCAATATGCCAGCAAATTTGGAGAACTCATCAGTGGCCACAGGACTGGAAAAGGTCAGTTTTCATTCCAGTCCCAAAGAAAGGCAATGCCAAAGAATGCTCAAACTACCGCACAATTGCACTCACTTCACACGCTAGTAAAGAGATGCTCAAAGTTCTCCAAGCCAGGCTTCAGCAATACGTGAACCATGAACTTCCCGATATTCAAGCTGGTTTTAGAAAAGGCCGAGGAACCAGAGATCAAATTGCCAACATCCGCTGGGTCATTGAAAAATCAAGAGAGTTCCAGAGAAACATGTATTTCTGCTTTATTGACTATGCCAAAGTCTATGTGTGAATCACAATAAACTGGAAAATTCCGGAAGAGATTGGAATACGAGACCACCTGATCTGCCTCTTGAGAAACCTGTATGCAGGTCAGGAAGCAACAGTTAGAACTGGACATGGAACAACAGACTGGTTCCAAATAAGGAAAAGGAGTACGTCAAGGCTGTATATTGTCACCCTGCTTATTTAACTTGTATGCAGTGTACATCATGAGAAACGCTGGGCTGGAAGAAGCACAAGCTGAAATCAACATTGTTGGGAGAAATATCAGTATCCTCAGATATGCAGATGACACCACCCTTGTGGCAGAAAGTGAAGAGGAACTAAAAAGCCTCTTGATGAGAGTGAAAGCGGAGAATGAAAAAGTTGGCTTAAAGCTCAACATTCAGAAAACTAAGATCATGGCATCTGGTCCCATCAGTTCATGGGAAGTAGATGGAGAAACAGTGGAAACAGTGTCAGACTTTATTTTTTGAGGCTCTGAAATCACTGCAAATGGTAATTGAGCCATGAAATTAAAAGACACTCCTTGGAAGGAAAGTTATGACCAACTTAGACAGCATATTGAAAAGCAGAGACATTACTTTGTCAACAAATGTCCATCTAGTCGAGACTATGGTTTTCCCAGAGGTCATGTATGGATGTGAGAGTTGGATGGTGAAGAAAGCTAAGTGCCGAAGAATTGATGCTTTTGAACTGTGGTGTTGGAGAAGACTCTTGAGAGTCCCTTGGACTGCAAGGAGATCCAACCAGTCCATCCTAAAAGAGATCAGTCCTGGGTGTTCATTGGAAGGACTGATGCTGAAGCTGAAACTCCAATACTTTGGCCACCTCATGCGAAGAGTTGACTC
>ML660765.1:21039276-21113978 GCA_007570785.1 Antilocapra americana | reverse complement strand
GTTGCTTCATTGGCTATTATTTTCTCCCATTCTGAAGGCTGTCTTTTCACCTTGCTTATAGTTTCCTTTGTTGTGCAGAGGCTTTTAATTTTAATTAGGTCCCATTTGTTTATTCGTGCTTTTATTTCCAATATTCTGGGAGGTGGGTCATGTAGGATCCCGCTTTGGTTTATGTCAGAGAGTGTTTTGCCAATGTTATCCTCTAGGAGTTTTATAGTTTCTGGTCTTATGCTTAGATCTTTGATCCATTTTGCCTACATTCCTATGCTGACCTACTCTGTTAATTGTTAAAGTCTTGCCAAATTACTATGTATCATTTGGAGTATTCCTCCCTTTTATTAATACTTTTTAAAATATTGCTTACTTACCCTTGCACATAAATTGGAGTATCCTAAAAATGCCTTTGATGTTTTAATTAAAATTTAGTTACTCTTAGAAATTATCTTGAGATATAGCACCCCATTTTGATCTCAGTCTTTGAGGATAGTGCCTGAAACACAGTGAATTCTAAATGAATGGTGTGTATTGCTTAATTTAAACAGATCACCTCACCTTTAGTTTCAGTTTATATATAAAGTATTTCAGGTCTGGCCCTACAGGAATGTTAAGAATATATCTATATATCTATATCCATATGTATCTATCTATATGTCTATATATATATGTATGTATGTGTGTGTATATATAAATCTTTGTATTTAGTCTTATACCTGTATCAGTAAAAATGTTGAACAAAATTGACATGATTCTTTTGGGTTACTGTATGTTTAAATAAAGTAATTTATTAAGTGATTTGGTATTAATCATCAAAGCATAGGCTAAATTATTTTGTTATTACTGGACTATCTCTTGGGCTTCCGTGGTGGCTCAGCAGTAAAGAATCTGCCTGTAATGCAGGAGACGTCGGTTCAGTCCCTAGGTGGGGAAGATCACCTAGAGGAGGGCATGGCAACAAACTCCAGTATTGCCTGGAGAATCCCATGAACAGAGAAGCCTGGAGAGTTATGGTCCATTGGGTTGCAAAGAGTCAGACATGACTGTAGCAACTAAGCATGCAAGCATCTCTATAATTAAAAAATTTAATTAACCCCACTGATTCAGATTTGGATGAATAATATTCTTTGTGAGGTAGAGAGAATTTTCTTATGACCCCTAAATTTCCATTCCCCAGTGTCCACACATCCTCTATCAGTTAGTAATGTAAATAATACACTAGCCAGGTACTGCTCTGAAGGGCTTTTGCAATTATAACTAAGTCCCAAGTCAGTTGATCATCCTGAGTAGACCCAACCTAATCAACTGAGCCCTTAAAAATAAATGAGACTTTTCCTAAAAAAGAGATTCAACAAGTGAGATGGATTTGACGTGAGGAAGTTTCTCCATTGCTAGTTCACAGACAGAAGGACCCACAGGGCAAAAAATGTGGGTTGCCCCTGAAGCTGAAAGCAGCCCCCAGCTTTTAGCCAGCAAGGAAATGGAATCTTCCACCTTGTTGACCACAAGGAACTAACTTCTGCCACCACCAGTGAGCTTGGAAGAACTAAGTCCACAAACTCCTTGATTTCAGGCTTGTGAGATGCTGGGCAGAAAACATATTCTTGCTGTGCCAGACTTCACCTGCGAAAGTGTTAGCTGCTCAGTCGTTTCCAACTCTGTGTGACCCCATGGACTATAGACTGCCAGGCTCCTTGTCCATGGAATTCTCCAGGCAAGACTACTGGAGTGTACAGCCATTCTGTTTTCCAAGGGATCTTCCTGACTCAGGAATGGAACCTGCCTGTCCTACATTTCAGGCAGATTCTTCACCATCAGAGCCATCAGGGAAGCCCAATGAGCCAAAAAGTGGATGTTGTGTTATGCTAAGTTTGTGGTCATTTGTTATGCAACAATGGAAAACAAATATCCTTGAAACATAACTTGACTCCTACTTATTATCCCAGATCTAAAGATATTAATGTGACTTCAATCCACCAATAACTTACTTGTCCTACTGGTCAGAATTTGGTATATCAAGAATCAGTATCAAAACCAAATATAGAGTATTTGCAGTAAGGCAAAATGCACTAGGCTAGAAGGGATTCAGGCTTCCCTGGTGGATCAGGTGGTAAAGAATCTGCCTGCAATGCAGGAGACCCAGGTTTGATCCCTGGGTTGGAAAGATACCCTGGAGAAGGAAATGGCTACTCACTCCAGTGTTCTTGCCTGAAGAATCCCTTGGACAGAGGAGCCTAGTGGGCTATAGTCCATGGAATTGCAAAGATTCGGACACGACTGAGTGACTACAAGGGTTCCCAACCTCTGGGGTCTAATGCCTGATGATCTGAGATGGAGCTGATGTAATAATAATAGAAATAAAGTACAAAATAACTGTATTTGAATTGCCCTGAAACCATCTGCCCCACATGCACCCTGGTACGTGGAAAAATTGTCTTCCACTGAAACCAGTCCCTGGTGTCAAAAAGGTTGGGGACCATTGCTTTAACATATTTTTTATGTTTTTTATTTTTATCATTTTTCCTTTTCTGCCACACCACAGAGCATGTGGGATCTTAGTTCCTCAACCAACGAGTGAACCTGAGCCCCCTGCACTGGGAGTGTGAAGTCTTGACCACTGGATCTCCACAGAGGATCTACTCTAATGTCTTTACTAATGAAAAACAACATGTGAGCATTTTCAGAGTCTCTAATGAGTGTTCAACCCTTAGTCGAGGCCTTGCTAATTAAACATTTTAAGTTATCTCTTATCTATAATCTACGCTACCATGATCTACCTCATCCTCTAATGAAATTTACAGAATAAACACTAGGGTGCTACAAGTAACTTTTTTTGTGAGATGTAGTTCTAGAATAGCGACATCTCAATGGCTCCTTAGGCCCCTCCAAGTCTGTGATTGACAGAAGCCACTATTCAGGAACGTTCTCATGTGCATTAGATACTAGAAGTAAGGAATAATACATGGAAACAGCAGAAGAGTTTCATTTCTTTTCAGAGAATAGAAGTGCTTTAAAGGTTTCACCATGGTCAAATGATTTCAGTCTTCCTATACGGGAAAATGCAGAAGCAGTTATACTGAGACATAACCTAACACACAATCAATGAGTAAAGCTCTCTTACTCATTGAAGAGAGAAGTACCTCTTACGAATAAACACATGGCAAGTGCTCAAACGTGTGGCAGATCAACAACAACAACAACAAAATGAAAAAAGAAAATGTCCATGGAAAACTTGGGTATGTAAGGACATTATTTCCTTTACACAAAGCATGCTTCATTCTTTGGGAACTCCTCCAAAAAAAAATGAAGCCATCTCTTTAATTGGCTTAGTTGTGTTTCAAGCAAGGTTATTTTTTGTAGTGGTGAGTTCATGCTTTCTTCCCTAGTAAAGTAGTTCTGAAAAGAAAAGATCTTTCTTTAGCCAATATCCCTTCTATCAGTAAAGAACAGTGTAGCTTCTCGTCAATGACCTTAACCTCCCTTCTTCATTTGCTGGCCTTTTATGAGGATTAGTGGCTCTTGGAGTTGAGTCTCTATAGTAGCTTATCACCTCTGACAATGGAAAATCAGGCTTAGAATCCTCTTTTGAAAGGATGAACACAAATATCACCTTTACGGTACAAGTTTAGGATACTGGTATAGCCCAATGTATATAAGGAATCTCTTAGCCCTCTGCACCTCTTTATGCAAGTTCCTGGGATGAAAAATGACTTTACTCTGGCTTTCAACTAAATTGAAACTACAGGATCTAGCCTGATAATCACCACCAAACCAGTTAAAAAAATGTTCTGTTGCATGCAGACCAACATTATAGGTATTGCAGCAATGTACGTGAAAGGAGGAAGAATCAATCCCATTTCTACACTAAAAATCATTTTTCTATCAAGGGACAGAATGGAGGCGCCCTGCCCAAATCCCGTTCACCCAGCCTATGCTGAATCATGGCATTCTTGCAAACTCATAGTCCCACTCTGGAGCTACCCTAAAAGTAATTTAAGAAAAAAATATATATATAATAATGCCTTCAACCATGTATTTGAATAAATAATAAAAGGAAACAACTAGAATGGGAATTAATTATTTTATCTCCCTCATTTTTAAATCTAAATTGAACCTAAATCATATAGTCATACTGACTTAGGTTTGAGTCCAAATAAGAACTTTTAAATCCTCCATATTAAATGCTAGTTGGCTTAGGGAAGAAAAATAAGTCAGATAAACCTCTGGTTTTCTTTCTCTCCAAAATCCTTGATGGAAGATAATTGCAGTGATGTGCAGTCAGGGAAATGGGAGCGATAACAAAGGGAATATTGTTTGTTTGAAAATCTACCACTGAGCATCGCAAACCTGAAGAAGCTATGAGAGCTTCATGGAAAATTCACATCAATCCAGAAAGTTTGTGTGGGACTCAAGTCTGTTTCTTCCTTTCTTTCTCTTTTTTAACATAATGGTAATGATGCCTATATGCATTTATGATCATTTCCCTGAAAATCTGGGGAATACGTGCTTTGGGTCAGAAATTGACTTTTGTTAACTTAAATTCCTGATGGAACTTGAAAGAACTGAAATGCTCCCATGTTTCCTGAATATCCTAAAAAGATGTCTGGAATGTTGGAATTTATTCTGGAAAAAGAAAACCAGAAGTAAATTGGTACCAAGAAGGTGATCCTCTGAAGAGGAGTAGTGGACTAATAAAGTGCCTGGATTACTGCACTAATAAAGTATAATAATATCACTTTTTAGTGATCAACCTCTTTAAAATAATAACATTTCTCAACTGAAACCATGCAAGAAAAAGGAGTCATACATTTTCATTCAGCTTCTCTATGCCAGGCCCTTCGTGTACATGAGTGCATTTAATTCTTACCATATCTTTGAGAGGTGAGTAGTAATATCCCCACTTTATTAAAGAGGAAATCAAGGTTCAAGGAGTTTAAATGACTTATCCAAAGTCATACGACCTATAAATGGCAGATGCAAAATTTAACCCTTATTGATTAACTGCTACTGTTGACCCTTATTACTAACTGCTATTGATATTATAAAATGAGAAAGTTGGCTCTAATACATATAAATGTGTACATCAGAAAATCATGTATCAGCTCTTCACAGAATATCAGATCAGAGTATTGGAGGAATATATCTGTTCTTGGGTCAGAATAGGAAAAGGTGAACAAAAGTAGAATAAATTATACCAAAAAAAATAACAATGGTGAGTATTATCAAAGAGACCAATTAAAAGAAATGGAGAGAGCTTCCTTACTGGTTAAGAATTTGCCTGCCAATGCAGGGGACATGGGTCCAATCCCTGGTTCAGGAAGATTCCACATGCTGTGGAGCAACTAATCCCATGCACCACAACTACTGAGCCCATGTTCTGGCCACTACTGAAGCTTGTGTACCTAGCGCCTGCGCTCCACAACAAGAGAAGCTGCTGCAGTGAGAAGCCCGTGCATGGCAATGAAAAGTACCCCCAGCTCACTGTAACTAGAGAAAGCCCACGCGCAGCAACAAAGATCCAGCACAGCCAAAAAAAAGAAATGGAGAACAGCAAATAATATATGATCAGTCAATAAGGCAATAAATAAAATAAAATTTGAAGTAAATAATAAAATTGATAAAAATGAATTTTAAAAGTAATAAATATGACATTGTTCTTACATTTTTCTCCTTTGTTTCCTCTGTCCTATCAAGCTATCTAGAAGTAGGATGACCACATATATCGTCAAATTAGGATATTTTTGAAAATGAAAGGAGGGCCTGTTAAAAGCTGTTCTCATTCAGCCCATGTAAGCCAGGACCTTAAAACACTGTGACAGTAAAGGATGATGAAGGTTTTATTCCATGGCAAGTACTTTCTTCCATAGTAGAGTTGATATTAAGCAAAACACAAATTTCTGGTACCTTTAGTATTCAAATTCCCTACAGTTTCTAAATTTTTCCCCTAACGTTACCAATGTATCCTTTAGAAAGGGAAAAGATCTTACAAAGTATTAATGACTGAATATATTTCCCTCCCAAGAATATTTAGATTTTAACACAAACCTGTTTCTTAAGCTGAAGGAATGAATTTCTAACTGTAAAGTATCACGTATAAGCAGCAGAGGTATTTGGGGAAGCCAAGAGACTCCTCAGCACCTGTTAAAAGAGACCATCTGTGGGTATGAAAAGTCCTACATATCAATTCACCTCTAGCTATAAAAACAACTGAGACCAACCAGGGAAGTTTCTCCATGAAGACCAAGGTTATCTGGAAACAGCCATCAAGTGATTCAATTGAAGGTGTCTAATATAATCCAGAGAAAGCCTTGTAGGTCTTAGCTATTGATTTTTTTTTCTACTGTCAACTTCAAACATCATCAAGAAAATAGTCATGGTGCATAACAGTCCTTCTTATTGAAGAAGGGGCCTGAATGCCTCACCAAAATGAATCCACCACTCAAGAAAAGGGTTATTGCAAGCAGAAAACCCTGAGATCAGGCTAATCACAGGCACGAGTGAATAGGTTTTTCCTAGGACCATGATGGTACAGACCAGACACTGGAACATGCTTAATAAATCAGTAACGGTTAAGTAAGTGACATCAGTGAACCTATGGCTAGAGACTGAGTTAGCCCTCTCTGTAGATCATCTAACTACATGTGATGCACTTCTTCAACTATCCAAGACTCTATCTCAAGTTCTTAAAAGTAGTCACATTTTATAGAGGACAATAACTATTAAAACAAAGCAAAACATAATCTGCAATCAACAAAATCTTCACTTAAACTAGGAAAAGGAGAGAAATATATTTTAAAAAAGAGGAGAAAGTATATAAAAATTGGAATTTAAAGATGGATGTGTTCATGAAATAGAAAACAAGAATGTTGTTACATCCAAGGTTAGAAAGAGGAATAAAAAGATGAAATGCTTTAAAAATAGGGTAATGATGGAAAGAAGACTGAGTCAAAAACAAAGAAAGACAAAAAGAATATTGTGTTCATTTTGTATTTTGTTACTATAAAATGAATGACTCTATCAAAAATAAGTAAACGAAACCATACAACAGAAGCTTTGAAAAAAGGAAGAGAGAGGAGCATTGATGATGAGGAACAGAAATATTCAAAGTCATAACACATAGGAGGAAGGGAGGAAGAGATACAGCTTCAAAATATATAAGGGTTGATAAAGGAATGCAGAATCAGCAAAGGAAATGTGACTTGAAGTAACAGATAAGCAACAGAATCTATCAGAGAGAAAATCCAAGCATGACATTTTAAAGTTGAGCATAATTAGATGGAAGGAAAGCAAACATCAGAAGTGATAAAGGCAAAAAAAAAAAAAATTATAAAGGCAAATACACAAGACCATGCACCAAAAATAATGGTAATAAAAGAACAAAGGGCAGAAAGGAGGTGGAGGGGCAGAGAAAAAGGGGAAAGAAATACAAAGAAAGCAAAGTAAATTTTTTTCTTCAGAGAATTCTTTCCTAAAACTTCCCATTTCCATACACACACTCTGTAAAAGAACCAGACACGCAACTCTTTTCCCAGACATTGAGAATGCCCTTGCCCCCAGACGTCACCCCTAAGCCCCCCTTACAAAAATTCTCCTGGGAAAAGCAACCGTTCAGGCAGCGGTGCCTGGGTTGGTCCTTCATTAGAATAGTTCCCACAGGCATGTGTCCTCGCTGGTAATACACAGGAATCCCATATGGCACAATCTGGATCTCCCAGAGGTGGAGTCTGCATAAAGCAGGACGAAGCCAGCGCCTGCACAAAAGCAGAGATACGCATGTAGCGACACTGGCTCCGTGCCCTCTGACCCCGCGCTGCGCCCGTTCCCACACTTCCAGCCAACCCAGGCGAGTGTGTCCAAGGTCTTGTAGGTAGCAGCAGTCTGTCACGGGGTGAGGATGGGGCCGAAAGGAAGCCCGGAATTAGTCCCTCGACAGCGCGCAGTTCAATTTTAAGGCAGTACCCTGTCATCCAAAAAGAAAACCCACGTGTGGCTGCAATTAACCCCATTAACATGTGTCTAGGGTTCTCCTACTGCCAAGCAGACAACCCTGCAGGGAGATGACCAGAGCAGAAGGTTCTTCTGGTCCCTCAGTTGTCTGTAGTCTGTGACTAGAGCTGGTGGACCTGAGTAGTAAAGGTTTCTTTTGTGTATGTGTGAGTATGTATTTTGGAAGTGGTCTTTGTTGTTTGTTATTGCTGTTGTTTGCTTTTTTTTTTTTTTTTGTAATTTTTGGTGTTGCCATTATTTCAAATAAATCCATCTTGAAATAAAGCTGTATTATATATACAGATAAGCTTATATCTGTAATTTTGGGGGGAAAACAGATTTCCAAAGATTTTAAATTAGGTAAGTACACATTATAGCCTGGTAAGCTATTAGAAAAATTCATAATCTTAAACATATTAACTAATAAGCGTCTCTTAGCAGAAGGTCACATAAATGTATATTTATGTGAGTGCGCGCGCGCGCGCACACACACACACACACACACACACACACACACACACACATACTCTAGACACCATTTCCCAGCTGTTCAGTGCAAGGGGATGAAGCCAAAGCTACCCTTCAACTCAGAGGTCAGATCTCTAGCTTCTGCCAGTGTTTATGGGGGAGCTTCATGCTCCTTGAATGAAAAAAAAAAACAACTAGAAACAGTATAAGCTAGTGACTTCTTGGTACCAGTCAGTTACCCCAAAGCTGGCATTTTGATTGTGACAACTCAAAAACACATGGAAAATTATGATCAAATTTGTGTTTAAATTCAAGGATGGGTGTTCTATTTCTTGAAACAAAAATGCCACTCCGATTGTCATGATCTTTTTCTATGTACATTTTAAATACTTCAGTGTAAAGGGGTTAGGTGAGGCCATAGGAAATAAAATTTCAAAGCTTCTTATTCAACCTTTTTCTTTTAGGGGTTTGAAAAAAATATAATTATCACAGAATCTTTATTTTGATGGGCAAGGAACTTTAAGCCTTTTCCAGAAAGTTTTTCCAATGTCCACCAAATGCTTGAAAAGAAACGAGGGTAAGGAGGAATCACACTGAATTATTCAGGAAGGAAACAACCATCTCTTAAAACAACCATCTCTCCTTGCCAGGCACCCTGGGCTCCTGTGAAATGGCCTAGTGGGCCTTCCCAATTCAATACACTCTCAGTGCTCTGAACTCTCCTCTAACAGAACATCTTCTTTATGAAGACCATGCAGTCCTGGTTTGCTCTTTATCTTTACACATGACGTAAAATCCAGGCAGGCCACCCCACTTGAATTTTAAGACATACCATTCACAAAATGGCAAAAGAGCTGCCATGAGGGGCACTAAGAGACAACAGAATTTATTTCTAAGGAAGTTGTAAGCAACGGTTGTCATAAATGCCACTCTGCATATCCTATGTGGAGGGATAGTTGGCATCACAGCCAACCATGATGTCCTGCAGCCCAACCCCATCACTCCCTAAAGCTGGGGGGGACACTTCCATGGGAGCAGAGACAGTGTAATGGGATCCCTGTTTTGCCAGAATAATGTCTGGAAGATTTCATCATACAGCAGATGGTGAAATAAGAAACCAAGAAAGGACAGGGTAGATGGATAAAAGAAAAACAGGAATATGATTTTAACATAATAGTATATAATTTGAAATCACAGAAGGGACTTTTCTCTTTCTGGTTTTAGATTGTTTGTTGGTTGTTTTCTGAATCATACCGTAACCATATTTTTAAGAAGAATATCGCTTAAATGTCGTACTATTTTAAGAAATTTTTCAGCATGTTGTTTTATACTCTGTGTGTGCTTAGCCGCTCAGTCAGGTCCAATTCTTTGAAACTCCATGGACTGTAACCCATCAGGCTCCTGTATCCATGGAAACTCTCCAGGCAAGAAGACTGGAGTGGGTTGCCATGCCCCCCTCCAGGGGATCTTCCCAACCCAGGGATCGAACCCAGGTCTCCAGCATTGCAGGCGGATTCTTAACTGTCTGAGCCACAAGGGAAGCCTCTAATACCTTCTAACACTTTTCTAAGCATTGACTTCTATTGACCTCTAGTCAGAGTAAAATGATATAACATCGCTTATCACTGTCTTTATCAAGAGCACCACGGGATGTTTGCTACAAATGGTTTCTAACTTAATGTTATCTTCTTTTATCAAGTAACTTCAGTGTAAAATGTGACAAGGCAGCAGGTGTAGACGGGCACAGTTCCCACATGACGGGCAAAATTCCCACATCTGCAACAATAGATTTTTACTCAAGTGAACGTTCTGATAAAAAGTTTGGATGCATTGAATGTGTTGTAAGGCCTTTGGCACTCAGCTGAAAGATGGAATGTGGTTAGACTTCTAGGCAGTTCGCTGGCAGGATATAATTTGAAAGGCAGTGGACTCGTCCCCTATCAGGATACGTCTCCTTCACTGGTTTGCCCAGAATGACATCACCAACCTTGCATTTCTTTGGGTGAGACCATGTCTGCTCCATGTGTTTGCTTTTAAGATGAGAAGGCCAATTGAGAAGGCCAGAATGGACATCTCCACACTGCAATATTAAGATTTGAAGACATTGCTTACTTCGCCTGAGAGGAACCTGAGGAAGAGGAAGCAGAGCCCAACCCTGACAAGTATCAAGGTTTACTGGGGGCGAGGGACCCCCACCTCACCCTTACCCTTGAGAGCTGCTCCCAAATTCCTGGTATAAAACTGCAATGTGGCCAGGGCCACCCTTTATACCCAGCTCACAGCAGGGGTGCTGCCCTGGGCAAGAGGGGCATTCACTTACCTACACACCCTGTGGTAAGCCTATAAGGGTCATTTAGAGATAACTGTCTAGTTACAACTTTGAAGGAGTCTTTTCTCAGTTCAGTTCAGTTGCTCAAGCATATCCAACTCTTTGCAACCCCATGGACTGCAGCATGCCAGGCCTCCCTGTCCTTCACCAACTCCTGGAGTTTACCCAAACTCATGTCCATTGAGTCGGTGACGCCATCCAGCCACCTCATCCTCTGTCGTCCCCTTCCCCTCCCACCTTCAGTCTTTCCCAGCATCAGGGTCTTTTCCAGTGAGTTAGCGCTTCTCATCAAGTGGCCAAAGTATTGGTTTCAGCTTCAGCATCAGTCCTTCCAATGAATATTCAGGACTGATTTCCTTTAAGATGGACTGGTTGGATCTCCTTTCAGTTCAAAGGACTCTCAAGAGTCTTCTCCAACACCACACTTCAAAAGCATCAATTCTTTGGCACTCAGCTTTCTTTATAGTCCAACTCTCACATCCATACATGACTACTGGAAAAACCATAGCTTTGACTATGAAGTTATAACTCTGAAGGAGTTTTTTGTAGTATTTGGCAATTTTTTGTTGTATCTTACAGTACAAAACTCACTGAGTACAAATTCGATTTTGAGGCCACTCAATTTTTTCCCTAAACTGATATCCATCTGTTCACAGCTATTTTCAGATGAAAAACAAAGCCAAGGTCTCCTCACTGTCAATGATTTTCCCAGTCCCCCAACTCTCACTACAATGCTCTAAATCCATGAAGATTTTAGTCAACTGTCTTCCTAATCTGCCCTAGGATATCTCAATTTTGTTCTTAATATTTTTCCAATGTATCGATGCTCTTTTAATGGAAAATATTGTGGAATAGGGAAAAGAAAGCTGAACTATTTTGGACCCATGCTTAAAGTCACAACCCCCAATGAACCTACACTTGCCACAATGAACAGATTGATGGTAATGCACTGGGGGCTGCAGACTTTCTGTGCCCCTGCCCTGAAGGGACCGTGCAAATTCAGATGCAGCCGTCTCTCCCAGCCTCCCATCCCATCTCCTCAGCAACAGAAACCCTCGGATGCACAGGTCACTCCTCCCAGCCTTGACAAGAGCACATTCCCCATGGGTGGTCTGGCTTTTACAAGTATTTGGGTACAGATACATTAATGTGGCCTTTTTAAAGCAGCTGATTCTTCTATGCTTCCATGGAAAAAGCATCACACCACTGCTCTGCTTTCTGAAATACTGTGCTTAAAATTGAGCAGATCCCAAACCTGCAGGATTTCAGGTTGTTGTTGACTCCCGGATTCCCATTGCCCTTCTGCCATCCAGTCAAACGCTTATGCTTTGTATTCATGTTTTCAGCTCGGCCGTCCTCAGAGCATCTCCATGCTTTGCTGCACTGCAATGACATTTAGTGTCCTGTCAGCTCCCCTGGTGGCAAGGAGTGCAACCAAGTGGGCTGCTACTTAATCGGCACAAACTGTGAGCACTTAGAAACCAGACGATGACATCGAAATGCTCTCTAAATAGGTAAAGTTGCCATGACCCATTGACAAGCCGAATGTGGCCTTAAATTTTTATTCTAACTGAGGGGTAAAAAAGTCTTTCAAGAATCAGCTTTGTATTGATATTTGCAAATGAAGTTAATTCAATTTAGATGAGACACAGGGCACTTTTTTTTTTCATATAACACGTTGTTCAGAGTCCTAGAAAGTATTAAAATATTTTCTCCGTGATTGGAAGAAAACATTATTTGCAACAGCTGTAACCTGAAGGCAAAAATGCCTAATTCACTCGTAGATTATTAAAAAGCAGCAGGACATACTCAAAATGAAAGGCCCTTAGTTCTTCAGATTGAGGTGACTAGTTAAGGAGAGAAACAGCAGGGCTTTTCAAGGGTTCTTTTTGAGGTCTGAGTTCTAAGAAAGTTGCAAAGGCTCCTTAAAGTTCTGGTGGCTCAGGAAAGAAGCTACCAAATTAAACTGATTGCTTTTAAAAGAAGGGAAAGAAGAGAGTGAACAGTGAATTATTCACAAGGGCCCATTAATGAAAATGTATGTGTGTGTGTGTTGTCGGTGTGTGTGTGTTTCACCAAGTAGCTGATTTTCACAAAACATGAATTAGTAGGTCAACTCAAAAGGAAATCTAAAATGAAGGGCAAGGAGACATAAAAGTCCATTTTAGGTACCAACTCACCAATGCTTGAACTTCCGGTCTGAACCACCCCAACCCCCCCCACCTCCTGTTTCGTGACGGCATATCTGTTTCAGGCCCGACTTCCTTGCTCCAGGAGAGATCCTTTTTTTACCTCCTTTGTCCTGTCCCCCGTCTGTTTCACTCTTTTTTTCTCTTCCCTGTAACCTCTGTCATTTTACAACATACTCTTGCCCTGTGCTGTGACCTTGCTCGTGTTCTTCCAGGTCAGAGCTCCTTGAACTGCTCCCTGACCCTGACTTTCGCGCTGGCTTCATTCTTGTCCCAGAGCTGCTTGCCAGAGGGTTTCCTGGCAGCCTTCTCGGAAGATCAGGGGCAGTATCAGCGTGGCTCAACAGCCCAATCAGTGCACACAAGGCCCTTATTGACAGCATCTTCCCAGAGGTGCAAAGCA
Organism: Antilocapra americana; assembly: GCA_007570785.1. Lineage (NCBI taxonomy): Eukaryota > Metazoa > Chordata > Mammalia > Artiodactyla > Antilocapridae > Antilocapra > Antilocapra americana. Next base: position 21,100,609 of record ML660765.1, on the reverse strand, counting down.
GAAGTCAATTTCAAACTTGAAAATTTTGCCTGGTTTCCAAGTGTCCTGGATGCATTCTCCTGCTTCATGTGATTATCCCTTTGCAGCATGCTGCTGGCTACCTAAATCCCATGCAAAATGCGTGGAAGATGTAGGCCCAGTGAAAAACCCTCTCCCACATGTACCATTAGAACCAAGCTTTATTCCCTACACATCTAGCTCTAAGAAATGAAAAAGGGAGGTTATTATTATTATTTTTAATATTAATTGCAACTATTAACTGTTAATTTAGCCTAAATCATCTGCAAGGGAAATCTGTGCTGCCTGCTTGTTAGTTGAGTGGAGTGCATGATAATGTTCTGTAGTGTGCTATGTGGCATACTTGGTTGCTAGGTTACCCAGAGCATCAGGAATTCAGGGAACAATGTACTTATATCTTTTTCAATTTTGAAAAATAAAATAGGTATTGACATAGAATACAGTGTGGCACTGGAGTAATTTTGTAGTGGAGAGATCAGAGGAAGGGGGCCTTTCATCTCGGTGACAGCAGTTTACTCCTCGTTGTGACTTACCGAGGGCAGTGGCAGGACAGCACAACAGGATGTCAGTCTCTGGAAGAATGCTTGTGGTCCCTGTACCCCAGCAACTATTTCTTGAGTCAGGCTCCCCAAAGCCGTCCAGCAGCTGCTGTTCTGAGCTGTGTCAACTGGTCCTACAGAAACCCATGACAGGCCCAGTGATGTATGGGCCTGCAAGGGACCAGCCGAGTCTTTCATGTTCAGAACAAATATGACAGATCTGGCTAAGGTCCTCAGCCGGCAGGGGCCATGCTGGGAGCTGGTTTTTTTTTTAATGATTATTATTATTATCACCTTCCTACTCAGAGATAATGTCATAATTTACAGTCAGGCATTGTGTGACCCAAATGATTGATGCCACTTGGACATGAATTGGTCGGGTTAATAATGGTCTTTCAGTAGGGCCCAGCATGGGTGGACTCTCGCTCAGAAAGGCCGCCTTCACTTTGATATTCTGCTCGAGACAGGAAGGTGGACTTCTGGGCGCCTACACTCCATCACACTCTACTTCTGAAAGCAACCCCTGGGCCCTGGTGAAAACTAGGGACAGAGAGACCTCAAAAGCTCCTTTCTGTTCTTTCCAGAAGTACTGTTGATTTTGTCTAACCTTCAACAGCGGATGTCACCACAGAAGCTCCACTGAGATGTGCAGCCTTAATTCTCTGATGAAACAAGGAGTGGCCTTGGAAAGTATATATTAAGAGTCCAGAGGAGGAATCTGACCCATTGCCAGCAGCACTATTCAGTAGGAGCTCAAGCTAAAGTAGATCATTTCCATGCCCTCTGATCTATTCATCCTGGTACTCCAACAAATGCCTACAGTCAGACCTTGGACTAAATACTCAGAGGGAGTCAACAATGATTAAGATCTTTTTATCAGCTTACTTGTTATTTAACAATGATTAAGATAATACTCTAATCTTTAGAGCGGTTGAAACCAACTGGGGCTGCTGCTGTAAATTTAAAAAAGAAAAAGTTGAATGAAGGAGATTAGGCTTCATTTTATACTTATGTGGTTGATACTTCAATGCGGTTTTGCAAAACTCAGAGAAAATGAAATTGAATCTAAGAGATGTCAAGCACCTTGCATCACACAATGAATGGAGAACCATGATTCTAATCCAGATCTTTCTGATTCTTCCCCTGCTCTACTTCTCAGTGGAAATATAGCAGTATATGAAGAGAATAAGTCTTCATAATCTATTACAAATTTCCATGAAAATTAAAGAAAGGAAGTATGCCTTTTGAATGAGGCCATAAAGAAGTCTTCAAGGAAGGAAGTGAAAATGAGGACCATGAAGGATGAAAGAATTTCAGCATCTGGAGAAGAGTGTATCCAGCACTGTAGAAAAAAATCAAGTTTGAGCAGTTATTTTTTGGTCTGGAGGGTCATGGCACCTCTGTTTCTAGCACTGCCTCTTTTAAATGATTAAACTTGGACAGCTTGTGCCATTAAGTAGCAATATTCATTTTTCTCAAACACTACAGTTCACCTGTCCCTCTGAAACACATTATTAAGCTATCACCATATAAACATCATTCATCTTGAATTTCCTTTTTAACTTTATACCTACCTCCAGTAATACCTTTCCTCCAAAGGCCCTAAAGCACTTTAAAAACAGATGATATTATTACTATTTTACTGGCAATGACATGGAATCGTATCCACTATGTCTAACACTCTCTGTCCCTAGAATTATCAACATGTACTAGTGATAAAGATTATTCTTTATGAACAGAAAAAAAAAAAACACCCACAAGTTAAGTGAGCCTTCCTAAGTAATAAAATGAGGCAAAATTGATTTACAAATACACAGTAGGGGGGCAATAAATAGTCAATAAAATCAACTCTAACAACACATCAACATCCTTGAGAGCAACTTAGCTAAGGGTCCTACAGCTTTCAATTCTGAATCTACTAATATTGTCAGTTTTCAGTAGCCCTCCATAGCCAGCTCCAGAGAGCCCAAATGCATCAGCCTGGTATTAATCTCCCTCTATAATTTAACCTCAGTCTGGACCTACATTTTCCAGAGTCTATATCCTATGTGATTCTGAATGAGCGGACCACAAGAGAAAGTTTCATGGGATTTGGAAGCCAAAAGTGAAACAGAAGTCATTATGTTCTGAAAGCAAGTTGTCAGAGGGTACCAGCCTCCATTGCTATCCACACACAGTGATGCTAAACCTACTGGATCACCTTCTTGCCCTCTGCAGGGCACTCATGTCATCCTAAGGTCACAGGTTGGGATGGAGGCAGCTTCCAGAGCAGAATCTGTCTCTGTTCTCTCCGTCTTTTCCTCCAGCTTCTCTTCCCAACTGCCAGTCCTGCTGACTCATGGGCCCACCTCCAGAAAAAGAGTAACAACCTTCCAGAGACTCCTTCCCCAACTCCCCAGATGGTGTGCAGTCACCTGCCTGCAATATGCCCTATATTTCCTCTCACTCTTAGTGTGTCTCCTTCCCAGATCAAGCCCAAACAAATATACTAACTATGCACACTAACCATCTTTTTATCCCACTCCTGCTTTCACACACTGCTTTCCTCAAAGAGAATGATCATCCTGTTTCATTCCATTACTTTTCCCTAGGATGCCATTCCTGCTTCCCTACTTTTGAGACAATAGTAATAGCCAACACTTAATGTAAAACTATGTGCTAGAAACTGTTCCAAATACTTTAGAGGAAGACATCGCCACAGGATATTGCAGGCTTATTTTAAGAACCAGGCCTAGAAATTACTTATATCTCTTCTACTCCCTTTCTACTGGCCACAGCCCAGTCGCACAGGGCCAGTCTAACCACCAGGGAGCCTGCCCCGTGGAGAGCAGGACACAGTGACTGCCAAATGTTGACAGCCTCTGCCATGCTCATCCTTCAACTTTCATTTTCCCCATGAAAACGGCCTTCTAAGCAGAATGAATCTCTATCTCCTCAACATCTGAAGAACTGTTTGCAAATCTATTTTATCAAGTTAAAAAAGGAAAGAACCTGAACATTTTTAAGTCAATTTATCATACCACCTTAGAATGAAAAACAGTACTCTCTTATTCTGGGTTGGAATGTAAACTGATGCAGAAAACAGTATGGAGATCACTCAAAAGACTAAAAATAGAACTATCACAGGCTCCAGCAATTCCATTGCTGTGTGTGCATCCATAAAAACATGAAAAAATTAATTTGAAAAAACATTAGTATATGCATTCCAGTGTTTGTAACATTATTTACAGTAGCCAAGAGAAAGATGTAACCTAACTGTCCACAACCAGATGAGTGGGTTAAGAAGATGTGGAGTATGTATACAAGGGAATATTGCTCAGTCATAAAAAAGAGTGAAATTTTGACACTTGCAACAACATGGATGAAACTTGATGGTATTATGCTTAGTGAAATAAGTCAGACAGAAAGACAAATACTGTATGATATCACTTATACATGGAATCTAAATAATAAAACAAGCTAGTGAATATAACAAAAAAAATCAGACTCATAGATATAAGGACAAACTAGTGGGGAGAGAGAAGCGAGGAAGGACAAGAGAGGAGGAACAAGATGAGGGTAAGGGATCAAGAGAAACAAACTACTATGTATAAAATATATAAGCTACAAGAATATATTGTACAGAATAGGAAATAGAGCCAATATTTTATAATAACAACAAATGGAGCATAATCTATAAAAAATTTTCAATCTTTACATTGTACACCTGAAATTAATATAATATTATAAATCAACTATACTTCAATAAAAAGAAACAGTATAATAATTCTTCTACAGATGGGTGATTTGGAAACAAATATTCTGAGATCTAGCGTGCAGAATGTATTTGGTCTGTTGGGTATTTACTTTTAATTTATATTAGTAGTTTGGATGGATATAGAATGCCGAGCTTCCTTTGTTGCTACTAAGAGTTTGATGTCATAATTCTTGATCTTTGAGTTACTTTTCTTCTCCTGCCTTTCAAAAATTCTTCTCTATATTCTTGTCCCCAAATTTTTCAGCAATGTTTGTGGGTGTAAATCCAGCATGTGTAAGCCCTCATGCTGGGCACTCAGTGGGCTCCTTCAAAGTGAAAATGTGCATCTTTCAGCCTTGGGAAATCTTCTCATATGATTTTGTTATTCAGTATTTCCCATTCTCTTTCTGGAAATGTTATGAGATAGACGTTGGCCTTTCTGAGTTGGTTGGTCTTCTATTGTTCTTACCTTTGGTCCATTTCTTTGTCTTTTTCCTCCACTGTATCAAAAATGGGCTTAACATCTACACTTTTTATCCAGCTTTGTTTGTTCGGGGAATTTTTTTTGCTGAGTTTTTGTTTTGTTTTCTTTTTGTTTAGGGCTATCTTATGTTTAATTTCCAAGAATTAATTTTTTGTTTTCTGATTGTTTTTTTAAAAAACAATAGCTTGTTCTTGATTCACAGATATGATATGTTCTTCAAACTTTCTGAGAATTTTGTTAATGGCTTTGAGATGGAGGAAGGTGGCATTTCTTCCATTTCTTGTCATATCTATATTTTTCTCCTAGTTCTTTTTGGATTACTGTCTCCCTTTTCCTCTGCCGTTCTTGATGGAGGCTGTATTCAGATATCTGCTGAGCTGCTTGCCCACTCACATTTGGGAGTGCAACAATAAAAAGTTGCTTGAAAACTGTATAAAGTGGAATTTAGCAATAGGTGGGTTTCACTGTTGACTAGAGACATGCCCTTTAAATGAATGATTTAGAACAGTCTCTGGACAAATACAGACAGACATTCTATGATACTTCGGAACCTCCTGAGAAAATTTTCCACTCCCCTGCCTGTAAGCTGCTTCTTAAGTCAAGTAGCTTAAGGAGGTCAGCAAGTCTCACCGTACAGTACAAAGACTTCCATTTTGTCCTGTTTTCAATATAATATCTTCCCTCCCACCATTCACATTAAACTTTCCAGTTCTGTGTTTTCAAAACTGATGCTTTCTGTTAACATCAGAGAAGCAAAAAGGACCAAGGAGTTCTAGTTTCTTGTTGCAGAAATTTCCAACCAATTCCTCCTGTTCTCAATTCCATGCTGTACTCCTGTATTCAAGGATGCCAAGTATCTTTAATTTTGGAGACTTGCTGGGGTCATATAGTAAAATTCCACTTGTTTCTCATTGCTGTTACCATCTGTAGGCACTTGGAATCAGCTTTTCATCTTTGCTGGTTTTTTGATCCATTTCTTCTTCTGAAAATGGCTTGCTCTGTTGTTTTATCTTCTCCCATTGTTGTTATGCTTCTCAGTTCATACTTACTCAGTTTCTTTACTCAGCATCATTTCAGGAGAGTACAAGATAAATATCTATATTCAGTTCACTAGCGTAACCTATCTGTGTTCTATCCATGTACATATTTTCTTTAACCCAGTACAGTTATAAACTCCTTGAAGGCAGGTACCTTATTCTGCCTTCTATCTTCCACGAGGTCTTACACATGACAGGCTCTTGATAAATGTCTATTTTATTGGAGAGATGGAAAACTACCTGAAATTCTATCCAGAAGCTCACAAAACCTATTTCCCTTCAAGGCATTTGAATAACATTTTTTAAGTAATAAAATGCTTTTCTGTCACCAATCCCTACCATTGTGTAGACAAGTTTTTATATCTCCTTCTCCCACTGTCTTGATTTTCTCATTGGCTAGATAAATGTTTTTCATTCAACTTCTACTTTTTAGCCAAAAGCCCACAACAACATAATTCACAGTGAAATAAAAGGCAAAAGAGCTCTGGTTACTTCAAAATATTAAAGACAAAATCAGCCAGAATTTTAAGGTAGGTAGAATTCTTATTTGACAGAAGAATGTACTTCTGTTCATAAAGGATTCACTCTTAATCTTTAAATTTCTATTGGCACCCTCCTGTTGTAATTGGAATGTTCTTCTATCAAAAGTATTTAGAAGAAAGTGACTTAGTCTCTCAGTTTTTTAAATAATGGTATGCATATTGACTGCTTATACAATTAGGAATGAGATAGTGCACACAAAATAAGAGATGATGATTTAAAAGAGCAAACTATAAATCTATGACTGTTTTCTGTGATACAAAAAAGATTATTTTAAAATCATTAACTTTTTTTCATAACTTCTGTGTGTGTATGTGCGCATGTATGTGTGTGTATGTATATATATATATATATCTTTTTTAATTGCTCTTCCCCATTGGGGCATCATTTTAAGCTGAAAATTTTCAAATATGTTATTTTAACTGCTGCTGTTTTGTTTTATGTATTTTAATTGAAGTTTTAAATTTTGTGCTTGTACCCCATGGAGTAATAATAACCACAAAGGGTATGATTTCATTAATTGAGAAAATAAATTTCAAGACAATGCCCTAAAAAAGTTAGACAACTAGGTTATAGATGGACTTTCAAGAGATATATGACTATAAGTGTGTTAGGGCCTGTGCATCCTTAAATACATGTGAATTTTTTATATAATAACAAATAGAACAGTTAAAAAAAAAAAGTCTAAACTGCTTTCAAAAAAGCATTACATTCTTGAACTAGTGTTTATAAAAACAGGGCTTCCCTGGTTGCTCAGATGGTAAAGAATCTTCCTGCAATGTGAGAGACTTGGGTTCGATCCCTGGGTCAGGAAGATCCCCATAACTGGTGTTTCTAAAGGGAGAATTTTACAAAGATTATAATGTTGCTTGCTCAAAATTATTGGATAGCCACTGCATGCAATGGAGGAGAAAATGGCAACCTACTTCAGTATTCTTGCCTGGAGAACCTCATGGACAGAGAAGGCTGGTGGGCCACAGTCCATGGGGTCGTAAAGAGTTGGACATGACTGAGCGACCGAACACACACTGTATTCAATACTATGCTATGCACTAGAGAAAAAAGAAATGACCCACCCCCAAAAATAATTTGCAATCAAAAACAGACACACAAACAGTTGCAAAGTCATGTGAAAATTGCTAGGGTATGGCTAAATATGGAGTTCTTCAGGCATAGAAAAGATGGAACCCTTGAGTTGAGACTTGCAGAATAGTTAGGCATTATCCAAGAAAGTAAAAGCTGTAGTGGGCATTCCTGAGGGTGACTGCAAGTATGCAGAGCACAGAGCAAGGAACAGTTCAGTAGAGCTGAGGAGCTATGAGAGAGGGGGAGGAAGAAGCAACGAGGCAAGAAGTAAGGGCCAGACTGTGAAAGACCCTACAGGCCATGTGAAGGAGCTGGGATGGTAGGCGGTGAGGAATGCTTAAGAGAAATGTATGTAATGAAATAACAAAATCAAATTTATAATTGAGAAAAGTCATAGTGATATGAAGGATAACCTGTCAGGGAGCAAGAACAGAAATAGAGAAGTCATCACACTACCCAGGGGACAGTGAGCAGGTCTGAACAAAGGCTCTGAGAAAGGCTGGAGGGCAAACTTAGACTGTACCTCAAAATTCTACAAGCCAGGCTTCAACAGCATGTGAACTGTGAACTTACAGATGTTCAAGCTGGATTTAGAAAAGGCAGAGGAACCAGAGATCAAATTGCCAACATCTGTTGGATCATCCAAAAAGCAAGAGAGCTCCAGAAAAATATCTACTTCTGCTTTATTGACTACACCAAGCCCTTTGACTGTGTGGATTACAACAAACTGTGGAAAATTCTTCAAGAGATGGGAATACCAGACCACCTTGCCTGCCTCCTGAGAAATCTGTATGCAGGTCAAGAAGCAACAGTTAGAACTGGACATGAAACAATAGACTGGTTCCATATCAGGAAAGGAGTAAGTCAGGTTTGCACATTGTCACCCTGCTTTAACTTATATGCAAAGTACATCATGTGAAACGTCGGGCTGGATGAAGCAGAAGCTCGAATCAAAATTGTCAGGAGAAATATCAGCAACCTCAGATATGCAGATGACGAAGAAGAAGAACTAAAAAGCCTCTTGATGAAAGTGAAAGAGGACAGTGAAAAAGTTGGCTTAAAGTTCAACATTCAGAAAACTAAGATCATGGCATCTGGTCCCATCACTTCATGGCAGATAGATGGGGACACAGTGGAAACAGTGACAGACTTTATTTTTTTGGGCTCCAAAATCGCTGCCAATGGTGATTGCAGCCATGAAATTAAAAGATGCTTACTCCTTGGAAGGAAAGCTATTATCAACCTAGACAGCATATTAAAAAGCAGAGACATTACTTTGCCAACAAAGGTCCATCCTGTCAAGGCTATGGTTTTTCTAGTAGTCATGTATGGATGTGAGAGTTGGACTATAAAGAAAGCTGAGCACTGAAAAAATTGATGCTTTTGAACTGCGGTGTTGGAGAAGACTCTTGAGAGTCCCTTGGAATGCAGGGAGATCCAACCAGTCCATCCTAAAGGAAATCAGTCCTGAATATTCATTGGAAGGACCGATTCTGAAGCTGAAACTCCAATACTTTGGCCACCTGATGCTGGGGACTGACTCATTTGAAAAGATTGAAGGTGGGAGGAGAAGAGGACACCAGAGGATGAGATGGTTGGATGGTATCACTGATTCGATGGACATGAGTTTGAGTAAACTCCAGGAGTTGATGATGGGCAGGGAAGCCTGGCAGCCCATGGAGTTGCAAAGAGTCGGACATGACTGACCGACTGAACTGAACTCAACTGAAGAGGAAGAGTTGATAAGAACTGGTGACTGATTAGACGAAACACATAAAAGGAAAAGAGGAGTTGAGGAGGATCGTGACATTCTGGCCATGCAGATGGTAGCTCCATTTTGCTGAGACAGGAAATAAAGGGAGCAAGAAGTTGGTGGGTAAGAGGAAATGTAAGGCGCTCAGGTTTAGACACGTTCTGTTTTTGTGTGTCCTGTCACACCCAGGCAGCTGCTTTAGCAGACGGTCGGCTCCGTGCGTTGCGACCGTGGCTGCCTTTCTGATCTGTCTCATTTCCTGCCACTTCACTGCACGCCAGTTACTAACCTTCCACTTTCTCACTGGGAGCTCCAGGTCTGTCTCTGACTCAGGGATACGGGGTTTCTTGTCCCTACGAGGGACCTTGCATAGATGATTCACTCATTTCATCCATGTTTCTAGTCAAAGTGAAACGACTGTTCTTTCCACTGCGTACGAATAACCTCCCACTCCATGTCACTTTCTAGCCTTATAGCTATACTTTTCTTTCTTCATAATATTTATCACTGCCTGAAATTATACCACTCATTTATTTGCCTTCTCGTTTTTTGACTGTTTGCCTTAGCGGAAGGTTTCATACGGCAGCAGTCTTAACTGACATTCCTTTCTGTCTCTTTAGTGCCTAGAAAGACTCATGGCATGTAGTCAGGAATCAACAGGCAGCCCCAAGGGCCTACCTGAGAATAAAAGTCATCAGGTTGTAGCGACGCCAACCTTGGCAGCTTCTTAGTACCCTTGATCAGCACTCGGTAGCTTAGACATGGAAAAGGTGGGGCAGACTAGTCCCCCAGCATACAAGATAGCAAAATATCTGTGTCAGAGAAATGAGAGAAGTAGCCAAAAGGAAAAAACAGCCAAAATTATATTTGATGGCCTCAAAACTAGAGAACAAAGAATGTTTATTAGAACCCTGACTCAATCTGGCTTAAGAAGAAAAACAAGAGTTTGCTGGCTCATGAAACTGAAAATTGAAAGAATAAATGTCCCTTTAGGTATATCTGATTTCATTTGCTTGAACTGGGACCTAACATTATCTCTGGGCTCTGATTTTTCTGTGTGGGCTTTATTCTTTAACAGGTTCTCCCATAATGATTCTCCCTAAGGCAAAATGATCAACAGCAGGAACGGTCTTGTTTCACCAACCTAGCATCCCGAGAGAAAGTGGATGTCTCTCCCCCCAGTAATGCCGATCAAACTTGGCTTGATGTGTGTATCCCTGAATTAATCATTATGCCTAAAAAGATTGAGTATTATGATTGGCGAAGCCGGAGTCACATGCCCATCACTGGATCAGGGGATGATATCAGCACTACTCAATCCATAAATATTGGGGTAGGAGTGATTCTCTCAAGGAATATTGAGCAAACAAAGAACACATGTGCACTACAGAACAGAAAGCACCCTGGAACTAGTGGGGTGAAGGAAATCAGAAGGGGGCTTCCCTGACAGTACAGTGGCTAAGACTTTGCTTTGCGATGTGGGGGGGGTGTGGGTTTGATCCCTGATCAGGGAACTAAGATCCTATATGCTTTGCAGCCAAAAAACAAAACAAAATAAAACAAAAAAACCATAAAACAGAAGCACTATTGTAACAAAGTTCAATAAGGACTTGAAAAAAAAATGGTCCACATCAAAAAAATAAAAATAAAGAATGCTTAAAAAAGGAATCAGAAAGTTCAAGTGCTTGAAGACCTTAACAAGTTCAAAGGGTGTTGTTGGAGGAGGGAATGAGGGAATGAAAGAACTGTCAGGATGGAGACTCTAGACAGGCAGGAGCAAAGTCTCAGCAAATATGGGAGTGATCTGTGATTCAATATTTAAAAGCATAAAAGAGGGAAAGAGGATAGTAAAACCAGGTGCTGTAAACTAAAAACTATCATGATTAATTAAGCAAGGGTTAAGAGGAAAGCCTAAACAACGGTAAATTCAAGAAACAACTTGCCCATTAACTGAGCCATCAAACCAACTCTTTCCCTCAACATATTGGTTGTTTAATTGAATTCCTCAGTTAATGGAGCCAAAACAAAAAATACAGTAAATAAGAAGATACGGAAAAATATAGTAAATAGAGCAAATAGGAAGAGATATTTTGAAAATAATGTTTATGCAACCTTAAACATTTTATGGAAGGGACTTAACTGTGGGTCAAAAAATGTCTGGATGTGTTTTGTCCTGGCTAAATTCCTTCTGCTTGTATTTATTTCATACCAATAAAGTGTTCAGTTGTGTGGTGACATTGCAACCTCCACATAATTGTTCATCTGACTATTTAGAATAGGGACTATCATTTCCGTATGCTATGTGGTTAAGCTTGGCAAAGTAATAATGTACATCAATTGGTTTCTTTGTAAGAAGATAATTGATTTTTTTCTAACTTTAATGTCTTAAGAGGGTCTAATAAAAGTGGAAAATAATTATACTATTTAGTTACTATCGGAAGTACTACCTAGAAAGTGAACTGGTGTAACCACTATGGAAAGTGGTATGGAGAGTCCTCAAACACTAAAACTAGAGTTGCCATATGATCCAGCAATCCCACTCTTGGGTGCATACTCCAATAAAACTATAATTTGAAAAGATACATGCATCCCTATGCCCATAGCAGCAATACTTACAATAGCTAAGCTATGGATACAATCTGGGCTTCTCTGATAGCTCAGTAGGTAAAGAATCTGCCTGCAATGCAGGAGCTCCTGGTTCGATTCCTGAGTCAGGAAGATCCCCTGGAGAAGGGATAGGCTACCCACTCCAGTATTCTTGGGCTTCCCTTGTGGCTCAACTGGTAAAGAATCCACCTGCAATAATATAGACCTGGGTTTGATCCCTGGGTTGGGAAGATTCCCCTGGTGAATGGAAAGGCTACCCACTCCAGTATTCTGGCCTGGAGAATTTCAAGGACTGTATAGTCCATGGGGTCGCAAAGAGTCAGACATGACTGAGTGACAGAGTCGGACATAATCTAAATGTCCATCAACAGATAAATGGATAAAGAAGATGTGGTATATATATCACAGAATATTATTCAGCCACTTTAGAGAATGAAATACTGCCATTTGCAGCAACATGAATGGACCTAGAGATTATCACACTAAGCAAAGGAAGTTAGACAAAGAAAGAAATACTGTATGATATTACTTATATGTGGAATCTAAGATACAACACAAATTAACTTATTTACCAAATAAAAACAGACTTACAGATACAAGGGATGGATTGGGAGTCTGGGATTAGCAGCTGCAAACTATTCTATATAGCATGGATAAATAACAAGGTCCTACTGTAAAGCACAGGGAACTATATTCAGTAGCCTGTGATAAACCATAACAGAAAATAATATGAAAAAGAATATATATATATATGTATAACTGAGTCACTTTGTATAGCAGAAATTAAAGACAACACTGTAAATCAACTATACTTCGATAAAATTAAAAACAAAGATGTAACACCCAAACCAGGGACAGAAATAACTCAAATGCTCATTGTTGATGACCAAAAATCATCTCATGGGTGCAAACATCATATCATCATATTCAGTAGTGGTACATAGGAATGTTCTTATTTCACTCTGGTTTCCATGAGGAAGTGTTTTCTCCCAAGCACTCACATCTTTTTGCTCTACCTTGCTTTCTCACCAAACAGGTAGGAAGCCTATCTGTTTGCAGGTATAGGGAAGGACCAGCTACATGTGTAGCTCTTCTCCAGCGCTGGAAGCTGGGGTTCTGCTCTGCTCCTCTGTGCTGAAACTGGTATAGGAGCAGCCCCCATGTGGGGAGGCCTGCTTGGACCTGGCACTGCCCATGGCTGGCTGCGCTGGTCTGATTCTTTAGTATGAAAATAAGAATCCCACTGTTGATCACATTCTCCAACATGAGTTTTACCAGTAACAAAGGGGACATTTGGGCTCTCCATTTGACTATCTTTTGTCTTCTCTCTCAAATAATTCCATACTCAGACTGTGATAAGCTATGACATGCAAATCCCAGAAAGGTAGTAGCTACTTTTAAGCCAGATGTATTTCAGGAGACCAGAACCTAAAGCAGCTTGCTGTAAGACAAAATTCTACACCTAGGCTATTGTCTTTATTGATTCAGATAGTAAATAAAAGATAAAGAGAAATGGAATACAGATCTTAATTAACCAGCCTAGAGGAAAAACTACAGAGTTCAGGCACAGGATATGAACTGGGACTCTTTCACATAACTTGGGCGTGTGTGCTCAGTCGTGACCAACTCTTTGGGACCCCTTGGACTGTAGCCTACCAGGCTCCTATGTCCTTGGAATTTTCCAGGCAGAAATAGTGGAGTAGGTTGCCATTTCCTGCTTCAGGGGATCTTCCCAACCCAGGGGTCAAACCTGCATCTCCTGTGTTTCCTGCATTAGCAGTTGATTCTTTACCACTGTACCACCTCGGAAGCCTCTTAATACTAATTAACATAACTAGTAATTAACATAACTCTTAATACTCTCCAAATATGTTCAGTCTATCAGCACCTACATCCAATACTGCAACTATTACATTAAAATGTCAATAATAAAAATAGATTTTAAAAACTACCTTTAATATTACTTTCTCTCCTTTTGGAGATGAAAGGGAGAAAAACCCTATTTTCCAGCTACCTAATATTCATTTCTCTAGTACATTCACCAAACACCAACTGATTGGCTATCTACAAAGGGCAACACACTCTCTATAAACACTATGTATACAAACCACCATGGTTTCTGCTCTCAAGAAACATACATTAAAAACGGGAGACGGTACATGTGTGCAAGAACCTAGTATAAGGCAATATTTGCTAAGTCCCATAAGAGGTAATAAAAACTCCATTGCTGTTTATAACAAATCAAGACCTCTCTCAGAGGAGAAAAGCCTGTGGAAATTAGGTGGCATTTTCGTTGGAGATAACAGGGGACAGGATAAAAGGAGGAGCAAACATCTAGAGATTAGAAAGCGCAAGGCAAAGAGAGCTTTGGGGGAGAAGTGAGAGATGAAACTGGAAAGGTATTTTGGGGCCATATCTGGAGCAGGGCTTGAATCTTAAAGAGAGTTAAAAATGTTTGGAAAAACTGCTGTGTGGGATGAGCAGTGAGTCAGCAAGAGATGAATAAAAGAAGCGCTGAGCAGAAATGACGGCTTGGTTAAAATGAAGGAGCATGAATTTGTGGCAGACTCAATCAGTACAGCTGTCTCTGGCAGCACTCCGCAGCCCAGCAAGGAAGCAACTGCAAGTTCAAAGTCAGTGGGGAATTTTAGGGACTAAGCAAAGACACTGCTGAGTTGGCTGCCCAGGGAAAGCAGGATAGACAGGAAAGAAATGAAGTCAGAAATATGCTAACAGAGCAGAGGAAAGAGAGCAGAGGCAAGGCTGTGCTGTAAGTAAAGATCAGGGTCAGGGCGAATAACAAATTCGGAATGACTGACACATGATGGGAAGAGGTAGGAGCCTTGGAATTGGAGACTGTGGAGACAGATACTGAGATCCAAGGATGCAGTGGAGCTGAGTGTTAGTCGGTGTGAAGGCGTAAGGAGCTTTGGAGTCACTGACACGATCATAAGCAATGGACAAGGTTAAATTCAGTGACTAAGGGGGAACAAGGACCATCGGGCTTAGTATATCACAGGAACTAAGACAGAGGAAGGGAGATAGGAGACAGAAGAGGAGAGATTGCCGGATTTCAACAGCCAGAACAATAACCTAGAATTGCCAGTGGAGAACATTGACTGTGTTCCCTGTGTTTATGCTAAGCCAAAGTGAAAGTGAAAGTCGCTTCGTGTGTCTGACTCTCTTCAACCCCATGGACTTAGTCCATGGAATTCTCCAGTCCAGAATACTGGAGTGGATAGCCTTTCCTTTCTCCAGGGGATCTTCCCAGTCCAGGGATTGAACCCAGGTCTCCCGAAATGCGGGTAGATGCTTTACCAGCTGAACCACAAGGGAAGCCCAGAGTAGCCTATTCCTTCTCCAGCAGATCTTCCTGACCCAGGAATCAAACTGGGGTCTCTTGCATCGCTGGTGGATTCTTTACCAACTGAGCTCTGAGGGAAGCCTGTGTTTATGCTAAAAGAAAGATAAAGGAGAAGGTTGTACTGGGAGGAATTTCATGGACAGTGATCTCATTAATGAGAAAGCGTGTTGCTTTATAGAAAAGAAGTAGAAAGAACAGTTATGAGAAGATATATAGACAAGTTTCATAAAAATGAGAGGAAGTCACAGAGCATAACCCATAGGACCTGGGAATACAAAAAGGCCAAGTCTAACTCTAGGACTCATTAGGGTTATTCACAAACGTTACAATTCACAAAGCAGACATAACCTGAACTTGCTTTGGCTAATTGAATGTGATCAACTGATCAACTGATCAACTTCCAGTGGAAGCTTTGCAAAAAGGTACACAGTTCAGCACGTTCCCTTGACCTAAGGCAATCTAGAAGCACATGTCATAATTGGGCTCCAGTCATCTGGGTCTCTGAATGACTCTGAGAAGCAGAGCCCCTTGCCAACCTATGGGACACATGTTGTGTGAGTGAAAAATAAACCTTTGTTGATCCAGGCCACCAAGAGTTGGGGGATGTTTGTTACGACAGCCCAACCTGTCCTAATATGCAACCCAAATAACTGGAACCAAGAAGCTGTTTTACTAAGTACTTGAGATAATTCTACCCATGATTCTCATATAGTGAAATAATATTTAAAAGTCACAAGATTTTCATCTAGAAAAAGAACTCTGGAAGTTTAGGCAATAACACTCCTAGGATTAGGATACCCCAGGGCTCCCGGATAGTTTAGAAGCAGCAACAGTCTCTGGGACCTACTCTCTCCTGCAAACTATCTTTTAGTGTCATTAAGCCTATGCCACAGACTCCAGGGACTGAAAGGAATCACTCTTGGGGAAAGATCTGGCTAAAGAGGGAGGAGATAGCTGAGAGGAAGAGTTTATGCTGGATAGTGTGTAGAGAATAGATAAGAAGTTAGTGAGAAATTGGTACAGAGGCTCACGAGACCTATACTCTGGATTCTGAGTGAGAAAGGTAAGTAGGGATCATTTAACCAAAATCTGGCAATTTGGCTATGATCCGAAGGCAGAATTTACTGACTGGAGGATTTCAGGAGCTAACGGGATCAACCAACTCCAGTATTAGATGAGTGAAACCCTGAATATTTATTGGAAGGACTGATGCTAAAGCTGGAGCTCCAATACTTTGACCACCTGATACAAGGAGCTGACTCATTGGAAAAGACCCTGATGCTGGGAAATATTGAAGGCAGCAGGAGAAGGGGGTGACAGAGGATGAGATGGTTGGATGGCATCACCAACTCAATGGACCTGAGTTTGAGCAGGCTCCAGGAGACGATGATGGACAAGGAAGCTTGGCGTGCTGCAGTCCATGGGGTCACAAAGAGTCAACACACCTTAGAGACTGAACAACAACAGTCTGCTTTTTACTTTTGTTTTTGTTTCTACCTTTATTTACTTTTCACAGATGGGAGATATGGTGAGCAGGATTTGGTAGGCCTGTGATGTTTCCAGTTATGCCAGCCAACGCCTATAGAAAATTTGATCAGTTCATACCATTATCTTCCTCTTCGCATTTTTAATCTGCCTTCTTAGACTTGCTCCAATTCCTAGCCCCATGGGTGCTGGCTTCTCCACCTGACAGTGTAGATGTTTGGTGAGATGTTGGTTCCCACCTGCATTGAGATGTTCCCAGCATGAAGTGGCAGACTCCCAAGCAGGATAGTCCCACTCAGAGCTGTCATTTATGGCCTATAATATAGAGTACACTAATGACTTCATGGCACTGTTATTTTTTTTTTTTTTAGCTTCTCAAAGGACACCTGGCTCAACTGAAAAACTAGCTTATTTTGTCACACTGTAGGTCATGCTGACCCTTAGAAACAGAATTGAAGAGAGGAGGGAGCACCATGCAATTGTCACACCATTACTCCTAGCCCTAAAAAAGCAATGATACAGAAGTTCAGAGATGCAAAAGAGACTTCTGGGAAGGTTGGCTGCTTTCTTAGATCTGACAAGGATAATTCCAGAGCTTATGGCCTCCAGTAATAAGGTTTTAAATTGGCAGCATTTAGATGTATGTATGTTATTGACAGTTTTCTTTAGGTTACACTAAAGGCTCCTAGGATTTAGCACCATGGGCCACAGTATAGAAGAGAAAATGAGATTCATTTATACATTTAAGTGAGGTGTGCATCAATAGAAAGAAGGTAGATAGAGAAATTTTTGCACTGAAGATTCTGAACAAACATCACGTATCTATTATTGTTACCACTTGATTATTTTCCCTTTTATTTAGCATTTTCAAAGTCAAACACTATACGACAGGGTTTCCTTTGTTGACTCTGCATCTTTCCATAAATGAGTAGGGTCTCACATCTTAATTATATTGAATAATATTTCTCCTCTCTCTTCATTTAAATTCTGTTTAAGCCAGGCATAAAGTACTACTTCCATTTAAACAGATTAGATTAATGGAGTTTTAATAACTCAACCACTCTTGTTCATAGTAGGCCTAAGTCAGACATACATACTGCCAACTCGGAAAGGAGTTATATTTGGAAATTATGACTTTGGATAGATAAGACGTTTTCCAACTCTCACATAATACTTGCAATCACTTTTTATATGCATTTTTCTAATATAAAACCTGGATCATGATTAAGATTTACCCAATCAAGAAATCACAACGTACAATAATTTGCCAGACCTCCGCCCACAATACAGAATATTTTCTCTTTCAGCATCAGTTCTCAGTACATACAAGGAGGGGTTTGGGCATACAACCTTAGCAGTGATTCCATTTCTGCCATAAAACAAAGAAGAAAAGATACAGAGAAATTCTGGGGCATCACAGTGTAGCAGAACATGAGTGATATTGTTTTGTGTTTATCTTCCTCTTCTTGCTGCATTTGGAGGATGAAATGAAAACATTTCCATTCTTCTCCAAAAGACATTTGAAAATTAAACCCTCCCTGAATTTGAGGAAGGGGGACAACTCCTGCCATTGGTTCTAATTCTAAATTTTATAAGCCATCACGATCTATTGAGAAAGCAAATGAAGAAAATAACTTATTTTAAGAGTAAAAAGATAAGAGACTTTCCTTGTGGTCCAGTAGTTAAGAATCCACCTGCCAATGTAGGGGACACGAGTTTGACACCTGGTCCAGGAAGATCACACATCCCTTGGGGCAACTAAGCCCGTGCATCACAACTACTAAGTCAGAACTCTAGGCCTGCAAACTGCAACTACTGAGCCCATGAGCTGTAGCTGCTGAAGCCTAAAGCCTGTGCTCTGCAACAAGAAAAGCTACTGCAGGGAGAAGCCTGTGCACTGCAGTGAACCATAACACCTGCTCACTGCATCTAGAGAAAGCCCATGCAAAGCAATGAAGACCCATCACAGCCAAAAATTTAAAAATTAACTTTTTAAAAACTTTCTAATTTTCTTTTTTAAAAAATAAAGAGTAAGACTAAGATAGCCTGGAAGGAAGAATGAAGGACCAGTTTTACCAGATGGGTTCTTGACCCCTGGGACCTGAAGCCAATGTGGGAGTTTAAAGAGCTCCTTCTTTCAGGCTGGCTAGAACACCCTGGATTGCGGAGGGAGAAAGCCTTCACTACCAACCAGCCAGGCTCCAGCCACTCAAGTCGGACCACCTGTATGAGTTTCCTATTGCTGCTGTAATGAATCAGCACAAACACAATGGCTTAAAACAACACAAATTAATTCTCTCACAATTCTGAAATTTAAAAGTCCTAAGTAAGTCTTGGAGCTCCCAGGTGGCTCAGAGGGTAAAGCGTCTGCCTGCAGTGCAGGAAACCTGGGTTTGATCCCTAGGTTGGGAAGATCCCCTGGAGAAGAAAATGGTAAACCACCCAGTGTGCTTCCTTGGAGAATCCCATGGACAGAGGAGCCTGGTGGGTTACAGCCATCCATGGGTCACAAAGAGTCGGACACAACTGAGCGACTACCACACAAGTAAGTCTTACCAGGATAAAACCAAGGTGTTAGCAGAGCAAGTTTCTTCTGGAGACTCCAAGGGGAAATCTGTTCCTTGCCTTCTCCAGCTCCTAGGGGCTGTCATTCCCCACCCCATGCCCTCCTTCACATCGCCTCTCCTCTCCCTGTTTCTGTCATCTCATTACCTTCTACCTTTGACCTTCTACTCTCCTTATAGTCAATCCTTGTAATAAGAGCTCTTGTGATTATAATTAGGACCAACTTAGGACAATTTCCCCATCACAAGATCTTTAACTCAATCATATCTACAAAGCACCTCTTGGGGTCTACAGGGGTAAATTTACCCCATTCACAGGGTCAGCAAAATAGTTAACTGGAATAATAATTCACAGAGAGGTAAATAATTCTCTTGTTAGAGCTGGTCATAGAAAAACTAAGCCATTTCATGCCCACCCATCAGGTCTGGGAGGCTCAGGGGCAGTTTAAAACTATTTATAGATTCCCATGCTCTCTTTGCCGCCAAGCTGGCAGCGCCTGGCTGCTTACCTTGGAGAGGTATAAATCTGAAGCCCAAGTGGAGGGAGGAAGCTACCATTCCGATAATCCTAGATCCTTTAAGTCTCATCGCTCAAGAAAGATATGAGGAAGGTTATGTTTGAAGACAATACACAGCATAGGCTTCTTACAGTCGATTTTATTAGGTTTTTAAAGAGAATTATAGATGATAATGGATCTGTGGGATAATGGATGGTCCCAGAGGAACTGCAAAGCTGCGGCGCACGTGGAGGGCTCCAGTAACGCTGTCAGCAGTGGAGATGTAGGCCCAGCAGCTTGTGAATAGCCAGTGTTTTCACAGAAGAAATTTAGCTTCATATTAAAGTTGATACAATCTACTGGTATTTAATTCTCAGTAATGATTTTTATTGATTTCCACATTTTAGTAGTGCAAGCAAAGAAAATGCCTTAGAACCTCACAGACACTATTCTGGAAAGAAAAATATGTTTATCCTTATAATCAGCTCATTGTGATAGCTTTTCATTCACTCATTCATTTATTAAACAAATATCTTCTGAGCGCCTGCCCTCATGATGGATGTTGTGGAGATAAGTAATGACAATTATTTAATCATCTATAGTTTTAAGGTTTACATGACATTCTTTCAGATATTATTTCATTTAATAGCCTAGGTAACCTGTGAGATACGTATTTTAACCATTGCTTTACAGATGGGGAAACCAAAGGCTCACAAATTCAAGTATCTTCCCAAAGGTCACACAGTCTTGGGGAGCTGACAGACCTACAACTTAACCTCAATTCTGCTGTCTCCACCACATCATACCATTTGCTCCCTGCCTTCTGAAATCCAATGACCTTTCAGGAGTACTGTATACAAATGTTTGTAATATCAGGTAAGAAGTTGTCTACAGCACAGTCTCAAGGATATGCAGGTATTTTCCCAGGCTCCTGGCTATCTCAGCAGTCATGTTTTCTGGAGGATTACTCCTTTCCCATTCCTCTTCTCACACCAAAAGTTAACTACCTCTCCAGTTTTCATCTGAAGTTTTATCTCTCGATTAACAGCCATTTCCCACAATGGAGCACAGCTTTTATGAGTTCACAAAACTTACTCCCTATATTACAACAAAGAAAGAACAGGGAAATCTCACTGGGGTCTGGGAGCAGCCCATGTGAGAAAATCCACTACTGCACACGCAGCTTTGCAAAAGATGAGATCTGGATTACACATCAGCAATGCTGACAATGCTTTTGAGTCAGGTCTTTGCGGGGTCTTGTGATAATCAAAAATCAAATGGTATATCCAAGAGTGGGAAGTTTCTACTGTGTACAGGAAGTGCTGCTGAGGAAGCTGGGAGCAAAGAGAAATCATAGATGATGGAGGGAAGCTAGAAAGGCTTCATGGAGAAGGAAGCCTTTGGAGCTGAGCATTGATGTCTAAATCGGCATACAGTGGGAGATTGTGGAGAAGAGATTACAAGAGGAGGAAACATCATGAGCGTAGGTATGAACAGAGGGATGCTCTGGGTCTGTTCCAGATTCATTTAGTAGCCGCTGGAGAGTAAAGGGGGGGTGGCTGGATTTTATTGTATTCACTAGCAATAAAAGTTACTGAAATGATAACAAGGATTTAATGTATTGCACATGGAGACTCTTGAGAGTCCCTTGGACAGCAAGGAGATAAAACTTGCTTGATAAAGGAAATCAGTCCTGAATATTCATTGGAAGGATTGATGCTGAAGCTGAAACTCCAATACTTTGGCCACCTGATAGGAAGAGCCGACTCATTAGAAAAGACCCTAATGCTGGGGAAGACTGAAAGGGGGAGGAGAAGGGAGTGACAGAGCATGAGATGGTTGGATGGCATCACCGACTCAATGGACATGAGTCTGAGCAAGCTCTGGGAGTTGGTGAAGGACAGGGAAGCCTGGTGTGCTGCAGTCCATGGGGTCGCAAAGAGTCAGACATGATTGAGCAACTGAACAACAAGGAATTGTATTCAATATCTTGTAATAACTTATAATGGAAAAGAATCTTAAAAATAACACACACACACACACACACACACACATATGTATCCGAATCACTTTGCTGTGCACCTGAACATAGCTGCTATTGCTGCTGCTGCTAAGTTGCTTCAGTCATGTCCGACTCTGTGCGACCCCATAGACGGAAGCCCACCAGGCTCCACCATCCCTGGGATTCTCCAGGCAAGAATACCGGAGTGGGTTGCCATTTCCTTCTCCAATGCATGAAAGTGAAAGTGAAGTCGCTCAGTCGTGTCCAACTCTTCACGACCCCATTGACTGCAGCCCACCAGGCTCCTCTGCCATGGGATTTTCCAGGCAAGAGGACTGGAGTGGAGTGCCACTGCCTTCTCCACCTGAACATAGCACAATATTGTAAATCAACTATCAGTTCAATTGCTCAGTCATATCCAACTCTTTGCAACCCCACAATTGCTATGCTCCAATTGTAAAAAAAAAACTGAAAGTTTAAGAGAAGGGAAATGACATCTTTTTTAGAAATGTACTCAAGGAAACACATTTGGCAGAAACGAAGAATGGATCTAAATAGTACCTATCTGAGATCTTTCCCCATCTTCCTCTTTTTTGTTAACAAATACAGACTAAAAATAGCAGATACTCCCCATCCTGGCTACTCTTGCACTAGGGCAGAGGAAACTGACCTAGTGCTGGCTACTAAGATGGCAAGAGAAGTCTTCCAAGAGTTATCTGAGCCAGCTTTTCTCCTCTGAAAAAAAAAAAAAAAGAAACCCCTCCTTTTTGCTGCTGTTAAATGCTCTTGTGAGGACCCGATGCTTGGGGCTGCTGCAGCCATGTTGTGACCATAGGGGAAGGCAAGCAGGTCACAGAATGCCAACTCAACTAATACTGCTGAAGTATTAAACCTACTCTGGAACCTCATACTTAGGATCTTGAAACTGGAGGAAAATTTAGTGCCTACCATTTAAACTGTGTTTAGGTGGGGCTTGGGGAGTTCTGTTTGGGGTTTTTTGTTATTTGCTGAATTCTGTGAATATATTCATCATGCAAATATTGAGAGATGAAGCTAAGCATCTTTAAGTTATTAATAACTACTCTAGAGATATTTCATGCCAAATGTGGCTCCCCATCTTTATAACCAAAGAAAAACTCTTTTCAAACTCTAATAAAAGAGTTCATATAGTAGCAGGAAAACAATATCCCACCCTTACCTCATGCCATGCTTGCAAATTGGTTATAGCATGATTCTTAAGTTTCTTTTGAGGACAGAAAACTCATAGGTCTCTAATATAGGTGATGGAAACATTTACACAGTCAAGTAACATGATATATATGTTCTTCTCTCTTATTTCCTTATGCTGACTGCCTTGAACATTTTTTTATATTGCTCAAATCTGTTCAATAAGAATAAGAAATTCTGATAAAAATTATTCACAGAAAGTTGTTTAGAGACGATAACAGCAGCAAAAAAAATAAGTATTTTCAACATATAGACATGAATCATTTAAGGTAGAGTTCAAGAAAACAGTGGGAGACATCTCTTTGCCCAGACTCCTTCAGGATGCCCCCTAAGTCATAACCACATATGGAACCACCTTTTATGACAATAAACAAGGTCTGCCCTCCTCCAAAAATAGAAAAAGTTTGGAAAATAGGGGTAACAAAAAATTGTCTATACCACCACATTCAGGGAGAACCAAATGGGGAAACTGAGTCAATGTGACTGACTGCTGTATTTCTTAGATCTCTTAAAACATTAAGGCAATAATAAATATTCTGCCCATTGTTGTAAAAACAAAAAAAGTAAAATATGTCCATGAAATGTCAGTATGTTGGCCAGTTTCCCAGACTACTTCTCCTATCTGACATCCTAGGTATTCCAGTTGGGATTTAAGAAAATGTCTCACCATACGTGAGCCACAAAACCCGGATACGATTATTAAGAAAAGTCAGTGAAAAATTCAGTCAAACACATTATGACCTGACAGTTTATTCATTGTGGTCTCACAATCAGATCATGAGTCAGTAGTCATAGAATTCTGTCTGTAGAACACCATAACTGCTAAAGCTGAGAGAGAAAATTCAAGCTGAATTTTATATATTTGTGGTACAGTAGTGATCATAGCTGCTTGGCAAACTCAATCTTGTTTTAGAAGTTCTTCCTAGGGCCATATATCGGTATGATCTGGAAAATGTGAGGAAAGACCGCAAGCCTTGAGTGCTTTCTGTTCCACCAGGCCCATACCATTTATTCAAGTGCAGTTTTGAAGGCCTAGGCATGGAGACCTTTCTCCATGGTCCCCTAAGACCCCAGAACCTAAGCATCTTCTCCCCACTGCCTGAGAGGTCCTGCCCCTTCATAGGGCCACATGTGGCAAGGCAGCCCAGGTCCTCTCTCTCAAATCATACCTACTTGGCCCTTCTCTTCATTCTGGGACAGTCTCCACTAGGACCAGGAATATCTGTATTCCCCCAAGAAAAGTGAAAAAGTGAAAGTGTTAGTCACTCTATCATGTCCTACTCTTTGGGACCCCTTGGACTGGAGCCCACCAGGCTTCTCTGTCCACAGAATTCTCCGGGCAAGAATATCAGAGTGGGTAGGTATTCTCTTTTCCAAGGGATCTTCCCAACCCAAGGAACAAACCCAGTCTCCTGCATTGCAGGTGAATTCTTTACCATCTGAGCTGCGAGGGAAGCCCTCAGTAATTCAACTCAAATAATCGGCTTTTGTCTCTCCCTGCTCTAGGGCATTAGTGATTTTAAAACACAAAATAAGAAAAGCCAGTGTGAGAAACCAATAAAGACAATTAAAGTTTTTAGAAATACAGTCCTAGATTCATCTTCTAGGGATGGATAATGAAATACCATTTTTCTCATGGGAATACTTCAATAAGATAAATTTCTTTAAAAAAAAAAAAAAGACAAGTTCTAGAGACTATCTACATATTAGCTTGAACTTACAAAACTGTCATTATCTTAGTTTAAGATGTCTAAATATCAGCAAGTTCATATAGTTTAGGCTAATATTTTCTTAATAACTTTTTCTACTATATTCCATTAAATCAGTTTTTCAGTTGATAAATTACTTGAGCATCAGTCTCTACCTAAACATGAAAACATATAAGTGACTCATTAACCTTTCCCCAGAGTTCAGTTCAGTGTCTGAGTCATGTTCGACTCTTTGCGATCCCATGGACTGCAGCATGCCAGGCTTCCCTGTTCATTATCAACTCCAAGAGCTTACTCAACTCATGTCAATCGAGTCAGTGATGACATCCAACCATCTCATCCTCTGTCATCTCCATCTCCTCATGTCTTCAATCCTTCCCAGCAACAGGGTCTTTTCCAATGAGTCAGTTCTCATGAGCTCTAGCACCAGGTGGCCAAGTATTGGAGTTTCAGCTTCAGCATCAGTCCTTCCAATAAATGTTCAGGATTGATTTCCTTTAGGATTGACTGGTTTGATTTCCTTGCAGTCCAAGGGACTCTCAAGAGTCTTCTCCAGCACCATAGTTCAAAAGCATCAATTCTTCAGTGCTCAGCTTTCTTTAGAGTCCAACTCTCACATCCATACATGACCACTGGAAGAACCATAGCTCTAACATGATGGACCTTTGTTGACAAAGTAATATCTCTGTTTTTAATATGCTGTCTAGGTTGGTCATAGCTTCTCTTCCAAGGAGCAAGCATCTAATTTCATGGCTGCAGTCACCATCTGCAGTGATTTTGGAGCTGAAAGAAATAAAGTCTGTCACTGTTTCCATTGTGTCCCCATTTATTTGTCATGAAGTGATGGAACCACATGCCATGATCTTCATTTTCTGATTGTCGAGTTTTAAGTCAGCTTTTTCACTCTCTTTTACTTTCATCAAGAGGCTCATTAGTTCCTCTTCACTTTCTGCCATAAAGTTGGTGTCATCTGCGTATATGAGGTTATTGATGTTTTTCCCAGCAATCTTGATTCCAGCTTGTAACATATCCAGTCCAGCATTTCACATGATGTACTCTGCATATAAGTTAAATAAATAGGGTGACAATATATAGCCTTGATGTACTCCTTTCCTGATTTGGAACCAGTATGTTGTTCCATGTCCAGTCCTAACTATTGCTTCTTGACCTGAATACAGATTTCTCAGGAGGCAGGTAAGGTGGTCTGGTATTCCCATCTCTTGAAGAATTTTCCACAGTTTGTTGTGATCCACACAGTCAAAGGGCTTGGTGTAGTCAATAAAGCAGAAGTAGATGTTTTCCTGGAACTCTCTTGCTTTTTCGATGATCCAATGGGTGTTGGCAATTTATTCTCTAGTTCCTCTGCCTTTTCTAAAACCAGCTTGAACATCTGGAATTTCACGGTTCATGTATAGTTGAACCTAGCTTGGAAAATTTTGAGCAGTACTTTGCTAGTGTGTTAGATGAGTACAATTTTACAGTAGTTTGAACATTCTTTGGTATTGCTTTTCTTTGGGATTGGAATGAAAACTGAACTTGCCAGTCCTATGGCCACTGGTGAGTTTTCTAGATTTGCTGACATGTTGAGTGCAGCACTTTAACAACATCATCTTTTAGGATTTTAAATAGTTCAACTGGAATTCCATCACCTCCACTAGCTTTGTTCATAGTGATGCTTCCTAAGGCTAACTTGACTTTGCATTTCAGGATGTCTGGCTCTAGGTATGTGATCACACCATCGTGGTTATCTGGGTCATGAAGATATTTCTCACATAGTTCTTCTCTGTATTCTTTCCACCTCTTCTTAATGTCTTCTGCTTTTCTTAGGTCCATACCTTTTCTGTCCTTTATTGAGCCCATCTTTGCATGAAACGTTCCCTTGGTATCTCTAATTTTCTTAAAGAGATCTCTAGTCTTTCCCACTCTATTGTTTTCCTCTATTTCTTTGCATTGATCACCGAGGAAGGCTTTCTTATCTCTTCTTGCTCTTTTTTGGAATTCTGCATTCAAATGGGTGTATCTTTCCTTTTCTCCTTTGCCTTTAGCCTCTCTTCTTTCCTCAGCTATTGGTAAGGCCTCCTCAGACAACCATTTTGCCTTTTTGCATTTGTTTTTCTTGGGAATGGTCTTGATCACTGCCTCCTATACAATGTTACGAACCCCCACCCACCGTTCTCCAGGCACTCTATCAGATCTAATCCCTTGAATCTATTTGTTCTGCCCACTGTATAATCATAAGGGATTTGATTTAGGTCATACAATGGTCTAGTGGTTTTCCCTACTTTCTTCAATTTAAGTCTGAATTTGGCAATAAGGAGTTCATGATCTGAGCCACAGTCAGCTCCCAGTCTAGTTTTTGTTGACTGTATAGAACTTCTCCACCTTTGGCCGCAAAGAATATAATCAATCTGATTTTGGTATTGACCATCTTGTGATATCCATGTGTAGTCTTCTCTTGTGTTGTTGGAAGAGGGTATTTGCTATCACCAGTGCATTCTCTTGACAAAACTCTATTAGCCTTTGCCCTGCTTCATTCTGTACTCCAAGACCAAACTTGCCTGAAACTCCGGTATCTCTCAACTTCCTACTTTTCAATTCCAGTCGCCTGTGATGAAAAATCTTTTTTGGGTGTTAGTTCTAGAAGGTCTTGTAAGTCTTCATAGAACCATTCAATTTCAGCTTCTTTAGCACTATTGGTTGGGGCATAGACTTGGATTACTGTGATATTGAATGATTTGCCTTGGAAACAAATAGAGATCATTCTGTTATTTTTGAGATGGGCTACTCCCTTTCTTCTATGAGATTCTTGGCCACAGTAGTAGATATAATGGTCATCTGAATTAAAGTCACCCATTTCGGTCCATTTTAGTTCACTGATTCCTAAAATGTTGATGTTCACTCTTGCCATCTCCTGTTTGACTATTTCTAATTTATGTTGATTCATGAACCCAACATTCTAGGTTCCTATGCAATATTGCTCTTTACAGCATCAGACTTTACTTCTATCACCAGTCACATCCACAACTGGGTGTTGTTTTTGCTTTGGCTCTCTCTCTTCATTCTTTCTGGAGTTATTTCTCCACTGATCTCCAGTAGCATATTGGGCACCTACCGACCTGGGGAATTCATTTTTCAGTGTCCTATCTTTTTGCCTTTTCATACTGTTCATGGGGTTCTCAAGGCAGGAATACTTAAGTAGTTAGCCATTCCCTTCTCCAGTGGACCACGTTTTGTCAGAACTCTCCACCATGACCCATCCGTCTTGGGTGGCCCTACATGGCATGGCTCGTAGTTTCACTGAGTTAGACAAGGCTATGGAAAATGTGATCAGTTTGATTACTTTTCTGTGACTGTGGTTTTTATTCTGTCTGCCCTCTGATGGAGAAGGCTGAGAGGCTTATGGAAGCTTCTTGATGGGAGAGATTAACTGTGAGGGAAAACTGGGTCTTGTTCTGATGGTGTGGCCATGCTCAGTAAATTTTTTAATCCAATTTTCTGTTGATGGGCGGGGCTGTGTTTCCTCCCTCTTGTTTGACCTAAGACCAAATTATGGTGGAGGTAATGAAGATAATGGTGAACTCCTTCAAAAGGTCTGGTGCACGCACCGCCACACCCAGTTCCCTTGACGCTGTAGCAGGCCACCACCAACCCACGCCTCTGCCAGAGACTCCTGGACCCTCACAGGAAAGTCTGGGTCAGTCCCTTGTGGGGTCACTGCTCCTTTCTCCTTGGGTCCTGGTGCACACAAAGTTTTGTTTGTGCCCTCCAAGAGTCTGTTTCCCCAGTCCTGTGTAAGTTCTGTAATCATATCCACTGGCCTCCAAAGTCAAATTCTCTGGGAGTTCTCAATCCCTTTGCCAGATCCCCAGGTTGGGAAATCTGTTGTGTGTCCTAGAACTTTCTTAACAGTACGAGAATTTCTTTGGTATAATTTTTCTGCAGTTTGGGGGTTGTCTGCCCGGCAGCTCTATGGTGGGGTTAATGGCAACCTCCTCTAAGAGGCTCTGTGATCCAGGTAGCTGCACCCAGAACCCCTTTCCCTGTGGCAGGCCACTGATGACCCATACCTCTTCAGGAGACTCAAACACAAGTGTGGCTCAGTCTCTGTGGGGTCTCTGGGTCCTGGTGCATGCAAGGTTTTGTTTGAGTCCTTCGAACATCTATGGCAGGGGTCAGTTTAATTCTAAACGTGATTTCGCCACTCCTACTGTCTTGCTGAGATTTCTCCTTTGCTCTTGGACACGGGGTATCTTTTCTTGGTAGGATCTGACATTTTCCTTCCATGGTTGTTCAGCAGTGAGTTGCAATTTTGGAGTTCCTGCAGGAGAAGATGAGTGCACGTCCTTCTTCTCTACCATCTTGCATATCCTTTCCTTGCATTCTTTCCCCAGAAGCCATTATTATATGGGATAGTTCTCACAGCTGTTTCCATATAATGCTGTCTTGTGTGTAGATCCTATTAGTGTGCCATGTGTGCCTACATTTAGGCTGTCACCTTAGTTACATCAGCCCAGCAGGCAGAGAGAGGTCCAAAAGGTACCTGAATAAACTGCAATTTTTAACCTCCCCCAAATCCTCTGAACCTCAGAAAGTAATTTTAAAATATTTCTTAGATGAAAAGTATTTGGTACATTTATCTTCTCCTTGATAGCATCAGAGTAATTAAGGCCATAATGACCAGAAAAAAAGTTAAAGGAATCAATAAATTTTCTATTTGTTGCTAATAAAAGATACTTTGATTTCTTTTGAAAATTAAATTATTCTCGATAAAGGTATTTAACAGAATAGATCTATTTACATGCAAGATGTGAATAAAGAAAACAGCTTCAAGATTTTAAATCTCAGGACTTCAAAAAATTAAGAACACACAGTTCATGTACCTTATTCTGCAAATAATTCAAATGTGTAACAGATTTTAGTAAGAACCAATCACACTCAATCCAAAATTATTTCAACCTAAAAAATTTATTAGATATTTCTCTCAAGGAAAGATCAGAAACCCTTCTTCAATGAACAATGCAAAGAAATATAGGAAAACAATAGAAAGGGGGAAATGTGGATCACAATAAACTGTGGAAAATTCTGAAAGAGATGGAAATACCAGACCACCTGACCTGCCTCTTGAGAAACCTGTATGAATGTCAGGAAGCAACAGTTAGAACTGCACATGGAACGACAGAATGGTTCCAAATAACAAAAGGAGTACATCAAGGCTGTATACTGTCACCCTGCTTATTTAACTTATACACAGAGTACATCATGAGAAACACTGGGCTGGAGGAAGCACAAGCCATAATCAAGATTGCTGGGAGAAATATCAATAACTTCAGATATGCAGATGACACGACCTTATGGCAGAAAGTGAAGAAGAACTAAAGAGTCTCTTGAGAAGAGTGAAAAAGTTGGCTTAAAGCTCAACATTCAGAAAACTAAGATCATGGCTTCCGATCCCATCACTTCATGGCAAATAGATGGGGAAACAGTGGAAACAGTGGCTGACTATTTTTCTGGGCTCCAAAATCACTGCAGATAGTGACTGCAGCCATGAAACTATAAGACACTTACTCCTTGGAAGGAAAGTTATGACCAACCTAGATAACATTAAAAAGCAGAGACATTACTTTGCTAACAAAGGTCCTTCTAGTCAAGGCTATGGTTTTTCCAATAGTCATGTATGGATGTGAGAATTGGACTATAAAGAAAGCTAAGCACCAAAGAATTGATGCTTTTGAACTGTGGTGTTAGAGAAGACTCCTGAGAGTCCCTTGGACAGCAAAGAGATCCAACCAGTTCAACCTTAAGGAGATCAGTCCTGGCTGTTCATTGGAAGGACTGATGTTGAGGCTGAAACTCCAATACTTTGGCCACCTTATACAAAGAGCTGACTCATTGGAAAAGGCCCTGCTGATGCTGGGAAAGATTGAGGGCAGGAGGAGAAGGGGATGACAGAGGATGAGATGGTTGGATGGCATCACCAACTCAATGGACATGGGTTTGGGTGGGCTCCAGGAGCTGGTGATAGACAGGGAGGCCTGGCGAGCTGCGATTCATGGGGTCTCAAGGAGTCAGACACAACTAAGCAACTGAACTGAACTGAAGTGAGAGATCTCTTTAAGAAAATTAGAGATATGAAAGGAACATTTCATGCAAGGATGGGCATGATAAAGGACAAAAACAGTAAGGCTCTAACAGAAGCATAAGAGATTAAAAAGAGGTGACAAGAACACACAGAAGAGCTATACAAAAAAAGTCCTAATGACTGGGATAACCATGATGGTGTGGTCATTTATCTAGAGCCAGGCATCCAGGAGTGTGAAGTCAAATGGGCTTTAGGAAGCATTATTACAAAGAGGTGATGGAATTCCAGCTGTTATTTAAAATCCTAAAAGATGATACTGTTAAAGTGCTGCACTCAGTATGTCAGCAAATTTGGAAAACCCAGCAGTGGTCACAAGACTGGAAAAGGTCAGTTTTCATCCCAGTCCAAAGAAAGGCAATGCTAAAGAATGTTTAAACCACCAGACAATTGTGCTCATTTCCTATGCTAGTGAGGTTATGCTCAAAATCCTTCAAGCTAGGGTTCAGCAGTACTTGAATCAAGAACTTCCAGATGTACAAGCTGGGTTTAGAAAAGGCAGAAGAACCAGAGATCAAACTGTCAACGTTTGGTGGATCATAGAAAAATCACTGGAATTCCAGAAAAACATCTACTTCTGCTTCATTGATTATGCTAAAGCTTTGACTGGGTGGATCACCACAAACAGTGGAAAATTCTTAAGGAAATGGGAATATCAGACTATCTTACCTGTCCCCTAAGAAACCTGTATGCAGATCAAGAAACAACTGTTAGAAACAGACTTGGAACAATGAACTGTTTCAAAACTGGGAAGAGTAAGTCAAAGCTGTATATTGTCACTCTGTTTATTTAACTTATATGCAGAGTACATCATGCAAAATGCCTGGTTGGATGAGCTACAATCAAGATTTCTGGGGAAAATATGAATAACCTCAGATATGCAGATGATACCACTCTAATGGAAGAAAGCAAAGAGGAACTAATGAGCCTCTTGATGAAGGTGAAAGAGGAGAGTGAAAAAGCTGGCTTAAAACTCAACATTTAAAAACCAAACATTATGGCAACCGGTACCATCACTTCATGGCAAATAGAAGGGGGAAAAGTGGAAGGAGTGACAGATTTTCTCTGCTTGGGCTCCAAAATCACTGTGGATGATGACTGCAGTCATGAGATTAGAAGACGCTTACTTCTTAGAAGGAAAGCTATGACCAACCTAGCTGCTGCTAAGTCGCTTCAGTTGTGTCTGACTCTGTGCAACCCCACAGACGGCAGCCCACCAGGCTCCCCTGTCCCTGGGATTCTTCAGGCAAGAATACTGGAATGGGTTGCCATTTCCTTCTCCAACCTAAACAGCATATTAAAAAGCAAAGACATCACTTTGACAACAAAGGTCCATATAGATGGCTTTTCTGGATGTACAGATGTAAGAGATGGACCATAAAGAAAGCTTAGCATAGAAGAATTGAAGAATTGATACTTTTAAATTGTGGTGCTGGAGAAGACTCTTGAGAGTCCCTTGGACTGCAAGGAGATCAAACCAGTTAATCCTAAAGGAAATCAACCCTGAATAACTCATTGGAAAGACTCATGCTAAAGCTGAAGCTCTAATACTTTGGCCACTTGATGTGAGAAGCCAACTCATTGGAAAAGATCCCAATGCTCGGAAAGATTGAAGGCAGGAGAAGAGGACTGTAAAGGATGAGACAGTTGGATAGCATCATTGACCAATGGACAAGAACTTGGGCAAACTCTGGGAGATACTGAGGGACAGTGAAGCCTGGCATGCTACAGTCCATGGGGTCTCAGAGTTGGACATGAATCAGGAGCTGAACAACAAAAAAATTATTTTTTTACAAAATTGAGGCAGCAAAACACAACACGCACATGAGTAACTCTGGGGATATAAACCTGATCAGTTATACAGCAGTCATTGGCCTACTAATACTACAGAGTTAGATGGAATTCCAGCTTCTCCAGTTCCTTACTCCAGTCTGAAGGGGACTTCAAATATTAAGCAAGAGCTGATCCCAGAGAAAATTCCCAGTCCCCACCTTAATACATAAACAAACATACATACATCATGTACACAGTTATTGTGGGTTTATGAAATTTAGCCCAGGCCAATATAGGTGTAAAAATTCACCTGAAATCTACCTTGACCCTGGCCCTCAAGATGCACTTACACAGTTAAAAAATGGTAAAGTACATCAAGATATGAAAAATAGGGACTTCCCAGGTGGTCCAGTGATTAAGACTTGGCCTTTCAATGCAAGGGGTGTGGGTTCAATCGCTGATTGCAGAGCTAATATCCCACATGACCCATGGCCAAAAAACCAAAACAGAAGCAATATTGTAACAAATTGAACCCAAGCCTTTAAAAATGGTCCACATCAAAATAAAAAAAAAAACTTTAAAAAACAAGAGGTGTGAGAAATAATAATTCTTAGAAGTAGGTCCAGGGAAATTTAAGACAACATAGAAATGTTAACACTGGTTGAATCTTTAATAACATCTATTTTACTTTTCATATTTTTCTGTATTTTCTAATATTTTCCCAGTTTTTATTTTTAATATGAAAATTAACTAAAATGAAATATTATGCAACAGAAAATAACCCTTTGAAGAATGACAATTTTACATTCATCTCTGTTATCACTAACTCCTAGCAAGATACATGTAGCAGACATTCACTAGACACATATGTGGGAGTTAACTTAAATTCTCAGTTAAACAGGTAGCCTTAGCAAAGGTATTTAAATACTCAAATACTCCAACAAAATCATTCTTATCTTTGTTTGTAATATCATTATTAGCATGAAAAGCTATTTGGCTTTATTACATTCCAAAGTTATGTTTCACAGCTGTGCTTTGAAGCTTTGAAAGTTAGTCCTCCAATTACATCTTAGCTGTTTACATTTTAGTTGTGAAATAGGATTTTTGTTTTTAGCTAGCCAGCAAGAGAAGTTTCATTACATCAATTTCAAACATTGTCAAATCAGAAATAACAATTTTCAATATATCAAAAGGGACCTTGCTTTTTCTCATGTGATAATATCTTCCATGTAATAATTAATAAGGTTGAACAAATTACTTTTTTCCATAGAAACTCCTGCTCTGTCCTTCATATATATACATATATATAATTTTTTAGATTTATTTATTATTTGCTGCTCTGGGTCTTTGTTGCTTCATGAGGGCTTGCGATAGCTGCGGTAAGTGGGGGACTACTCTCCATTGTGATATGCAGGCTTCTCATTGTGGTGGCACCTCTTAAGGCAGAGCAAGGTTCTAGGCACGTGGGCTTAGTAGCTGCAATACCTGCGCTGAGTAGTTGCAGTTCGCAGGCTCTAAAGCATGGGCTCAGTAGTTGGGGCACATATATATATGCCACAGTAGCTCTGTGGCATGCAGAATCTTGTCACACCAGGAACTGAACCACATCGTCTCCACTGCAGGCAGATTCTTATCCACTGCACCAGAAGTCCTCTTGTTACGTTCTGAGTAACAGAAGCATCCAATGTAAATAGCACAGGGTGCCTGCTGCCTCTTCATTGACAAAGGACTCAGAAATGCTCTGTTCTGAGGCAAAGTTGACAAACTAAACAAATCTTTTGCTAAGGAACGTTGTAATTTAATGTGAGTAGCAATATTCGTGCAAGCCAACATTTAACTGGCTTACCAGGACTGTTTAGAGAATCTAGAGCAATGACATTCAGAGAAGTCTCTGGCTCAGCCCCTGGGAGCTGCTTAGAAATGCTTAGTCTCAGGCCCCATCCACACTTCATGAATCTGCATTTTAACCTTAGAGAATTCAGGTCCACATTGGATTTGAGAAGCACCAGTCTACTGAGATGTATTTTTAGCAAGAATTTTGGACATAAGTTGCAAGCTATACCTTCAGAGACAGTAATAAGACAGATAGATCACAAATACCCCAGTATACTTGTACTCAAATTTGTCATTCTCACCATAGTCACATTTGGAAACTACATACTTATTTACCTGATACCCATTCTTCACACTGTATTTGGAAATTCCTTTGGGACTTGGTAAGATGCACAAAATCAATGTCATTACTTTATAGTTTCACCTTCTTTTGGACCAAAAAGCAGGCTTTCACACTGATTTTATGCATAAAATTAAGCCAAATAACTTTGGTCTCCTTCCAAAATCAAATCCATTTGCAAATATAAATATTTGCTCTCTTTGGGAATAAAAAGATCAGGTTACAGGCTCTGAAAACCTGAAGAATAATTTTATAATGTTTGAATGATGGCTGCATAATTGTAAAATGTATAGCAAGTGACTCCTTTAAAAAGAGAAGCACTGAGGGCCATCTTTTCACCTTGTTTATAGTTTTCTTCTTTGCTGTGCAAAAGCTTCTCAGTTTAATTAGGTCCCACTTGTTTATTTTTGTCCTTATTTCCATTACTCTAGGAGGCGGGTCATAGGATGGGAGGAAACAATAGTAAATGAAACAACTGACAAAGGATTAATCTCCAAAATACACAAGCAGCTCATGCAGCTCAATACCAAAAAAAAAAAAAACCCAAACAACCCAATCAACAAGTGGGCAGAAGACCTAAACAGACATTGCTCCAAAGAAGACATACAGATAACTAATAAACACATGAAAAGATGCTCAATCATCCTTCATTATTAGAGACATGTAAATTAAAACTACAATAACGTATCACCTCACCCTGGTCTCTCTGGTAGAGAAAAGAGAACCCTCTTGCACTACTGGTGGGAATGTGAATTGATACAGCCACTATAGATGACCAAATGTAGATTCCTTAAGAAACTAGGAATAAAATTACCATACAATCCAACAATACCACTACTGGGCATATAACCTGAGAAAACAACAATTGAAACAGATACACGTAACCCAATGTTCATTGCAACACTATTTACAACATGGAAGCAACCTAGATGTCCATCAACAGATGAATGGATAAAGAAGCTGTTATACATTTATACAATGCAATATTACTCAGCCATAAAAAGGAAAGCAATTGGGTCAATTCTAATGAGGTGGATGAACCTAGAGTTTATTATACAGAGTGAAGACAGAAAGAAAAAAACAAATATTGTATACTAATGCATATATATGAAATCTAGAAAGATGGTAATAAACTTATTTGCAGGGCAGCAATGGAGACACAGACATAGAGAACAGTCTTGTGGATAGTGTCAGAAGGACAGGGTGGGATGAATTGAGAGAGACATACATATTACCACATATAAAACAGATAGCCAGTGAGAATTTGCTGTAAGACTCAGGAAGCTAAAGACCAGTGCTCTGTGACAACCTAGAGGATTAGGATGGGGTAAAGGGAAGGGACATATGTATACGTATGGCTGATTCATGTTGAAGTGTGGCAGAAAACAACACAATATTGTCAAGCAATTGTCCTTCAATGAATAATATTTTTTTAAGGAAAAAAAAAGAGCAGCTCTCACTTATGGATAAGTTCTGGCATTTTTTGTTTTTTAAACTGGGTGCCTCACTGAAGACTTAACTAACAGGAAGACCGGATGAAAATCTAGATGGTGCTTTGTTGTCACCCCTTTAGCAAGAAGATACCATGAGCTTCCCCTAATCTAAACAGACATTTGCATTTTTATGGTCTGGATCATTCTATTAACAGGTAAGCTCTATTTTCAGAGAAAGGAGGGAAATGAATCTTTTGTCTGGAGCCAGGGAAAGGGAAGAACGATGATCTCAGAAGTTGAATGCGGACAGTGGATTCTGAGATGGGGAATATACCGTTGCAGTGTTGCGGCTACAGGAGGTAGACCTCTAAAGGAGGTCCTTACATGATGCATGAACTCAAAGCATGGGCACCAAGTTCAGATTCCTGGGGAAAATCTCCTCATTCAAAGCTGTGGCATAGACATAGTACTATATATAAAATAAGGCTTCCCAAGTGGCGCAGCTGGTAAAGAATCTGCCTGCCAATGCAGGGGAGAAGGCAGTGGCAACCCACTCCAGTACTCCTGCCTGGAGGACCCCAGGGACGGGGGAGCCTGGTGGGCTTCCATCTATGAGGCCGCACAGAGTCGGACACGACTGAAGCGACTTAGCAGCAGCAGCAGCAGCAGCAATTGCAGGAGATGCAAGAGACATGGGTGTGATCCCTGGGTAGGGAAGATCCCCTAGAGAAGGGAATGGCAATCCACTCCAGGATTCTTGTCTGGATAGTCCCATGGACAAAGGAGCCTGACAGTCTACAGTCCACGGGGTCACAAAGAGTCAGACACAACTAAAGCAACCGAGCACACGCACATACATAAAACAGATAACCAATAAGGATCTACTGCATAGCACAGGCGGAGAAGGCAATGGCAGCCCACTGCAGTGTTCTTGCCTGGAGACTCCCAGGGACGGGGGAGCCCGGTGGGCTGCCGTCTATGGGGTCGCACAGAGTCGGACACGACTGAAGCGCCGTGGCGGCGGCCGCAGCAGCATAGCACAGTCCTGTGCTCTACTCAGGACTCCGTAATGACCTATATGGGAAAAGAATCTAAAAAAGAGTGGACATATGTGTCCATATGTGTAACTGCTTCACGTGCCTGTGCACCTGAAGCCTACAAGTAAATCAACTCTACCCCAATAATATTTTTTTTTAAGAAAAGGAGCATCTGTGACAACACAGTGTGGTGACAGGAAGGAATGCTGCTTTTGTCCCAGAGGTTCAGGGCCCACAGTGGCCAGGGAACTTCCCTGGAGACTTTATAAACCCAAAGAACTCTTGAATAAACCAGAAGAGGGGAAAAGTGCTCTAAGGATATAATACTGAAGTTTTCTTCGTTGTTCAGTTGATAAGTCATGTCCGAATCCTTGTGACCCCATGGACTGCAGCACATCAGGCTTCCCTGTCCTTCACTGTCTCTTCGAGTTTTCTCAAACTCATGTCCATTAAGTCAGTGACACCATTACTGTCTTCATTACATTAAAGTGAAAGTGAAAGCCACCCAGTCACGTCTGACTCTTTGCAACCCCATGGACTATACAGTCCATGAAATTCTCCAGGCCAGAACAGCCTTTCACTTCTCCAGGGGATCTTCCCAACCCAGGGATCGAACCCAGGTCTCCTAATAGAGTGATACATTAATTGTATCTGTAGGATCATGAAAGGCTTCATCAAGAATTACATTTGAATTGTATCCTTTAGGATGAGTATAGTTCTACAGGTAAAAAAGGAGGGGAACAAACAGCATTCCAGGTGGAGAGAACAAATGGATAAAGTCACAAGAACACTAAAGTACGTGGTTCATCCAGGGTCAAAAGAGTGTTTAAAAATATAATCGTAATAAAAAGTTTGGGAGAGGAGGCAGAAATTATGATTGCCTCACACAAAGAAAAGTGAAAGTCACTCAGTCGTGTTCAGCTCTTTGTGACCCCATGGACTGTCCATGGAATTCTCCAGGCCAGAATACTGGAGTGGGTAGCCTTTCTCTTCTCCAGGGGATCTTCCCAACCCAGGGATTGAACCCAGGTTTCCCGCATTGCAGGCAGATACTTTACCAGCTGAGCTACCAGGGAAGCCTATATGTGTATGTATGTATATATATATATTCTATATATAACAACAAAAAGTGATCTGTTATCAATATTTCTGAAATCTCTTCCTATAAAATAAAGATAATTGTTATCGCCAACTGATCTTATAAAGTTGTGAAATAATTCAAATGAAATAAGGTATTTTATAGGAAAATATTTTGTCAATTATTGAATATATAATATACAAATATATAATGTTACTTGTAATACAAAATGAGTATTGTTACCTAGTACCTAATAGTTACCTAATACGGCTAGGTAACAATTCCTTCTCAGAGGGTCCTTTACTTACTTTGTAATGAGAACTCTGTTTGGAGCCCTTCCTAAATGCATCAGGACTGGAATGCAATCTTTAGATCTGCCTTACTGGAATTCTAATCAATGAGAAATTGGGACAATATGGAAAAATGACAAAAAGTTGTTGTCGGATTTCTGTAAGAATCATTTGAATGGGTTATCTTAACCAATGAACCTGTATGCATTGATGACCACATTTTTGAGATATTAGAGTAAATACAGGAAATTCAATCTTTTTAAAATGTTATCCACTTGGGATGTCTGTTGACATTTTGCAAAGCAAACCATAAATGTACTTAAACCGATGAGTAAAACATTAAAATTAAAAATCAGCCTATCTTTTCTTGGAGTTCCTTTTTCAAATGGCACAGAGAACTTTACACAAGCTCCAGGCACCTCTGCATTTAATTCCTAGGGGCAAAGGTATTCATCAGTGCATTAAGCAGCCTGGTCAGGTACTGCTGAGTCAACCCCATTCTGGGACTTGCCTTCCCTGTGAAAGCAGCACGGGCCTTGAGATGTCATTATTCCCACGTTATGATAAGGCACTCACTTATGCTGCTTTACAGGAGAAAGAACCAAAGTTTAACAAGCCAGAGCCATTGATTTATATTACACTACTGCAACACTCTTAAATAGAACCTCATTTTAAAAGACAGGACCTGGAAGAGAAAAAGCTTTACTGGCTTAATCCACCATCATGGAATTAATGGTCATTTAAAAATATTTCTTTTCTTTTCTCTTTTTACCATCAGGAGCTTCATTTTCATTAGAAATCGCAATCTTGGTACTGAGGCAGCACAGTTTATTTGTGGCACAAAGCAGGAAGGCGATCTTTTCTTAATGGGAGAATGACTGGCAGTCACTTGTATGATAATGTTCGCAGGCTAGTACTCTGTAGCCTGACATGTTTACTAAATACAATTGCAGCGGTG
The DNA here is from genome assembly GCA_007570785.1 of Antilocapra americana. NCBI lineage: Eukaryota > Metazoa > Chordata > Mammalia > Artiodactyla > Antilocapridae > Antilocapra > Antilocapra americana. The sequence continues at coordinate 21,061,083 of ML660765.1, read as the reverse complement.
ATCACCAAAGGTATGAGTGCACACTTCTGAATTATCTTACTTGAATAAATGGCTGCAAATTAGTTTATCTGGGGGAAATGGACACTTTTTCAACATCTTCAAAGTGTCCTAGAAAACATGAATCTTAGGTGTGTTTTAATTAACTTAAGCAGGAAATTGTAGTTTTTAGGCCCCTCTATCAATACTAATAAAAGAAATCTATAACAGCAAAGCTTCAGGCTTATAAAGTGCTTCTTGTGGGGGAATCTTAAAATCATAAATAGTAATATGTTTACTTTTTTACTCTTTTATAAGAAAACTGTGGTACAAATAATGTAGACCTTTTCTCAAGGTCTCAGAGAGCTTTAACAGAGCTAAAATATGCCATCTTCACTCCTTGATTTATAACCTCCATAACCTTTACTTAAGAATTTATCCAAAGTAAATTCTGAGTGTCTACGTTACTAAATATTTCTTTTGTTGACCAGGAAAATGGAACTTTTGTTTCTAGAGTCATTTGCCAGAGGTGATGCTGAATAATAGAACTGAAGCTAAAGATGACGTGCGAAGTCTCTCAGGCGGCAACTGGGTACAACTTCAAGTTAGAAAAACTGCTGGCTTCAGCAAGAGAGCTGGGGTTAGAAACAGCACTTCTTTCATCGCATGCTGTTATCACTTTTTACAGCTAAGATGGTCCTCTTCTCCACCCCAAGCCACACCCAGAAAACACAGCCAGTCAGTCTCTGAACATCTGTTCACCTCTCCCCTTCCCGTCTTATTACTGAGATGGTGCCCTTGACACGACAGCTTTCAAATAGCCATGAGAGGCTAGATATTTTTTAAATACATAAATAAGCTTTAAGAAGTAATTCACAAGTAATTGACATTTGACCGTGGAACTCTGAGGCATATATTAAGATATGCCCTTATGCCCACCGGCTTCCCTGTTGGATCAGTGGTAAAGAGTCCGCCTACAGTGCAGGAGACAGAGGAGACCTGAGTTCGGTCCCTGGGTCAGGAAGATCCCCTGGAGAAGGAAATGGCAGCCCGTTCCAGTATTCTCACCAGGAGAATCCCATGGACAGAGGAGCCTGGCAGGCTACAGTTCATGGGGTCACACAGAGTCAGAGGCAACCAAAGCAACTTAGCACACACATATATGCCCACAGGCTCAAACGCTCTGTGCCTGAACTCAGCGCCTACTCTGTAGAGTCCAGTTATCAGCTTTTCAGGATGCAAGCAAGAGATGAACAAGAGGGAACGAAACAAGAAGAAACTAAACCCCTGGAGGGTTGACAGTATAGACCCAGATTTGGAATGACTGAATCTTCACAAGTGACACCCCTAGACCAGTGGTGTCAAGTAACCATCCTGTATCCAGCACGTGGGAATTCAGCTTACCTGGACCTTGTACAGCTAAGGGCAATCTTTCAAAAATGATGGAAGAAATATTTAGAAACAAGTCATAGTTCCATACTAGGAAGTACAGATGCTCAAACAGTCAGAAAGCTGGACAATCAACTGTACATGTGTAAATTCACACATGCTAATTATCACCATCTCTAGTGAGTCCCTCCTACTGTATTCACTAAAACTAAATTAGTTGAAGGACAGCTTCCAAAATGGGCTTCCCAGGTGGCACAGTGGTAGAGAATGCACCTGCCAATGCAGGAGATCAAGAGTTGTGAGTTCGATGCCTGGGTCGGGAAAATTCCCTGGAATAGGAAATGGCAACTCACTTTAGTATTCTTTCTTGGAAAATTCCATGGACAGAGGAGTCTTGTAGGCTACACTCCATGGGTTTACAAGAGCCAGACATGACTGAGCACACACAAACACAACTTCCAAATGACTGTGAACATGTGTGTTTTTCTATACATTTGGCTATGTAAGTTTTAGCTAGTTTAATGTCACACAGTATTTAACATCATGTTACACATTTAATCTCTAGAGGCAAATAACTGAACACAATTACCAGTGTAATACAATAACCATTCACAAACAATCCACATTACACAACACCCTGGGTAACCATGAATCCAATCCCTGGAATCAAGAAACAATACACCAAAAATGATTCAATTAGCCTTCAGCTAGTAAAAGGATAAATAGTGTGTAGAGTGTTCACATGAATGTAGTATGTCCAATGAATGTAGTATGCCCAGTGAGATATTGCTTAGCAGTAAAAAGGAATAAACTACTGATACACCCAACAACATAACAAAGATAAAATTCACTATGCTAAGGACAAAAAAGCCAGACAAACACACACATACATACACACACACAAGCTACCTACTTATAATTCCATTTATATGTCTGGAAAAAGCAAAACTATAGGAATAAAAATAGATCAGTAGTTTCCATAATTTAAGTTTATGAGGGAGTTGACTACAAAGGGCAAAGATTGACTACAAAATATAGCACAAAAGAATTTGGGAAGTAGGGTGATGAAAATGTTCTGTTTCCTACTTGTAATGGTGAGTATAGGACTCCATGCATTTGTAAGCCTCTTAGACACGTATAACTCCCCAAAATGTCATTTTATTGATTTGGGTCCCACTCTTTTTCTCTTGATGGGTCTAGCTAATGGTTTATCAATTTTGTGTTTCTTTTCAAAAAGCAAGGTCTAGTTTCATTGATCTTTTCTATTTTTTTTTAGTCTATTTCATTTTTTTTCTGCTCTAATCTTTATGATTCCTTTCTTTCTTCTAACTCTGGATTTTGTTTATTCTTTCTTTTCTGATTATTTAGGTGTAATGTTATGCTGTTTATTTGATATCTTTCTTATTTCCTGAGGTCACCTTGTATCACTATAAACTTCCTTCTTAAAATTGCTTTTGCGGTGTCCCATAAGTTTTGGTTCATCGTGTTTTTGTTGTCATATCTCTAGGTTACTTTTAATTTCATCTTGCTTTCTTTAGTGATCCATTGGTTGTTTGGTGGCACGTTGTTTAGCCTTCATGTGTTTGTGTTTTTTTGCAATCTTTTAACTTGTAGCTGATTGAAAATTTCTAAGGAAACACAAAAGACCTTGCATAGCCAAACAATCTTGACAAAGAACAGAAATGGCGGAATCGTGCTCCCTGACATCAGACTTACTACAAAGCCACACTAATCAAATCAGCTGCAACAAAAAGAGACACAAATATCAATCGCTGTCATTCAGTCACTAAGTCGTGTCTGACTCTTTGTGACCCCAAGGACTGCAGCACATCAGGCTTCCCTGTCCTTCACTTTCTCCTGTCCACTATCTCCTGCTCAAACTCATGTCCACTGAGTCAGTGATGCCGTCCAACCATCTCATCCTCTGTCGCCCCCTTCTGCTCCTGCTCTCAATCTTTCACAGCTTCAGGGTCTTTTCCAATGAGTTGGCTCTTCATATAAGGTGGCCAAAGTATTGGAGCTTCAGTCAGCTTCAACATCAGCCCTTCCAATGAATATTCAGAACTGATTTCCTTTAGGATTGACTGGTTTGATCTTCTTGCTGACCAAGGGACTCTCAGGAGTCTTCTCCAGTACTACAATTCAAAGCATCAGTTTTTGGGGGCTCAGCCTTCTTTATTGCCCAACCCTCAAATCTGCACATGACTAGTGGAAAAACCATAACTTTGACTAGACAGACCTTTGTCAGCAAAGTGATGTCTCTGATTTTTAATATGCTGTCTAGATTTGTCATAGCTTTCCTTCCAGGGAGCAAGTGTCCTTTAACTTTGTGGCTGCTGTCACCATCTGCAGTGATTTTGGAGTCCAAGAAAATAAAATCGGTTGCTACTTTTTCCCCACCTATTTGCGATAAAGTGATGGGACCAGAGGCCATAATCCTAGTGTTTTGAATGTTGAGTTTCAAGCCGTCTTTTTCACTCTCCTCTTCACCTTAATCAAGAGGCTATTTAGTTACTCTTCACTTTCTGCCATTAGAGTGGCATCAGCTGAATATCAGAGGTTATTGATTTTTCTCCCAGCAGTCTTGATTCCAGCTTGTGATTCACCCAGTCAGGCATTTCAAATGATGTACTCTGGGAGTTGGTGATGGACAGGGAAGCCTGATGTGCTGCCATCCATGGGGTCACAAAGAATTGGATGCAACTAAGTGACTGAACTGACTGACTCTGCATGTAAGTTAAATAAGCTGGGTGACAATATATAGCCCTGATGTACTCCTTTCCCAATTTTGAATCTGTCCATTGTTCCTTGTCTAGTTCTAACAGTTATTTCCTGACCTACATACAGGTTTCTCAAGGTTTGATCCCTGGGTCAGGAAGATTCCCTGGAGAAGAGATTGGCTATCCACTCCAATATTCTTGCCCAAAGAATTCCATGGACAGAGAAGCCTGGCTGACTACAGTCCATGGGGTCACAAAGAGCCAGACATGACTGAGAGACTAACACTTTCACACAGATCAATGGAACAGGCTATAAAGTCCAGAAGTAAACTCACACACTTAGGGTCAATCAATCTATGACAATGAAGGAAAAGTAAACAATGGAGAAAAGACAGTCTGCTAAATAAGTGGTGCTGGGAAAACTGGACAGCTACATATAAAAGAATGAAATTAGAACATTCTCTAATATCATATACAAAAATAGCTCAAAATGGATCAAAGACCTAAATGTAAGAATGGATACTATAAAACTCCTAGAGGAAAACATAGCAGAAATAAATCTCAGCAATCTAAATCTAAACACAGAACAAATCACATATTTTTTTTGATTCATCTTCTAAAGTAAAGGAAATAAAAGAAAAAAATAAACAAACAGGACCTAAATAAACTTAAAAGTTTTTGCACAGCAAAGGAAATCATCAACAAGACAAAAAGACAACTTATTCAATGGGAGAAAACATTTGTAAATAATATGGCCAATAAGGGATTAATATCCAACATATATAAACAGCTCATACAACTTAACATCAAGAAAACAAACAACCCAATTCAAAAAATGGGCAGAAGAAATGAACAGACATTTCTCCAAAGAGGAAATGCAGAGGTTCAACCGGCACATGAGTAGATGCTCAACGTCTGCTAATCATCAGGGAAATGCAAACCAAAACCACCATGAGATTTCACCTCATGCTTGTCAAAATGGCTACCATCAAAAAGAACACAAGAAACAAATGTGGGGAGGATGTGGAGGAAAGGGAACCCTGTGCAATGTTGATGGGAATATAAATTGGTAGAGAAACTGTGGAAAATAGAAATGCAGGTTTCTCAACAAACTTAAAATAGAATTAGTATATGACCAAGCAATTCCATTTCTGGGTATAGGTCTGGAAAAAAAAAACAAAAACCCTAATTTGAAAAGATATAAGCATCTCAGTGTTCATGCTGTTGTTGTTCGGTTCCCCAGTCATGTCCGACTCTTTGTGACCCCTTGGACTGCAACACATCAGGCCTCCCTGTCCCTCACTCCCACTTCTGAAAAGCCATGAGCATCTCTAAGAGAGAAACCTTCTAGAATCCCCATTCCTCTCCCTAACTGCTAGTATACTTGAGCATCCTTGTGCATATAATGTTCTTTCCGTGTAAGAGGATGCTATGTACTTGCATGGAATAAGGACTCCATAAAAAGGTGTTCAATGACTAGATGCTGACAGTTAGTGTTAGTTACTGTTAGTTGCATCTGACTTTGCGACCCCATGGACTGTAGCCCACCAGCCTCCTTTGTCCATGGAATTCTCCAGGCAAAAATACTGGAGTGGGGTGCCATTTCCTTCTCCAGGGAATCTTCTGGATCCAAGGATCCAACCTAGGTCTCCCACATTGCAGGCAGATTCCTTACCATCTGAGCCACCAGGGAAGCCCAAATGCTGACAAAATACTATTTCAAATCTTGTGCTCTCTACTCATCACCTCCAAGGTGTAAGCTTTGAGGGGGAAACTGAGTCAAATTTCACTAGAAATTACTGTGTTGACGAAGACATCTATGTAACAAAGTCACATCACTATTTCCCTGCTTTCTCATTAGAGGATCTCAAAGCACTATACCAACCACAATTTTCTTCAGTGACATTTTCCCCTGCACTGTACCTCACAGTACATTCCACATGTTCAGACGACATGCAAAGCACGAATACCCTTTACTGGTGGCTGTAAAAGGCCATTAAATCAGATTGGATTAAGTTCCACTAACAACCTACTACTCTAGGGTCTTGTTTTTTCTTCGAGGATTTGGTTTTTCTTCTCCTGGGTGCTGTTCCTGCTCTAAGCGCTCACCTGTGCCGCAGGAAGCCCTGACTTTAAATGGCACCCCTCAAATGGAGGAGACCTAGGTTCGACCCCTGGGTTCAGTAAGATCCCCTGGGGAAGGGAATGGCACACCACTCCAGTATTCTTGCCTGGAGAATCCCCATGGACAGAGAAGCCTGGCGGGCTACAGTCCATGGGATCGCACACAATCCGTCACGGCTGAGCGGCTAACACACACACTCACATACACACACACACACACAGAGAGCAGGCAGTGCGCCCCCACATCCCCTCCTCCACGCCCCGTCTTCTCCCTCCATCCTACTAAGCAGATCTAATGCTGTTTGATCTCATCTTCAATTCTTTGCGGTTTAGGGAGCTGTGCAGCCTTGATGTACAAGACAAATACACACTGTAGCTCTGGGCTTACAAAATCATCTATCATCACCCTGCCTTTGGACGTGACCAGTACATTGTGTGTTTCACAGAAACTAATCTGGTGTTTCGGAGGAGAAAGGCATTACGGAATCAGTCTGCCTGCAGAACCCTTCCTGCAGACCCTGCAGACGCAGTTTCAACGCCTTTCGCCCCTGCTCAGCAAGTCTCAAACTTGACCTTCGAGAGGATTTCAAGGGTAGTGCCTTCCTCCCTTTCCCCATTAAGGCCTCCTTCTGGGAAGCAGCTGCCCGGTACCAGGGCTCTGAGAACTGCACATCCAGTGCTCCGACAAGGCGGGGGAACCAGAGGAGGCGCGGGTGGGATGTGGGGAGGGGGCCGAATCGTGGGGGGCGGGGGAGAAGGGGGAGAGCTGGAGAGGATGGAGGGAGGAGGAAGATTATCTGCATATGCATGAGGCGCCCGGCACTGCCCTCGTCCCCCGCAGCTGCAGGGGCGGGAGCAAAGGGGGGGCGGGGTGGAGAGCGGAAGAATGAGGAGGGGGCGGGGCTGCTAGAGTAGCTGCGGAGGCCGACGCCTGTTTGGAGAACGGAAGAGGCGATTTGCATGGCGCCCGGCGATTGGCTGAGGGCGGAGGCTGGGCCTGAGAGGCGACTCCTGAATGGCTCAACGGACAAATCGCAGGATTCGTTTGGCCGCAGAGAAGCCTTAGAGGACCAGGTCTGCGCAATATGAAGCCTGGCCGCGAGGGGGTGCAACGTCCCACCTTTGTTCTCGTGAAAGGCTCCTTTCCTCGCCGCCTCCCCCCGCCCCCGTCCGTGTCCCCACCCCCCACACACACAGACACGCAGAAAGTGCAGAGAAATCCTGTGATCCAGTCAACTGGCTCTGCCCCGTCTATTAAGAAAGATGAACACTCCTTTCTCTTCCATCTCCTTCATGGGAGACCACTTTTCATTTCAGATTATCACAGCAATAAATATTCTTCGAGGGATAAAAAAAGGCACTTTGCCAAAAGATAAGAGAATATATATGAAGTGGGTGGGTTACAGAGAAAGACAATGCATGTAGGCAGGGAAATAGGCACACGTATGTAAATATGCACATAATCACCCTAAGAACACAAAACATGAAGGGGGGATGCAGAGACATACAGGAGAGAATACGCATCACTCACAAGATGCTCACAGGTTATACACACTCTCCCACACACCCACTAACCAACACACCACCACACACACACACACGCACACTCACACACACGGACCTCAGAAAAGGCATCCCAGTGAATTCACATGCAGTGGAAAGACTGCCGATAAAATATGAGAAGAATTTAAATGGCTTATCCCCTCCCCCTCCTAAAAATACTCAAGTCGAACGGTTCTATTTGCATAATACTAATACACACAAGACGCTGGCAGGGGCAAAAAAAAAAAGGCTCCATTTGAGGCACACAGCAGAGAATGCGTGTATACACGCGTGCGCGCGCACGCACACGCCCGCGCAACTGTGGGCGGGACACACCCACAGTCTGTGTCCTCCGCCCACGGGCACAAGCACAAGACAGATGGCATCAACAGCGCTCAGTACAGTTTTCCAGAAAACACTAAACGAGAGTAAAACGTGAAGAAACTACCCTGCTCAGCCACAGAAGCCCTATTAGTGAACCCACGTTTTCTAAATACACACACACACACACACACACACACACACGCTTGTCAGACAGGAGATTTGGGTTCAAAGAAATAGCGGGTGCACGACAGATAACAGAGCTAGAGCATGTCATCAGGTTAAACAACACTTTGAAATTACTTCAGCCTGCGATGGCTTCCTGCGATGCTCCTGAAAAATCATATCCAAGAAAAACAAAACATTTTCATTTATCCTGCTTTTCTTTTCTTTTTTCTCCTGTCCTTGTTTTTAAGACAGAATAGAAGAATCTCCCTTCCCCAAAGGAGGATCGCCCTCCCCCCAACCCCACCATCCCATCCCCCCCCCCCCCCCCGCCCCCCCGTTTTTGTTTTGCCAGCTTCTGAGCTGTCCTGTTGATTTGCCAGGGTGGAAGGTGCTAGGGAGCGGTCTCCCAGGCAGACAGCACCACAAAAGGCATTATTACACATTCCAAATAACAAGGGCTGTCTATATATTTACAAATCTGTTCAAATATTTAACCTCTTAACTTGCTAAATATCCCCCTCTTCTCCCTTTCTTTCTCTCTTGTGCTCTCCTCTCTCCGCTTTTCCTCCCTCTATCCGTTCCTTTTCCTTTCTCTTTCTAAATAAGTTGGAGGCAAGAAGTGCCCTTCTGGGGTCCCAAATGCGGCCAGGGGTACTGGGCTTTACCTGACCCTCTTTGAATGCCGATTTCGTTTCCCGGAAATCGCTCCTTTGCCTGCCAAAAGACCGACTTTGAACCACCAGAGCTACCTTTTTTTTCTAAAGGAGAAGCTTTCATGTTCCCTCTCAGGTTTTAAACTGCCTCCAAAAGCCACCTCCTAAACAGCAGGGATTTTCCTGACCCTTCAGGAGTGCCAGTGCCTCCAATCCGGGATGTTTTCTCTACACTGTACCTCCAACCCATCCAGGAACTAGTTAGTAGAGGGGCAACTTGCATAACCGAGAACCTTCTAAAGACAACCAGGGAGTTTGGACAGTATTTGGTGACTCAACCAAGGCCAGGGTTTAGGCACATGCAGGAACCAAATCGGAATGCCACCGCTGAGAATGCCTTAGCGCCCTAATCTTTGCTCACAGGACTAATAAACTCACTCTGAAGGCCAATGTAAAATGTAAAGATGCATAGCAGTGGGCCTTTAAAGCATGCACTTAAAATTAATCCAGAATGGAATTAATTAATCTAGAATCCTTGCAGCTCATGTTGATGCAAGGGAAAAGAAAAGTCGTGCATGAGCTCATCGGGACAGGAGGAGGCGACCTCCTGGGGCAGGGACTCTGCTCACGCCCACTCTTCAGACAGGTGGCTGGGTAGCCTTGCCTTTGAACCACCCACAAGCAGCTTCACTCTAGAGTCTTCTGGCTTCACCCAGAACCCTGCTGTGTGATGATGCATTTAAGGTTCCCTAAGGAGGCTTCCGCAGTGCCACTCTAGGGTTTCCTTTCCGTCGAAGCAAAGAATTGCGAGGAAAATCGGTGCCTTTCTAGTTGACACCGAAAGGGACACTTCCTCTAGGCACGTTTCCCCTGGCCTCAAATAACTTCATGCATTTTGCTTGTTTGGGAAGTAATGCAAAAAGTGAAACTACAGTTTGGTGAGACAATGAGATTTATGTCTCCATATCAGATTTGCCCAGTTGACCATATTTCAACTTCACCACCTTCAGACGTCTGTTCTGCTTTGAGGCGCCCTACCCACCAGTATAGCCAGAGATCACCTTAGACAAAGCAGCCTTCACCTCGGACCCAGGCCCGCTACAGACTCAAGTTGGGGATACAAGTCTGAGTGGTCCAAGAACTCCCCAAGTATCTGCCAGTCGCTGGCTCTCCCGAGAAGCTGAAACGCGCCCGCCCGCGCGGTAATGACCTTTGCTCACTGCTGCCGGGGCTGGCAGAAGCGCCAGGGGCGCTCAGGGCCGCCCAAGCTTTGGGCAATGGGAGGCAGAGCAAGGGGAAACTCAGGTATATGTATGTTTTAAAGAGATGTGCCGAAAACTTTTACAAATGCCAAATAAGAGGAGAAGGTTAGGTGAGTTGCTGGGTTTTTTATATGTTTACTCTTTGTGCCACGCCAAACCCGGAGGAAAACGTTGGCACTGGCTTCTTATGCTATGTATTCGGTAAGATGCCGTCTATTTGCATGATCATAGATGGTCAGGACATTTCTCCCCTATTGCACAAATCCCTTAGGAAAACTGTTTGAGTTTCCTACTTTTACGCCGATCGGAAAAGATACTCATCCAGAGACATTATCTAAATCTGCGAAAGAATGAGGGCTGCTTGTCATGCGTCCTTCGTCTCCACTAACGTGTGCCACCCGATTAGAAGCAATTTAAGCAATCAAGGCCGTTAGGAGAAAGGGGTGTTAAAAATAGGTTTTCTATAGCCTCAGCACTCTAATTCGGAAGGAAATCTAAAATTACATACGTATCATTTCTTTATATGAAATCTATAATCCCAGTGTCTCCTGTTCGATCTTTTTTTCCTCCACGGTCCCTCCCCCATCTCCTGTCTTCCTTTAGGAAATTTCTAACAGAAGCGAAGTGTAAGGCTCCCATGGAGAAAAGGGACTACGGTTCCTAAAAAGTCTTTCTGAGACCAAAGGAGAGGGTTTGTGGGGTGCTTGGCCCAGCCTTTCCTGGGGCTCTTCGCTGTGGTAGCGACCTTAATTGTGGTTGCTCTCTGACTTTGGATCCGTGGTGGACGAAAAAGATCCCTCAAATGTCCTGCCCAGAGCCGAAGGACCCCAGTCCTGGAATCGAGTTGTAGAACCCAAGGCTCCGGGGGTTCGAGGGCTGGCCGATCGAGGGGATGGGTCTTGTCACTCGAGGCAAATCGGGCTAACTGCTGACACACGCGTCCACCTTGGGGGTCAGGGGTGCAGAGAAAGGGCAAAGAGGAGGTGTTGGAGGAAAGAAAAACAGGTACTTGCTTCCAAACGGAACGGGAAAAGTAGAAATCAAAAATAAGTGAATCAAAGCAAGAGATAGACCTCAAAGCAATGTCCTCTAGCGGAAGCAAGAAGGCCGTCCCCCCTCCCCCGGGTCGCACCAGGTCGGGGCGCGTGGATGGAGGCCCGGACCCGGGGCCGAGGGCGGGGGTGCCTGACGCCTGCGCCTCTTCCCCAAGCACAGGGTCGGGCCCTCCCAACCCTGCGATCCGAGAGGCAACTTGACCCTCCCCGGCTCTCCCCAGAGGGCTTTGGAGAGCGGCTCAGGACCGGGAGGGACGCGAAGCTGTCCCAACTTCCAGGAAGTGGAAGGCCGGCCCCTGCACTTCCTGCGGGCGACGGTCCGGAGTCTTTGATCCCGTTGGTCACGCGGGCCCGAGATCTCAGCAGTGAGTTGTACTCATAGCCAAACGCCTGGAGCCCCAACCCTGAGAGCCCTGGCAAGGGCGTGGAGGGCGGGGAGGGATGGCACTTCGAGCCCAGCTCTGGGCCCAGAGTGGCGGGGCGCATGGGGCTGGGAGCGCCAGGGGGTGATCCCGTCTGTTACAAGTGGACCCCAGCTTTCTGCAGGGCCTCCAGAGTGGGAATACATCACCTGGCAGTAACACCCTTCCGAACTCCGTCTTCTGGGAGAAACTTCAGGTCCAAACAACACCGCCTCTTCTCAACCGCTGATAGACCATGAATGAAGTTGGGGTCTACACCTCGATTCCAGGAGTGGGGTCCTCCGCTCTGGGCGTTAAGTGCCCGTTTTCCAAAACAATAGCAATTCTAGAGGAGGCAGCGATGCCTCCACGGACAAGCTGAGAATCTACGTCTGGGTTTCTCAGAGTGTGAGCCCCAGACCAACAGCCACACCCGCAGAAGTAGAGATCAGGGCCCCCCACTACCCACAGGCAACTCCGCACAGAATGTTCTCACACACAGCTACGGAAATGTTGCAATATTAAAATCCTTCCTAATAGCACCTAATTTATTTCCTATTTGTTCTGCTTGTTGGTGTCTGATTCATGGACTGGAAACCATTTGATTTTTAGCAAATTGTTCGATTTAATAATTCAAAAATAATTTCTGTTTTCAAATTATCTTTCCTGGAAAGTGAAGTCGAAATTGTTTCTTGAAGTTAAAGCTTCATGGAAATTGCTTTGAAAATTCCTTGAAAAAATAAATATACTCTATTTTTACACTATTGAATTAGAAATTGATGACATTTAAAATGTACAGATATTAGGAATATTTATGCTAATGAGATTTTCTGATTTGACAAATATAGTTACAAGCATTTATTAATTTATTTCCTCATTTTGCTACATAATGCCCTAAAATGTTGGGGTAGAAATCAGACTAGATATTATTGACAGGGAATGGTGCCCTTTCAAAAGTTAAATTTGTCCTTTAAATCTGCTCTTATCATAAGCAGTTTGAAAGCTCAGTACACCCATACACATATGCATAAAATATACAATTTTCTGTGCTATAAATTAGCTGAATGAACTCAAGTCTTTCATACTTACTGGGGTCTTGGTCTTGTTAATTTTGGACATTGAACTAAATAATCTACAGTTCAAACATTGTAGAATTAATGAAATATTTTACTTAAATGTAACTTGTGGTTACATAATAGCAAAATATTAATATAAAATATTTTCCTATTTTACACAAATATTTAAACTGTCTACTCTATGCAATATTCTGTTTTAACAGTCTAAGACAACTTTCTAACATGATCCATTACCCTTAACTGTCTAAGGGACCATGAATGTACAATGGACCATGAAGGATCATAAAGAATTTTATATATTTATCAATATATCTGCTTCCCAGGTGGCACAGTGGTAAAGAGTCCACCTGCAATGTAGGAGACCCAGGTTTGACCCCTGGGTCAGGAAGATCCCCTGGAGTAGGAAATGGCAGCCCACTCCAGTAAAAATTCTGTGAACAGAGGAGCCTGTGGGCTACAGTCCATGGGGTCGCAAAGAGTTGGACCCGACTGAGTGCGCGCACACATGCATATATCTACTCTCCTGTAAATGAAGCCATATCTTCCACTACATTCCCAAAGAGATTCATGATTGTAAAAAGCTTAAGAATAACTGATCTACCCTGGAAGCATTCATAAGCAAAAACACAGCCAGCACCACTGCATTTGCATTCCTTTGCGTGTATGAAAGTGTTGCTTTTTATAGTCATTGAAGAGCACCAAATGTTATGTGAACTTCTAAAATAGCACTCCATCTCATTGTGGAAACCATCTTGGGAATGGTGTTATCTCTAAGACTTGTATGCCCCTAAAAAGAGCTAAAATCCTTCCTCCAGCTATTGAAGTTAGTGAATTAATACCTTTGATAACTTTACAGCAATCTCTGGAAGACAGCTAGTTTATTACAGCAATTATGAGAATCACAAACTACACAGAAACTAGTCTCTAGAATGTTCTCAAAGTTGTCTTTTTCTTTATCAATAATCTTTTCTCTTCCTCTTCCCCTATTTCTCCTCTATTCCCAATACCCAGCCCACACTTGGGCACATTCTTCCAGTCTGATATGAGCTTATTTAATCTGAGCAACATTTTCAGGATTCATCAGCAGCAAATTACACCAACGAATTTTTTTTTTTTATTTGACCCCAAGTCTATGAAATTAACTTCTATGCCGACCATTACAAGACTTCCTTTGGAATTATCAGTGACTGCACAAGCCATAGACATATCAAGTGTAGGTGCTCCATATTCTGAATGGGGTTGGGTTATGTTTTCAATTGAAACAAGGTATTAAGTGATTAAACTGTGCTAGCAGACATAGCACTTTTATCAAGCTCTTTTCTTTCCAAGCAGGCACAGAAATAGTCAATCTCTGGCCCCGAAAGTCTCCGAGGAAAACTTGGAATGCTTCAGGAAATCATGTTTGCAATTAAAGCACTGCATTTTTGTCCTCATCACAGAATAAAGGCTGAATACCATTTTTGAAACTTTACTACCCCCCCTTTTTTTTAATTTCAATAAGCTGCTTAAGATCCTCTTGCATTCATTGACAGGATTTTTGGCACCATTCTGCTACACTAGTTCACAACCATTTAATTGTTAAATGTTAACAGATTACAAGTGACTTAACAGAGGCACAGTCATAATTCCAGACACCATTATCTTACATCCTACCACTGCCAGATTCACACAAGACAGAAGATCAAATATCAATTTGGGCACCATGTTTTACCTGCCTTTTTGTCGACAGAGGTAGAATGCTGGTCTGTCTTCACCTTATTCCCATCACCATATCTGGCACATGGCTCAGAGAATAAGTGAAATTAGCAAATTTTAAGGAATAAATGTGCAGGCCAGGCTACCTAATGTCTATTTGACTACTTGGAACCATAGAAGAAGTAGCAGCTTTTCAGTGATTCCTATTATGGGTCCTTTATTATAAGTGCTCTCAAATGAAAAATACAAAATGAACACAATAAAATGCTAAATACATATCATAAATCTGAAATAAAAATGTTAAGTAGTTCATTATAAAATTCTTTCTAAAAGTCTTCCAACTGATGGAAATGGGGTAAGTAAAATCTAAACTTCCTTGGGAAGATCAGAAGGCGGTAGCGTCCAGCAATGTTCTTAGTGCTTGTGTGGATTATCCCATTCAACCTCCCGGGAAAACCCTCTGAGACTTGGACTATTATGACCATTTTACAGGCGAGGAAATTGAAGCTGTAGAGGCTAACTTACTGCTCAGCATCATATAATACAGATGATTGGTCTATGTTGGAGCTGAGATTCAAAACAGAGGCACTTTAATTCTAGAAACAGAGCTCTTAGCAATTAGACAATACCTTGTTGAAAGAAATATACAAACACAAAAACTACATAAATACTCAAAAATAGCAGATACTTGCTTCCAAGAATCCAAGGATTATACTTATCCTACTAATGGTAAATAGGTAGGTAGGTAGGTAAGTAGATAGACTGGCAGGAAGCATAACATGGACTGGAGAGTCAGGTGACCTGGGTCTACATCATTTTTTTTTTTCCTGCTCCACCATGCAGCCTGCAGAATCTTTGTTCCCTGACCAGGTACTGAACTCAGGCCCTAGGCAGTGAAAATGCCAAGCCTTAATCACTGCACTGCCAGGGAAATCCCATAATACTTTAAATTTTTAATCAAAGTAAAGCATATACCTGGTTCTAAAAAATAGTACAGAATGACTGAAAATGAAAAGCCACAAGTCTCCTGCCCTAACTTTCTCTACTTCCTCCATCAAGAGTCTCTTTAATGTTTTAAACTGTTCCCGGTTGTTCTTTTTCTGATGATAACCACCATACTGTTAAACAATATGTTTATATATCTACCATGGGAAATGCATATATATGGGTTACTTATACTACTTCCCATACCCTTCCTCATTTTAGGTTCTATATTGTTTGCCTTTTAAATTCTAAATAAATTTTCACATATATTTCTTGATACAAGCACCTCAGATAATATCCTTTGATTTCACACTTTAGCTGTCCTCCCGTCTTTCACTACCCAAAGAGAATTCTTCGTATTTTGCATTTCTTTTATTAAAATTGATGACATTACCTTCTGCTTTTTTGTTAAGTTTATAAACTTTTTATAAGTTGATTATAAAATTAAAAATCAATAGTTTTTAAACCATTGTGACAGTGTAAACATTAATTGTACAACCATAATGATATTTCATCTTATATAGTGTTTTGTTTACCTTGGAAGTTCTATTGTCTTTTTTGTCAATTATCTACTGCCTCCAAAAATTTTGCAGTCTCTAAGATAGTAGCATATCTTTGGAATCTACTGTTTGTCTAAAACCTCCCTCCATAAGCTTCTCCTTTTCTACTCCAATCTTGACAAATTTCTCTCAAAGTTTTCTGCACTGTTGCCAGGCTAAGGCTAAGTAATTCTTTCATTACTTCCTGGGCTATAGCTAATGTTTTCTGCATAGGATGTTTAATCATTCTTTTTGTATCACTCCTTTTTGCTCAAAGTAACCTCATTTTATCCCTCATTTTGCTCAAGTAACCTCCTAAGCTTGAGAATGCAGGAAACAATTTTTCTGAGTCCTTTCCTGTCTGAAACAGTTCCTTACATTAAATAATGTTGATACATAAAATAATGTATCAAACATGAGTTTGCATTTATTCATTGTTCTCAACATTCAGTGGATACTTTCGTGTTAATTACTCATGACTTTCTCATACCGTTCATGGGGTTCTCAAGACAAGAATACAGAAGTGGTTTGCCATTCCCTTCTCTAGTGGACCAATTTTGTCAGAACTTTCCACCATGACCCATCCATCGGGGTGGCCCTACACAGCATGGCTCATAGTTTCATTGAGTTAGACAAGGCTGTGATCTATGTGATTAGATTGAGACATTACTTTGCCATCAAAGGTCCGACTAGTCAAAGCTATGGTTTTTCCAGTAGTCATGTATGGATGTGAGAGTTGGACTATAAAAAATGCTGAGGGCCGAAGAATTGATGCTTTTGAACTGTGGTGTTGGAGAAGACTCTTGAGAGTCTCTTGGACAGCAAGGAGATCCAACCAGTCCACCCAAAAGGAAATCAGTCCTGAATATTCATCGTAAGGACTGATGTTGAAGCTGAAACTCCAATACTTGGGCCACCTGATGCGAAGAACGGACTCATTGGAAAAGACCCTGATGCTGGGAAATATTGAAGGTGGGAGGAGAAAGGGACGACAGAGGATGAGACGGTTGGATGGCATCACTGACTCAATGGACATGAGTTTGAGTAAGCTCCAGGAGTTGGTAATGGACAGGGAGGCCTGGAGTGCTGCAGTCCATGGGGTCTCAAACAGTTGGACAAGACAGAGCAACTGAACTGAAGTGAACTGACTCATGGCCTTCAATTCTAGCTCCTTTGTCTTTTTTCCTTTGTTTCTGAAATTCCTATTTTTGGGGAGTTGTTTTTTGAGATTGTTTCTCCCTTGCATTTCCATTGTATTTTCCTACTTGTATTACTTTCCTTTAAATTCATTTAACCTTGGGACTTCCCTGGTGGTCCAATGGTTAAGACTGCGAGCTTTCACTGCAGAGGTCATGGGTTTGATCCTGGTCAGGGAACTAAGATCCTACATACCTTGCAGGCAAAAAAAAAAAAAAAAAAAAAAATCACTTAATTTTAATGTTCAGCCAATTGATTTTTTAAATCTGATAGTCATATTTTTAAATAATGAGAGCATTCAGTTGATGCATAATTTCCTTTTCATAGCATCCTATTCTTTTTTATAGCATCCTGTTCTTATTTTATGGATGTATCATGTTTTCTAATCTTTCTGTGGTATGAATTAGAATGTTTAAGTTCTTGTGGCTATTCTTCCTAGTTACCTGTTTCCTTCATAATATTGCCATTTCCCTGCCTGTTTCCCTTTTTTTAAAATGACTGGTTTTCTTGGCCTTTTTCACTCATATTGCTGGCTTTTCTTAAGCAATAAAAGATATTTGTTTCTGTTTATAATTAGGAAATACTAAAACGGCTCACTGGTAGCTCTCTGAACACTTGTAGGATCCTGTTGACTAGCAGTTCAAGAAGTGAAATGTGATTGGGAAGCTGACTACTTTGTGGGAGAACACATACCTGCCACAATTGACAGGCCTTTTTCTGGGGTGTCACTGCCTTGGCCTGGGGTGTCACAAGCTTCCCTAGAGCCATTCTGGCAATTGCTCTAGAAGGCTCTTCATCGTATGGCCTGAAAAATGGTATAATTTCCTGTACTCTATGCACTGGCAATGGGGGCTTTGATTGTACCCTACACAATCAGTCGGGTGCCTGTTTTTAGTCATACATATTACTCCCATCTTCCCTCATACCTGAAGGTTCTGAGCTCTGAGCCTGTCAGGGTTTCACAGGGCAGACTGGCCCCAGCTTTACCTGAATCACTTCTGCATATATTCTAGGTAATGAAGGTTTCCTCCCTGGTGCATCAGCTGCCACTCCTGCATCTGTTTTTCAACTTCTAGAACATTTCAAAATCTCTCTTTTGCAGTTAAGACTCTTAAGTTCTTTACTTTATACCTTTAAAGATAGTTTAAGATAGTTTAATGTTTTAGGAGGGTCAGACTGCCATACTGAGTTGGATGTTTATGTTTAAACATTTTAAAGCCTTTTTATATTGTTTATACTTATTTCGTACTACACCACATTTATTGGTTTTTATTGGCAGTTTCCAATTAATCATGAACCTAGAGTCTAATTTACAGTATAAATTGGAAAGAAAGTTCTAAGAAACAAGCTTTGATGACTTAAATGGCCAAACATAACTCTTTTTCAAATTTATGCTTCATAATATAAAATGGATATGAATGTTTATTTCTAGGGGGTCCTATGTCAAAAGTCTAGAAAAGATAATGTTGGATTTATTGAAATCTATTTATACCACACATATTTTCAAAAGGTACTTAAAGAAATTAAAATCCTACTTGTAGCAGAAGCATATACACCAACAACTGGCATTCCATTATTAGACAGATGTAAATTTGCTTAGCAACACAAAATATTAAGATTCTTCCTCAAAAGTATCTTTAGTACCTCGACAATGATCACAGCATTTTACTTGACACTGCATATGATACACATTCTTTGACTCTCATTCATTTATTCACTTAATAGATGAGCTCCACAGAGGCTGTGGTCTCATCTGTTTTCCACCACTGCTTCTCCAGTGCCTAGCACAGCTCTTCCACACTGTGGTCAGTTGATAAACATGCATCAAGTAAATGCTGAAGGAACTATGTGTCCAGATCAGGTTCTAAAACTGACAGTCAGGTTTGGAAAATTAGATGTATTAAGATGTATTAGGAATAAGAGTCTGCAGTGTGTGATAAATGTCATGGGGTCACCTGAGCAAGTGCAATAATAGGCATTCAAAGGAGGGAAAGATTGCTCTAAGCCATTATGATTGCAATATCAAGCAGAAAATGAGGGATGAGATTTTGATAGGTAGAAAGAAGGGAGAGCTTTACATGGAATAAAGGGTTTAAGTCAAAATAATAGCTAGCTTATAAAATGTCTGTAGTCATTCAACATATTTAACTTAAAAAACAAAACCCTGACTTACAGAATTCAAAAGTAATAGTTTCACAAAGCAGCACTGAATTCAGGCAGATCAGATTTTCTTCCTTAGATCAAAGTTACTGACTAGACATTTATACATAATCGTCTTGGTATATAAAACCACATTCTTGAGGCAAGGAGAAAGCTTCATACCACATCTGCTTGGCTTTGGAGCTCAATTAAAATATACTACTAATTCAATATTCAAATGTCCCTTACTTAGGCTTTTTTGTCCGCTTTTTGGAAATAAGAACAAATATCTCTCAGTATTCATTATTTTACTAAGTTTTTGTTTACAAATATCTGGGTGCTTGCATTTTAATCAAATAAAACACAAACAGGGATCAGGCAAAGCTAAGTGAAACTGGATGAAAATCCCCAATAAAGCACTGCCTGCAACAAACTGTGACATTCAGAGCGGGTGGGTACATACACTTGCAACAGTATTTATTATCTGGTGCCCCCTTTGGAGTAGAGTTGAGAGTCATCAATTTCAATTTTTCTGATAAGAGAAAGTCGCATTTCAAAGAGACAGGCATGCACATGGCTGTTTGGGGGGAAAAATGTAAAAGAAGTAAAGAAGAGGAGGAAATAAGAAAACAAATAATAGAATGGTAACAATAGTCAAGCACTCTAAGTTCTTTTCATGTATAAATTCATTTAAGGAGGGAAGAAGGCAAGCAAAAAGTGGCGGAAAATAAACTTAATTTCCTAGAAAGCTCTGTTCTTCAAACAACACACAATCTTCCCATTCGTGTCCATAAGGCAGTATGAGGAACTGGGCCCTGCCTTACCTGTACTGTCGTTCTGAAATCTTGGAGCTGGTCAGAAATCAGTCCTGCTTCATATTTTACACAATAAGAGAGGCAGAGATATTCACTGGGAATCCCACCAAGACGATGTGACGAAATACTTAGTGCCTTTAAATTTTGGGGTCATGGGCACTCAATTATATGAATAAATCCCAGTGCAAATTCTATTTCTTACACATTAAAAACTAGAATAGCATGCTGCTTTAAAAAAAAATCTAGTTATAAGCTATATTCTAACATGCTAAATCCCTTTTCTGAAAGAGCTATCTCATGCATGCTCTTAAATAGAATGATCAACAGCATAGTAGTAAAAAGCCGACTGGTGAGACAAGAGTCTTGAAAATGTGAACTCTACCCTTAGCTTTGGTTAAGAATCACCTGTGTGAAGCTACCACGTGGACAAAGGTTGCCAAATATTTGCATACTAAAGAGCTATTAAAGGCCACCCTCCCCCCACTCCACTGTTGAATTGGGTATGCTTTTAAACTGACTTCTCTGCATTTATCTTTGTCCCGATTTAAGATTATGTTCTTAATAAACTAGTTGAATTCTACAACTCTAGTTCTAAAGAAATTAAATATTGTGCCGTTTACAGCCATCACATGGATAAGTCATGTACTAGGCAGGACATCTCAGCTGCCTAAACCCATTTTAAAGGGCAGAATCATCTGTGTGCTTTACTGGGACTCCACATTACAAGTCAATATCCAAACCACCTGGTCAGTTTAAATTTCAAAGATGATGCCTTATCTTTCCTGTTTTCACATAAACAGGGCTTACTGACACTCTAAACATGCAAATTAAAGTCTAGCAAAATAATGCAAGTTAATGGCAAAGCAGAAAAATATTGATAAAACCTATTACAAAGTTACCAATTCTCTCAAAAGCACTAGCTGTTTAAACATGAGTCTCTATGTGTCTCAAAGGACTAAAAGGTTATCTTCTCGTTTCTCAGTGTCTCAGCCGCCTTGTCCACTCCTATCCCACTTGTTTCTCCACTCCTCATAAACCTACACTCATTCAGACACCAGTATTCCAGTAGTTTTTTACACCATTTCATAATTCTGGCAAAGCCAAACAATGGGGTTTGGGGTTTGCAGCAATGCCAAAAGGACACCCAAGTGTGAGCGCCTCTTTTGTGGTGTGCAAGTCTCCAGAACAGAAGCTGTTAGCAATACAGTATCTCTGGGCAGAACACTCAGAGCCCCTGCGTGTAAAGGAGCTACACCTGGGATGATTATGGGCACATTTGGAGGCTGTGCACAGTACTAAAAGCTCTGCCGAATCGTTCCACTGCAGCTGTAGTCAGTAACAAATTGAAGCACTTATAAAATTTGTCGCTCTTCAATAATTTTGAATCACTTTAAAGTGCTCATGCTCCAAACCATAAAGTCTTTCTTAACCATTGCAAACTTATAAAAGGCACATCATCAAAATGACAGTAATCAACTCCTTCAATTTTAGGTGTGAAACTGTTCTGTGTTTTTTTCTCCTTGTTTTTGTTGTTCACCAAGTGGGGGAGGGGGAGGAAGGAGGTCATAAGAACACGATGTAAAAATATTCTCAGTTTTCCAACAGCACCAAGTAACCAAAATTCCAAGATGTTCTCAGATTAAGACTTGATTTAAGGTAAGATCCCCTAAAGGGGGAGAGAGGTGTGTGTGTGTGTGTGTGTGTTACGTCTGTTATGTGTGTGTGTGTGTGTGTGTGTGTGTTACGTCTGT
>ML660765.1:20778635-21039266 GCA_007570785.1 Antilocapra americana | reverse complement strand
TACGTCTGTTATGTGTGTGTGTGTGTGTGTGTGTGTGTTACGTCTGTGTTATGTCTGGCCAGGAACTTAAACGAACAGAAACAGGCCATTCACAGGTACAAACAAGACTGCTGATGCAAGTTTTGGGGCATGATCTTGCAATAATATGCTCTGTGTTAGGGAAAGGAAGAGGTGAGATAGCAAAGGAAATGGGTTATGCCCTTTACAGGGTATGAGTTTCTTTTTGAGTTAAAATTAATTTCCTATGGCTTAAATCACTAACTCAAGAGCATTAAAAGTGTCATGTCAACACAATTTTCTAGTTTACTTTTGTCTTTAAATTCTGGAATGGAACCCATTCAGATTACATCCTTCAAGAATACTGGATTATATCAGCCCCAGTTCAAAGTTGTTTACCTCCAAACCAAATAAATCCACACATTACTTTCTAAGTGAGGGTGTTGCACCAGACTACTGTAATACTGTCTTCCACGTTCTGGGAGAGCTGGAAATAATCTTAGTTCTCCGACCAGGGATTAAACCCGTGCCCCCTGTGATGGGAGCATGGAATCTTAACCACTGGGCTGCCAGGGAAGTCCCCATCACTAATTTTCTAAATCACACCAAGTGTTCATATAGAACTTACTCTCAAATTTAATATGATCTTTTTCAAATATAACATGTGCTAAAACTTATTTTTCCTTCCTTTGCTTATATATAGTTGGTGGAACTAGGAGAATTTTTTTCCCATCTAAACAAGAGCTCAAATTCATAAGGGCAAGACACAATGGAACTAGAATTTTTTTCTCGTCTAAACAAGGGCTCAAATTCATAAGGGCAAGAAACAAGCAAACTTTTAGTCTTTTGAATCCCCATATGCAATGGACTAAATATGTCCCCCAATTTATGCAGAAATCCTAACCATCGATAGGAAGAGGGAATTTGGGGAGGTGGTAATTAGGTCCTGAGAGTGGATCCCTCATAAACAAGACTCAGTTAAGTTCAGTTCAGTCGCTCAGTCGTGTCCAACTCTTTGCAACCTCATGAACTGCAGCACGCCAGGCCTCCCTGTCCATCATCAACTCCTGGAGTTTACCCAAACCCATGTTCATCGAGTTGGTGATGCCATCCAGCCATCTCATCCTCTATCATCCCCTTCTCCTCCTGCCCTCAATCTTTCCCAACATCAGGGTCTTCTCCAGTGAGTCAGTTCTTCAAACGAGGTGGCCAAAGTATTGGAGTTTTAGCTTCAGCATCAGTCCTTCCAATGAACACCCAGGACTGATATCCTTTAGGATGGACTGGTTGGATCTTCTTGCAGTCCAAGGGACTCTCAAGAATCTTCTCCAACACCACAGTTCAAAAGCATCAATTCTTCGGCACTCAGCTTTCTTCACCATCCAACTCTCACATCCATACATGATTACTGGAAAAACCATATCCTTGACTAGACGGATCTTTATTGGCAAAGTAATGTCTGCTTTTTAATATGCTATCTAGGTTGGTCATAACTTTTCTTCCAAGGAGTAAGCATCTTTTAATTTCATGGCTGCAGTCACCATCTGCAGTGATTTTGGAGCCCAGAAAAATAGTCAGCCATTGTTTCCACTGTTTCCCCATCTATTTGCCATGAAGTGATGGGACCAGATGCCATGATCTTAGTTTTCTGAATGTTGAGCTTTAAGCCAACTTATTCACTCTCCTTTTTCACTTCCATCAAGAGGCTTTTTAGTTCCTCTTCACTTTCTGCCATAAGGGTGGTGTCATCTGCATATCTGAGGTTATTGATATTTCTCCTGGCAATCTTGATTCCAGCTTGTGCTTCTTTTAGCCCAGCATTTCTCATGATGTACTCTGCATGTAAGTTAAAGAAGCAGGGTGACAATATACAGCCTTGACGTACTCATTTTCCTATTTGGAACCAGTTTGTTGTTCCGTGTCCAGTTCTAACTGTTGCTTCCTGACCTGCATACAGGTTTCTCAAGAGACAGGTCAGATAGTCTGGTATTCCCATCTCTTTCAGAATTTTCCAGTTTATTGTGATCCACACAGTCAAAGGCTTTGGCATAGTCAATAAAGCAGAAATAGATGTTTTTCTGGAACTCTCTTGCTTTTTTGATGATTCAGCGGATAATGCCCTTATAAAAAAAATCCCCGAGAGCTCTCTTGTCCCTTTTCCCGCAAGCCTGTGCTAGGACACAGATCTGGATGGCGGTTTACAACTCAGTGGGTGGGCCCTCATCAGAACCCAACGATGTAGGCATCTGATCTCAAGCTACCAACCTCCAGAACTATGAGAAATAAATCTGTTGTTTATACATAGCCACCCACTCTGTGGCATTCCGTATAGCCACCCAAACGAACTAAGACACAGCAGGAAAGATGGCTAGCTGAAGGGCCTAGCTTCCTTCTACTGCAGGTTGGCTACTGTTCACACCAGTGGTGAGGAAGAAGGATGAACTTGTCCACAGCCTGTGGAGCCTGGGAAAAACATGAGTCTTCCGTGTCCCATCAGAGATGGAGTACTGCTTTTAGCACATCAGTAGGTATAACAGTCTTGGGCCACCCAGGAAAGAACTTTCTCTATGCATAAGCCTGCTAAGTGTAGCTCTGGCTCTTAACCAAAAGTTGACTTGCCCAAACCCAAGTCATCTACCACTGCTCTGAAACTAAATAGGTAACAAGCCAATAACACACATTTTATATATGGTGCTGTGCTGTGGGCTTCTTAGACGGCGCTAGTGTTAAAGATGGACTTTGCAAATCCGCCTCCAATGCAGGAGACATAAGAGGCATGGGTTCGATCCCTGGGTCGGGAAGATCCCCTCGAGGAGGGCATGGCACCTCACTCCAGTATTCTTGCTTGGAGAATCCCATGGACAGAGCCTCGCAGACTACAATCCATGGGGCTGCAGAGTCAGACATGACTGAAGTAATTTAGCAGCTGTGCTGTGCTCAGTCATGTCTGATTCTCTGAAACTCCATGGACTGTAGCCTGGCAGGCTTCTCTATCCACAGGATTCTCCAGGCAAGAATATTGGAGTGGGTTGCCGTGCCCTCCTGCAGGGGATCTTCCCAACCTGGGGACTGAACCCACATCTCTTGCATCTCATCTCCTGCACTGGCAGGTGGATTCTTTACCACTGTAATACCTGGGAAGCCCCCTATGTATGGTATTGAGGCCTTAATTTAAACATTGATAACCCAGGTGCTTCAGGCAGCTTTGTGTTTATGGCTTGGCATACTTCTTAAGAGACATTTTGATAACAGAGGAAAATCTCTTTACAAAGCAGCATTTGGATTTGAGCCTCTGAACTCCCCTCCAAAAATCAACAGGGGACATTTACCAACCCCAAAGCATGTAATTTTTCTTGACCAAAAAAGAACATTGATTTGACAGGGCTAACACACTTGATGTAGAACCGATCCAAGTAGTGGAATTGTTCCATGTGAGTTTCCACGTAAGTTAGTGTGAACCTAAGAATGAAGCAGGAAACAGCTATTACACATATTGCAAAGAGCTCCAGGGTTCTCAAATGTGGGAAGGGTGACTTCGTAGGAGGCAGCTGGAAACATGTAGGATTTGTTTTTGTTCTTTAGTTATCCCAGTTTTTTAGCAGGGGACCTTCAGTAGCAATAGTGAGTAGGGAGTCAGGGATGCCAAATATCTTGCAGTGTGTGGGAGAGTCCTACAGTAAAGCATTTCCTGCCCAAAATTCTGAACTAAACACATGCAACAACTTAGGATAAAAGAAATCAAGCAAGGACTCATATTCTTCTTCTATGAAGCAGAACTCTCCCAATCACATATCCAGAGAAATGAAGATTAGTCTGGAAAGAGATAAAACACATCAGGAGAGACTGGAAAAACTTGAAACAAAAGTTAATAACATCTTACATTAGTTTTCATTCAGACATTTGAAAAGTAATCTTTGATCCCTTCCTCTTCTACAATGCAGTCTTACTTACCGAAGGCATTAGGTGGGAAGAGCAAGGTAGGCATCCATGCTGGTAAGGGAAGGGGGAGGCTGCCATTGTCACTATATATTGACATATATTCATGAATAATTGTTGACACTTATTGATGCATATTTAACTTATATGCATAGTAAATCATGAGAAATGTTGGGCTGGAGGACGCACAAGCTGGAATCAAGATAGCCAGGAGAAATATCAATAACCTCAGATATGCAGATGACACCACCCTTATGGCAGAAAGTGAAGAACTAAAGAGCCTCTTGACGAAAGTGAAAGAGAAGGGTGAAAAAGTTGGCTTAAAGCTCAACATTCAGAAAACTAAGATCATGGCATCCGGTCCCATCACTTCATGGCAAATAGATGGGGAAAGAGTGGAAACAATGGCTGACTATTTTTCTGGGCTCCCAAAATTACTGCAGATGGTGATTGCAGCCATGAAATTAAAAGATGCTTACTCCTTGAAAGGAAAGTTATGACCAACCTAGACAGCATATTAAAAAGCAGAGACATTACTTTGCCAACAAAGGTCCGTCTAGTCAAGGATATGGTTTTTCCAGTAATCATGTATGGATGTGAGGGTCGGACTGTGAAGAAAGCTGAGTGCCGAAGAATTGATGCTTTTGAACTGTGGTGTTGGAGAAGATTCTTGAGAGTCCCTTGGACTGCAAGAAGATCCAACCAGTCCATCCTAGAGGATATCAGTCCTGGGTGTTCATTGGAAGGACTGATGTTAAAGCTGAAACTCCAATACTTTGGCCACCTGATGTAAAGAGCTGACTCATTGGAAAAGACCCTGATGCTGTGAAAGATTGAAGGCAGAAGGAAAAGGGGACGATAGAGGATGAGACAGCTGGATGGCATCACCGACTCGATGGACATGGGTTTGGATGGACTCCGGGAGTTGGTGATGGACAGGGAAGCCTGGCATACTGTGGTTCATGGTTGCAAAGAGTCAGACATGACTGTGCGACTGAACTGAACTGAATTGATGGATATGAAAATAAACATGACTGCATATTGTGTATGTATGTTTTCAAATGTGTGTCCTCATACTCCTATATTCATAGCTCTATCCCTTGTCCACTGAGAGCTTAGGAACGGTGACAATCCAAAAGTTAATGGTTTCTAAATACCATTCTCCACTAGAAGAAACCAGGAAGATCTCATATGCCTGGGGAAAACTGAGTCTGTGAGCCACAACTGTTGAGCATGTGCTCTAGAGGCTGGAGGCCGCAACTACTGAAGCCTGCAAGCCTTCGAGCTGGGTCTTTGCAACAAGAGAAGCCACTGCAATGAGAAGCCCATGCAGCAACAAAGACCCAGCACAGATGGGGAAAGAAACACTAACAGTAATAATAATCTTTTTTTTTAAGGGTTTGTTATAAACCAGGCCATTTGCTAAGTCCGAGGGATGCAGCAGTAGGAAAAAATTCTTAGTTCCTGCCACTTAGTGTTGATAGGCTGACAGGGAAAATAAGAGTTGAACAAGTAATTTTAAGTGCAAGACAAGAAGCTGTTCAACTGCAGAGGTTGAAGGAAGGTCCCCCTAAGGTGATCTTTATGTTAAGGATGTAATGATGAGCAGGATAGCTGGGTGATGGGTGAATGAGTGTGTGTGCAAGCCGTGGGGCATGGAAATTTTGGACTATGGTAACAGGATATCACTGATATGATAAAACTGTGTAAAAGTCACCAGATATCCAACAAAACTTTTTTTTTATGATATCTACCACTAATACCACAGGACTTTAAAGTGTAGATACCAATAATTTAAGCTTTTCAATAAATGATTAAAATGAATTTGAGATACTATTATTATTTAACAATAATTTAAGTGAAGTGAAGAAGTGAAGTGGCTCAGTTCAGTTCAGTCGCTCAGTCGTGTCCAACTCTTTGCCACCCCATGGACTGTAGCCCGCCAGGCTCTTCTGTCCATGGGATTTTCCAGGCAAGAATACTGGAGTGGGTTGCCATTTCCTTCTCCAGGGAATCTTTCTGACCCAGGTATTGAACCAGGGTCTCCCACACTGTAGACAGTTTCTTTACGATCTGAGCCACCACATGTGTAAAGAGTAGATTAAATTTTAAAGGAAAAATATGTTATGACATCTTGATCTTACGTAGCTCCTGCTGTCAAAGGAATTCAACATATTTTCACAAATTAGTTAAATTTTAAGCATTATTGTTAGGGACTGGTTTATGTCTACTATTTTACACTTGGGAAAACTGAAGCAAATGACTTGCTCAATTTTCACATCATTTTTCAGTTGCAGGGTCAAGACTATGTCCTTAGTTTTTAACCTCCCACTCCAATGCTTTTTAAAATTACTTGTGTTGAAAAGATATCAGCCATGTTATCATATGGCAGAAAAAGAGGAAACTACTTTCTACTCTTTTCATCACAGAACCAAATATACTTACAAATTAAGAACAGTATTAAATACTCAGTACAAATATAGAATTACTTTAACCAATGTCAACTTAAGCCTCACTCTCTTCTGTCCCAGTTCTTTTTGATGACTAGAGAATTTCAGACTTTTCCCTTTGTAGCTCATTCTCAAAACAGAAATGAGCTCCTAATTCAATGACTTTTAACCCTTTTTTAGTCACAGATCTGAGAATTTGATAAAAAGTTAGAAACTACTTTCTCTTCAAAATGTTCACACCCAGAAATATTTGCATGAAATTTTAAGAAGTTTGTTGAGCACTCTCCCTTCTAAAGGTCATTCATGTACCTCACACTATGAAGCCCTGATCTCCTATGTGTCAATCACTGATAATTTCATCTTTATTTTCTTAACAATCCTGCATGGAAGGTATTGTTTTCTTCATAAAACAGTTGAGGAAACTGGGCCATATGAACTGGTATAGCTGGGACAGGAATCAATGTGTCTTTCTTTCCCTAGGTCCTTTCACTTACATATCCTTACCTACAAAAATAGGCTTCAAAACTCACTCAACTAAATCTAAAGGCTTACATTCAGCCTTCATCCATACAATTTTGTCCTCAACATGCCATACCATTTAACCATTTTCTCACTCATCTGAGAAAAATCAAGTTGAGGAAAGCTGCCAGACCTCAGAGGAGGCTTACAGAATTATTACTGTTATTCTTGTGCTACGTGGTCTCTCGGGCAGCTTCCTAAAAACCAGTCCAACTTCTAGGTTCTTGGGAAGCTATTTTTAAAAGCTCCCCAGTGAGGAATGAATGGTTCCTTCGTCCACAATTCCCATTCATAACTACCACACTAGATAACCAGGGAAGTGGTTGGGCTTGGCTTTCTCAGCACTCAGCCTCCTTCTGCCCTGTTAACCTCCTGGGTGACAAAGTGCCCTCATCTCTTGAACTATTCCTGCACCTTTCATCCTCTCTCAGAACGGACTGAAGAGCCCAGAAATAAACCCACACATATAGAGTCAATTAATTTAGGACAAAGGAACAAAGAAGATACAATGGAAAAAGGATAACCTCTTCATAAACGGTAAGGGGAAAACTGGAAAGCTACATGCAAAAGAACGAAACTACATCTCTACTTACACCATACACAAAAATTAATGCAAAACGGTCTGAGACCTGAAATCATAAAACTATTAGAAGAAAACATAGGCAGTACTCTCATTGACATTGGTCTCAGGCAAGGGAAAGAAAAGCAAAAATAAATGGGACTTTATCAGATTAAAAAGGTTCTGCACAACAAAGGAAACCATGAACAAAGTGAAAAACAACCTACTGAATGAGAAAAGATACTTGCAAATCAAATATCTGATAAGAGCTTAATACCCAAAATATATAAAGAACTGATATAACTCAACAACAAAAAAGCCAAATAATCTGATTAAAAGATGGGCAGAGGATCTGAAGAGATATTTTTCCAGAGAAGATACACAGATGCCCAAACACATACATGAAAAGATGTTTGATATCATCAGAGAAATGAAAATCAAAACCACAATGAGATACCACCTCATGCCTTTTAGAATGAGTATTATCAAAAAGACAAGAAATAACACGTGTTGGAGAGGATGTGGAGAAAAGAAAGCCAACACACACTGTTGGTGAGCATGTACATTGGTGTAGCCATTATGGAAAACAACATGGAGAGTCCTCAAAAAATTAAGAATAGAACTACCATACGACACGAGTATTCCATTCCTGGCTTTTTATACGGAGAATACAAAAACACGAATTTGAAAGGTAAATGCACCCTTATGTTCAACACAGCATTATTTACAACAGCCAAGATACAGAACAGCATAAGTGCCCATTGAAGTGTGAATAAAAGAGATGTGGTATGTTAAGTATGCAATAGGCCCCTACTCAGCAAAAAGAAAGGATGAAAACTTGCCATTTGTGACTTGAAGGTATTATTTTACGCCACATATAACAAGTCAGACAAACATTATGAATTCACTCATATGCGGACTAACACCAACAAAATAAAAAACCAAATAAAACAAACATATAGATACAGAGGACACGGCAGTGATTACCAGTGGGAAGGGTGTTGGGGGAGGGTGAAATGGTTAAAGGGGGTCCACTGTATGGTGACAGATGGAAACTGAACTTTTGGGGGTGAGCATGCTGCACTAAATACAGAAGTTGAAATTAAAATGTCATCACACATGAAACTTACCTAATATTATAAACCAACTTTACCTCAGTTGAAAAATAAGTTAAAACAAAACAAACAAAATTGATAAATTAGAAAAAAAATTAGTTTCAGGAGAGGGATTCTGAGATATATCATCTACTTTTTCCCCTTCATCTTATAAGCACTCCTGCTCAAAGCAGGAATTAATTCAGATTCCCAGACTTCTCTAAGAGTGGTTTAAATAGTAGTTCATATTGCTATCCCTATCTCTGATTCTAGAATGTATCTTTTCCTTTCAATATTATGCCAACTGCTAAGTTTGAGGTTTCAGCCTTGATTGCTCTTAACGTTAAGAGAACTGATAACTCTTAACATCTTGATTTGCTTAACATTCAGCAATTTAGCCACACAAACTCTTTCAAGGCAGATTTTTGTCCTTCATGAAGTTTTCCCTAAAAATCCAACTTATACCAATCCTTAGCAAAGCACTTACCATCCTGTATGGCAATCATGTCTTCCAACTAGATTAGGAGCCACTTCAAGGCAAAAACTGTATTGTTCATTTAAATACACATCACACATTTCAGTGAAAAACAGTAACCACTAAATGTTTGCTATATAAACTAATACACAACTGAATGAAAGATACACATCACAAAAAAACATACACTCAGTTAACAGAGGTATGACTATTAATGAGAACACTTGAAACCTTGCCTCATTTAACTCGCTATTGCCATATACGGAGGTTTAAATTATTTTCAGATACACTCAAAAGATTAGTCAGTGGAACTTTCAACTCATGTAATCTAGGAAGAAAAAAAAAAAAACGAGCTCATTCCACCCTAAAACCCAGACTAAAACCCCATGATTAACACTTCTGGGGTTTGATTGTGGGGAGATTTCTACCACTCACCTTCTGAATCCATTGCCTCCAGAGTCTTCATTTCCTACCTCACTGAAAGGGAGCTGATAATGCTCTTTTCTTGGATTCTGAACTTTGGAAAATTCTGGTATTTCCTTTTACTGCTAGAAAACAGCTGAGACTGTGGGAACTCGGCTTTTATTTGGTTCTTATGCTTTTAAATATCTCCTTTGCTCAAGAGTGCTAGAAAAAGTCAGAAACCTATCTAGACTCCTAGAAGTATGCAGAGATAGATGTAAAAGAAACACCATGAATTGAAGAGTATTTTGGCTCTATTCAGGAGGAGCAAACTTCTGAAACAGTTTTCAGGAAACGAATTAGCAAAGTCTATGACTCTCAGACTTGAGGACTAATAAACTTTTTATTGTGGCAGTATAGTAAGTAGACCAAATCAACTATTAGCATCATTTCAAAGCAAAAGATATTTTAACATCACAAACTCAAGAAACAATCCTAAAATAAATAAAAGTTCTTTAAATTTTACCAATTCTGCTTCATGAAAAACATACTGCATCATCTGTTACATTCTGAAACCCAACTGGGAGCTCTGATCTTACTCACTTGGCGTTTCTGGAGTCTAATATTAATGTTATTTTTAAACAAACATTTAAATTTTAGAGCAATTTTAGATCTACAGAAAAATTTCAAAGATGATACAGAGAGCTCTATATACACTAAACCCAGATGCTCCTCTTATTAACATCATACATTAGTATGGTACATTTATCACAACTAATGAACCAATACTGTATATTGTAATTACCTGGTAAAGTCTAGACTTTGTTCAGATTTTATTAGTTTTTAACAACTGTCATTTTTCTTTTCCAGGATCCTACATTTCATTTGTTATGTCTCTTTAGTTTTTGCTTGGTTCTAAGTTTCTCAAAATTTCCCTGGATTTGGTATTCTTGACAGTTCTGAAATATACTGGCTAGGTATTTTGTAGAAGAACTCTCACTTGGGATTTCTATGATGTTCTTCTCATGATAGATTAGTGTTAGAGATTTTAGAGGAAGACCACAATGGTGAGGAGGCAGCTAGGAATTGTAGAAGAGTATCAGAATATCAGAGAGGAGAGCTGCAAAGAGAGTGAGCTCTAGAGATTGGCAGAGTTCTTTCTCATCTTCATCTGAGTTCTGATCGATAGATGCATCTGAGGAAATTACACAATGCTGGCAGAATAATCACCAGAAAGGAACAGGCATAAAAATCCTTAGGACGCAACGAGAGGTAGGAGTAGTTCCTGTTCCATCAGACCAAAGTGAGAAAGCTTTGTAACATGTGGGGCATTGGTACAGTACTCAGCAGAGTACTTCCTCAGTGAGGGGTAAAAATTATCACTAACTTAAAGGGTGCTCTCATTTTGTAAGTAAGTCTCAAAAGAATCAAACTATCTCCTAGGTTTCCAAGTATCTTGGCTAGATTCCAGAACAAAGCTCAGAAATATTTAAAGGAATACAAAAATACCTAGCACTCAACAAG
Source organism: Antilocapra americana (assembly GCA_007570785.1). Taxonomy (NCBI): domain Eukaryota; kingdom Metazoa; phylum Chordata; class Mammalia; order Artiodactyla; family Antilocapridae; genus Antilocapra; species Antilocapra americana. The sequence goes on along the minus strand of ML660765.1, from coordinate 21,028,310 downwards.
GCAAAATTCAGTGTCTGGCTTCCAGTTCAATATTTTCAGGATGCAAACAAGCAAGAATATATGAACCCCAATGACAAGAAAAACCAATCAATAAATACAAGTTCCAGAGTGACACAGAAGATAACATTAGTAGACACAGACACTGAATCAACTGTTATAAATATATTTTATATGTTCAAGAAAGTAAATATGAACATGTTAAAGAGACGTGGAGAAAATAAAGATCCAAATTGAATCTCTAGAGATTAAAAAAAAAAAAATCTGAACCTGAGATAAAAAATACACTAGGTGAGTTAAATACCAGATTAGACACTGCAGGGAAAAAAAAAAAAGTGAACTTCAAGACATAGCAATAAAAACTATCCAAAATGAAACGGAGGGGTAAAAACAAAACTAGAAAAAAAATGAACAGGGTATCAATGAGTTGTGGGACAAATTCAATTTTTTAAATAACAGATTAAAAAATTTTTGTTTTGCAAGCCAGTTAAGTACAAAAATGATACTTTCAAATTCTCAAATAAAGTGACAAGACCAGAGTCATTTTCCATTAAAATGCTAAAACTTAAATCTACTACTTCTGCCAAGAACTTTAATATTCTCAAGCAGAATCAATACTTTAAAAGGCAAAGAAAACTATTATAAAATTTACTGCATATGTTTGACCATGTAACTGAAAAGCCTTTTGTTGTTGACCCAGGTAACTTAAAGATCTAACATACTTTTCTTTCAATACTTTTTTTCTGCAGAAAGAGCTATCAAAAAAATTACTGTAAAATCCAACAATGCAATGCAACTGCATTCCTACTTCTTTCCTCAGGATGAAAAAAATTAAGTCAGTTTTAACTTGGCCTGAGATGAAAACCTAGTGCTCTAAGAAGCTCAATTGAACTCAGTGCAATAAACGTAAGAAACTATAACAAGGGATCATATTAAAATTTCTACAGATTAAGTACTTTTTCATATGTTTTTTGTTTAACTGTGAAGTTATTTATATTTCTTACCCATTCTTGTTTTGTTAGTAATTCTTCATTTATCCTGAACATGAGTCCTTTGTCTAGCGTTTGCAGATATTTTATCAAACTATGACATGTCTATTTTCTTAACACATTTTTTAATGAACAGAAACTTAATAATCTCTATGAAATTTAACCATTAAACTTTCTGGTTAAAACTGTGTCCTAAGAAACCTCTACTTCTAAAATTATCAAATATTCTCTTATTTCCTTGAAAAACTTTATGGTTATATCTTTTACAGTGAAGACTATGGTCCCTCTTAAATTTTTGTGTATAGTATGAGATAGGGATTCATTTAAAAAATGAATAAAATGTTTTATTCATTTTTTAAATGTGCATACCCAGTTACTCTAGTGACAACAGTTAAAGTTGCATTGTTGCTCTTTGAAAAATTTTCTATTAAAAATTATTATTAAAATTTTAAAATAATTTTTTTTATTTCTATAATTCAGTTATTTCTCTGATGGGATACTCAGTTTCAACAGACTATTAAGTTGACAGGTTATCAACTTTAGACATCAGTCACTTACTCAAAACAGGTACACAGACCATGTACTAGAATGACAGAAATTTCAATATGTGGAAAAAAGCTGCATTTCATGTTTTAAGGAATTGTTAAAAATAGAAAGAAACAAGTATACACATATAAACAAAACACAATTACAGTAATTCCTAATCTTATCATTGCCACTTAAAGTGAGCCAACTAACATGGTTTCATTTTTTTACTGTTTTGAAATTTCCTTTAAGTATAAATTGTTTCACTGTATAATTTCAGAAAGAGAATACATTTCAAATAAACCAAATAGATGTTAAAGCCAGGTTTTGTATAGAGTAACTATTTTAAAAAATATATCTCCCTCATATTTAATTCTTTAGCAATGGGTACTTAATATATTCAAACTGTGCTCTATATTTAAAATTTTTATATTATCAATCCAAATTCATCATCAGCTATGTTACCTTTGTGTAACAGAGTATCTGACACTAGGAACTATGGGTAAAATCTGTCATACACACACCATATTGTCTACCAAATGGACACATCTTCAACTCTTTAGCAACCCTTTGAGTCTAAAAAAGTTCTACTGAAATAAAATGTCCAAATTAAGTTAAAAAGCATCTGACAGAAAAACTAGACTCAGAAGATTATACTTATTGCATATTTTAGTTCATTAGTAAAAAAGCAGCATTTGATTAAATGATTATAATCCTTCCTGTACCATGTACCAACTGAAAAGGGGAATATACAATATTTTTCATTTCTTAAAGTATTTCCTGAGTGACCTCACCCTTAGCAAAATCTAAGTAATCAGGATGTTTTGTTGACCAATGAGCCATAGCAATATAAGAAAAACACTATGATGGTGCTCATTTCCTTCAAAGCATTATTTAGAAATTTTCTTCTCGGTGAGGCTTTCCCTTAACACTCTTTAAAATTTTAACCCCAACCCTCCAACTTCATACTCCTTTCCCCGATGCCCTACCTGCTCTCCCACCAAACTCCTGCTCAGTAGCTCAGTGAACTCTCACTGTCTAACCTATCCCACATGTGATTCACATTCACCTTTGTTAATAATCTCCTAGAGGGCAAGAATTTTGATGTGCTGTTTACCGATGTATGGAGGGCAGTTTCTGGAATACTACCCACTCAAAACATATTTATTGAACAAAGAATTAAATGAGCACAAACCAAAATACTCCTAGAGAAAATATTCTTTGTAAAGTCATTCTCAACTAACAATAAATGAATGCCTTCGAACTAATATAATGTGTAATCATTCCTGAAGCCAAAAGTAGTTATTCATTTTTCTTATGCTAACATAAACAGAAGTCAGTATTAGATTTGGAAATATACAGTTATACATTTAATGTAAACTATTTATTTAACATATGATTAACCTGAGGTTCTCTCTGGTGGCTCAAACAATAAAGAATCTGTCTGCAATGCAGGAGACCCGAGTTCGATCCCCTGGAGAAGGACATGGCAACCCACTCCAGTATTCTTGCCTGGAGAATTCCATGGACTGAGAAGCCTGGCAGGCTACAATCCACAGGGTCGTAAAAAGTAAGACAAGACTGAGACTAACACACACACACACACACAAACCTGAGGTCAACAGTGATGATAATTCAGTTTTATTTAATTAGTATGGACTGAATGCCTAATAAGTGTAAAAAAAAAAAAAACTAATTGCAGGTAAAAACGGGATGAGAAGAAATGCTTCCTGATTCTAAGATTAACATTCTTGCCACAAAATCATGCTACTTCATTTAATAAAATGGGTAGCCTTCTACTAAATGGGAGAAAGGAGAGGAATAACTACATATAGGGAATTTTAAAAGAAAGAAAAAAAGCAGAACAACAGGATAGAAAAAATGCAAACTCTCTCAATCATTAAAGATTAAAAAAAAAGAAAAAGAAGGGAAAGGTTGACATCAGCTCTTTGATCATCCTTAATGCTTAATGTCCATGTTGGAGTTTTCATGGCATATAATCAGCTCACCTATAAACTCAGAGTACAGACATAATGAGACAAATGGGAATTAAACAATGAGAATGTAGGACTATTTCAGACACTGGGTTCAAGCTCTAGGACAGTGTGTTTAAATCTGATTCTTTAAGCCACCTAAAGCTCTGTGAAGACACAGGATGATCAACATTCAAAAATCACTTAGTTTTATTTTGCTGAATAGCCATATACCATGATAGACCATTTTCAATTATAAGATAGCTCAGAAAGTGTGTATGAATTCAGAGAAAGTTGAGACCCCAAGCTTTACAATACTGAGAATTTAATCTTTCATTTGAAAGAATAAAATCTACCCAGTTAAGCTCCCATTACAGACTTCATAATGAATTCTACTTATTGCTTCCTAGACCTATCAATTCCACTAATAGATGAATATCTCTTCTGAATCATAACTTAAGAAGAAATGTCACTATTTTACCAATGATATTTATATCAGAAACAATAAGACAATGAACCCACACTGCGAGGATACATTGGCCATTTATGCATAACAACTGAAATTCTGGGGAAAACCCCAAAGATAATTGAAATAAATACAATATTAAGATACAGTTATATGCTTTTCATTTTGGACAAATCAATGGGAGTAGAACAGAGCTCTAATTTCTACAGTGCAATGGGCAGGGGCTGGGGGCAGGAACCAACAAATTGCCAAGTAACATTCTACAGATCACAGGAAGCAAGATTTTATGGGTTCCCAGTTAATCTGGCAAAAATATAAAATAACAATAACTGACTTCTGAAGCATTTATACCAATTAGAGTCTAATGTAAAAAATAGTTCTATTGACCTAATTTGGGATATTCAAAAACATTACTTGCAGTCAGTTTGTAACATATACATGTATCAAAAATCACTGTTATACTACAACTTTGTATGAATTATATTGACTTAAAAATATTACTCAGTTTACACAAAGTACAAATCCTTTTGCATTTAATATAATCCTTGATACAAAGACAACATGCTTAAATTAACCAGTTAGTAATTACAATCATCCTTCTCTCAAAATTTGCTTTAAAAGGCTAAAAAAACTAAGTCTACCATTTCAATTAACCAGTGGCTTCTATAAATTTATAGTATACTTAAGGAGAATTCAAGTTTAAAAAGAGTGAAATCAACAGTATTTCAGAAATACATGCTAGTCCATCTAATAATGAACTTTATTCCTTTCCCTCCATATAACTCTGCTATACAATCTTTGAAAATCAAAATAACTTTAATTGTAACTTTCATAATATAACTTTTTAAATAAGAACGGTTATAAATAACAGGTGAGATTTTTTCAAGTCCAACATGTGAGAACTTTCATATACAAAATAAATGTCATACTTCACTGTAATCTTGTTATAAGATACTTATTTTAGTAATGCTGATATCTCAAGATATACTTGGTATGCTTCTTTTGGAAATACACATGAACTAACATTAGGCTACATTCACAATTCTTCAAAGACCTTTATCCAACTTAAGCACTTATTACTCAGTCTTATTCAAAATATCAGCTATTTTCAAAATATTTAATCTATACCAAAAGATAGGAATTTGCTGTACTGAGATTATTCAAATGAATATGAACCACAAGGCTTGAAAGTAATGCCAAAAGAAGAGTCTCAAAACTGCTTTCAATAGTGACAATGGCACCGAAACATAATACACAGACTCAGAAGACAGTTAAATGCAAGAATATTTGTCAATGAATTCTATTCATTTGGGCAGGGGAGGAATCTGTTTATCTCTTATATTCACTCCCTATGTAAAAAAGCATTCAAAAAAATTTACTTTTCCCCCTATCTTTTTGAATTTCTCAAATTACTTCAATTTCTGTCCTATAAAGTAAAAACACTGCAAACAAAATCACCACAAAATTAAAACAAGTCCTATATAACACAGATTTAAATGATACCAGATTTGTCTACAGTGGGAAAGATTCTAATTTTTTTTTAATGACAGAAAAAAAATTTTAGTTGGGGAGCAATCACATATTTATAAAATCGGAAGTACTCTAACACACACGTGTGTGCCAAGTCGCTTCAGTTGTGTCCGACTCTTTGCGACCCTATAGATGTTCTCCAGGCAAGACCATTTCCTTCTCTAGACTCTCACACATGGGCAACACAAACTGCTTACTCGGATGAATTTTCAAAATGTATTTTAATCTCATTCCAGAAAGAAAGAAAATTTCTAGATACAACACATCTCATTCAATCACATTTTAACATACATTCAGCAACTTAAAATATTATAAGAATTCAACATTTTCATATTTTATAATCTCAATATATTATATATTTAATATATAATATATATATGTACAATACATACAGGTAGTCAGCAGGATTACAAAGTAATTTTTTAAAAGTCTGATCAACATTGATAAATACTTTTAGACTATTAAAAAGAACTATATTTAGGATCATAGAATAAAATAAAATATGGGAGGTCCAAACCTAATGGCAAGACTGCAAATGTTCATGTAGCCAATCATTTAAAAGATTCCTCAAATTGGACAGAATGCATTTTAAAGCAATACTCTCGCTACTCTCAAGCAGCAGTACTTGTAAATATTAAGCATGTACATCTCCATTAAATTTAAAATTTCTATGCAGCTTTCTTTACTGTAATATACAGTAGCTATTTCTTCCTTTCTGTTGGATTTTGCCATTGTTGCTGTTTGAAGAGTGACTGGTATATTACCAACAGAAGTGACTTTAACTCCCTTCCCTCCCCTAAAGCCTGGCTCAGTTTGAAGATTGTTCTATAGGCAGCTACTACGAATATTAACAGTACCTTAATACCATTAAGAGAACCAATCAGTAACTGGAGTCATATGAGAAGTTTCAAAGACTGATGGAGGTTTCTGTAAACCAAGGTCATTGGAAGTACTACACCTCCAGATAGCCCACTCACATCCCTTAATACAAGGAGTTAAAATTTCAATACCATAGTATAGCAGTTAACAATCTATTCTATAATTTAAAATATTAATACCTTTAATCCACCCTGAGAATACAGAGGAAGTATTTAAAACAAGATATTCTGATATGGTTTCTTTCCTTTGTATTTGCTTTCTTCTGGTTTTCGTTGGCCCTTCAAGGATAAGATACTTGAATTCAAAGTGTGACTTTGATATCCGTTTTTGTTAACTGAGATTCATGCCACAGTGAGATACTGGTGATAGAAAAGCCCAAAAAGGCTTGTAGAAAAGAGACAAGCAGCAATCCACCAGGTCAGAAAAGACAGAAGTCCTCGAAAAAGCAGAGGAGTGAAAATGTTTTTTAAGCTGCTCAGTGCCACTGTTATTTGTGTAACAGTTACCTTCATCTTCCCATCAGCAGATGGTATTTCAGAGTAAACAGAATTGGAGGGTAGACTATTATCCACTGGCAAGGCAGACATAGATTCTGGATAAATCCCCCAGGAATGATTACCTAGAAAATTAAAGATGCAAATAAAATTTGAAGAGTAAGTAATTCCAAAGCTTCTTATTAAAGTAAAAAAAATTCCTTAACTTATATTTCAAATTAAGAACAAGAAGTTTAGTGGCACAACAAATTATTTTATGTTGAAAATAAAGAAAATAATAAGCTTTCTACACACTTAGGGAAAATTTACTTAACTTGACCAGACTATAATCTAACCTTATCAGTAGAACTACACATAAAAGCCAAAAACTAATTTACTTTTAATTAACTGCATTAAAATCTGGTAAAATAACAAAAACATTCTCTTCCCTGTATAAACCATGAATCAACCACCTTTACTGGAGTGACAGGGACAGATTCTGTAACTTCTTAGAATCTTTTCTACCTCTAGAATAGCAGAATAATTTCTTTCTTGGAAACTATCTATGATGCCAATGTGAGAGACTATTAATAGCATCCAGAAATTTTTTCATCATATACTTTCCTATGTTGATAGGATATGAGTCATATAATTTACCACTGAGCTACTCTTTTATGTTCCATAGATTCCTGAAAGATTATTTACATCTATCATCAGCTCTATAGTACCATAAGTCCACTCAACAATGCTTTTAATTCTTTTGGGCTTCTAAAACCCCCACATGGGCAGACTGCCAGATCTAAGCAAAGAAATAATCAACTCAGTAATAGATAATTCTTGAGTAATATCACAGAGGGGCTTGATTGCTTAGTGAACAGACTTACAGAAGAACTTTGTTCTGCCACCGAGAAATCTTTATTCTATCCATGTTCTCTGAAGTAGAACTCACCAAAAGATTCTACAATTCATAAATTTAAAAGTACCTCATAATAATTTGAACGCAATGCCCGAACACAATCTTAAAATACAAAATATTAAGATAAAAAGTGCTCACTCAAGTTACTCAGAATTAACCTTTAGCAAACAATTCTTTTAACATTATAAAACCATATGGGTCTGAGTTTTCAAAATCAAGAAGATAAACCAACGGATCAACTTCTAGAGCTTAAAGGCTCCCATGTTCCCTCATAAAACTTTTAAAGAGAGAATCAAGTTTAAGAGGCACATTTCTTTGTAGGTAACAGGAAACATTATTAATTCCAGGTAGGAAGCAGTGCAGTGAGCCTCCCAGGGGCCAGGATCTGCCTACCTAGAGTCTTCAGAAGCAGGGTTGTGTGCAGCAGCATGACGAGAGGAGCCACGTACTGCAGCGCAATGACACAGAGGTAATAGAAGACTCGAGCGACCTGAAACAACAGGGGACGTGTTATGAAGGAGTTAAACTTTCATATCAACCTCAACCATCAAACTGAATCGCTCAAAAGGTAAATAATCCTTCCATGGGAAGAAAGCTAACTGGAAACAACTTTGTACTTCATGTCCCCAGACTGACTTCAGAAAGGCTCAGTTTGAAGGTTCTTTAAAATATGAAAAAAGCATTAAATCCCTTAAAAATAGTTAACTGATTAATACAAATTGGAGAAACAAAATCAATGAAACTCAAATGGCATTTCTTCACTTATTTCAAATATAAAACGAAATGCTAAAATCTCTGAGGACCACACACCTAAAATATCAAAGTAAATAACAATAAGAGTCATATATGAACATAGTTCAGTTCAGTCGCTCAGACATGTCTGACTCTTTGCAACCCCATGAACTGCAGCACGCCAGGCCTCCCTGTCAAACCCCTCATAAATAAAAATATTAATCCCTATTTACATTAGACTGACGTAAAATTCAAAGTATGAAAATACATGAAAGGTAAAACATAAAAACTTATTTGAATCTTGATAGATGCTTCTCAAGATGAAGTTCAAGAGCAAAAAAATAAGAGGATCTGACACTACATTTCTTTAAAAAGACTTCATCAGGTTGTGGGTCTAGGCCATTCCAACGGTGGATGCATTCCTAGCATCTTCCTTCTCTGGAATCTCCATTAAGATAAAATTTATATTCTGTGTTCAACTACTTGGATTAATGTTAAAAGGAATACATTTAGTCACTAAAACTAGTATTTCCTATTCTTTAAGTCACAAAAGCTATATATTGTGATGTCCTTCAGATCAGTCAGGGGAGTCTTATTTAGCAAACGTAGGTATACCACAGCTTTGTAACCCAAACTGTATGATACTTAAAAGTACTTAAGGCAGGAAGGGGAACTGAGACCCTTCAGCTAACACCAAAATCAGATCAATGTCCTTGACATCTGTCAATTTAAGATTATTCTATTTGTTCATAATAAGAATATCATGGAATAAAACTACTACTGAAGGAAATCAAACACTTATTTTTGTGCCTGTGCGTGCTAAGTTGCTTCAGTTGGGTCTGATCCTTCGCGTGCTAAGTTGCTTCAGTTGGGTCTGATCCTTCGCAACCCCATAACTGCAGCCTGTCAGGTCCTCTGTCCATGGGATTCTCCAGGCAAGAATACTGGAGTGGGTTATCACGCCCTCTTCCAGGGTATCTTCCTGACCCAAGTTAGAACCTGGGTCTCCTCACGGGCAGAAGGGTCTTTACTACTAGCGCCATCACTATTTGCTATTTTTCATTTTGACTACAGTGTAAAACTTACCATTTTCTGAAGCTCAACTGTGCTTATTCGCCCTGCTTCTTTCTTCATTTGATCCACACATTTCTGGGCTAAGTTTAAGTAAGCTTGCAGATGACTACGCATCATGGCCAACCGCAAAGCACACAGCAGGATAATTAGCCAGAGTCGCAGAGTATCGAACGTAGCTTCTGTCATTCTACAGATCAAAAAGTTGATATGGTGCTCTCAAAGACCAAAAAATGCTAGCATGCTAGGTATTTGTGTTAATGTTCATTGGATAAGATATTTAATACTAGGAAATCTAGACTTAGTTGCAACTCGAGACATGAAAAGTATCCCATTCTATCACAGACTTACAGGATACTTTCACTTGCATAACAAATAAATGTATCATGAAACAAAGAAGTACCAGATAAGTCTAAAAGAAAAAGCAGACCAATACTTGGGATTCCTTTCTCTATCCACCCTCCCAGCGTGGGGGTAGGAGAATAACTCTAAGCAAAAAGGGAAGTTGGGAGTTCTTAAACTGGAGACTACAAGAAAGAAGGAAACCCCAGGAGCTTGCCCATGAACTATCAAGTTAACAACACATCTGTTTCTGCCTACAGTTTTGTTTAATCACATAAACACCTGTGAAAGAGTAGGATCCTTCACTCTGCTGAATTCCTGACTGGGATCAAGAATTCTGATATAATACAATAAAATCAGATGTTCTTTAAAGGACTTTAGAAAGAGGAGGTAAATTCTGATGTCCTTTAGGAGTGTAATATTTTTAAAAGACCATGGTTTCTGCTTTGATAAAAGATAACACTGTAATTTTAAGATAATGCTTACACCGTGCCTGACTCTATTCAAATTTCTAGTATATATCAGGAAGTTAAAAATATGACTGTTGAAATGTCTAGTGATCTGCCAGACAGGATGTGGAACTACAAGGGTCTCCCCCAAATTCTTAAAGATTGTGAGGGTAGACTGGATGGCTATAGAGAAGAATGAGTGGGAAAAGATATAAAACCCAACACTTTGTTCCAAAATAGGCTCTATTATCACCCCCTTCTTCTGTCCAGTGTAAGCACCTAGGAAAGGGACTAAAACGACAATACAGAAAAAGGTGCCTGTGGAAATAAAGTTGAAAACCAGTATAGGAAACAGAAAAGGCAGATGGGAAAGGATATAGTTTTGGTTGAACTATTTATGAAATGGAGGTAATATAGGGATGGAACAAAGGCTTTATTATGCATGCTCTTTCTCGGTTTCCTTTTTACAAGGCCATGAGAAATGCATGTTGGTTAGGAAGCAAAGAGGCAAACTTTTATCAATACATTTACATTATAATCAACAATAAAATTGAAGCATCAGTCATGTGAGAATGAGAGTACACAAAGATTCAGGACCATCCACAGCCTTGAACCCTTCCGGGGCCTACGGACAATATTGTGCTCCCTGGTGTGGTGCAAGCAGGGGTCTTGGTGGTAGTGTTCTGAAGACAGCTAGTACCAGGTATTAGAAAGGAAGGGAATGGTACGAGGCAGTGAATCAAAAAATATCTGCCCTGTTTATGAGGAGTTCAGGATTTAGGTAACATTCCTACTAATAGTTATCTAGTTAGTACCTCGAATTCAGATTGCTTACAATTAACTTCATAAGGATCTGGTAAGTTGAAATGATGGGGTATCTCAGGTAAGAGTCTCAGCTGGGGCAAAACATGCAGGTAAAGAAAAGGCAGAAGAAATTTCTCCAAATTCTTGAAGCCATTCTAGGTTTCACTGTACATGTTTTAGGTTTTCTTCAGAGGTTATAAGCACACATGGACTCTGCCTGCATTTCATTTCTCAATGTCCAAGCAGAACACATGGATGGATGAGTTTAAATACATTCATGGGTTGAAACTACATTCTAACCATTTTTGCTTTTCACTACAAATAAAAGCCTTTGATCAACCATTCAGTCCATGTGACAGACGAAGGACCTGGGTTACCGGGCAGCCATTCTTTCTCAATCTACCAGATGGGCTTTGGATTTTAAACAAAAATTAAAAACCACTGCTGTCTAATCACTTAATGTAATGATCTAACAAATAGAAAAGGAATAAAATGGAGCACAGATAAGACTATAATTTTGTTTCCATCATTTACCAAGCAAGAATACTGGAGTGGGTTGCCATTCCCTTCTCCAAGGGATTTTCCCCACCCAGGGATCAAACCTGGGTCACCTGAATTGCACTGCAGGCAGATTCTCTTAGTCTAGAACTCTACAATCCTTAAAGATTAACTTTTAAATACTCAGAGTGAATCTGTTAAGTTGAAATTACCATTAAAGCTTACTTATGTGGGGGAAAAAATGTTACGACTTCAAAGTATACTTAAGCTCAATAAGGTTAAGTGTTAAAAAAAAAAAATCATGGTCATCACTGATTCTACACTTATTCCAACACAAATCTGTACCAGGATCTAAAATACATAGTGTAAAATGCATACTGTGGAATCAATGATTAGTCAAGTTTTCTATTTTAATTTTGATAAGGCAAAGCGGTGAAAGGAACATTTATTATGTTTATAAAACAAATAAATGTTTTATAACATTTATTATGCAACTTCTGGCCAGTTGCATTACATGTGTTCTTTCATTTAATTTCAATGATAACCTTGTGAGGTAGATACTATTATCTTCATTTTCCAGATGGGGAAACAGAGGCTCAGTGAAGTTAAATAATCTCCCTCAAGTGACAGTTTTAGTGAGGATCAGAACTGGAGTTTGAACCAGCTCTGCCTGAAACTTTTTATTAGTCTAATATAGTTCTATAAGGCGAATGAGTTAACATATCAAGTACAGATACTAATACCTTTTAATAAACTGTTCGTTTCCTTCTTCTGTTAAAGTACAGTTGTTTAATTGGGGAATACAAGCTACTATTAGATAACAATGTTAAGGCTTTAATTTTGATAGGTATGACAACACTGTCATGTAGAAAAATATCTATTTTTTACAGAGGCATACTGAAGTTCTTAGGGGTAAAAATGTTATGCTTCTGATTTACTTGGGAAGATACTTTATCAAAAAATAAAACAAAAAACAGTGAATATGGAAAATATTAATAACTCTTAAGGGGCTAAATATATGAACTTTCATTTATAAAATTTTTTCTCTATAATTTTCACAATTAAAAAATAACAAATGCACAAAGCATTTTAACAAGCACTATCAAAAAAGAAAAACCTCAGATATCAACTGGACATCAAGTGAAAAAGCAGAAAAACTTACAACTGTACAAGATAATATAAGTGCAGAATAATAATAATTCACAACCATTATTGAAGATCACCAAAAGTTTAAATGATGACCTGTAATTTCCATTTTGATACAATTTTAAACATTTCTATTAATGTTTTAAAAATAGTCTTAATATTATAATTAAAAACATGAACACACTAAAAAACATTTTAGAAAAGTTTCAATTACATAATAAAATAAAAATTAGCCCCCACATACCCATACTTACAAAGGGACATTTTCTTTACCCAATGGTGGGTTCATAATGTAGTCTTTGGTGATGGGTTTTACCCAGAGCAGAACCATAAACAGAGGTGCCAAGAAGTTGATATGAAGTAATGTTCTGAAAGTACGTAAAGAAATCAACATAAAAATCCAGAAGCTAAATACACTAATAAACTACAGAAACTTGGGACTTAAAAAATGAAGGTAGGAATTTATTTTCAAGTATTCTATATTAAGGTATTGTTGCCACAATTATTTTATATTAATCATTATCACTCAACACTGATTTGAGCCCTTATCAAAACACGTCATTATTTTAATGTTTCAGATGAGAATGTTTAGACTGAGGAAAGTTAAATGATTTGCACATGGTAATATTACAGGTGAGAAAGAGATCAGGCACTAAAATCTTAATCTGTTCACTCCCATTCTAGGGTTCTTTAACAATCTCCTACTGTATCCCTGATTTAATACACTTAAATGATTCTCTAACCAATCAATGAATCCAATGGAGTTTCAGGATAGGAGTCATCTTTTGGTATTTTTCAGTCCAGCAGACACAAAGTGGCTTCTGATTACTTACAAGTAAGAGATCTATTACAAGGTCCAAAATACCAGACAGGATATGGCAGGTAGAAGCCACTGCACCAACTTATAAATGAGGAACGTTTCAGTATGTAATGATCATGTATAATGTTTTAATTAATTGTTAAAATCACAAATGATTCACATTTTTATTTCTTCTTGAAGAATTATGAACGTATCTGAAATGAATTTCCCTATCCTATACAAACCAGGAAGGATTCACATTACTCCTACTACAAGGCAATATACTCAATACAGCAAAAGGTTTCAGGTGTGAGATATAACATCATTGTTAACTGCTGCCCCAAGTCTGTAGCCTACAGAGACAAATGACTGATATAGACTGTCCTTCTTTCAGAAAGACGTTCTTCAGACTATTTTATTACCATGTACTGTTTTCATTACAAACCATGCGAGGAAGAGAGACTAAACTGGAGGGTTTAAAACACACACACACACACACACTTTAAAATGCCACCATAGTGCAAGTGATAGTGATTTCTGTGAGTAAACGGCTGGATCAGGAAACATGAAGACCTACCTGACCAGGGAGAGGTGGAACTCTGGTTCTAAGCTCTGGCCCTAAAGCAAGTACTCCTCCTGCCTGGCCACAGGGGTGAGGAGAATGCAGGTCTTTGTGCCAGTCTGCTGCTCTCCCTACAAAACTAGCTTGCCACACCCTGGATCCGGGCAGAGTGCTACAACACAATATGTGTGTGTGTGTGTGAGGGGGCCGTTTGTAATACATGGAAAATAAAACTACACATTCCCAAAGGGAAAAATTGTAAGAAGCGACATTTTTCTGAGAAGGAAAAGAAAATGTGCCCCCCACCCCCTCAACCCTCAGTGTCTCCAATCCCAAACTACCACTAAATGCTTTAAATGTTTTTATAAAGTGATTCTTTCATCCCACAGCCTGGGTAAACCATTGGGTGCGGGGGAAGAAAGCAGCAGTATTAGGTATGCAGTGTTGCTAGGGAACACTCGAGTATCAAGGAGCAGCCCACAGCGGTTTCAGTAGCGGTGAAGGGCTCCCCTCCACCCACCCTTTCAGCTCATTTAAATCATAACACTGGGTTAGTGGACTGAAGTGTGTGTGTGGAGAGAGGAGGGGGAGAACCAGGTTTTGTTTTAAAAGAAGCCATTAGAGAGAAGGATGGTGGGAGAAAAGCAGGATGTAGCCAAGAGCATGCTCAGTAAAAGGAGCGGAAAAAAGAAGAATGAAGGAGTGTGTGCTAGGAGGTGAGAATAAGTAAACACACACAAAGCATATGCAGGAAAAAACGGAGGAGAGGAAAAACACAAAAATATTTTCAAAATTGAAAGGAAAATGACACAGGTAGGAGAGATAAAAACATGAAAAGACAGAGAATCAGCATCAATAAATGTACGTTTTTAAAGAGCAGAAATGTTAGGAAATATGACTATTCAGAGAAACTTAATGACTATAAATACATATATCAAAATGGAATATTCTCAACTTGGGCTTCTACTGCAAAACAAAAAGAGGACTTGGAAATCTGGATCTGGATATGAAATGATGAAGATAAAAATCTGTTCCTCTGTCAAGGTGTCTACACCAAGAAAAGAATTTCTGACAATCGCAAAGAATATAGTAAGTGGGTCTGACTTATATGTAGAGATTCAAATACAATTTCTCTGTTTGAAAACTAAAATAATAAACTATAATTTAACACTATACAGTATTAGTAATCCCAAAGTAAAATAAGCTTACAAATAGGTCAATAATGTAAGGAAAACAAACATTTCTTATGTATGCAGATTTAATGTCAAAACATTTTAAAATAAAATGCTTTAAATAAAAAATTAAATCAAACACGTATTTTTAACTTGAAAATTCTAATTTAAAGAAATTCCCATAGATCCTCAGATCAGTGATAGAGATTACGATATCATAAACATTGAACTGAGTTCAAAAGAACATAAATATTGATATTTCCATTTTAACAGGAAGAAATTTAATAATTAGTGTTGTTTCTTACACAGGACTTAAAGTATAGAAAAGAATGGAAGAAACTTGCTTATAGTAGTAAGAGGAAGCAGCGTGACATCAAATGGTTATTAATTTTCAATACAATAATTTATGATTTCATTACAATAATATACCTTCATTAAGATGGAAAACATATATTTATCTGCATGTGCTTATGTACATTTTCCGCTTACTGTGTAATTTTTTCTGTTGCCAAATTCAGGGCATCCAGATGCATTTGAGCCAGCCGTAATCCAGGAAATGTCAAAAAAGCCCCAATGAGTGAACAGAAAATAGCCAGGAAAAATTTGAAAGTAAGTTTTGAAACAGGACCCCTAAAATTAAAATTTTTAAAAAAGCTGGTAAGTTTCTGAAGTGAACCTTCTATAAGTTTCTTTTCTTCTAATCAATTACTTTATAAATCACAATAATACAAGTAATACAAAGTAAACTCCTACAGAAAGACAGCTCTTATTCTATCACCATCTATAAGGGATTTTGGTGAATTATGAACTTAATCAGACATCTCTTAAGCAACAGTTTTAACAATCTTACCTACACATTCAACAAAAAATAATGTGTGACTCATATGAATTTTGTTTACTGTCTGAAGGAAGAGGAATTAAGTTAAATAAGACCAAATTCAAATCAGAATTCTATAGAAGATACTAAGTTTATATAAATGTAAAAAATATGAGTAAGGATACTGCTAAAAGAGACAGTCCTACTTAAAAAAGAACTGTTTTCACTGATTAAAAACAAAGAACTACTTAAGAGTAAGTGCTATTTTACTAAAAATGGAAAAATTTAACTTGACTAATACTTAATTAAAAACAACTTACTGAGATTCTAAACCTTGCTTTTCAAGAAACTGCATCGCACTGTCTGAAAAATTTGTAAACCCTGTAGGGGAAAAAAAATTTACTCTTATCATAGGAGTAAAATACAGAATCTTTCTTTGGAAATAAAATGCTAGAGTATCTTAAATTCTTAAGTGACAAGCTTAGCTCTTTCATGTGCTAATTAGTATGTCATAATGCAATAAAATTTAGTTATTAGGAGAAATAGCCTTTGAAAACATCCCTTTGATATCTGTACATTCCATATAATTTGCATTAAAATCTGCATCTTTATCTACATGAGTAAATATTAGCATTAGAAACACTTATTTAAGCTTAAGGAAAAAATGAGGAGGGGAGAGCATTTTTGGAAAAAGGTAGGAAAAACTTAGCTAAAAAAAAAATCTTAATAATAAAGTTTAATTATTTAGAATATATCAGAATATAAACCTAGTTTTAAGAACTTGTAAGATATGAAATTATTACCTGTTTCAAGTCCAAATTCCAGATAGTTTTCTGTTACAATCAAGACAGCCATTGCTTTCACAAAGAAAAAAAATCCAAAGGTAACACAGACTGATCTTTCACCACCATCTTCTACTTTAAAATAGTGTGTAGTTAATGAAAATAGAACTTTGCTGCAAAAGTAAAAGTTCAGGAAAAACAACAAATAACTTTGTGGAAGTTAAACACAACCTGAACTCCAGGACCTGAACTCCAATAAAATTTGACTACAACATTCATTTTGATTCTACAATATTTATCTACAAGGTGCCTTTTGGAAGGAAGTGAAAAACTAATGAAAATCTGAACAGTCTTTCAGGAAATAGGACATAAAAACAAAGCAAATCTAAGTGAAGTTTGTAACATTTTTAAATTAATAAAAAATGCACATATATATACTACACTGTGATTAGGAAAAGAATGTATTTCCAGTTTCTCTAACTCAAATTCATTAGGAGGTTATTACAATAATTTTATGAAATAAGGTCTTGGTGACATGAAAAGCATCTTAGGGAACTTCTCTTTACTGGGCGTGATTGTCAAGTAGTTTATATTTAGAATTAAATGCACATCACAGGAGTCATCTGTAAGTCATCCACTAATTTAAACTTTGAGAATTAAGTTTTTGCAACAGTCATTGATAAGTGAAAGTGAAAGGGAAGTCACTCAGTCGTGTCCTACTCTTTAGGACCCCATGGACTGTAGCCTACCAGGCTCCTCTGTGCATGGGATTCTCCGGGCAAGAATACGGGAGTGGGTTGCCATTTCCTTCTCCAGGGGATCTTCCCAACCCAGGGATCGAACCTGGGTCTCCCACATTGAAGGCAGATGCTTTAACCTCTGAGCCACCAGGTAAGTTTCGTTACAAAAACTGAGCATCTGGGATCACCATTTCACACTATGATAAAACAAAAAACAGGTTTCTGTTGAGTACTCAAAATTAACCAAAGACTCAACATGCTCATCTATTTTAAAATATTTAAATTTTATATGAAAATACTAAATACATTATTTTATCTGAATCCCCTCTTAATAATTAATCAAATCAAGATCAATCAATGGATGGTCCATAGCTAGAATCCAGATTTCCATTGTATCAAATTGTTCTCCTGGAAAGCATAAACCCACCCAACAAAGTAAGTTGTTTGGCCAAAAAAAATCTAGAAAAGCAACTTTTACATAAATTATATGTCAAGCATGGAAAACAATAACAGCTGTCATTTAGTACTTGCCAAGTGCTAAGTATTAGCAATTATTTCATTTCATCCTTACATTAGACTTTCCTGGTGGCTCAGATGGTAAAGCGTCTACCTACAATGCGGGAGACCTGGGTTCAATCCCTGGGTCAGGAAGATCTCCTGGAGAAGGAAATGGCAACCCACTCCAGTATTCTTCCCTGGAAAATCCCATGGACCGTGGAACATTAGTCAACTATTATCACTACTTTTCCAGATTTAAAAAAACTGTGGCATAGACAGGTTCAGATTTTTCAGGTGGCGTCAATGCTAAAGAACTCGCCTGACAATGCAGGAGACATAAGAGACAAGGGTTTGATCTCTGGGTCGGGAAGATCCCCTGGAATTCACTCTAGAATTATTTTTATTTTTTAACACCAAAAACATTTTGTATTGGGGTATAGCAGTTAACCCCAATTAATTATAGCATTATCACAAATAAATAATGTTGTGATAGGTTAAGGTGAACAGTGAAGGGACTCAGCCATAAGTATCCATTCTCCCTCCCATCCAGGCTGGCACATAACACTGAGCAGAGTTCAGTATGCTATACAGTAAGTTTTTGCTGGTTATCCATTTTAAATATAGCAGTGTTTCTGTTAACGTTCCAAAGTCCTTAACTATCTCCTCCCCCCAGCAACCATGAGTTTGTTTTCTAAGTCCATGAGTCTCTTTGTTTTGAAAGTAAGCTCATTTGTATAATTTCTTTTTAGATTCCAGATATAAAGGATGTCATATATTTCTCTTTCTCTGTCTTACTTCTCTCAGTACGACACCCCTTAGGTCCATCCATATTGCTGCAAATGGCCTTATTTGATTCCTTTTAAGGGCTGAGTAATATTTCACTGTGTGTGTGTGTGTGTGTGTGTGTGTGTGTGTGTGTATACACAAATCTTCAGAACTAGAACAAAAATATCTCAAAATCTGTATGGAGACAAAGAAGACCCTGAATAGTCAAAGCAATTTTGAAAAGAAAAACAGAGCTGGAGGAATCAGGCTCCCTGACTTCAGACTATACTACAAAGCTACAATCATCATGTCAGTATGGAACTGGCACAAAAACAGAAGTACAGGTCAATGGAACAGAATTAAACATCCAGAAATAAGCCCATGCACCAAAACAACCAACTAATCTATGACAAGGGAGGCAAGACTACACAATGTAGAAAAACAGTCTCTTCAATAAATGGTGCTGGGAAAACTGGACAGCCACATGTAAAGACAATGAAATTAAATCATTCCTTAACTACACACACAAAAATAAGTTCAAAATGGATTAAACACCTAAACGTTAGTTGGGCACTATGAAACTATTAGAGGGAAACATAGGTAGAACACTCTCAGACATAAATCACAGCAAAATCTTTTTTAATCCATCTCCCAGAATAATGGAAATAAAAGCAAAAATAAACAAATAGGACCGACTTAAACTGAAAAGCTTTTGCACAGCAAAGAAAACAAAAAACAAAGACAACACACACATTGGGAGAAAATATCTGCAAATGATGTGACTGATAAGGGATGAGCTGCAGAGTCACATCAGTCAGGTCCGACTCTGTGACACCAAGGACAGAGGAATGGATAAAGATGTGGTATATAATCCACTTCAGTGTTCTTGCCTAGAGTATCTCATGGACAGAGGTGCCTGGCGGGCTAAAGTCAATGGGGTCACAAAGAGTTGGACATGACTGAAGTGACTTTGCATGCATGCATGCACTTGACCAAGATCATACAGCTAGATCAGAGGCAGCTGGGATTTAAATCTAGGCTGTTTGGATCTAAAGTACATTCAGCCAACAATTTTGTATACTGTGTCTACGGAAATGCTTACAGCACCTAAGGAACAGGGTAGTTTAGCAATAACGTATGAAATCCCTTTAAAAATAGAGCTGCCTTGGCAGCAGTAAATGGTTTGTTCAAACATTCTCAAAGTCAGAAGAATTCTTATTCAGGAACAGATAAGCAAGGATAAGGACCTTTGTCCTTGCACTTTAAAAGGAAGCTGTCCTTTGATTCCTATCCAAAAATATGCTAAAATAGTTACTATCCATTCTCTATTAGGCTCCTATCTAGGATAATGGATATAAATGTAAATAGAGTCCCAGCTGCTCTAGCTATGGGCATCTACCCTAAGTAAGTAAGCCAACTTGAAGGTAATAAAGACAGGTGATTTTTGTGATCTTCCAAATGCAAGCTGAAATAAATCTCTGCTAGAATGTAGACTTCATATCAATAATTCTTGTCTCTTGTTCACTCCTCAGATGGAGCACCAAAAAGTGACTGGCACATAGTAGGTATTTCAGTTCAGTCACTCAGTTGTATCCAACTCTGTGACCCCATGGACTGCAGCACTCCAGGCCTCCCTGTCTGCCACCAACTGCCGGAGTTTACTTAAATGCATGTCCATTGAGTTGGTGATGCCATACAACCATCTCATCCTCTGTTGTCCCCTTCTCCTCCTACCTTCAATCTTTCCCAGCATAAGAGTCTTTTCCAATGAGTCAACTCTTCGCATCAGGTGGCCAAAGTATTGGAGTTTCAGCTTCAGCATCAGTCCTTCCAATCAACACCCAGGACTGATCTCCTTTAGGATGGACTGGTTGGATCTCCCTGCAGTCCAAGGGACTCTCAAGAGTCTTCTCCAACACCACAGTTCAAAAGCATCAATTCTACAGCGCTCAGCTTTCTTCACCGTCCAACTCTCACATCCATACATAACTACTGGAAAAACCATAGCCTTGACTAGACAGACCTTTGTTGGCAAAGTAATATCTCTGCTTTTTAATATCCCGTCTAGGTTGGCCATAATTTTTCTTCCAAGGAGTAAATGTCTTTTAATTTCATTGCTGCAATCACCATCTGCAGGGATTTTCAAGCCCCCAAAAATAAAGTAGGTACCTAAACAATAACAAATTTTGCCATAGAAATAATGTTTTACATGGTAATCCAGGTAAGCTGAAACAGTATTAATTCTGTGTTTTAATGGTAAACAGACCTTTAAATTGGAGATATCCAGGGTTCATATACTTGACCATTATCTATAACCTGAGTTATGATGACCATAAGAACCAGTATTAGCCCCTCTGTAATAATTACCATTATTACAACTCTTAGAGGGCTTCCCTAATGGCTCAGACAGTAAAGAATCCACCCGCAATGCAGGAGACCTGAGTTGATCCCTTGGTTGGGAAGATCCCCTGGAAGAGGGGATGGCAACCCATTCCAGTATTCTTGCCTGGAGAATCACCACGGATAGAGGCACCTGGCGGGCTATAGTCAACAGGGTCACAAAGAGTCAGACACAAATGAGCAACTAGGTACACAGCACAGGGAACATTTCATCCAAGGATGGACATGATAAAGGATAGAAAAGGTAAGGAACTAATGGAAGCAGAAGAGATTAAGAAGAGGTGCCAAGAATACAAAGAACTATACAAAAAAGGTCTTAATGACCCAGATAACTACCATGTGGCCACTCATCTAGGACATTCTGGAGTGTGAAGTCAAAGTGGGCCTTAGGAAGCATTACTACGAAAAAAGCTAGTGGAGGTGACAGAATTCCAACTGAGCTATTCAAAATCCTAAAAGATGATGTTAACATGCTGCACTCAGTATGTCAGCATATTCAGAAAACCCAGCAGTGGCCACAGGACTGGAAAATGTCAGTTTTCATCCCAATCCCAAAGAAGGGCAATGCCAAAGAATGTTCAAACTACCACACAATTGTGCTCATTACACATGCTAAGCAATCCAGTCCCAACACTTAATGGCAAACAGATGGGGAAAAAGTGAAAACAGTGACAGATTTTATTTTCTTGGGCTCCAATCACTGCAGATGGTGACTGCAGTCATGAAGGAGAGACATCATTTTGCCAACAAAGGTCTCTACAGTGAAACTTATGGTTTTTCTAATAGTCATGTGCAGCTATGAGAGTTGGCTGAACATGAAAGAATTGATGGTTGTGAATTGTGGTGCTGTAGAAGACTTGAGAGTTCCTTGGACTGCAAGACCAAAACCAGTCATTCCCAAAGGAAAGCAATCCTGAATATTTACTGGAAGGACTGGTACTGAAGCTGAAACTCCACTACTTTGGCCACCTGATGCAAAGACTCGACTCACTGGAAAAGACTCTATGCTGGGAAAGACTGAGGACAAGAGAAGGGGGCGACAGAGGATGAGATGGTTGGATGGCATCACTGACTCAATGCACATGAGTTTGCCAAACCCTGGGAGAAAGTGGAGGACAGAAGAGCCTGGTGTGCTGTATAAACATGGGTCGAGAAGAGGCACACACGACTTAAAGAGATTGAACACATCAATAAAGACCAATGACTCTCTGGGATAATATACTCAAGGTGAGAAACAATAAAGAAAAAGTTTTACTCTAAGATCTGTTTTTATCTATAGTAATAATAAAAATATACATTATTTATCACTCGGGGTTATAAATTTAAAGGATATTCTAAGTTAAAAGGCTTAGGCTTTGTATTCTTAAGGCTTATTTAGAAGACAGTTTCCTCTTTTAAATGTCAAAAAATAAGTGAAATACAAGAACAGCTCATTTTTATCTACATATTCCTGGGGCAACCAGCCCTTCAGAAGTGTGTGATGGAAAGTATCTTTAACAACCACCCTATTCACTTTTCAGGCAGTATCATCCCCTCTCCTAACTTTCACTGTTCACACCTCAGTTAATTCCACTCTAGCTAATCTTCTTTTCACATCAACTTCTCTTACTTTTTCTCAAATACCATGATTGAAGATAAACACATGCTCATATTATTTTCCTAACTACTTATTAGCAAAAGCATTGTTTTCTTTGAAAAACAACATGGTCACGTGTTGCTAATTATAGACCAAATGAACTTTCATGGCCTAATCTGGGAAGAAATGCCTTTATAGCATTATTTTTCTTAAAAGGATTATTTCCAAGCATTTCAGAATATAATCTACATGCCAGTTGGAGGTACTATCTAAAAACTGTTGTCTTAGCAATTTATCTGAACTCTTTTTTGGCCATACCACATGGCACATGGAACTTTCTGGATCAGGGATTGAACTTGTGCCCTCTACAGAAATGCAGGGTTTAAACCACTGGGCAACCAAGAAGTCCTTATTTCAACTTTTTAATATATTTCCTTACAGACTATTATAAAGATATTAGTTACAGTGCTACATTCTGTGAAGTACCTGATTTCCTTTTAAGACAAGAGAAAACCAAGCATAAAAAGCTAGATGACAACCTATGAACATTTTGACTAAAAAGATCTCAACTTTGTTATAACAAATACATGTTGTAGGACACATATAATCAGAAATACATATACTGTAGAGATTCAGCATATGCTTTCTGAAGACATTTCAGGCACATTACTTTCATTCTAAATGTCTTCTTATGTTCACCATAATTCAGCTTATATATATGTATAACGGTCAAGTATTTGAGCCAATTACTTCTTTAAAGTAAAAATTAACTAATAAACAAGCAAATGCTATTGGTTTACATTAGCTCCCTAACCAAATATTCAGCACCCTGACACAATCTTGCTCAGTTTAACTCTGCAGTACTCTGGTTATAGACCAATACACAGATATCTCAAACTCTACTGAAGTAAGAGAGCTTAAACCACATAATAACAGATGTCAGTTTTTCTATGATACTGAACATTAGGAGAAAAGGGAAGCCAAATTATTTTCTAATAAGGGAAATAAATTTGCAATTCTTATATAACTGCAAAACCAACAATCTTTGCAAATTACAGCAAGAATTTAAAGAGTGATATTTACACTCTAGTTCTTCACTTGTAATGTGGAATTCTGTGGTATTTCCATGTGCTATCCCTTCAAAATGCTTTCTTAAATCATCTAACATTATTTTACAAGTTTTCCCTAAACACAGTTGTCAATCCTCTTCCTATTTTGGTTAATAGCTACTAAATCATTTATAAGCACTATGAGTATACTGCATCACTATAGAAGTTGGCATGATTTTGTTACATTAAGCCTAAGCAAGGTTGTCAAATTCATAGGATGTTAATTTCAATTAAAATGATTAATGGGTGTTTAACAAAGCACATTTAATTTCCATGTCATTTAAAGATGTAAGTGAACTTTTAAAACTTCTCTATAACTTAAATCATTGCATACACATCCTATTACTACTTTTTTCTCCTTTTCAATAAGAATATCATTCATTTCAGAGTTCTTGCAGTTATGCTCTTACATGAAAGACACTGATAATCTACAGTTGCTTAAAGTGGAAAGACGGTAGAAGGGGGGAAAAATAGGAAGATTAGGTATCCAGGAAGAAACTGACAGTAACCACCAGTTCCAGCTAGAGGAGATAAAGGCAGGAGCTACCCTACCCGCAGTGCAAACCCATCCCATTAACCTGGTGAAGATATATTGTTTGTAATGAAAGATGCTTCTGAAAGGAGTTAGCTGTGAGTGCAGGCAAAAAAATGTTACAAAGCATAACTCTAAGCCCTCTTGCATAATCTAAGCTCTTGGAACAGCTTCCTATTCCAAATTTTCTAATTAACTAAAGTAGTAAACACTGCAGTTTAAATTTACATTATGATTGATTTTTTAGTAATTCAATTAATAAGGAAAAACTACAAAGTTAAGACTTCCTGATTAATATTCTGAACTCCTTAGAGAGAACAGCATTATAAGAGTCTATACACAATTATTTTTAAAATTATGTAATTTTAAAGCTCAACTTAATTTTATTTATGATTAAGAAGTGATACATAAATTACTTCAGTAAGAGTTGAAGCCAGATTAAGTGTAAAAAATATGAAAGCAAATAACAAAGGGAAAATATCTGGTTTTTAAACAAAGACGACTACTGGATCTTTTCCTCATGCAAATTGTAGCTTTTCTTACATTGAAGTTGAGCACCAAGTTTTCTAAGATAGCAAGTTAGAACAATTTCACAAGTTTTAAACTTCATGTAACTTTTAACATTCAAAACGGAGTATTATGAAACATGAAACACTGTTTAAAAGTGGTGACAAGGGACTTCCCTGGTGATCCAGGGGTTAAGAATCCACCTTGAAATGCCTGGTTGGGAAAGCAAGATCCTACATGCCAACAGCAGAGCTTGCCTGCCACAACTACCGAGCCTCAACATTCTGGAGCCCGCACTGCAATGAAGGATTCTGCATCACGAAACTAAGATTCTGTGTGCTGCAACTAAGACCTGACACAGTCAAATAACTGTTATAAAAAAAAAAAATTGGTAAAGAGATCCTAGAATACAGATGCTCAAACTTTTCTCTCCAGGATATTCTGAATCCCATGCTCCTTATCTATCTCTTCTCCACAACTTAAAAATAAAACAAAGTTAGTGGTTCATTTCTCTAGTATCAAACACTATGGGTCCATCTCTTTCTTGGCATTCTAAAGAAGGGCTTACAGATTAGGAGATAATAAGGAAAAAGGAGCAATATTTAAAAACACAACATAAAAACTCGAAACATCACAAAAGAAATGCTTCTGAGACTTAGCTATGATTTCTCTCATTGCCTGGGGTGGGTCCCAAGTACAGGTTGGAAAAACATTGCTTCATTTTTACTGAAAATGGATACTAGAGTCTATAAAGAGACAATTACAAACTCCTTCACTTACACTAAAAAGCAAAATAACATCTTCAGCCAAAAGTGGTATCAAATGACCAAAAAGAAATTTCTCAAAGATTACACCTACTGCCAAATTTTGATACCACAGAATTATTAAATAAGTTACAAGCTATGTCAACACTAAAGGAAAAAAAAAAAACAAAATTAGATGCAATCAAAATTCAGGTGTGAGGTATAATCATATATCATTAATACGTTAATATAACCCTATACCACAAACACCTAAAATGTTCTATAATGCCTACATCCAGAATTCATACTAGATAAATCTTAAATACTAGATAAATCTTAAAACCAATTACTTATTGAGCCCCATACTGGAACAAAACTTTTCCATAACCCATAATGTAAACACACAAACAATATTCTGATGTAAAATACCATGGTCTGGCGAGGGCCAAATGTTCAAGCATTCCTTCAACAGTTCAAAAACCTCCACTTAAATCAGAATGGTATATTTACCATCTCCTAAGTTGGTGATGGACAGGGAGGCCTGGCATTCTGTAGTTCATGGGGTCGCAAAGAGTCGGACATGACTGAGCAACTGAACTGAACTGTAAAGCCTTTGACTGTGTGATCACAATAAGTTGTGGAAAATTCTTAAGAGATGGGAATACTAATCCAAATTACCTGTTTCCTAAGAAACCTGTATACAGGTCAAGAAGCAACATTTAGAACTGGACATAGAACAGTGGACTGGTTCAAAATTGGGAAAGGAGTACAATAAGGCTGTGTATGGTCACTCTGCTTATTTAACTTATATACAGAGTACATCATGTGAACTACCAGGCTGAAGAAGCACAAGCTGGAATCAAGATTGCTGAGAAATATCAATAACCTCAGATATGCAGATGATACCACTGTAATGGCAGAAAGTGAAGAGGAACTAAAGAACCTCTTAATTAACCCCTCAAGTCTACCTGAATAGAACACCTCCTTTAAATGCTAGCTTATTTTGCTTTATAAGATCTCCATTTCTGAAATAAACAGAATGTTCAGTTCAGTAGAGTCACTCAGTCGTGTCCAACTCTTTGTGACCCCATGAACTGCAGCACGCCAGGCCTCCCTGTCCATCACCAACTCCTGGAGTTCACCCAAACTCATGTCCATTGAGTCGGTGATGCCATCCAACCATCTCATCCTCTGTCGTCCCCTTCTTCTCCCGCCTTCAATCTTTGCCAGCATCAGGGTCTTTTCAATGAATCAACTCTTTGCATCAGGTGGCCAAAGTATGAGTTTCAGCTTCAACATCAGTCCTTCCAATGAACACCTAGGACTGATCTCCTTTAGGATGGACTGGTTGGATCTCCTTGCAGTCCAAGGGACTCTCAAGAGTTTTCTCCAACACCATAGTTCAAAAGCATCAATTCTTCGGTGCTCAGCTTTCTTTATAGTCCATCTCTCACATTTATACATGACTAATGGAAAAACCACAGCCTTGACTAGATGGACCTTTGTTGACAAAGTAATGTCTCTGCTTTTCAATATGCTGTCTACGTTGGTCATAGCTTTCCTTCCAAGGAGTAAGCATCTTTTAATTTCATGGCTGGATTCACCATCTGCAGTGATTCTGGAGCCCAAAACAATAAAATCTGACACTTTTCCCCATCTATTTGCCATGAAGTGATGGGACCAGACGCCATGATCTTAATTTTCTGAATGTTGAACTTTAAGCCACTTTTTCACTCTCCTCTTTTACTTTCATCAAGAGGCTCTTCAGTTCTTCACTTTCTGCCATAAGGGTGGTGTCATCTGCTTATCTGAGGTTATTGATATTTCTCCCAGCAGTCTTGATTCCAGCTTGTGCTTCCCCAAACCCAGCATTTCTCATGATGTACTCTGCATATAAGTTAAATAAGCAGGGTGACAATATACAGCCTTGACGTACTCCTTTTCCTATTTGGAACCAGTCTGTTGTTCCACGGAATAAATTTTTTTCTACCATGTGGTTGACATTTTTAAACTTCTAATTTAATGTCAATATTTTTCACACTTGAATTAGGCCATAATTTATAGATACAGATACAAAAATTAGAACAGAAAAGAAAAATCAAGGACAGATTGGAAGGTTTATTCAGTAGGAAGTATTTTAAATATACTTATCTTTGAGCTGGAGATAAGAGGTTTCAAATAGCAAACAGGCTTAATTTTTTATTCTAAAAATGGCAAATTTCTCTCATCTAGGATAACAACTTTAATAACATAGATTATTAAAGTGTCAAAGTGCTACCATGTTTTAACTTAATTTACACCTTCAAGACCCAATTCTCAGATTAAGAAAATGTATTCTACACCCTAACCTCATAAAATTATTCAACAATGTTTAGATACTCTTTTGAGAAGGAAAGAAAGACAGAGAAATCATATTCTGATATGAAATGCTGCCAGGTTTTTTGGCCAATAAGCAAATTTATTGCATGGTATCCTAAGGAATAAACATTTCACAGATGTTTCTCAAAAGTTTTTCACAAAATGTATGATTACCTTTTAAAAATAAATCACATTTCCACTCTAAGCAATTTGCATGTAAACGGAAAGTTTTTCTAATCTGTGAAAGATTATATTGTTTTGGGGAACACTACCAATAACCTAATGTTTTTCCCTATTCAAATGATTAAACTTATCACATCTAGTTTTCCATAAGTAAAGGCAAACAAAATACTCAAAAATCACATTATACTTTGCATTCTTGCTGCAGAGAAATCTGGAAACTGTACTAAGGTTCTGCTATAAGAACAGACATTAAAAACTAAATTAAGTAAAGTAATAATCCTTAAGAGCTACCAAATAAAATTCTCTTAAAATAATCTGATCCTATCTTCAAATGTTTAAAAAAGCCAACAGAATTTGGATAAATTTTTAACTAAAACATTTTTTCATATTTTCTTAGAGACAAAGCTTCAATTACTTTATTTTAGTTAAAGAGAAAAGAAACAGAACCTAAAATTCTCTCAGGTAAATAAAAGCCAAAAACGATTCTGCAACTTTAAACCCATCATACAAAATAGTTTACAGCCAGCCTCAACTTAACCAAACTGTGGAAAAATGATGACCAGATTTTTTGAAAGCATAAAAATAGTGGCTTTATTTTTAAAAAAAAAAAAAAAAAAGCAAACAAAAAACTATTAACTAATCTTCTGATTAAAATAAGGCAAAACAATGAGTTTGCCATATATTTTTAGATTCATAAGAAAAATTACTTCTTAGATGACAGAAAAGAAGTCATACTTGACTATAAATTAATAAACAAAAAAACAGTCCCAATCTCTCACTTAAATTCCCTATATAATGCTAGGTTTCTGACCTGAAAGGTGAATAATTTCACAGTATTAACGTCATAGAAGATCTCCAAAAGTTTGTTAAAGAATCAGGTTTCGACATACTATATATTGTCCAAATTTTCCAAACAAAACAAGTATCCTGGCTCAGATTCAACAGCCCTGAGTCTGATCCTTTTTCACTGGGAAATATGATAGCTTACACAGTTCACTTCAGGGTTTAGTGTTTCATTTTTCCTATTAATCTAAAGCAGAACATTTTTGTAAAGAATAATTTAGAATAAGGAACTGAGAAGAGGTGACTAAGTCATGCTACTTTGCTGTAGTTGTCTAGTTCCTATAGCAAACAAGTACAGCATTTAATTTGTAGACCTTTAATTTACAAATCTACATACAGAACTGGATATTTAACACAAAAAAACTAACAATTTATTTCAATTTAAACCATTCACAACTTTTTGACTTGTATAAAATCTGCATGTCTAGCAACCAAGGCAAATTAAATTTTAAAACATAGTCTTAAAAATACATATAATGGGGTTTTGTACCTTAAACCATCCACACTGTAAAATACAAGCACTGTGGAAATGTGACTAACGATCCAGTTCTTTAACCAAATATAATAGGACTACTGAGAAGCTTTGCCATTCTTTGTACAACAGCTTTCTTCTCACTTAAATTCATGTAATTGACTCAGTATTACTCTGCAATACAGCTTATTCATAAGAAAAGGTTCTTAAAAAAAAAAATCCATCAATTGTACAATATTTTAATTTTTAAAAGTTTTATTTCTACCAAAGGATCTCTGAATTTTGCAAGGACCATTTTTACCTTTATACTTTTCTCTTATTCTTAAATGAAAATATATGCTTCATATTATGAAATCAGTGGACATTTCTCCAGTGACTAAAATTTCATGGGTCATCATATAGGAAAAGACAATTATCACAACTGCTCCATCCTCATTACAAGGCTTTCTTTACCCCTTATCTTCTACATAACATAAACTTGGCATAAATGGAAGTAGAACATACAGACTTGGACAAATTGTGGTTAGAATTACAAATTGGCAAGAGAGTAGAGCCGAGAATTAATATGGATTTTGGAATAAGACTGGAAGTAGGTTTGATAGCTTAGATGCATGTACATCTCAGCTGAAGAACACAGAGCTGAGGACAAGAGATAAACCAGTTTTAAGTTTCAGGATTCAAGATGTGAGCGTCACATGTTTAAAAAAATCATTCTTGTGTTTTTCAAAACTCTCAATATTTTGTAAATATTATAATTGTTGTCCAAAACAAGAATGTCAAATAAAAACTAATAAGAAGGGAAATGAGTACAAAAGTAAGACAGTCTTCTTCCTTACTTTGAAGTGAACCAATTATTTAAGTTATATGTGTCTAATTTGCGGACCATTTTAACAAAGGCTATTTCATCAGTAACAACTGCAGAGAATTTCTGAATCGACTGATGTATGTGTGACTCTGGAATTAAGTGGAGCCATTGTCCTATGTAATCAATGGAGACATGTGTTTGACTAATAAGTAGGCACATACAATAAGAAAATAAAGAGAAGCCAGACAGAGGTCACTGCAGCTAGACTGTTCATAGGGTGTGAAAGGCATACCAGATATGTTATAACTAAGATAAAAGGCTATTAACAGACTCTTCTTTGGAGTTAATCTGGATATCAGGCATTTAATTCTGGTTTCCTGCATGCCACTGAAGGTAGCAGGTCATTTTCTCACATGCTACACGTTCCAAAGAAAATCATGTACCCAAGCATATACACAATTCTACTTTCCTTCTTCTTCCTTACCCCCTTTGAGGAGGGTCAAAGTTGGCAGAAAATAGCTTGGATTATAAAGCCCTTCACCACTTTCTGTCCTCCCTGGGATGGAGAGACAGCCAGCAACTAGATCCCTGCAGGGATGCTATTGTTTGGTGCCTTCCACAAGTGCACTACTTCAAACTGAGTAGAGCCAGTTCAGTGCTGAAGACTGCTTGGGACCTTTGCTCTCACATTATCAGGCATTACTGAGTGAAATGAAAGGTAAAAAATTTATTCACATAAACAATACTTTGAATAGCTATTAAGAGGTACATTTTTCTAATTTCTCTGGTAAGCAGACATTAAAGGCTGTATCACATTAAATAAAACTGGGCCTCAAGATATGCATTTTTACATAAATTTGTCATAGCAACAAAACAAAGAGAATGAAACAAAATCAAGAATATTTCATAATAAACAATATTTAAGAGAACATAAAAACTCACAGTATGAAAAAAGCAATGACATATTCTGCTAGTGCTTATTATCAAGTTATAGTATTTTTAGTATGTTTAACATGACAATGTCTAAGGATGCTGTTCATCCTGACTAAATGATTTTTCACTTATTTAATACTATAGAGCTAAATAGTAATATTTTAAACCCTTGAATTTAACCTGCTCTTCAATAAGTATATCACTGAATACCTGGGGGTCTTATTCAACTAACACACATAATCAGTATTTATAACCAGTACAATATAAATCTTGTGACGATATCAACTCTTAAGGCTTTGTTCTGGCTATTCTACTCTAAATTATACCTAAATCAATCCAAAAGAGTCAACAGAAGGATAGCACAGTGGTGCTGAATATCAAATTGCATCATGTATTTTAAATGGTATCCCCTAACAAATTTAAAAGACAGTTCAGTGGTCACTGGCTGAAATAAAAGATGGAAAACATCTATTAATTCTCTTACTCCCTAACTCTGACTAAATAAACTACACAAGGAAGAAAGCAGAACTCCCCAAAACAAAGAAGAGGAAAAGAAATGACAGTAGAAAAGAATTACAACAAATTTTGGAAGACATTAAGTAAATGGATAAGTAGTAACTAATTTAGGCTTCAATTTTCTCTACTATGTGAGATCTATGAGGCAAGGAACCCAGTGAGAAGAAAGCCAATTCATTCATAAAACATGGTACAAAAGTCAGGAACTAGAGACAGCACGGACCTCCAAAGGTGGGGTTGCAAAACATAGGAAAATAAGATGGTTGAATAACTGTTTTAGTATAATTAGACTTTCCGGATCCTCTGTTTTGCTGACTTACAGAGATTAAGGTGATGGCTTTCCCCCAGTTCTGGCAGAACCCAGAAGAATTAAATTTTAAAGATATTAAACCAGAAAAGACTGGGCTTGGGGATATTAGATAAAACTTCAGGTGACAATGAAGAGCTGAGAACAGGGCCGGGGGAGGACCCAGACATGCATTTAAATCAATGCCTGCACACTGCATGTTGAGTCTTTGAGCTTTCCCCAATCAGCTCTCATAACACTAGCTGTCAGCCTTAGAGCCCACATATGGGACACTACCAGACCTTCACTCAATTAGCCACTAACAGCCTACCAATCAACAAGCTCCAGCCATCTGCAAGAAACTTCCAATTTTTAACCCTTCCTTACAAATATAAATGAATACTCAAAGACCATAAGACATTCCAGAACAATCTTGAACATGACAGTGATTAAAACAAAAAAGGGAGGAAGAGGGAGACTCAGAAAATAAATAATGCAAGGTGCAAATTTAAGCATAAAAGCTATTAATATTCTTCAAAAGATATTACACAATCATGACACGATTGCTATGAAAATGGAGCTTTCAAAGAAGTCTAAATTTTTTTTTAAAGTTGATATAAAAATTTAACAAAAGGGTTAAAAGAGAAAATTAAGAGAAAAATCAAGAAAACTGTATAAAATAAATGGAAAGGGACAGAGAAAGTTAAAGAATCATTCAAAGAAATCCAACATCTCACAAACCAGTGTTTGTTTTTTACACTGTAGGGAGTCCTGGTCAGGGAGCTAAGACCCCGCATGCCAAGCGGCATGGTCAAAAACAAAACACACACCCAGAAAACAAACTAGTGGTTTTGATAGGGGAGAAGGGAGGGGGAGAAAATTAGAGGTATGGGATTAAGAGACACAAGTCAACTATTACGAATAAAATCAATAAGCAACAAGATACAGCTGTTAACCAAACGCGGTTCAAGCCTACTCAAGGATGCATTTCACCCTTCAGGTTTCTTTGGTGGCTCAGACAGTAAAGAATCTGCCTGCAATGCAGGAGATCTGAGTTCAATCCCAGGGTTGGGAAGATCCACTGGAGAGGGGAATGGCAATCCACTCCAGTATTCTTGCCTGGAGAATCCCATGGACAGAGGAGCCTAATGGGCTACAGTCCATGGAGTCCCAAACAGTTGGACACGACGGAGCAACCAACACTAATCTAACTAACCTAAGGATATATCACATGGCACAGGGAATCATAGCCATTACCTTATGATCATTTTTAATGGAATATAATCTGTAAAAATACCGAATCACTATGCTATAAATATGAAACTAATATAATACCACAGATCAGCTATACTTCAATTTAAAAAAAAGAAGAGATGTATCTGAGCTACTAAGGTTTACAATTCTATAGAGGGTTTAGCTTCTATACAATAAAAAGTTGTCTCCTAGGGTGGGATGAATTGAGAGGGTAGCACAGAAACACACACATTACCACATGTAAAACAGACAGCTAACGGGAAGTTGCTGTATAACACAGGGAGCTCAACCCAGGACTCTGTGATAACCTAGTGGGGTGGGATGGGATGGGGAGTGGAAGGGAAGTTCAAGAGGGAGGGACATAGGTATACTTATGGCTGATTCATGTTCCTATACAGCAGAAAGCAACACAACACCGTAAAGCAGTTACCCTCTAATTTAAAAAAAAAAGAATGTATTATGATAACCTTGATGCATATCTTGGTCTGAAAGGAGTCTAACGTGACTAAGAAACCAAGCTATACGACATTATCAATCTCCAACTTCTTATTCTTGGCACATCTGTTAGGAATCTGAGTATTGCAAAGTCCTCAGTGTTATCAGTAAATCTAGAGGTTTTATTGAAAACTAAAAAATTTACTGAAAGTTTTCAGGAGGTCCAATCATGCCAAATATCCTCAGACACTAACTTTAACAATCCCAGAGTCAAAAACTCACCATATTTTTCCTCTGTTTTGTTCATCTGACTCCCTGATTTCTTCTTCTATATGAATCTCCCAAGCACAAGCAACAAATTTCCCAAGCACCACCATCAGAATGATAATTTCTGTGTGTGTGTGTGTGTGCACATGTGTGTGAGTGTGCACATAGGTTCATGCATTAAAATAACTATTGGGCAAAATTTTTAAGTCCAAATAAAGTATATTTTATGATTTCTAAAAAAAAAAGTCTCCATATTTAGAAAGAAAAGAAGAAAAGGGAAGGAGAAAGGTGCAATAATATCTAAAATTTAAAAAACACCATTATCATGTATTATTTAAACATGAGGAAGGAAATCTATAAAGAACTACCTAAAAGAGGTTAAAGGGGTACCCTCTGTGCCATGAGTCAGACAGGAAAGGAAAGGCAGGGAACTGCTTTCTTTCCTTGTATTTCACCTTTTAAACTATCGACCTCCATTAAAAAACTTTTTTTCCAAGTATATAGAGAGGATTTCAACAAAGAAACATTCTCTAATGACCTAAAATCCTTTCTAAATCAGAGACAAGATCTAATAGTGTTAGCTGTAAAAGGAAAACAAATTCATAAATTAACATTAATGATGTTTTGAAGGATACATTGCAAAAGACAAAACAAGCAGGCACCAGACTAAGCTGATATTCATTTCTTGTGTGGGCTTCATAAAACTGTAGTAGACTTCAGTTACTAGATAGACAACTGTAGCAGCCACTGTGAAATCCACCAGCCACTGGTATTCTGGGAAGTAATGCAACGCTGAAAAATAAAGGTTTAAGAAAGAAAGTTTTACTTATACTGAAAAACAGCTTTAGGGAGATTTATCTATAATTAACCTCAAACGTGAGATTTTATTGTTTGATGATTTGCCATATAAGGTGTGCAAATATGAGAATCTAAAAATGTGAGAAACAGATTGAGAATATTGGCACCCAAAACTAAACTTTAATATATTGTAGATTAAATAATAAAACTGAAATGATTACCCAAAACTTACTTAAATGGTTGTTAAAAATGATGGCAAAATGAGTTGATATTTTTTAAAATGATTAGCTTTCACAAAAATTATAAATCATTACTTTAAAAAAAGAATCTGAGCAATAATATTTTAGCTTTAGAATATAACTTGATAGAGTACTACACAGATCTACTTATATTCATTTCTGTGAAACAAGAGAATTGAACTTCATGTCACATATTACTAACCTTACTAATGGAGGATTAGTAATTTTGTGAGTTACTGCAGACTAAAATAATAAATTAAGTAAATATACTTTTTAGTCTCTAGAAGAAAAGTTCAAGAAATGCCTGTCAATTCTCCATAAAATCATACTCCTTCAACAAACTATTCCATCCTTAAGGGTTGATGTTAAAATTAACATTGTCTCAAAGTATAATTCCATTCCCTTTTCTTGGATATTCTGGTTTAATTCTGCCAGAGAATAGTCTCAAAGATCAACATCATTTTGCAAAACACTTTCTAGAAATATGGAAACATATCATGTACCAGAACACCATTTCCTATGTTCTCACTGGCATATAATAAAATGATTTACATTACTCTGGGAAAATTTTAGTTGTACAATACCTGAAGATATTTTAAATTCAGAATTTATAAAAAATAGCTTTTAAAAATAAAATACCACTCAAAACAAGACTTATTTAAAATATGAAAATAAACTAGCCAAACTTACATCTTTACGAGGTGACAGCAAAACTCCCCATTCCTTTCATAATTAGGTATATTCTTTATTCATGTCAATTCAATACATTTACTTTGCCTTCAAGCTATTTTAAGTGCTTTAGGTTTTTTTGTTGTAACAGACCTAATAACTTCTGAACATCAGTCTGAAAGATTTACCCTAAAGTAGCTGAAGAAATCCTACTCTGTAGAACCCTTTCCTCCCCTGTAAAGTCATTCAGTTGAACTTTTTAAATAACTTTCTGGAAGGACAGCAGAGAAATGGATGGAACAGATAGACAAATACCTGTTTATCTAAAGATAAAGCTATTTCAGCTTTTACTAACAAAAGTTAAAGGAAATGTTCTAATTCTCCATGCCTGCCCACATTCACACAGGCTTCCCCCTGGGAACTCATTCACAGCAAACAGACAGGTGACATTCAAATGTTTTTATGTTCTTGAAGAGATTTGTCTAACAGATAGCTAATACAAACTGAAAGACTTTTAAGATAGTTATTGGGCTATCAATAATACATACATTCAATAAAAGAACAAATTATATATATTCTTGGTTATATATATAACTCAAGTATTACATTCTTCTTTTTGTATTCAATAATGTAATTATATACATGCCTCTCAACAGAATATTGCACTAAAAACTGAGAATTCATCAATTCCAGTGATTTGCATTAGCCTCCTGAGAACACCTAAAGGTCAGGTAGAAAATCCTCTACTTTTACCTGAACAGAGACACAGAGCATGCATTCACAAATGATTACATAAATATAAACATAAATAACATCTCTGTTATTAACTAGAATAATCTTGATGTTACATGATCAGTTATTTAACAAGTACAATTTGCAACTATTGCTCAAAATTGTAAAACAAAATACTGAATAAGGTGAAGCCACATTACCCTTAACTTCAATTTTTTAAGTTCATTAAGTATCCTAATTCTCGCTAAATATCTCTACCACATTCAGTTATTTAACTCCTCTATCTAACAAGTTGAAAAAAAAGTCAGTAATAGTTACATACCTCATAGAATTGTGAGGGCAACACAATACAAATAAAGCACTTATAACAATGTCTGATATAATAATGTCTGATAAGTAGTCAATTTAAACTATTATTAAGGTTGATTAGCTGGTAATTATCCATTAAACATCAGTTATTAGTAAGAACAGCAAAATTCTGCTTTAGAAATCAGTAAACGTATGTAAAAGTATTCTTGTACAAGTACCCACATCTATCAGATTAACAAAACAAACGGGATAGCGAATCAAAAAGTTCAAGCGCTTTTACATGTTTTAAATTTTGCATGAAAAATAGCTAAAAAGAAAAAAAAAAGGCGATGAAGTAACCAGTCTCCGTAGTCTGAATAACACTAGGCAACTCATGTATACTGTTCATCACTGACACTCTGTAGGATATCCTTTCCATATATATATATACACACACACACACTTACATACAATCTTGTAAATGTAGCATCAACTTTCGAATGTACTGAAGCCAACTTGTTTCACAAAATAATTCTTTATGAGATGTGAAGTGACTCTATTTTCTGTGGCGGTGTGATTTAATCCAAGGACCAAATTACATAATGATACATTACACAGCATTACCAAAATTACTTTTTAAATGTCATTTTAATTTCTTACTTATCATGTAAAACTGTAGTTCTTAAACCTAGTCAAAACATCAGAACCATGTGGAACATTTTAAAAAATACAAATTCCCAGAAACCACTCTACAGATATACTGAATTATTAAGGTTAAGTATAAGAGAATCTTTATCTTTAAAGAGCTGCTTAAGTGGTTCTGCTGTACAGCCAGGTCTGAAAACTAATGTTCTAAACAACATCACCTTAGATGCTTTTCTCTTCTAGGATTTGAATAATTTCATATAAATTTCACTTTAAATTTAAAATCATTATCGTTATTATACAATTTTAAACACTAATATACCAGGGGAAAACTGATTGACTTATTCAGAGATATCCAATAAAATCTTGAATAAGTTTTCTATTTCTAATCCAATTCATCATTCTAAAACCATTTTCCTTTCTACTAAATATAACATAGAGTTGAACTGCTTTAACTATAGGTAGTTTAATACAAACATACAGATGCATTTCTACAAGCAACATTATAAAACATGTAAACTGATACGGATGACAACTTAGAATTTGAGACAGTAAAAACTGTAATCTCAGCATATACAAAAGCTGTGCAACAAACTTGCATACGACAGCCTCTTCTGAAAATGGGGAAAAATAAGGCTTACTATAAGTTAGGTGAATAGAAAAACAAATTCAATTCAGATAAGTCATTTTGAGCTTCTTAGCTCTGAGAAAGATTTCATAGCCTGTGTAATGGACTTAATGATTAGGAAAACAAAAGAATCTAACAACAAAAGATAAATTCAAGTATTTTCACTACCATAATATAAAACTGAGATTTATAGAACACTTTACCCAGATTTCCCTTACCTAAAGTATCCACTTCTGTAACTGACTTTGTTTCTAGATGGAGATCAATATCCTTTGGAATGGTTAGTGGCTTACTTTCAATGTGACCATTATATTTCCTATAAAAATCAGACAAGTGACACAAAAAACAAGTTACCCTCACTGTTATTCAAGTGTTTGTATCAAACTAACTACAAATGAGGTTATAAATTTCACAGCAAAAAAGAGGCAGAAGTTCTAATATTTTATCAGAAAGGAGGTAGTAGTTTTCAAAAGGGGAACTACAAAATATGGATATAAATTATTAAGAAAACATATAGATTACCAGGAAAAGAGTTACCTATACTAGTAACAGAAACAAAACCTTGACTGCTAGCTTACCATTTCACCCCATTTTTCCTGCTCTCTTCTGGAGATTTAAAGACAGCCCTAACATCTCTTTCCTGAGGCACACAAGTAAAAGGAAATGAAGACAAAATGCATTTCACTTTGAAATTATACACGTACACACATACATACATATAAACAGACCTGTAGCTATAAACAAATCAGAACTAAAAAAATATATGAAGATTTATGTGCATGAGAAATTCAGAAATGTGCAAGGCCAGTTCAGAGCTGCTTTTACAAAGAATCATGGGTGGAGGAAAACAACAGAATTCTTCAGGTGCTTGTGTATTATTTCCAAATTTAATTTTTAAATACAATCAAACAAAAATCAAAAGCAATAAACTAAGTTTCAGTAACCGTAGTTATAATACCAAGAAATGACTTTGTATTTATCCTTAAATAAGTATAAACTGGGAAAACCTCAATAAAAATTTTAATTCATGTCAATAAATCAAATAATAATTACTGCTACTAAAACAGGACAGTGTTGTTAATGTATCTTTTTGTAAATGTAAAGCATTTTCAACATATAAAAATTATTATAAAAATAACAAAATTATTGGCTACAAGGCATATAATAAGAATTCAAATGTTTATAAAATACGATACTACCTAAGCTCACAAATGTTGACCATGGTTAGTTGTGAAAGGCAAATGCAGTGTAGTTAAAATTCCAATTTCATGTCAAATAATCACTAATATTCAAAAAAAAACTTTTCAGTACCTATAAATCCATTCACCCACATTAATATAATTTTTATGATATACATGAGGAATTGGTGATAATATGCTGTCACTGACATTTTACAGTGTATCAGACTCACAGATTCAGACCCTAAGAAGTTCTCCCCAGTTAAGGAAACGAAGGCCCATTTAGAGAGGCTAACTGACATGTACTTTCTATGAAGATGCAATATAACTAAGGACATAAAATTTTAAAGCTGGAAGAATTTTTCAAAATTACTATGTTTGGTCCTTCTCCTTCACAGATGAGGCTGCTGGAGTCTATTCAGCGAGGTTTAACAGGCAATTTTCTTCATAAACTTTAAATATAATATTTAAGAGCCTGT
Organism: Antilocapra americana; assembly: GCA_007570785.1. Lineage (NCBI taxonomy): Eukaryota > Metazoa > Chordata > Mammalia > Artiodactyla > Antilocapridae > Antilocapra > Antilocapra americana. The sequence goes on along the minus strand of ML660765.1, from coordinate 20,988,510 downwards.
ACAGGATCTAAGAAGTTATACTGTTCACCCCTTTTATTAAAAAAGAGAAAACAGAGGTAAAAAGCAAATTATTTTGCCCAATTTCTGAGTGGCAGCAAAATCTGGAAAAGAACTCAAATCAACTGGTACCTTTAAATGAGCTGCAAAGACATGGGTTATGGGTATCTCAACCCCCCCACTAACAATTTCAAGTAAAATTATCATTTTTGTGCTTACATATTAGATTACTACATACTGGGTGCTCTTAAAGGGCAATTCAATATTATTTTAGATCTTGGATTTTTATTTCAGATTTTCCGATTGTTTATAGCATAATCAGTATATCTTACTTTAACCAAAATACCAAAATATATCTCTGTAAATTCTGTAAAATATTTAACACTTTACAGACTCAACAATATAACCTACCTCTCTTTTCTGCTTTTCCCTTTTTGCTGCTTTCCTGCAAGAATTCTTAATTCTTCTTCTGTAGGATGTTGATACCATCTCAAACTAAGAAAAAAAATTAATTCTTTTTAAATAAAGAAAACCACCAGAATTATTCACTTATTGAGTTTCCTAACTGGGAAGACACTGCAGGGAAATATCAGGTGAAAAACTCTAACCTGAACAGACATGACTGCTTAAGCCTTAAAAGGTTTAGATTCAAATTCAGCCAACACCCACCAAGCACTTACTAGATGCCAGACTCTACAATGTTGTTTGTAGGTGTTTCTCTTACAACTGGTACACTAGTAATATATATTAAGATCCTATTGTCTTACTTTAACAATAAATGGTGTGAACTCTGCAGGCAAGCTTGCAGAAACACATTCAAATTCTCTACTCATCCTTCATTTACACAGAAGGAGTTGTTATTTGTCTTAAAGAGGGTCCTCTGAATGCCCCCAAAATTACAAGTAGTCTTTGCTTTTCTTTCCTTCCTTTAATTTAGCTGGAGAATTCTCAAACTTTATGTAAGAATTAGAGTGAATTGCTGTATCAACAAAACCCTTTACTCTTAACCATATCTAACCCTCTTTGGTTAGGGATCCAAATACATCTGATTGTATTTACCTCCACTACCCAGTCAAACTATCCAGACAAGTCATTTATTCCTTCCCAAGCACCCACCCGCTCATTTGCAATTTCCTGTCTCACTTCAACTTCCTATCTGTCAGCCACCTAAGTTTGATATTTGGGTTTTACTTTCAACATGCCCTTTCCATATATCACCATTAATTCTGTTCTTTACCTCTTTAAAAGTTCCAAACTTGCCTATTTTCTGAAAGGACCTCAGTTCAGCGGATCTTCCTCTCTAGCTGACTATGGCAAAACTCCTCTCCTTTTCCCCTAGACTCTCTCCTAAACGCATTCTAATCCCCCATTTATTTTTTTCCATAATGCAAATCCTATCAAGGCATATATGCCTGTGTAAATCCTTTCCAAGACTCCTCACAGAGTTAAAGCAGTAAGGCAACTAAGCAAAGATACCAACCAATGTCCTGTTGTGAAAAAGAAACAGACGCCTCGTTTTGGAAGATCTTCCAATTTTTCAACCACAAAAAATCTAGATTTTTAAAGTGAAATACCTCAATTTTTAAAAAATGCTACTGCTGATTTGCTGTTTTAAAAATATTGCTGAACTGGCAATGTGAGTAATGACAGAATATTTAGTGATATAAAGAAACTGTTATAATTTTTAGCTGTGATAATGGGATTACAGTAACTTTTTAAAAGTTCATGTATTTTAAAGATATACACTGAAATATCTGTGAATGAAATAATAATATTTGCTACAAAATAATGTTGGGGGGAAGAGAGGAAGGGAGTACAGATGAAACAAACTGGCCACCAGCTATTATAATGAATACATGGGCACTCATTATATTTGTTACATATTCATGATATCATTCTGTCTTTTCTTTGTATATGTTTAAACATTTGCATTAAAGCTAAAATACATATTACAACGCCAAATATAGAGTTTGTGACCTCTTATTTTAATAGCCTTTCACAATTTACTGTCTACTTCATCAGACTCAAGAATTCACTTTTTGGGGGTGGGAGGTGGGTGGGAGGTTCAAGAGGGAGGGGATATATGTATACCTATGGCTGATTAATGTTGATGTAGGCAGAAATAACATGATATTGTAGAGCAACTATCCTCCAATTTAAAAAAGAACCACCCTTTTGAACATGACTTTCTACTTAGACTAAGTGACTTTTATTCCACAAATTCTTTCATCCCTTGGCATTTTTGCATATATCCTTCCCTCTGCTTGAAATACCTGTGCCGCTACTGGCAAACTTCTAACTTACCTTTGATGCTTTAAAAGGCAGCCTCTCTGTGGTATAATAAAGACTATACCTGGTTACTGCCCCACTTATAGCTTCAGGATGGAGGCGGGTCACCAGAAATACCACCCAATTAGAGCTGGAACTTTCAGCCAGCTGACCTCCAGGAATGGGAAGGGTATTGAAGATTAAGTTTCAATCATGCGGCCAATGATTAAAATAGTGCCTTTGTAATGAAACTCCATAAAATATTTGGACACCAAAGCTCCAAGGAGCTTCCTAGCTGTTAAACATACTAAAGTACCTGGAGCGTGACATGCCGATTCTGCAGGGAGAGGGGTGGAAATGCTGTGCTCCTTCCCAAACCTCATCCAATGTGTAATCTTTATATTAATAAAACTGTAATCACTGTACTTTCTTTGGTTCTAGTTGTTAAACAGAATTACTGAACCTGAGGGGGTCATGGAAATGCTGGTTGTCAAAAGTATGGCCCAGGGATCCCAAGAACTTGCAGTTGGCATCCAAAGCCTGTGCGTTCTTATGAAGGATTTTTTGCCTTTAACCAATGGAATCTGAGCTAACTCCAGGCAGCTAGGGTCAAGACTGAACTGCAGTTGGTATCAGACTGAGATAAGATGGAATATTCCTCTAGCTGGCAGATCTTTGGAGTAAAGATTTTGTGACTTACTTGTTCCTGTCTACTTCAAAACTAGTACAGTTACTGGCATATAGTAAGTGCTCAAAATGGATCAATGAATGAATGCAGGTCTCCTCTTAAGGGTTTTAAAACAAAATATATATCCCAACCCAAAATGCCCTAAACTCTACTTAACATGGGTAAGGAGTCACTTCCTGAAATTTCAGTCAAAGTCCAGAATTTTAACTTACAGTCAATTCTCGTTATTCGCGGTAGTTATGCTCTATAAAGTCGCCGCGAACAGTGAACCATTGCTCCTAGGGGAAATACACGGTTAGGTTCCCACGAGCCTCCAGTCACAATACCTTCACATCAGTCAGTACAAACCCTTGTTTTATGTGTGTTTCTGTTTAAAGATACCTTAATATATACTGTTGATTCATTAATATTAAATTCATGGTCAACAATAATAAAACTCAAGTGTGAACAAAACTTATCTAATAACTGTAATCTTAAGTATAGTATTTTCCTGGTATCTGTGAATATTACTAGTGAATTTTCTCCATAAGGCATATCATAACCTTCTTGAGCTTAGGAACACTAGCTATCAAGCGCTGCAGCATTGTACTTGGGGGCCATTTTAAATAGCAAAGTCACCAAAAAAGCGAAAATGTAAAAACATGGACTAGTTAGACTACAGAAAGGACACCTGATTACAATATGAGATGTACAACAAGAAGGCTTGAGCTGGGAACCTAGGCCTCAGCTGGGAACAAGCCACTCAAAATTTTTTACCACTCTGCATATATTTCTATGCTGCTGCTGCTGCTACTAAGTTGCTTCAGCCATATCCAACTCTGTGCGACCCCACAGATGGCAGCCCACAGGCTCCCCGATCCCTGGGATTCTCCAAGCAAGAACACTGGAGTGGGTTGCCGGTTCCTTCTCCAATGCACAAAAGTGAAAGTGAAAGTGAAATTGCTCAGTCATGTCTGACTCTTAGGGACCCCATGGACTGAAGCTTGCCAGGCTCCTCCGTCCATGTGATTTCCCAGGCAAAAGAGTACTGGAGTAGGGTGCCATTGCCTTCTCCCATGTATTTCTATAAATGACTTCAAAAGCACAAGTACGGCTTTTGGGATTACAAATAAATTTTAGCAATTAGGCAAATCACAAGTACAAAATCTACAAATAATGAGGACTGAGTATATAACATTTATGAGAACACATAAGCAATCACCCATTTATAAAGACTAAAATTAGTTGCTTATTTCTTTGAGGAAATAATTCTCAGTTAAAGAATCTTAGTACTACAGGAAAACTTAAGTTACATTTAGAGTCCTACAGTAATGAAATACAGGGAATTAAGCCAAAACCTTAGGAATGGATACGGGAGGGGCTTTGTTATTTAAAAAGGAGGGGAGGCAGAGTTGTAACTCTTGTTTATTTGTTATTATTTTTAATGGGAAATGTTTAAAAAATGTGTGTCTATTAATATGAATAATCCTACAGAAATAAAGCAATTAATGGCACAGATACAGGAAATGGCCAAAGAAGCAAAGTCTGGGTGAAGGTTAGAGGGGATAGGGTACAGCCCACAAATGCAGGAATTGGGTCTTGAAAGCAAGAGATTTCCTCCATAGGCCAAAATTTAAATATATAAACACTAACAAACAAAAAACGTAAGTGGCATGAAGAAGAAAGGGAGAACACAAATTAAAAAAAAAAGAGAGGCTGCACATGCAACTAGGGCTGGGGGGGTTGATGGCATGAAGATGAGAGAGACAGAGGTTCCGGCTTTAAGAGTTTAGAGTGAGGCTGAGGCAGGAATGTGTAAATGAAGAGAGGTTTGGGGTTGAAAAAGCTGGCTGAGAAGTACAACACACAAAGACTTCCAGGCTGCATGGAGTAACCAACTAAGGATGTGAAGACAAAGGAAAAGCTATTAATAAAGGTATATTTACACACTTTTCTTCAATAGTCACTGCTTCGTAGAATTTGATTTCATATTATATGATTCCCATCTACCATACTTTAAGTTTTGGTTTCAATTTCTGGCCTTTTCCTTTGCAGAATGACTTGGAATCTACTTCCAGTGATGCACTTTGTTGTCATTCGTCAGTTGTGAGGTTGTGTCAGACTCTTTGTGACCTCATGCATGCCAGGATTCCCTGTCCTTCACCATCTCCCTGAGTTGGCTCAAATTCAAGTCCATTGAGTCAGTGACGCCATCCAACCATCTCATCCTGTTGCCCCCTTCTCCTCTCGCCCTCAATCTTTTCTAGCATTAGGGTCTTTTCCTGAGTTGGCTCTTTGCATCAGGTGGCCAAAGTAGTGGAGCTTCAGCTTCAACACCAGTCCTTCCAATGACTATTCAAGGCTGATTTCCTTTAGGATTGACTGGTTTGATCTCCTTGCAGTCCAAGGGACTCGCAGGAGTCTTCTCTAATACCACAGCTCAAAAGCATCAATTCTTCGGTGCTAAGCTTTCTTTATGGTACAACTCACATCCACACACAATTACTGGAAAAACCATAGTTTTGGCTATATAGACCTTTGTCGGCAAAGTAATGTTTTTCCTTTTTAACATACTGTCTAGGTTTGTCATAGTTTTTCTTCCAAGGAGCATGCATCTTTTAATTTCATGGCGGCAGTCACTACTGTCCACAGTGATTTTGGAACCCAAGAAAATAAAATCTGTCACTGCTTCCACTACTTCTCCTACTATTTGCCATGAAGTGATGAGACCAGATACCATGATCTTAGTTTTTTGAATGCTGACTTTTAAGCTAGCTTTTTCACTCTCCTCTTTCATTTTCATCAAGAGGCTCTTTAGTTCCTCTTCACTTTCTGCCCATCTGCATATCTCAAGTTGTTGATATTTTTCTCAGCAATCTTGATTCCAGCTTGAGTCATCCACCCCAGCATTTCATGCATCACCAACTCAACAGACATGAGTCTGAGTAAACTCCAGGAGTTGGTGATGGACAGAGTGGCCAGGCATGCTGTAGTCCATGGGGTCACAAAGAGTCAGACACGACTGAGCGACTGAACTGAACTGAATTCTGCATATAACCTAAATAAGCACGGTGACAATAAAACAGCCTGGGTGTACTCCTTTCCCAATTTTGAACCAGTTCATTGTTTCATGTCCAGTTTTTTGTTACTTCTTGTCCTGCAAACAGATTTCTCAGGAGGCAGGTAAGGTGGCCTGGCATCCCCATCTCATTAAGAATATTCCAGTTTGTTGTTATCCACACAGTCAAAGGAGCAGATGTTTTTTGGAATACCCTTGTTTTTTCTACGATACAGCATATACTGGCACTTTGATTTCTGGTTCCTCTGCCTTTTCTAAATCCAGATTGTACATCTGGAAGTTCTCAGTTCATGTACTGCTGAAGCCTAGCTTGAAGGATTTTGAGCATAATCTTGCTAGTATATGAAATGAGTGCAATTGTATGGTAATTTGAACATCCTTTGGCATTGCCTTTCTTGGGGATTGGAATGAAAATGGACCTTTTCCAGTTCTGTGGCCACTGCTGAATCTTCCCAATTTGCTGGCATATTGAGTACATATGTACTCAACATAATCTTTTAAGATTCAGAACAGCTCAGCTGGAATTCCATCACCTCTGCTAGCTTTGTTCATAGTAATGCTTCCTAAGGCCCACTTGACTTCACACTCCAGGATGTCTGGCTCTAGGTGAGTGATCACACTATCAAGGTTACTTGGGTCATGAAGATCTTTTTTGTATAGTTCTGTGTATTCTTGCCACCTCTTAATCTCTTCTGCTTCTATTAGGTCCTTGCTGATTTTTGTCCTTTATTGTGCCTATCTTTGCATGAAATGTTTTCCCTTAGTATCTCCAATTTTCTTAAAGAGATCTCTAGAGTCTTCCTCATTCTATTGTTTACCTTTATATATTTGCATTATTCACTTAAGAAGGCTTTCTGATCTCTTCTTGCTATTCTCCAAAACTCGCACTGAGTTGCCTTTCGCTTCTCTTTTCTCTGCTATTTGTAAGCCCTCCTCAGACAACCACTTTGCCTTCTTGCATTTCTTTTTCTTTGGGATGGTTTTGGCCACCACCTCCTGTACAATGTTATGAACCTCCACCCATAGTTCTGCAGGCACTCTGTCTACCAGACCTAATCCCTTGAATCTATTCCTCACCTCCACTGTATAATCATAGTGTTAGTCGTGTTCAACTTTTTGCAATCCCATGGACTGGAGCCTACCAGGCCCCTCTGTCCATGGGATTCTCCAAGGCAAGAATACTGGAATGGGTGGCCACTTCCTTCTCCACGGGATCTTCCTGATCCAGGGATCAAACCTGTGTCTCATGCATTGCAGTCAGATTCTTTACTGTCTGAGCCACCAGGGAAGCCCGAGTATAATGTAAGTGCTATGTAAATAATTGAAGATGAATGGAAAATTCAAGTTTGTTTTCTGGAACTTCATGGATTTTTTTTTTCAAATATTTTCCATCCTTTGGCTGAATTCATGGGTATGCAGATAAGAACGGCTGACTGTACTTTCTGCTCTCCAAATATCAAATTCTTAGCATATATATAACACCATATATAGTTTCAAATTAAGGTAAATTCACAGGTTTTTTGTTTGTTTGATTTTGCTTTAACCTGTCATGTAACATACTGCCATGAGTCTTTGTATGTGGCATCTAACCAAAAAAAAGCTGCATATGGTCACTCTCTGTACGAGAGGAGAGGTTAAATGTCGTAAGGCAACAACGTTTTTGTGGACTATTTTTAAAACATGATAAATGGCATTATCAACATTATTCAAGATTTAAATTTTATGTATATATCACAGATCACCTCCATTTCAACAGTTTGTAAGGGGAACACTAGAAAATAAAAATATAATCATAAGGGATTTGATTTAGGCCATACCTAAATGACCTAGTGGCTTTCCCTTCTTTCTCCAATCGGAGAGTGAATTTTGCAATAATTGGCCTGATGCACTAGCCCTTTCAAATACGGGCTTAGAAAACAGATAAAAAAGTTTATTAGTCTTAGATTTGATGTTAAGAATAATGGTTACAAAAATACAATTGAAGACAAATGCTTCATTTTAAACCAAAGAAGCATGATGTAAAATTATACATAAAATAATCACATCCATGAGGGAGAAATATGAAAAGATTAGAAGGAAATACAACAAAATTTACACAGAGACTGTCTTTAGCTGAAAGGAATACAGTTTGTTATCTCTTATTTTTTCCTTCTTATTAATTTATTGTCTTTTTCTACATTACAAGCATATATTGTGCTAATAATAAAAAAAAACAGAGTAAGTATTAATAGAATTTACAACAAAACTGAACCTCCTGCATTTAAGTTAAACAGTATCTTCTGACATTTACTTTGGCTATTTTCACTTTAATTCAGACAGTCAACAGTGTCTCAGATAACAAAGTCAACTCTGTGTTAAACTCCACTAAATCACTGAAATAATTTTTCAGTAATTTTCTTGCATAAACCTCTTACAGAAAACAATATCAGGCTACAAACTTTCTTACTAAGGCAGTTTCGAGACCACTAAAAAAAGAAATACTAGAAAATATAAAATGTATTGACCTAGATTCATTAAAAAAAAAAAAACAGTAATGCTATTTTAAAGTGAACTACTTAAAAATTTTTCTAGAAGTAAAAATTTCAGAAATTTAAAATGAAAATCTCAACATGAACAAATATGGAAAACTGGGTACTGAGAAAAAGCTAAAAACAGCTTTAATACATAATCATACAAAACTCTCACAAGATAGGTTATAACACAGTTTTGCTCTATTCTAAACCTCAAGGTAATAACTTAGACGTGAAAAAACACTTAAGAGAAAACAAACACCACCTAAAACCTAGAAAATCTTTCAGTACAAGGAACTAAAATATTGTTTATTACATATATATATTAATACATTCTCTCGTTACTTATTGGAAACTTTACTAGAATATCATGACATTCTAGAACGGATTAAGACAGCTAAAGCAGGAGAGCAAGGACTTAGGCATTCCATAAGGGTAGTAGCTGAAGGTTTGAACCTTTCCCTTAGGTCATAGGTCCCACCTACTGTGCATTTGAATAGTAGGTTTCTCTCACCAAAGGGAATTTGCAAATTCTTAGATGAGGCAACATGTGAAAGAGAACAGGCAAAAATAATTAAGAGCAATTGAACAGGGTGTTGTCACATCCTCTTTACCCAATATAGGATGAGACAAAATCAGAATAAATCCAACCATAATATATTTTGAGTCGGGGACATATGAAGGGAAGTATCAGACCAAAGTGAGAGCCTAGGGGGATGAAGGGGTAGAGAAAAATGCATAAGGTTTGAGCTGAACAATCAGGAGAACGGAAAGCAGGTTCAGCAAGGAAGCTATAAAGGACAAAAAGCCAAATCTCGCTCCTCATGCAAAACCCACTATTCAAATGTACAAAGAATGTAACCTACCACTTACCTCTCCAAGAAAAGAGGGGCCAAGCAAACTTCAAAACAAAAAGGAACTTTAATTATAATAGAAAGTAGAGAATACTCTGGCTACAAAGCAGTAGTATGCTTTCTGAGCAATGGTTAGAACAAATGTTCAGCATAAAGGTACAGAGAAACCAAACCAACTTCCTACAATCCTTCTTTCCTTTGGAGAAGAAGGTACAGGGAGAGGAACCTGAGCACTACACTCCACATCTGAGTTCTTCAAGGTCAGTAATTTGCTCACAGGTAACAGCAAGAAAGATCTTGTGTCATAAATTCTTATTAAAGCAGGAATGCCTCAACAGTCTAATAAAAAGGCATGTAAAAAAAGGAGAATAACATTTTCTAGGAGAAAAACATTTTTCTATTATAAAAAACTAGAAGGATGGAACACAAAATAATTATGACTTAGTAATGTAGAACACATTTAATCTCAAATGGTGAGGAGAGGTATAATTTTAACATGATATTTTTTTAAACTCTACTTCACACTTAGCATGCTTTTGGTAATCAGAAAAATCCTGGTATGCCTTTAAATTTAAAATAAAAGATAACTATAGTCCTAAAGAAGCCAGAAGAGTAAGTAAAGAGAAACCATATACTTCCTGTAACCTGAGGATAACTTCTAGAAGGCTAATAAGCACACTAGGAAAAAAGGGAGAAAAAAGAAAACCTGAAATAAATTACTCTGTAAACTGCCAGCAGAAGTCACAGTGGTTGTAGAAAAGTTTACCTCCACCAAATTCAAAATGCAGTTTAAGTACATTCCAGGACAAGGGTCTGGAGTTTGATGACTAATCATACATCAAATAATTAATAGACTATGAGTCAGACTTCCAGGGTAAGAGGCGAATCTGTTTCACTTTTCAGTATGTGAACATAAGTAAAACTACAATTTCTCATCTAAAAATGGAGACAATATTACCTACAACAAAGAAGGACTAGGCACTCGCCAATCCTGCTTTTACTTCCCAAGCACAAGGAAAAGTATATTTCCCAGCCTGACGTGCACTTTTGGTCTGAATCACTCACAGGGCTCCAGACTATACAATATGGGCAGAAATGATGTATCTACTTCTAAGACTGGCCCCTAGAATCTCCTGAAAAAAACCACAGCCCATTCTCTCTTTACTTGCCAAATGGCACAGTTCAGTTCAGTTCAGTCGCTCAGTCGTGTCCGATTCTTTGCCACTCCATGGACTGCAGCAGGCCAGGCCTCCCTGTCCATCACCAATTCCCGGAGTTTACTCAAACTCATGTCCATTGAGTCGGTGATACCATCCAACCATCTCATCCTCTGTCGTCCCCTTCTCCTGCCCTCAATCTTTCCCAGCATCAGGGTCTTTTCAACTGGCAGAGCATCTAATAAAAAGGACTCCAAAGAAGCAGAAGGAACAGAGGAGCCACAAGACAGAAAAAGAAGCCTAGAATCCCTAAGTAACATATGAATCATCATTTTGTGAAGGAGCTACACAGAGAGTTGCCCTACCCCTATCAGGTACCCTAATTTGACCTTGATTCCTGTCCTGTCTGTGACTGACAAATTTTCATTAAGTTCAGACACTGAGATTTAGGAGGTCATAAAATACCCCAATACATGTCTTCTTCCAAGTTCAGAGTGCAGAAATGCAAGTGGGGTGACAGAAATAAAAATTTTATCAACACAAAGTTTTTTAACATTGCAAAGGCAATATTAGTGGAAATAAACCGGCTAAAGATTATGCACTTTAAAACAAACACACCTAGATATCTACAATATTAATTACAAAATTAAAAAGTTATTTAACCAAGAGCCAGAAAACTAGTCATTTTTTTAATATAAAAAATCAACCAGCTAATACATAAGCAAAAACTGCGAATTTCTTCGAGGTACTGACTTCAGGAAATTAGCAGGCTTCCTTATTAAGTCAACATAATAGAACCAGGTGCCACTGCACACTTTCCATTCTAAAAGAGACAGAAGTTGATGAGAGATATGGACAGAAACTAATTTACATGATAAAAAGAGAAGCCATGACTTTTAAGAAAAACATGAATACTTACAATCTGAATATATGATAAAATATTAAGTCAACAGATACCAAAACTAAAGTTTCTTCTGTCATACTTGTGATTAAACTATTGTGGTATCCACACTATCTATTCACTTAAATCTCTTTACTATAGCCACTCCCAAACCATCCTACACTATCTACAATTTCAAAAGTTCTCATAACTGTCTCCCTTTAAATTTCTTCAAGCACTTTACAAACGACAAAGAATGTTCTCAGATCTTCCCTTTCTCTTCCTTCAACTCAGCAACAACCCATGGTTTAAAATGCAAGCTGTCATTTCTTATCAATATTTTTACATGAGCAATTTAGAAGAGATTTTAGGTTTTCTTAGTATTAAAAGTGTCATTTCATGTCACAAAAGGTTTGTAAAACAGTAATTATTCCAAAATGATAAAATCAATATTCTTATTCAACAGAATTAGGCAATAACAGTCAGAATATAGATTCATGACTTAAAAATTTCAGATTTAATATTAAAGAAAAATATCAGTAGATGATCTTAAGCATAAAGAGCAAAACAAACAAAGAGGAAATGAAACTACAGCAGAAAAGAATCACTAGAAAATCCTGATTGGTATTCCTTGGAACCTGATTTGAAATTAGAGACAGCATTAATTAACACTAAAGTTAATTTATTTACAAAAGCAAATCAAGATCACAAAATTTATCAACTTCACGTTTATTTTTGAAAGTTGAGCTCCTCAAATTAGCAATATGTATACTTACATGACAGATAAATTGTCAAAAGAGCAGCAATACTAAATATAAAGTACTGTTTCAAAATTAATAAAGAGAATCAGTTTTCAATCTCTGGAAGTTTTAGTTTTATAGAAACAAATGGGCTGCAGATTACCTATTAGAAAATAGAAATTGCCTAATGACTAAAAAGAGATAAGACTGCCAAGACCTTTAAAGCCAAAAGAGATAGGAAGGCTCGCTGGAGACTCACTGGAAACAAAACCAGAAACGTGCAATTCTCAATAGAAAATAAACTACCTTAATATGTATTTTATCTATTTATTAATTCAGATTCTATTTATTTAGAATTAATGATATTTGCCCAGCAGATGTTCACCCTTTCATGATCTACAAAAAAGGGTTTTTGCTAAGCAAAACAAGTAAGCAAGACTACACAGGGCATAAACCTACATAGTTAAAAACTAGTCACTGTTGATTTACTTTTTTCACTTATAAATATCTTTGATGAAGTTTACTAAAAACTTTAGTCATTATTTACGTTGCTAATAAAAAAATATATTTTTAAACCACCGTTCTCTCACACTTTCCACACACATGTGTGTGTGCACATATCAGTGTTCAAAAAATCTTTTCGGGCAATCTAAATAGTATTTTCCTACATTTAAACACTGATACGGAACAAGCATAAAGCACAAAAGAATATACTTAAAACTGAAAAATAAATTAAGCTTTGTGGATAGAATGGCTTATTATTGGTCTTGCAGTATACGAAATCATTAGGCAGATAATAACTGTCCATTGCTTTCTAACTTAAAGTGAAGGGAAAGTGGCTCAGTTGTATCCGACTCTTTGAGACCCCATGGACTATACAGCCCATGGAGTTTTCCAGGCCAGAATACTGCAGTGGGTAGTCTTCCCCTTCTCCAGGGTTCTAACTTAAAAGGTCTAAACAATAGAAAACTGATATCCAAATCAATATTAGAATCTATTTATTTATTAGAGACAAATAACTGGAGTAAAACTATAGTCATGGTACCAAACCTGAATTTGCCTTTCATAATTACACGAGATTGTGGCATGTATTTCTGTGTGCAGAGTTTTACTGCTTTTGCGTCATGATATCTGTATTTAATGATATTTAACTTCTGTACTGTTTATTTTATTCTTTTACTGATCAACTTTCAGCAAGGTAACTTAGCTCCTCTCCATGAGCGCAGAGTAGTAGTAGTAAGCTTATAGTGTGCTAAACAAAATTGAAAGCTGACAAAATAACTTCACCCCCTCTTTGCTAAATTAAAGTCAAAAATTATTTATTAACAGTAAAACAAAGAACTCCTAACTCTCATAATACTCTCAGCTAAGTCACCAATAATAGGGCAGGTGCTTTGAGTTATTTTTTCCAACAAAGGTGAAAATTTAAGCACTTCAATTTAGTCTCTTCCTCTTGTTGACCAACATTTTTAAAGGTAACTAGAAAAGTTATGTGATAGTTCCAGTCGCCATGTTCAAAAAGGGATAGAGAAGGAAGAGACTAAATTCTTGACAATGATCATCCTATTATCTTTGTATTCAACAGATAAATTACTAATATCTCAAAGTAACAGAGATAAGGAAGCTGGATTTTTCTTGTAATTTTCCTTTTTCATGTTTTTAGAAAACTGGAATTAGCACTTAACTTCTAGGAGGTTAATCAGCCTGGTAAACTAAGCAGAGAGGAAAGTGCCAGTCAGAATCAGCCTATCCTCGCCTTACCTGCCATTACAGAGTAGCCACCGAGCAAGAGAATAGTGAGGTAGAATCTTCTGCATGGCACTGGCCATCACCATGGTAACAACCAGCTGTATACCTATCACACCCTGTGTAAAGAAACAAACAGACAGGTTCAACAATGAATGAAGTTTTAGATTTGAGGACACCACTGAAAAGCTTTCTACACGTTTTGAAAATTATACTTTGTAAGAAAAATGGGTTTACTATCAAAACACCTATTATTCTGCCATACAGGATCTCACTTCATAATCCTCTACAAGTTATTCAAGGGTCACATTCATATTAACAAAAATTAAATTAGGGAGCATACACATTCAAAATCTATTTCCAAGAAATCTTCTCCATTACCTGAGTGTACCAAAATGAAGCGGAAATTTTTTTTCCCCCATTCTTCTCCAAATTTACTCTATTCAACACACTTAAAACACCAGCTTGGCTAGCTCTAAAAGCAGTATGCCTGTTTTTTAATTCCAGGGTGGCAGTGAACGACTCAAGAGCATTAACTATACTAAATGTGATGGTGGAAAGTCACTAGAAAAAAAAATTAATTCATCCTATCATCACGAACTTTCAACGGGTGGGCCTTTAACAAGGTCCAAAAATGCCCAGTTTGTTCTCATCAATCTCTCTCTTGTTCTCTGCAATACCTAATTCAAACCTTCTCTCATCTTCTCATACCTCCAACATCCCTCAAACTTCTTCCTTCTTTAAAAAAAAAAAATTATTGAAGTATAGTTGATTTACAATCACAGCAAAGTGATTCAGTTTCACACACATACGTGTATATACACATATATTCTTTTCCATTATAGGTTATTACAAGATATTGAATATAGTTCCCTCTGCTATACCATAGGACCTTGTTTTTACCTACTTTACATATAGCAAATGGCATCTGCTAATCCCAAACTCCTAATTTATCCACTCCCTCCAAACTTCTCTCTCAGCAGAGGACAGTTTCAGGTTCACAGAAAATAAAACAGCAGCAGCCAATGAGAACTCTCATTTGACACCACATGCTCACGACCACTGGTATCTGCACCAGTCTCTTCCACACCCTTTAGCGTGAAGCAAAGCCCGCGGTGCTTCAGAGCCCATCCTCTCACGGATTTTCAGGAACCTCCACCACAGAACAGCTTCCCTCCTGTTGCTGTTCGGCTGCTAAGTCGTGTCTGACTCTTTGCAACCCCACAGACTGCAACACACAAGGCTCCTCTGTCCTTCACTATCTCCCAGCGTTTGTTCAGACTCATGTCCACAAGGCTCCTCTGTCCTTCACTATCTCCCAGCGTTTGTTCAGACTCATGTCCATGAAGTCACTGATGCTATCTAACTATCTCATCCTCTGCCGCCCCCTTCTCCTTTAGTCTTCAATCTTTCCCAGCATCAGGGTCCTTTCCAATGAGTTGGCTCTTTGCATCAGATCTCATCTCTATTTAAATCCTTCCCACTAGTATTTTAATACCTTTCACCTTTCTAAAAAAATAACAATAATTTCCCCTTAAGCTTTATTTTCTCTTCTATAAAATGAAGCTAATAATTCAACTGAGCTACTAATCAAGCTGTGGTTAATAACTGTGCTTGTTTCAGAGAGCACAGCCAATACTTGTTATTGTCATAATTATTCCTATTAAGGGATACGTTTTTTTTTTTAATTTCAAGAAGAGAAGGCTTTTCAAAAAATAATCAATGTTACTTCTATAAAAAATAAATTTAGAAAACAAAATAAATGGAATCATACCACAAAAAATAACATCAGTCTCCTAAGTGATAAAAGAACACTAAAAATTTTTTTGAAAAAATCAGATTTCACTGATTGTTATTTAATAAACTGTTCAATCAACTGTACATCACTGTAACAAATGTACTATCATGATGTGGGATGCTGACAGTGTGGGAGGTTGTGCCTGTACCAGGACAGGGGACATGGAACTCTCTATACTCTTATCCATTTTGCTGCAAACCTAAAAGTGCTCTAAAAACATGAGATTTTAAGAAAAATCAAATCAAATTTATCCATAGAGAAACAGTGTAAGTAATGTCAAAATAATTGGAAAAGACATTTGTAACTCATATCATAGAGGGATAATTTGCTGTCGTTTAGACTCTTTTGCAACTCCCTGGACTGTAGCCCACCAGGCTCCTCTGTCCATGGGATTTCCCAGGCAAGAATATCAAAGTGGGTTGCCATTTCCTCCCCAGGGGATTTTCCTCAGGGATCAAACCAGTGTTTCCTGCACTGGCAAGTGGATTCTTTGCCACTGAACTACTTGGGAAGCCCAAAGGTATTATTTACTTGTTAGGTATTATATAGAGTTCTTACAAGTCAATTAGTAAAAGAACAAATGCCTAATTTAAAAAGAAGAACATATATGTACCGAGAGTTCTTTAAAAAAAGGGAGCAAAATGGCTCTTAAACAGGACTGTTTTTAAAATGCCTTTGAAACCTGCCTCAATTCTGGTTTCACTGTGGATATTTTAATGCCTTAAATTCTACCAATTGGGTTAAGGTTCAGACCACTTTTATATTCTCCTAACATCAAAGATTACATTTTTGTCTTTTTTCTTTCACATTTTCTATCACTTGCTTTTACTATCTTATTTTCTACATAGTTTGTGATAGAAGTTCTGCAATCTCCATACAATGAATGCCATTATAAAGAACACTTTCAGGCAGAACAAGGCCAAGAAATATATTAGCAAGTATGTCAGAAGGTTAGTCTATTTGAGATTACAGACATAAAAGCAAAAGATAATTTTTTTAGTCAAGGAATCAGGGAAAGTTTTGTGGACAAAGTGAACCTCCATCTAGCCTTGAAAGAAATCTGATAGTATCGTAGAATCTTCAAGGTCATCTAGTACAATCTCTCACAAACATAACAATTTATTAGAGTGTAAGCTCCTTAATAGCAGAAACCATATCTTAGCCACATCTAATAAATGTTACAGGTATTAAATGGCATTTCAGACAGACTGATCTGGAAGATTAAACACTTACACACACACACACACACACACACACACACACACACACACACACACACACACACACACACACACACACGATGGACTGTGATGAACTAGGGTAAAAAAGGCATCTTAGCAAACTCTCTCCTCTTACTCCAAATCACTAAGCATAAGGAGATACTGCTAATAAGCCCAGGACTAAAGAATGTAAACCATGTGAAGGCAAAAACAAATAAAAATCAACAAACCAGACTGACTTGCATAACAGCAACTAGGCTTCTGTAATGATCCACACCAAAAAAGATAACGATTTAAATTACAATGGAATCTCTGGCTCTAAGAAGAAAAATGTATTCTAAAGATATTGTTGAAGAATTCAGAGAATGATGCTATACTGAAGCAAATGAAGAATGAAAGAGATCAACCTCGTGAAAGGCAAACATTCTCAATGTTGTAGCTAACATCTGACTAAAAAACATTCAAAAATGTAACTTCACTCTATTCACTTATCTTACTATATGCCATTTCCATCTTTTTAAAATAAAATTGAAAATACTTTCTCAAATCCTCATCTGTTTACTGTTAAATATATAAGTTTTCTTCCAACTTTCTAGTAGAAGTCAATAAACCTTTTCAACAATGAATCAGCTGTTAGGTAACTGTATATGTGGACTGAAAGAAAGTATGTTGTTTTTCCCAAAAGAAGAATCCACCTAATTTTTTTGAGAAATAACTTTTAAATTATGTGGAAAATATGTCCCCAAAGTTATTCCTTTTCATATTTTTTTGAAAAAGAGTCCTTGGAACATATTTTCAAAATGACAACCATTCTACAGAACTATATATTATCAACTTAATATGTTGCTAGTACGAAACTTAGATCAACTTTTGAGACATTACTATACAACTGACAATCACAGTGTACATGCCAGGGATTAACATATTAAAATATATTCAACTAATTAAGAGATACAACTATGAGAAATTTAAAAACAATTTTAATAACCTGCCTTCACTGACCAACTTAAATGTTCATGTATATTTAAATTTATACAAAATAGAATTTTTGAAATGTTTAAAAACCAAATTCCCTGAATATCTTTATTTTTAATTAAAAGCTAATGCTTAAGTAAATTTAACCATAAACAAACACAAACTTATCACAAAAAAACTATTAAACTGAGTAGATACACACCGATACAAAAAAGTCCATCATGGCTTAAGTTTTAAGCATACAACCTTATAGGTCATTGGCCAAGTGGCCTTAATGGTTTTATTAGGGCCTCAAAACAATAACTTGACCAAAGAGATGGTTTCTGTCCAGATTGGTTGCCCCTAGGCTCCAATTCTCTTGATAATTGGAACTAGGAAAAGTCATTTATGAAATAGCACATAAGCTCCCAAGAAGGGTGAAACATTGGGGCAACTTAGGTTTCAACCTTTCCACATCTATTAACCTGAGGCCATGAAGAGCAAGAAAAAGTTATTTGCCTTCAGTTTATAGAAGAATGATCATTTCAATTTTTGTTAGTAATCACTTCTGGGTACATTAAAAAAAATTCTTACCAAGGAAAATTAAACAATTCTCCAAGAAATAAAATATATCAAATAGCAGTATTTTATCTTGCTTGACAATACTGACAATAAAACTCCCCGAACTTAAAGAAAAGCATGTTGTAATTTTAAAATTCAAACTTGGAACAATATTATGTCAACCTCAGTGGAGATGACATTTTGTTTCGTTTCACTAAACTAGCTCTCCTGTTGACAAACAGACTGAAAGCAAAGTAGACACTGTTTATGATCAGAAGGCATATCAGCAACATACTTGAACTCAAACCATCCCAAATGGTTTTAATTATCACTCCCTCTCCAATAAATAAGAAGGGGAAAAAAAAGAAAGAGAATATTACCCAATGACCTTCCCATTTTTGGTTTAACTTTTTACTTATTTTAGTGACAGCTAGACATGTGAGACAGACTTCTTGGAGAGGCTCAAACAATTTATATCACAAAAGAAGGTGTGAACTTCGTTATTTCAATCTAGATTTACATAAAACTTAGAATTCACACATTGAGCATTTAAGCAAACCATCTCCAAACAATTTACAAATGAGGTTATCAGGGTCCAAAGAGCAAAGACCATAGAACTACCCAGTCACAAACTTATCCAGAACACACACTCCTAATCCACCCTGATGTTTTTTCCTCTAAGTTGTTTCAGTGCATTCAATGAACATTCACTGAGCAACAAAAGACATGCACTGAACCACTTGTACATAATAGAGGGAAACAGCACAGTCCCTGTCTTCAATGAGAAGTCAGGCCAACAGTAAATTGTTGTTGGTTAGCTGCTCAGTCTTGTCTGATTCTGCAGTCCCAAGGACTGCAGCACGCCAGGCTTCCCTAGCCTTCACTATCTCCCAGAGTTTGCTCAAACTCACAATTCAAAGGGATGAGAGGACAGGCAGAGGATTCTACAAGAATGGGGCGTGAGAGAGAAAGCACGCACACTAAGGGACAAGAGCTGTGAAAGGGTATCACAGAAAGTAAAGGCTAAGTTAAGACTCCACGGACTCAGCCTGGTGAGCCACCAGTGAACCATCTACTTGGTGAACCATCTGCTTCATGCAGGATGACAAGTAGGCCAAAGCCAGATACTGAAGGGCAAAACCTACAGACTGAAACCTGAAAACAACAAAGAAACCCATGAAAAGTAATACGGCCACATCAGAGCTTACGAAGTCACTCTGGATACCATGTCAACACTAGATGAGGGCCAGCCCGGTGGCACTGAGACAACTGCTCAGGTGTGAAAGGAGGACCGGCACTAAAGGTAGTAGCAGCACTGCAGGGAGGAGGGGGGCAGACTCTGATTTTGGTGGTAAGGACTACATAGAATCACTACCCATCATGTGACAAATGAGTTAGGGTCTCGATCAAACAATGTCAAAAATCTATAAATTCAAATTACATCACGACAGAAATTATTTATATCTATAAATAGGAAAAGCACAGGCTGTCTGCCTAATATACATCCAATATCTTGCCTGCTAGTATTAGAAACTTGCCAGAGGACTTCTCTGTCTCTCTGACTACTATATCTCAAACACTCAGAGCAATGACATTTCGAATAATTCTAAGGCATATAGCATGGCTGAATGAATGAATGACACTACTACAAAACAAACTATCTTGACAGAACTTAAAATCCAAGATTATCATATTAGGTAACAACAAATATATTAAGACAATGTTGGAGCACAAAATTGCACAGTACTATGAAAAAGGGTTCAGGGTTATATAAATTCAAAAAATTGAAAAACAGTTTCATAGAGTAGATGAGTACAATGAAACCAAGGAAGGGAATTCTACGTTAGATGACAAATGTGAACAGAGTAACAATGGGACAGCTACGAACTCAGACAGCAGTATGTTACAAAGAACTGTGAAAAATCAGATGAAGACAGAATTTTAGATTGTTAAAAATCTTTAAAATCAAGAGGATGCATTGATCTGAGGTATTTGCAAAAATCGCATTGGAAGGCTTTTAAACAAAAAGGAAAATAATTCAAGTAACACAGAAAGAAATATTAGACATAACAATATATTAAGCAATCAAAGAGAAAACCTAAGACTAATAAGGTAGAAACAGTTGAAACTAGAAAAGAAAGAACGAAACTAAAAAGTCTGTCAGTAGGAAACCAATCAACTTTGAATATGACTGAACATGAAGAAGGAAAATAACTTTGGAATAAAACAGGGAATGTCTCAAAGGTTATTTAAGAATATTTTAGTTTTGGTGACTGGTAGAATCCCGGAGTCACTGACAGGAAAGTTGCAGACTGAAGGAAACTCAAGGAAGTGGGTTGACAAGCTTCTCACAGGCCTCCAACTAAGGCTGTGCATTCAACCATTCAGAACACACACAAAACATGTTTCTCTGGCACAATCGATCTACATCAGACAGACTGGCAATAATCAGGTTTGTAAGAGTTCTAACAATTAATATACAGTGAAACATAAGTTACCAAGTGGATCAGATGTTCAAGTTCACTAACTGCTCCATTCCATTACTGTCTTAATGACACACTGGAAGTCAAATAATAAGCAGGCTGCTTGGTAAGGAGTGCTTTAGAGCAAAAGGCAGCATTGAGGGGTATTTCATTCAGGCAGTGATAAAGTCTGAAGAAATACACAGAACAGTCGTCTAGAGCACAAAATACTCTCAACCCTAAATAGTTTTGGACAAGTATGTTCAATTCTGATTCTTAAAACGTGTTCTTCTAGACATTCAAATGACACTACTTTCCAATCCTACTTCTTTAGACAAAACCCTATTTAAAATTTTGTCTATCTTTTGATGTGTAAATATGATTGATTTGGCCACAATCTAGTCTAGCTTAAGTCTTACAAACAATCCATATTTAAGTTCAAGGTGAGAGGACAACTTCTTCCATCACATGTTGATCTTATCAAACTCTTAAAATGTTAACCACCCTTCACTGCCACCTACAAACAACATGTGATAAGTGATATGGTAGAGGTCAGTGCCCAGTACGAAGAGTGCATTCCAACAAAGGGGGTGAATAAATCTACATGGGAGAGGTAGGAAAGACTTGTTCACAGAGGTGACATCTAAACTAATGTTACAAGGTTAGAGTAGTATCCCACTGTCAGAAAGGAAAGAAATACAAGTTCAGATACATCTACTTGTACCAAAGCTAGTGGAGGTGATAGAATTCCAGCTGAGCTATTTCAAATCCTAAAACATGATGCTATTAAAGTGTTGCACTCAATATGCCAGCAAATTTAGAAACATTAGCAGTGGCCACAGGACTGGAAAAAGGTCAGTGAAGGGCAATGCCAAAGAATGTTCTAACTACCACACAACTGCACTCATTTCACATGTAAGCAAAGTAATACTCAAAATCCTCTAAGCTAGGCTTAAACAGTACGGGAACCAAAAACTTCCATATGTTCAAGCTGGATTTAGAAAAAGGCAGAGAAACCAGAAATCAAATTGCCAACATCTGCTGGATCATAGAAAAAGCAACAGAATCCCAGAAGAACACTTACTTCTGCTTCATGGACTACATTAAAGCTTATGATTGTGTGGATCACAACAAAGTGTGGAA
The DNA here is from genome assembly GCA_007570785.1 of Antilocapra americana. Classification (NCBI taxonomy): domain Eukaryota; kingdom Metazoa; phylum Chordata; class Mammalia; order Artiodactyla; family Antilocapridae; genus Antilocapra; species Antilocapra americana. Next base: position 20,966,474 of record ML660765.1, on the reverse strand, counting down.
AATTCTTCCGGAGATGGAATACAAGACTACCTTACTTGCCTCCTGAGAAACCTGTATGCAGGTTAAGAAGCAACAGTTAAAACTGGATATGGAACAATGGACAGGTTCCAAATTGGGAAAAGAGTATGTCAAGGTTGTATACTGTCCCCTCGCTTATTTAACTTACATGCAGAGTACATGATTCAAAATGCTAGGCTGGATGAAGCACAAGCTGGAATCAAGATTGCCAGGAGAAAGATCAAAAACCTCAGATATGCAGGTGATACCACTGTTATGGCAGAAAGAGAAGAGGAACTAAAGAGCCTCTTGACGAAAGTGAAAGAGGAGAGTGAAAAAGTTGGCTTAAAGCTCAACGTTCAAAAAATGAAGATCATGGCATCTGGTCCCATCACTCCATGGTAAGCAAGTAGGGAAACGATGGCAACAGTGACAGACTTTATTTTGGGGGCTCCAAAATCACTGCAGATGGTGACTGTAGCCATGAAATTAAAAGACACTTGCTCTTGGAAGAAAAGCAACTACAAACAAACTTAGTGTATTAAAAAGTAGAAACATCACTTGCTGACAAAGGGCCCTCTAGTCAAAGCTATGGTTTTTCTAGTAGTCATGTATGGATGTGAGAGTGGGATCATAAAGAAGGCTGAGCACCAAAGAACTGGTGCTTTTGAACTGTGGTGTTGGAGAAGACTTTTGAGAGTCCCTTGGACTGCAAGGAGATCAAACCAGTCAATCCTATAGGAAACCAATCCTGAATATTCATTGCAAGGAATGATGCTGAAGCTGAAGTTCCAATACTCTGGCCACCTGATGTGAAGAGCCAACTCACTGGAAAAGACCCTGAAGGTGAGAAAGATTGAAGGCAGGAGAAGGGCACAACAAAGGATGAGGTGTTTGGATGGCATCACTGACTCGATGGACATGAGTTTGAGCAAGCTCCAGGAGATGATGAAGGACAGGGACCTGGCGTGCTGCAGTCCATGGGGTCTCAAAGATTTGGACATGACTGAGTGACATGGAAAAACAAGGAAATAAGCATGAGATTAATAGTTATCTCTGCAAGCAGGTAAAAATTACACTTAAGGGATTATGTAAAGATAAAATGCAAACAATGGGCATAATTATTCTTTGGAGAAATTAAGCAATAAGAGGAGACTCTGACAATTACTAGAATGGCTCACATATAAAAAAATATATACATATATATGTTTATAGTGGGAGAAATACACATGCACAAGGCAAGAGGGAAGGAACCAATATAAGGCGGCTGCTAAATAGTCTAATCAAGATTTAACTGTGAGTATTGCTTAAGAATCAGAAATAGATGAGACCAAAGGCTTAAGCTAAAAGTAAAACTTCATGTTTTACTTGTTCTACCTATAGAAGCATACAAAAAGGTAAAGAGATGTAATAAATTTAAAAACCAAGGTCTTCAGAGTTTACATAACTGGGGTTGTGGCAGTGGTGGGTGGAACCCAGGTCAAGATTTTTGATGCCCTGCTTTCCACTGGATATAGTCATTTTGGAAAACTCACTATATATCATTTCAAAGTCCTCACATCATTCCCTAAAAACCACAATGGGATGAGGAGCTGATCTATAAAGCAAAAGAGAGGAGGGAATTTTGTGAGAAATTCAAAAGTCGTGAGAATTTTGACAGAAATGTAACAGAAGGATTGAATGAATAATTGCCAAGCAACTTCATCTAAAAGACAAAGCTTTAGATACAACATCAGAGAAATAAAAGATCTGCAGTTAAAGGTTAAATCTGCAGAATAATTAAGTAGCTGGTCAAAAGAGCCAAAGAAAATCACCAAAGTGGGCAAAGTTTGAGAGAGCTTGAAAAATGACCACACCAAAGTCAAGATCTTGGTAATGTGACTGTAGGAAGGTTCAGAGACTTTAAAAAATGGCTAAAGAATCTGAATATTTATTGATATTTAACACAGATTTATTGATTGAATCATATGAAATCAGAAATTTAACTGTTTTGACCTACAAAACAGCAATTTCATATAGTTCAAAACGTTTCTACAAACAGAATTATATATACATAATATATAGGAAAATGTAAAATGACAGAAGGGGAGTTGAAAAATACCATTATCAATAATTGTAATTTGAACTCAAACAACATGGGTTTTCAAGTTTAAATGTTTACAGAATAAGTTCAGTTTGCAAAACATCAATGTTTTGCACCACAAAATATTTTTAAAATTTCTCTTAAGTAAAAAAGTAGAAGCAGAAATTTTTGTCTCCCAATTCAGAATAAGAAGTCTAATGTACTTTAAAACTAAGGTCAAAACCCACAAACTAATAAAATGCCTAGGTAAATATCACCCTAAATATCTTAGAACCACAACATAGTAGAATGCATAAATTTCACATAACTATATTCAAAAACAGCAGCTCCAGACTTTCCGCTAAAGGTGATGATATAAAACCATTTTTCAGAATTTGATTAAACATAGGAAAAAACTTCAGCTATTTTCCCAAGATACAAACTGATAAGGCAAAGTGGAAGATCAACAACAAATAGAGGGCAAGGGTAAAAATACTTTTCCACAAGAACAGAGGACACTCTAATTAAACACAATTTATAAAACATCTTAGTGTATTGGAGTTGAAATTAATAGTTGTTTATCTTAAGAGATCATTTTCCAGTTACAGGAGGTTGAATAAATTATGCAGCATTTCATATAAAACAATACCATACAATCATTAAAATGTTGATAAGAAATGAAGTATTTTTAAAGATGTTAGCAACTTTATCTTTAGCCAAAGCAGGCATAAATGTCTTATCATAATACTGATAAATAACAGACAAAAGGTTCAATGGAAGAAGACATCCCTAAATTCTGCTACTCTTCCATAACCGTAAGAATACTTTCTGACAATATAAACAATATCCCTACAGGTCTATATTCAAAAAAGCCATTACTTAAAACTAATAAATTTAATTTGACATTTACAAAATCATCTTGCTTATTCAAACCAATTCTTTCTCATTCCTCAACATTCATTTCCTCCATAAAACCTTCCTTGCTACAAAAAAACATAAGCTTAATTCCAAAACAGCCTTTATCATGGTTAGCTGTAATTTAAGGGTCTCCCATTCTAGAACTACATTTATCTTATTTTCATTTCTTCAGCCCCGAACTTCAATCCCAAGAAAGGAAGTAGAATATTTACTTTTTAGATGAAATAAAAGGATAAAGCATAATTTGCCCACAGTTCTTAGCTACATTCATGTTCCTATATGTGCCAAATATCGAACTTTATTTTCAATAAAGAAGAAAATTATTTAAGATTGAAAGATATCATGTTTTCTGCATACCTCGGAGTAAGAGTTGTAGCAATTTTTACAAGATAATCCTCTCAATTTAATGCAATATGTGTTGCAAATACTTCCTTTCAAACTTTTGTAAATACACTAATAAAATTTTGTTAAGCAAATTTAAAATAAAAGTTTCAGCTTTTTAAGCAAAATACAAAAGTCAAGAAAACTTAATGTGCATCCTTAACGTTAACTGTTAGAAAATGCTTTCACTGTGAATATTTTAATATGCTGAGTAACTAAACATCACAATCAAGGTAGTTCAGCCACTAATGATGATAGCACAACAACTAGACAAGCCTTCTCTGGGACTCACTCCTTATCTACAAAAAGACAAGAGTTGGCAAATGATCTCCAAAAGAGCTTACTGACAATGACTGCAATTACTTTAATTAAATAAACAATAGATTGTTTGCATTTACATATTTACCATTACTAAGTCACCACCAAATCCTGTGATAGGCAGTCATTCTCAATGGGAAAGAGTAATTATTCTTTCCTCATTAAGAATTAAATGAGCTACTATTTGTAGAGAGCTCCATCCAAGTTAATGTGAAGAAGGACACCTAGCCCACAGTCCAACATTCTTATCTCAACTAGCAGTTTGCAGTATTTCTTTTAGGAGACTCACGAATGCCAAAAGTTCTAGTCTCTCTCTCTCTCTCTCTTTTTTTTTTTAATTTATTTCAGCTATGTGGTCAATTGTTTTACTAAATGTTTCATTTTCTTTATGACCCGAAAAAATTTTTAGTAACTATGATGATCTTAACAACTTCTGATGGGAATGACTGAGAAACTATCAAAATCAAAACTGAGTGTTAGCTGATATCAAATAAAATAATAGCTTTAAAGAACTAGAATCACAGTTCAACTTACTACATATACTACAACAAATTTTAACCAAAGCTTTCTTTTCTGTCCCCCCCAAACTGGAAAATTTATTTCTTTGACATTTAATTCTAATTGCAGTTATTCTATTCCTTTCAACTTCCTGACTTAAAAACTGGATTAGAAAAAGATTAGTATATTCAACATGAAACAACTGACCTATCTAAACAACAAAACTGTCTAGGAATAAACGATACAGCGAGGCTTCACTGTCTTAATGTTAATCAAGAAAACAGGGAACAGAGCAGGAGGGCAGTAGGCATAAACTTAAACGGAAGTAAAATTCTACTAATGAATTAGCTATTAATAAAAGCAAAACGTCTGAGGAAAAAAAGGCATGGCTTCTGTTTTAAACAGTCTGTAGCCAGAAACAAATGAATGTATATGCCCATAAATCATTAAGCACAGGAACTATTTTCTAGTCAGTCATTTATACTCACCATAAAAATAGCCAAAATCTTCAGAAATGAGAAAAATACTTAATAAACACTCAAGTTATATGAAGTTCTGGTCGAACAGAATCCTCCACTATGACTGATTCTTTCAGGAAAAGAAAGCAGGAAACTATGGCACTGCTTTTTCTAAGCAGATCACTGCATGAAAGCAAACAGTGGCAATCAACAGGTGAGAGATAACAAAAATCAGCGAACCACTGTGTCAAGAGCAGACATTAAAAACTATATGTAAAAATGAGCAGTTCAAGACTGCTGTTCCAAAGAGTTGTATTACTTATCAAAAAGATAAAAGTATTAAGGTTATTTAAAAAGGAAAAACAGCCATAGCCTTTCAAGTGCTTTATCCGTGACATTAACTGATGGCAGTCTATAATCATATATTTATACTATGGAGCTTATTGAACTTTCTTCTTCATAAGTAATTTCTATTGTTGGAGAAAAGTCTCCCAAGGCCCCTAAGTATTTCCATGTCACCCCTTCACAATCCAAACTTCTCTACTCCCAAGAATTTATTGCGAAAGACTGAGCACTATCATCAAGGACTTCCATTTTTCCCCCTAAAGAATCTCTGTAATAAATAGCTAGCTAGCTAGATAACTAGTTTACGGTCAGTCAGAAGTTACACGGAGAGGTAACTTTGGCAAATTCTACTAGCAGGAAAAACATTTACTAGAGTGTGCTGAACATCTGGGAAGGAAGGCAAGATATTCTACAACACTACATTCTTCTCCGCCAACTCCAGGAGGGGAAACACAGTTCTAGGTGCAAGCAGTAGGTAATCCAAGTGAAAAGAAAAGGAGCAAGCCAGTCCTAACAGCCCTCAGGAAAAGTGGGCTGTGACACACAGAGACACATCTGGAACAAATTGAATACACTGCAGGCTTACACTGAAGAAATTCCAATTCACCAAAGGTCCTTATCCCCAGCTCTCTAACTGCTCCTCATTTATCAGTGTTACTGAAGTTCATCCCCAGGCCTGAGGGAAATTCACGCTCTGGTGTGAAGAAGTGCCAGTTAAGGTAAAAGGAATATGATGGAATCCTTACTGTGACTTACTACAGCAGAGTCAGATGTATTTAGCATCTGGGAGTTAGAAATGCCAATCATCAGAGTTTTCATGAAAGTAATAATTAATTTCTCTAATACCATGAGATGTGATACTAGGTAGCCACTAGGTTAGAAGGATTTTCTAGAAATATAATCACTAATTATAGTATTACTTCTATAGGAGAATGTTTTTGAAATTCAATCCTTTCATTAAGTTAAAATTTATCAAAGATAAACAGTAAGATTGGCACAACAGTACTGTGGTCAAATAGCCTGATTTAGAAGTCAAATTTCACCACCACTGGATATACGATTTTGAGTGAGTTACTCTAATCTCACTATGCCTCCATTTCTGCATCTGTAAAACAGAGGTTTAAAAAAAAAAAGTAGGTAAAATATGGAGATTTGAAAAAAACAGTAGGCGGTTAGGGCAAAAAAAAGCCCAAGAGTGATTATTCATAAGTGCTTACTTAAGTAGAGCAGATAACTATTAAGTCTAAATAAATGTAGCTACTATTGCTATTGAGGAAAAGTATTTAAACTTCAGTTTCTTATCCATCCCACATACTTCTACTTACACTTAAAAGACCTAGACCAATCAATCCTTTGTTAAATCCTTCTTAAATTCCATACAAATTGAATATTCCCTCCTTGGTCCCCTCAATGTACATTCAACTAAAAGTACATCAATAATATTCACAAATCCACATAATGAGAGTCACAGACCTTAAAACAAACTATAGAGGTCATTTAGTTCTGGCTCATGTGGACGTCAATGCCATATGTTTATTGTACTCTTCCCAAAGTCATTTTTAAAGATACGAATGTTTGAGCAGTTGCTGTGTAACACAACTTTTAAAGAATAAATAAAACACTATAATTAGCTATCAAGATTCTGAACTTCAATACTGAAGTATCAAAAGCTGAAATTATTTCAGGTTTTCCTAAATCTTTTGTTTACGGTCAAAACACAAAATATATTTAATCTACTTTAACAACAGAATTACTAAGTCTGGTTAATGTAAATAAAAGATACTCTGTAAGGTCAGAATACTTAAGAGTAAATAAGCTGTATTCTCTCAAGATCTGCAATAACTTAAAAGACCAAAAATATGTGGCATAAAAAACACAATTAAGTAAAATGTAATATCACCCACTAATATAAGATTTTAATAAAACATTTATAGTGTTTTTCTGTTCACTATATGGAAAGGTAATCATACATGACTTTACTGAAAGATTCACACTATTGTTAAAGACTCCATGAACTTTGTACCTGATACTACAACACTTTTTTGGGATGCAATCATAAATAGATATAGGTATATCTATTATAGGTATATCTAGCTCAATGTGTCCTGATGTCACCTTCTCATTGTGGCTTTCCCTGAATGCCCTATCTAAAATCACCACCCCAATCATTTCTTTAACTCTGTTCTATCTTTCCTTATTGTATCTACCATGACTAACAAACATTATATCTCAGTTGATTATCATCAGACTCTCAATAAAACCTAAGATCCACAAAGACAAGAAAATCTCTATTTTATAAAGTTATGTCTCTGTTGCCAAGAGCAGTATGTGATATACAGATACTGCTTAACAGACAATGAATGATTAAACAAATACTTTTGAAATAAGAGCATGAATTTTAAGTGTTTGGTGAAATAAAAGGCACAATCATTTCAGTTAAAACGAAGAGAATGTTCATTTTACCGGGACTTTGGAGATTTTCTTTTCCTATAAATCAAGAGTAGGTAATATACAAAGAGCAGGAGCGCAATTTACAAACCAGGTTTATGTCTTCAAAGTTCCTCTAGCTACAGTTTTTCCAGTAGTCATGCATGGATGTGAGAGCTGGACCACAAAGAAGGCTGAGCACTGAAGAACTGATGCTTTTGAACTGCAGTGCTGGAGAAGACTTTTGAGAGTTCCCTGGACTTCAGGGAGATAAAACCAGTCAATCCTAAAGGAAATCAGTCCTAAATATTCACTGGAAGAACTGATGCTGAAACTGAAACTCCAATATTTTGGCCACCTGAAGCAAAAAGCCAACTCATTGGAAGAGACACTGATGCTGGGAAAGATAGAAGGCAGGAGGAGAAGGGTCCAACAGAGGATGAGATGGTTGGATGGCATCACCAACTTGAAGCACATGGGTTTGAGCAAGCTCCGGAAGATGATGAAGGACAGGGAAGCCTGGTGTGCTGCAGTCCACAGGGTTGCAAAGAGTCAGACACGACTGAGCAATTTAACAACAACAGGGCAACCTGGTATTCAAAAATCATAACAGGAAAATAATAAATTTTCTCTTAAAAAATGAATACTTTAGAACATGTTCTGATTTTCTAAAATCAACTATATTTGCTTTTTATTCCAGAGCAAATTAATTATCTAAAAAGTGTACAGAGACCAAAGCATAAATCAGTCTCAAGAATCAACTTTTAACCAACTAAATGCTAACCAAGAGAAAACTATCTACTATTATTTGAACTAAGCTTCTTTTGGAAAGGAGTGAAGTGGAGGAAAAGTCAGAGAATTGAAAAGAGACCCAAATCCCTGCCACTATGTGGCAAACTGGTGAAACCTGACCAGAATCCATCCTTCAAACTGCACATTCTGAGCCATAAAACATTAACAAATTTAAAAGGATAGCAATCATACAATATCTCCCCTTAGGGCAAAATGGTATTAAACTAGAATCCAATAAGAGAAAATAACTGGAAAATCTCAAAACACACAGAGCCCATACAACACATTTCTAGGTAACACATGGATCAAAAAAGAAATCAAGAGAAAATATATGAACTAAATGAAAATGAAAACACAACTTATCAAATTTTATGGGATGCAGCAAAAGCTGTGCTTAAAGGAAAATGTATAGCACTGAATACACATGCATTTGAAGAGATTTTAAATCACCTGACACATCACCTTATGAAGAAAAGGGCAAACTAAATCCAAAGTGAGCAAAAGAAGAGAAATGGTATGAATTATTTTCAATGGAATTGAAAAGAAGAAATCAACAGAGAAAAATCAATGAAACCAAAAGTTGGTTCTTTGAAAAGATCTATAAAATCATTAAGTTTCTAGCCCTGTCAAGTAAGGAAAAAAGAGAGGACACAAATAACTAATATCAAAATGACAGGGCAATATCACTATGGATCCATGGACATTAAAAAGGATTATAGAGAAGCACTATGAACAAGTTTATGCTCACAAATTTTATAACCTAGATGAAATGAACCAATTTCTGAAAGATACAATTTGCCCAAACTTATACAAGAAACAGGCAATGTGAACAGGTCTGTATCTACTAAGAAATTAAATCAATAATAACCTCCCTAAACAAAAAGCATCAGGCCCATTAGAGTACACTGGTGCTTCTATCAAACATTCAAGCGAGAAATTATACCAAGTCCCTACAATCTCTTTCATCAAAGGATACAAGCAAAGAGAATGCTTCCTAACTCATTTTTTGAGCAGCACCCCAGTATCAAAACCAAGTAAAGGCATTACAAGGAAAAACAAACAAAACACTACCGACCAATATCTCTCATAAACACAGATGCAAAAATCCTAAACAAAATACCAACAAATCAAATCCAACAATGTAATAAGAAGAATTATACACTGCAACAAAGTGGAAATTATTCCAGGTATTTGAGGCTAGTTCAACAATCCAAAATCCATTAAAGTAATCCAACACATCACCAAACCACATGTATGATTATCACTCAGCACAAAAACCTCAACATCCCCAATCAAAGTTTCTAATGGCTGCATTAGAGTTCCTTCAAAGTGCTTTCAGGACCACAAGTCTCAGACTTAATTGTAAAACTCATTAAAAATTAAATTATGAGACTCCACTCCCTCAATAAGGCAGCCCCAGATAAGCATTTTTATCAAGCATCACAGGTGAATCCTATGTGAACTTAAATTGAAAATTAGTGTTCTAATTATTAAGAATTAGTGTCCTTACTCCTTGGAAGGTTAGTTATGACCAATCTAGACAGCATATTAAAAAGCAGAGACATTACTTTGTCAACAAAGGTATGTCTAGTCAAGGCTCTAGATTTTCCAATAGTCATGTATGGATGTGAGAGTTGGACTATAAAGAAAACTGAGCGGTGAAGAATTGATGTTTTTGAACTGTGGTGTTGGAGAAGACTCTGGAGAGTTGCTTGGACTGCAAGGAGATCCAACCAGTCCATCTTTTAAAGGAGATCAGTCCTGGGTGTTGATTGGAAGGACTGATGTTGAAGCCAAAACTCCAATACTTTGGCCACCTGATGCGAAGTGCAGACTCATTTGAAAAGACCTTGATGCTGGGAAAGATTGAGGGCAGGAGGAGAAGGGGACGACAGAGGATGGGATGGTTGGATGGCATCACCAACTCAATGGACATGAGTTTGGGTAAATTCCGGGAGTTGGCCTGGCGTGCTATGGTTCATGGGGTTGCAAAGAGTTGGACATGACTGAGTGACTGAACTGAAAACTAACTGTCCTAATTTGAAGCCACCTATTATGTGTCCATCCTCCCATCAGAATTTCTGTCCCCTGTGTTAGTCATGTATTTCTAACTTTTACCACATTCTCTCTTCCCAACAGCCTTCCCCATTTCCCAAAAAGAAAATTCTCCCATTAACTCTAATTAAGACAGAGATTCACAACTTTTTTTTTTTAACAACCAACATACTGAGCACAATCCCAGCAGTAAAGTTACTATAGGATGCTACATAGATAAAATAAACCATGAGATTCCTACAATTCTAGGAGTTTGATCTACTTTTCACCCACAAATCAACCTAACTGGTATAAAAATCTATTTGATTAAAATTGGTCTGTAATATTCAAGAAGCGTTAATAAAAACATAGCTTCATTCCTTCAGTAAATTTTCTATGGACTCTTCATCATTATGCAAACCAAGAACTTTCAGATACCGAAGCTGGGTTTAGAAAAGGAAGAGGAACCAGAGTTCAAATTCTAGCATTCACTGGATCACAGAGAAAGCTAGGGAATTTCAGAAAAACATCTACCTCCATTTTACCGACCATGCCAAAGCCTTTGACTGTGTGGATCATAAAAAACTGTGGAAAAGCTCTTAAAGAGATGGGAATACCAGACCATCTTACCTGTCTCCTGAGAAACCTGTATGCGAGTCAAGAAGCAACAGTCAGAACGCTGTATAGAACAACTGACTAGTTCAAGATTGAGAAAGGAATATGACGGGGCTGTCTGCTGTCACCCTGATTGTTTAATCTATACGCTGTGCATATCATGAGAAATGAGTTACAAGCCGGAATTAAGATAGGCGGGAGAAACATCAACAACCTCAGATATGTGGATGATACCACCCTAATGGCAGAAAGCAAATAGTAACTAAAGAGCATCTTGATGAGAGTGAAGGAGAGTGAAAGAGCCAGCTTAAAACTAAATATTAAAAAAACTAAGATCATGACATCTGGCCCCATTACTTCATGGCAAATAGAAAGGGGAAAAGTGGAAGCAGTGACAGATTACAGACTTCACTGTAGCTCAGACAGTAAAGAATCTGCCCGGAATGTAGTAGACCCGGGTTCGATCCCTGGGTTGGGAAGATCCTCTGGAGAAAGGAATGGCAACCCAGACCAGTATTCTTGCCTGGAGAATCCCTTGGACAGAGGACCCTGGCAGGCTAGTCCATGGGGTTGCAAAGAATTGGACATGGCTTAGCGACTAACACTACACACTACTACTAGTGACAGATTTACTCTTCTTAGGCTCTAAAATCACAGATGCTAACTGCAGCCATGCAATCAGAAGATGTTTACTTCTTGGCAAGAAAGCTATAACAGGCCTACATGCCTAGACAGTGTGTTGAAAAGCAGAGACATTACTCTGCCAAAAAGGTCCATACAGTCAAGGCTATGGTCTTCCTAATGGTCACGTACAGTTGTGAGAGCTGGACTGTAAAGAAACTGGAGCACTGAAGAACTGCCTTCAAACTATGGTTTTGGAAAAGACTCCTGAGAGTCCCTTGGACAGCAAGGAGATCAAATTAGTCAATCTTAAGAGAGATCAACCCTGAATACTCACTGGAAGGACTGATGCTGAAATAGAAACTCCAGTATTTTGGTCATTTGATGTGAACAGGTGACTCACTGGAAAAGGCCCTAATGCTGAGAAAGATTGAGGGCAAAAGAAGAGGGCATCAGAGGATGAGATGGCTAGATGGCATCACCGATGCAATCAACATGAACTTGGGCAAACTTTGAGATGGTGAGGGACAGAGAGGCCTGGTGTGCTGCAGTCCATGGGGTCACAGAGTTGGACATGACAAGGCGACTGAACAACAACAATTCATTTTCACAACATAAAAAATATTACAAGTCAACACTCAGTATTTTTGATCTAGATCATGAGTTTATCTTGATTAAAACAAAAAATCAAGATGTAAAATAAAAAAGGCTCTGCTTTCCGTTCTGTGGTTGTATTTAAGACAGTAGTAAAATACTTGACCAAACATATTGACAAAGATTCTAAGTATTACCTACTTGATATGTTAAAAAATGAAAAAGTGCCAAACTATTGCTACTTTAAGTAAATCACTGCCTCTTTCTAAACCTCAGATTTTTCCCTCTGTAAAATTGGAGGCTGGGCAGAGAGAGGAAGGTGGTTAGGCTATTCACTATCTTTGGTTCCTCTAGTCCTTCTGTTCCTTATCTTTGTCTAATTTCATTGTACAAAAGGAAGAAAAAAGAAAAAAACTCTTAATAATTACAAATCGTACTATTCACTGAGGTTTAAAGAAACATACACACCCACTACTGCCTCAAAAGAGTCAAGAGGTTAGCTGATAGAGAGGATTAGGAACCACATTATTTTGAAGTTCCTTTGTTTCACAGTTACATTTCTATAAGTCATTCAAAAGTGAATCATCATACATAACTGAATAATGTCAACATTTGATCCTGAAAAAATAGAGCAAACTCCAAATCCCAAGGCAGAATGTCTTCCAGACGAGGATTTGAAGTAACATGACAATTTCGAACCAGACCCCTGTGATACTGAAAAACAGCAAAGGTTAAGAAATCTTCCCACAGCCACCTTTCTGGAAACGGCTTACTGCAAAGAACCAACAGTCTCCCTAAGACTCAGGGAAGCAAGACGCAAGAACTGGCTGTCTGTGTGCCCCACAGCATCAACTCTCTGCGGGTCCATGGACTAGAGTACACAGGGCTCCTCTAGCCACGTGATTTTCCAGGCAATACTGAAGTGGGTTGCCATTTCCTCCTCCAGGGGATCTTCTTGACCCAGGGATCCAACCTGCATTCCTGCACTGGCAAGCAGTCTTTTACCACTAAGCCACCTGGGAAGCCCTGTAACAAGGCCAGACACATTGCCTGCAAATTACCATTCTTTGCTTCAAAAATGACTAGCTGAACTGCTTGTCCCCATAGAGCAACTGGAACAAAACATTACCCAAATTCTAAGATCTCTTGCCCCAAGTTCCTGAACTTTGGCCCACCCTCACTCTGAAACAGGATACACCTCCAACAGTTTTTCCTCAGAAGTCTGGTCTAGGGGGTAAAACTTTCTCTTATTTACAGTCCAGTCATACTACCCTTTCATGTCACTTCCCCAGACTCAGTTCTTTCTAGCTTTGTTTCCTCCTCCTCATAAAAGAAAACCCCTTTTGCCTAATATTTGAGGTTCTTACAGATCATATGGTCAGGGTATTCTCCCTACTCCAACAGTTCCCTCGTCCACGTCCTTGCCAACATTCCTTCTGAATCAAGACCCTTCTTATTCAGTTTAGACTTTTTTTTTTAACCTTTGAGACATTTTTCAATTTCACAAAGGCTGTCTGAAAGTTCAACTGGGCCGTTTAAGTGACACGTGTTGATCCTTTATAAGAAGGGGAGATATTGGGTCCACCGGAAAGGCCAGGAGCATTTCTGAGATCTGAAGTTCTTGGTCACTGCCCTACAGCTGAGAGAAAGGAGGGGGTGATCAACCGAGCAAGGTCAACTCTGGGACCACCTGGCCCCACGGCCGTCCACATTGAACGGGCCGTTAAGTATTCTGACTACCTATTTCGAACTCCTGGACAGATCCAGCGGCTGGGCTGGACAGACGTCGCTCCCTCGGGGGTCCCAGCGCCCCGGGGCAAGTGGTAAGGTCCTGCTCTACCCCTCAGCTCATTGCTCCCGCCCGCTCCATCCTCAGCTGGCCACTCGGCCGGCTTCCCTACACAGGACTGACCTCCTGGCCCCGTAGTCCCCCCACTGCTCTCATTCCAGCCCTCACAGGAGGACTCACCATGGCGCCAAGGAAAGGTCGTGGGCCCGACGCCCAGGAGTACACCGGGGTCGCCCGGGACCTCCCCTCCCAACCCTGCAGCCGGGAGCCACTCGGCAACGCGAGGGAGAGGATCTTCCGGCTGGGCCGGAAGTTCTGCTCGGCGGGACAGGAAGTCCCTCCCCTCTGCCGAACGCCGGCGACCCCACGTCACGCAGAGGTGAGGCGACGCAGGACGTCCTCTATTGCCACTTCCGTGGGTGCTAGGTTAGAGGCCGGGGGCGGTGCTGACCTTGAGAGCGCGCGGGGGGAGGCGCAGGCGCAGCGCAGGTAGGTGGGCGGGCGGCGCGCTGGTGCGGCGCGTGCGAGGATCCGGAGGTAGATTGGGTGGTGTGGGCCCTACTAGCTGATGGAGATACGTGTTCGTGGACACCGGGAGAGCCGACTCCAGCGGATTTCGCGCGGGAGAAAACCCCGGTTAAGCCGCTCTGTTGCGGAGACGAGGTGGAAAGTGCCTTAGCTCAGCCACGCCCTTTCTTTCTCTTTCTACCTTCTCATTTTTCTGGCCGTCCCTTCTGGGAGACTCCGAATCCTTACAGACCCGTCACTGCGTCGTCTCTGCTCTTTCTTTGCGGGTCCTCCAGCTCTACCCTTCCTCAGGGCAGTGGAATTTGATCGTGAGACGTTTCTGCACTGTTCAGATACCAGCTGAAGTCAGAATTGCATCTACCAAGAGCTGAGAAGCTGGCAAGAGAATTCTGCCTATTTAATACATTCCAATATGGACCATTTCTTTTTAGGTTAAAAAAATATATATCATCAGATGGGGAAAAAAGTCAAACTTTCGTATTCCTTGTAATATTGTGTCGTGTCCCCTCTCCCACCCCCCACTCCCCGCCAAAGACAACTTCCATGTACCTTCAAAATGTTGTGTTGTTAAGGGTACCTGTCAACTCTCTTTTTGTTTGGTTATACATAGTATTAGTGGCAGACTTCAAATGAATATACAGAGTATTTTTAACCCTGAAATTCATCTCACCACTTAGGGGTACTAGCTTAAGTCCTGACTGTATCTGCAGCTTCATATGTGGGATGTCTTTTTGCTTTAGGGTCTAGTTTTGTTGGAAAAGCTGGAATTGGGACAGGAATCTAGAAAGCTTCAGAAGTTGGGTTGGCAAGGGTGGTTAGAGACGTTAAGTTTCATCTTCCTTACCAAAGTCCCTGAAGAACCTGATACCCAACCTAAACATGGTCAAAAGATCCTGGGAATCATCAGAGTTCTGAGCTATCTAAAGCAAACAGACACAGAGCAGTTGCGTTATATTAGTTTTCACTTTAAATTCTGTTTGTTGGGGAACGAATAGTGTGACAGAGAAGATACAGAAATCCTAAGGACTAACATTGGAAGCAACTAGAGAGGGGCTGGGAAATATTTTGCGAAACAGGTCCTATTGAGGACGAATCCAGAACTTCTTGCTTCTGCTCCTTGGGACAAGGTTGTAAACAGACAAGCCCCTGGGCATCTGCAGATGGTAACTGGGAGAGAGGAATCAGAGTCTGTCGACTGGGGTGTCTGTGGAAAGCAGCTGCTATCCTTAGGGAAGAAAAGGTGGAGAAGGGAAGAGGCTATAAGTCTTGTCACTGACAACACATCCCATGAAGTCTTACTCTCATTTCTGACGCGGTGAGTCTTACTGTTGTAGACCTGGCAGGCTCGTTGAGGTTCACAAAGCATCACCACCTATGTGGCAATAAAACTGAAATTATTAGGGTGGAATTTATTGCTGCCAGAATAAAACTATGAAAAAAAAATCACAGTCATTATTCATCTGCTAATCATTTTTAGTAGATCACGTGACTATGTTCCTTATTTGGTGTAGGGCAAGTTGATAAATAACTCTTAGTTAATATCCTTGAATGTTCCTAATTCTCTTAGTGTGAAAAATCTGTTACAAGCAGTGTTTTTATAAGATTAAAATGCATGTTTTAAGGTTGCAACAGTTATAATGTTGTGTAAGGTTGCAAGCCTCAAAGAAGAGGAATTTACCTATTTCCATTACTTAAAATAGATGAGAATCTTTGACAGAGGAACAAAAATGGAAAGAATAATGAAAGAGGAAAAATATGGATGATGGAGATTAAGGAGAAATTTGGTTGTTTTTGGCAAGGAAGTTAGGAGTCCAATCTTTGATTAAAAAAAATCCAAGTTGCTCACTATTCAGGTTTTGTGATGAGTTGTCCTGAGTAAGAACTGTTCTCTGATACCTAAGAACACCAACAAATAGTTACCGCCTCCTTCAACACCTCCACCTGTCTGAAACATTTTCAAACATTAAGACCTATCACTTTCTCAAAGTCAAGCTCCATATTCTTTGCAAAATGTTTTCCAGATTAGCTCCTCTAAGAAATTTCCACTGCTTTTTCTTTAATAAATATAATGACATTCAGTCAGTGCCTTTGCAATCCACCATCCCCCCACCTCCTCATAATGTATACTGTTTTCCTAATTAGAGATAAATGCCTGGGACCTTTTTGTGTTGCCCACCCTCTTCCCCTTGAGAAATACCATTTAAATGAATGTTGTAGACCAAAATCACTTAAAATGATTTATGGACAAAAATGTTAGTTGTAGGACTACTAATCATGATAAAAAAAAAAATTGGAACAGTCTTTAACAATTAGAGATTGGTCAAATTCTGTCATATACACTTAGTGGTATATTATCTAGCTATTTGTTTAAAAGCCATTAAGCTAGTCTTCTAATGGAAAATGTGACCAGTGTAATTGCTTTGATGTGAAAAACTGAGTATAAAACAGTAAAAAAGGAAGTAACCAAAATATATAAATCATCGTTACTGGAATTACCACTCTAAAACAACCGTTCTATAAGAGGGTAATTTTTTTTTATTCAATTTTTTTACTTGGGAGTGGATGAAAGGGGCTTCTCTCCTCCCCCCATAAAAAATTTATGTTTTGTAACACCTATATTACTCTCACCTTTCTAATGTGGGAAAAACATACAAACAGACGTTCTTCAGAAGTGTATTACAAATTTTTAGAGTTCAGTAGCCTTCCTTTGAACCTTTTCTTTATTGTTACTATAGTTATATCTCCAACCTAGACAGCATATTATTGAAAAGCAGAGACATTACTTTGTCAACAAAAGTCCATCTAGTCAAGGCTATGTTTTTTCCAATGGTCATGTATGGATGTGAGCGTTGGACTATAAAGAAAGCTGAGCACCAAAGAATTGATGCTTTTGAATTGTGGTGCTGGAGAAGACCCTTGAGAGTAGCTTGGACTGCAAGGAGATCAGTCCTGGGTGTTCACTGGAAGGACTGATGTTGAAGCTGAAACCAATACTTTGGCCACCTGATGAGAAAAACTAACTCATTGGAAAAGACCCTGATGCTGGGAAAGATTGAAGGCGGGAGAAGAAGGGGATGACAGAGGATGAGATGGTTGGATGGCATCACCGACTCAATGGACATGAGTTTGAGTAAGCTCCGGGAGTTGGTGATGGACAGGGAGGCCTGGCGTGCTGCAGTCCATGGGTCACAAAAAGCAGGACATGACTGAGTGACTGAACTGAACTGAGCTGACTGAATCACTGCAGATGGTGACTGCAGCCTTGAAATAAAAAGATGCCTGCTCCTTGGAAGGAAAGTTATGACCAACCTAGACAGCATATTATTTTTTTTTTATTTTTTATTTTTTATTTATTTATTTATTTATTTTTTTATTATTGTTTTTGCCATACATTGTCATGATATCACCATGGGTTTACATATGCTTCCCCTCCGGGTCCCCCCTCCCTCCTCCCTCCCCCCCGGGAAATCTCGCTGCACCAGTCCCGAGCATCAATCCTGGGCTGGCGATTGATTAGACACATGACAATTAACATGCTTCAATGCCCTTCTCCCATCTCATCCCACCCTTACCCTCATCCACAAAGTCCACAAGTCTATTCTATACATCTGCGTTCCTTTTGTTGTCTCCCATGTTGGGTTCTCATTACTTAGACAGCATATTAAAAAGCAGAGACATTACTTTGCCAACAAAGGTATGTCTAGTCAAGGCTATGGTTTTTCCAGTAGTCATGTATGGATGTGAGAGTTGGACTATAAAGAAAGCTGAGCGGTGAAGAATTGATGCTTTTGAACTGTGGTGTTGGAGAAGACTCTCGGAGCCCCTTGGACTGCAAGGAGATCCAAGCAGTCCATCCTAAAAGAGATCAGTCCTGGGTGTTCATTGGAAGGACTGATGCTGAAGCTGAAACTCCAATACTTTGGCCACCTGATGCGAAGAGCTGACTCGTTGGAAAAGACCTTGATGCTGGGAAAGATTGAGGGCAGGAGGAGAAGGGGATGACAGAAGATGAAATTGTTGGCTGGCATCACTGACTCAATGGACATGGGTTTGGGTGGACTCCGGAAGTTGGTGATGAACAGGGAGGCCTGGCATGCTGCTATTCATGGAGTCGCAAAGAGTCGGACATGACTGAGTGACTGAACTGATAGTTATATCTAAGACTATACTACATTATCTGACTTACTGGTGGAAAAACTGGAAATTTTACACATTACATAGTACATACTTTCAGGGATCACTACCATACATAAATGGGGTCTTGATATCATTTGATACCTTTTGGGATCAGGAAAGTCTTTTAAACAGCCAGGGGCTTCCCTGGTGGCTCAGATGGTGAAGAATTCACCTGCAATGCAGGAGACTGAGGTTCGATTTCTGGGTCAGGAAGATCCCCTGGAGAAGTAAATGGCAACCCACTCCAGTAGTCTTGCCTGGAGAATTCCATGGACAGAGGAGCCTGACAGGCTATGGTTCATGAGGTCACAGAGTCGGACACGACTGAATGACTAACACTTTCATTCTTTAAACAGCCACCACCAACAGCAATAAAACCATAAGAAAGGTTTAAAACCTAAATTTGTTTTATTCATTCTTTAAGTATTTATTGAGCATCTACTGTGTCCCAGTCACTATTCTAGACTTGGGGAAACTGTGGTAAATAGAGCAGACATGGTCCCTACTACATTTTAGTGATAATAGACCATAAATAAACAATATAAGATCATGCTAGGTAGGGAGTTAAAGTAGATGAATTTTTAGAATAGGTGACTAAGGAAAACCTCTAAAAGAATGTTATTTGAACTTCTATTTGACAAGAGAATTCAGCTTTGCAGAAATTGGGGAAACAAATGCTTGCACAACCCAGAGGCATGAACTATCTTAGAATATCTTAGGGGCCAAAAAAAGGCCTGCCTGGTTGAAGCATAGTGGCTACAAGAGTAAGTTTGCAGGTAGAAAAGAGCAAGATTAAAAGCAATTGAAAGCAACCATAACTTAGATTTTATTCTAAGTGTTTTTACATTTTTACTTGAGTTATATGCACAAATTTATTTTTTAAATCTAATTCGATAATATTTTTGTAATTAAAGGGTTTAGTTGACATACGTAACACAGTTACTAATATATATGGAATTAAATATATCATTATTTACTATTACTCCGATCTCTCTTTTATTGAGTTTCTCCCTTTTTTGCCTTCTTTTAGGTTATTTTTTTTGTTATTCCATTTCTTCGGCACCATAAGCTTGACAGTTATGTATTTTTTAGTAATTTATATTATACCTCTTCCTGGTCAATGTAAGGACCTGAGAACACATCATTTACAGCCCCACTACATGTTATATACATTGTGTCTACTTAATATATATTTACTAAATTTCCTTAAGATATTAAATGATTAATATGTGTTTATGTTTACTCTAATATTTACTTTGTTGTACTTTATAACTCCTTGAGTTTGTAAGCTTCTATCTGGCATCTTATTTCTTCTTCCTGAAGAACAAGTTTTAGTATCTTCTGTGTACATAGGTGCTGGGGACAAATTCCATTTTTGTATCCTGAAACTTAATTTAATTCACCTCATTTTCAAATAAGATTTTTGCTGAATTAGCAGCTATTGTATTTTATCATTTCAAAGATATATTCCATTGCTTTTGGCTTCCAAATAATCTTTTTTGAGAAATAATGTTGGTTTTATTTTTGCCCCTTTAATCTTTTTTTTTCTTTTGGCTGTTTATAAGATGTCCATCTTAAAACTGAAGCTGTTTTATTACAATGTAACTAAACGTTTTTGCCTTTTTAAAAAAAATATATAATTTGTTTTCTTTTTGAGTTTGTAGTGCTTCTTGAAACTGGGGTCTCATGTCTTTTCTGTGGAAAGTTCTCAGCTCTCATCAATTACTGTTTCTGCCCTACTCCCCTGCTCTCTCCTCTCTTGGTACTTCACTTCAATATACTTTAATATATTCAATCATTTCAATTTATCCCTTATGTTCCATTTATTTGTCGCTGTGGTTCATTCTGGATAATTCTTACCTGTCATTTCACTCTTCTCTAATAGTCTCTAAACTCCTGTTAAACTTATTTGTTGAAACATTGACTTCAGTTAATATGTTTTTGGTTGTTATTGGTTCAAGCATTTCTCTTTGGTTCTGTTTTATAGTTTCCTGTTAGCTATCCAGTAACCTATCTCATTCTGATCTTTTATTTTCTCAACTTATTAAGCATAGCTACTTTAAAACTCATGTTGAGTAACATTGGGATCTGCTGTTATCTGAAGCTTCTTTGTTTCTTTGTTGTGTGTGTTGTTTATCATATTATCTTATTTACTTTTATGTATTTTTGTTTATATAAAGTTTTGTTAATTTATGTTATTTTTTTATTAAATACCAGAACTAGCAAATGAAACTATACTTTGAGGTCTAGGATGTTTATAGGAAGGATTTACGTCTCCTGGCAGAAGCTCTGGCCACTAGTAATCCAGAATCATCCTAGTATGGCTAGACAATTGGAAGGTCTGCTGCTAGTTCACATTTTTGCTTCAGTGTAGACCTTTGAGATCTCAACTTGAAGCCTGTAGAGTTAATCAGGGCAGGCTCTGAAATCCAGTTTTTGTCTGTTTAACTCACTGAGTTAGTCAGAAGCTCTGTTCAGCTTCTCAACCATCTTCTCAAAAATCATCAGGTACCCCAGAGAAGCTGTTATAAATGCTGGATTCAACAACTCTAGGATTTTCTTTCTCTGGATCTACTACCTCATTAGCTCTCTGTGATGCCTTCAGACATGTGTATTATATTTTGTCCAGGTTTTCTAGTTCTCAGAAGAAGGACTATAGGTATACCTTGAAGATGTGGGTTCAGTTTTGGACCGCAATAAAACAAATACCACAATAAAATGAGTCACATTATTTGTTTTTCAGTGGCTTAAAAGTTATGTTTACACTCTCCTGTATTCTATTAAGTGTGAAATAGCATTATGTCTTAAAAAATAAAAATCTACAGTCCTTAGACTTGTAATTTATAAATATTTATTAATATGTACTAATATTAATAAATATTAACTTTTAAAGGAATATTATTATTCCTTTAAAAATATCCTATTGCCAAAAAATGCTCATCTTCATCTGAGCCTTCAGAGAGTTGTAACCTTTTAGCTGGTGGAGTGTTTGAAATATTTTGAGAATTCCCAAGTTTGACACAAAGACATGAAGTGAGCAAATGCTTTTGGAATAATGGTACCAAAAGACTTGCTCAGTGCAACATGACACAAACCTTCCATTTGTTAAAAAGAAAAGAAAAGAAAAACACTATCTGTGAAGCACCATAAAGAATCAGTGGAACTTGTATTAGTTAACTATTATTCTTGCCTGGATTATCCTAGACAGAGGAGCCTGACAGGCTAGAGTCCATGGGGTCGCAAAGAGTCAGACATGACTGAGCACACGCACACACACTTAATACCATACAGAAAAAATCAGTTCCAGGTCAGTTAAAAGATTTAAATATGAAAGGAAAACCTCTTAAATCTTCAGAAGACAAGATGGTGAGATACCTTTATGCCCTTATAGTGTTTATGTGTGCTCAGTCGCTAAGTCATGGCTGACTCCATGGACTGTAGCCTACCAGGCTCCTCTGTCCAAGGGATTTCCCAGGCAAGAATTTTGGAGTGGCTTGCCGTTTCCTTATTCAAGGATCTTCCCAACCCTGAGATCAAACCTGCATCTCCTGCATTGGCACGTGGGTTCTTTACCACTGAGCCACCAGGGAAGCACCATGCCCTTCAGCTCAGTCAGTCAGTCATGTCCAACTCTTTGCAACCCCACAGAATGCAGCACCCCAGGCTTCCCTGTCCGTCACCAACTCCCAGAGCTTACTCAAACCTATGTCCATTGAGTCTGTGATGCCATCCAACCATCTCATCATCTGTCATCCATTTCTCCTGCCTTCAATCTTTCCCAGCATCAGGGTCTTTTCCAGTGATTTGTAGATTAAAAGAGACACACCTAAAAGACATATGAAGCAACAGCTTAAAACTAAGAAGATGTATCACTTACAGAGTCTGAGGGTCAGGAATCCAGGAGTGGTTTACCTAGGTCTCATGGCCCAGGGTCTCATGAGTTTGCAGTCAACCTGTTAACTGGGCTGCAGTCTTCCAAAGACTTGACTGTTCATAGAGGATTCATCTCCAAGATGGTTCATTCACAAGGCTATGTGTGTTCCCATAACGTGGCACCTGACCTTCCCCAAAGCAAGTAATCCAAGAGACAGTGATCCAAGACAAGCTAAAAATCATTCAAACTGGTGTACCGTCCTTGTCAGATGATCCCTGAAACAGTGTGGGAGGAAATTATGCAACAGCATGCCTACCTGACAGCTGTCTACCAAAATTTGACCTCCAAAGAGTCACCTTTTTTCAGTATGCCAAATACACTTAACCTCCACCAAAGCTCCCCCAAACTTTCATCCTATTGCAGCATTAACTCAACGTCTAGAAATGTAAATTCTAGGTGTGGATGAGGATTTTCAGGTGTACTTCCTTAAACTCTGATCTTTAAATAGAGTTCCTCTTGATCCGAAAGTGAAAGTGTTAGTTCCTTAGTCATATACAACTCTTTGCAACCCCAGGGACTAGCCCACCAAGGCTCCTCTATCCATGAGTGGATTGCCATTCCCTTCTCCAGGGGATCTTCCAGACCCAGGGATCGAACCCAAGTCTCCTGCATTACAGGCAAATTCTTTACCATCAGGGAATAAAGACACACAGTATCTGCCTCCACAACTTAACATAAAATAGGATAACCACTATAGATGTGTGTTTAAGAGGAGGGAAGTTAGGTACGGAAGTTAGGTCCACAGGTTCACAGAAATTCTGAAATCCACTGGGAAACAGGTTGGCAGTTTCTTGATTAAGATTCAAGATGTCAGAGTAAATCTTCAGGGCTCAACTACTTTCTGTTCCTCAGATCCACCCACTGAATTATCCTCTGTTTTCCATATTTACAGCTATATACTTGTGTGCCTGTAGAAGCTTGTATGTCCAAAAGCTTCTTAATATGGTGCTCTATCCTTTTCAGTTCAGACCGGCAAACAGCCGACTAATATAATTCTCTTTTAAAAGTATCTTTTTAAACATTATATTCTGCTGATATAATCCTTTTATAAACGTTGTGGATCTCCTGTGAACTGTATTTGAATTCTCACCATTAGACAAAACAATGCCCATAAATATCTTCCATATAAACCCTTCTCTACTTTGAGCTTTTGATGCACCACATCCTTAAAATTCTTAGAAGCCCTATAATTTGAGAGGTTTTTGTCAGGCACACTCTTTATGTTGAATAAAACACTGAAGCCCCACACTAGATCTTTCTGAGCTCTTAAAGGGCTTTAAAACTACATCCCCAACTTCATATTTTCCTGTTAGTGCTCTGCATTTGTTCTTGTTCTGAGCCGTTTACTAATTTTAACATCATTTGTCACCTACAGAGACTGGAACTCTTCAAATCCCCAAAGTTCTGGCTCCTTTTTGTTTAATGGTTCTTCCTTTAACTTATCTCTCTCCTCTCACATTTTACTATAAGCAACAATGAAAACCCAGGTGACATCTTCAACACTCTTCTGGCTGGGAATTGCCTTAACCAGGTCAACCTGTTCATTAGGCGTATTTTCTACTTTGCACATAACCGCAGATGACAAATCTGCTAAACTTTCTGCCACTTTTCTCTAATTTCCAATAAGATCTTTTTAATCTGTTAAGACCTCATCTGTGGCCTCCTCAAAGTTACTATGCTTTTACAAACAATTTCTTCAAACCTCTTCAAACTTTCACTCATCTTTTCAAGTCCCTCCACCTTTTGCCCACTGCACTTGAAAGCCACTCCCCCCTTTTTTTTTCATCTCCACCAATGGCATGCAGGATTGTATTTCCCCAACCAGGGATCAAGCCTGTGTCCCTTGCAGTGGAAGCACAGAGTGTTAATCACTGAGCCATAGAAGTCCCAGTCACTAGTATATGTTAGGTTTTTGTTATGTCAGCACCCCACTTCCAGATACCCAAATCTTTATTAGTTTTATATCATTTTATAACAAACTATCCACAAAACATAACTTCTAAAGCAACAAACTTTTCTATCTCACACAGTGTCTGAGGGTCAGAAATCCAGCAGTGGCTTAGCTGAGTGGTTCTGGCTCATGGTCTCTTATGATGTAACAGTCCAGCTGTCAGCTGGGGCAATAATCATTTAATGGCTTAAAATAGTGCTAGATGTCCAAGATGGCTTACCCTCATTGGTAGGATGCTTCGGTTCTTTATTAGTTATTTGGCAGAATGCCTCAGTTTCTCACCATATCCTCCCCACAGAACAGCCTGGCTCCCCCTTAAGCAAGAAATTCAAAAGAAAGACACAGAAGCCACCATGCCTTCTACATTGAAGGAATCATTGGGTACCATTTTCGATGCCTGCTACCACAGGACTTTATCTGGATCATGATTCAAACAAAGTTTAAAACACACATACACACACTCTAAAGATAATTGGAAATTTGGAGGCTTAGTGAATACTCGATGATACTAGGGAAATATTGTAAATTTTTTGTGTTACAGTAATTTTTAAAGATCCCTATTTTTTAGAGGTGTATATGGAAATATTTAGAGATATAATGATATAATATCTGGGATATACTTTAAAATATTAAGAGCTAGAGAAAGTGAGTAGTAGTATAAATGAAGCTGAATTGGTTATCAGTTGATAACTGTTGATGCTGGTTGGTAGGTAAATTGGAGCTCATTATTCTACATACTTTTATACTATTATATATGCTTAAAGTTTTTCATAATAAAAAAATTTTTTAAAGACATGCTAAGTAGAGTAGAAGACAAGACACAGACTTTGTTATCTTTACAACTAATATTACTGGCAAAGGAATTAATACTCAAATTGTGTAAGGTATTACTACAATTTAAAATTTTAAAAAATAGATAATGCTCTTAACTGCCACACTATAAACATAACTCATAAAGGAGGAAACCTGAAGACATGCTCAGCCACATGCTCATTATTATTTCACACTCATCACATAAAAATATTAAAGTCTGACAATATTACCAGAACACTCATCCATTACTGGTTGGAGAACAAATTGGTATATCCATTTGGAAAACAATGTGGCATTATCTAGTAAACATAAAAAACACATGCTTTTTATGACTCAGGAGAAATGTGTATCAGGATATATGAGCAAGAAAATTCCTAACAGTATTATAACAGTAAAAAATGGAAACAATCCAACTGTCTATCAATAGTAGAGTGGTTACATATATTACATATACAGTAGAATACAACAGTGGGGAAAATGTATCACAAATCCATGGACTTGGATGACTATCTAACAGTGTTGAACAAAAAAACAATTCACAAAAGAATAGTACAATAGGATTTCACTTCTATAAATCAAAGAATCGATAAAAATAAATAATATTTTGAGTATTAGCAAAAGAAGTGAATGATAACCACAAAAATCTCTAGCTGCAGAAAGAAGGGAATGGACTAAGGCAGGGGAATGCAAGGAATATAAAAGTAGTGTGAGTATACATGTTGATTTACTCATCACAGTCCTGTTTGCCTATTTTCCTGGTATAATAACTAATAGCACCCTTTTACTCTCAGAAGTGTCCTAGTTTGGATAATAAAATATATGTTTATCATTTTTAAAGTATCTTTTTTCCCTTTAACCTAGATGGAAGGTATTGTATAATTCTTCCTTGTATCATATATGTATTTTACAAATATCCATTTGAAACTAGCCAGTATTTTATAATGTAATTTAAAATTTTAGACAGTGACAACATAGTAAAACAAGAAAATCTGTATGTAAAGTAAATGTAAATAGGATATGAATGAAACCCTTATCATCTGGGTAGATATGGAAATTAAGTAACATACTATATGCTTGGCACTGAGTTAAGCCCTTTACAGATATTACTTCATCTTCATATCAAGATCTTTAGGTAGATATTATTATCTCCATTTTACACAGGAAGAATCTGAGGCACAGAATGTATGTGTAACTTAGCAACAGTTACAAACATAGCCATGACAGAGCAGAAGTTGAACCTAACCAATGGGACATAAGACCTCATGCTCTAAACCACAATGCCAGAATCCATAGTAGACATTCTTAATCTTTTTTTGTGCCGTGGATCATTTTGGCAGTCTGGTTTAGTCTGTAAAGCCTTTTTCAAATCATGTTTTTAAGTGCATAATATATGCATAGGATCATGAATGAAACCAATCATACTAAAACATAGTAATTAAGTTATTCAACAAAAATGCACTGTACATGTGCTTCTTTATTAACACATTGAAAAACAAAATCTAGCAGAGGGTCAAATAATATCCAATTTTAAAGCAGTGAACAATAATTACATTTTGAGATGTCTACAGCTATAGTAATACGATGGGGAAATATTTGTGATTTTTATTGGTGAAAAGAAAATCACTGGTACTTCTGATAACACTGGTTTGTTTCCTATGTTCATAATTGAAAGAGATGCTAAATTGCACTTAGAGGTTCGCAAAAATTAAGTTATAATATTTTTGTCATCAAAATTCACAGCACTCTGTTTTATGACCTTAATTCATAGACTTCCTGACATCTGTTTTACTTCAGAGAGGTCATATTCCTTAGCCTTCCACTTTCTGGTTTGGGATTACACTCAAAATGAGATACAAAAACTAGTTTACTAGAAAGAAATATTTCTCTATGTGATGAACTTGAGTGGGGAATGAGAATCAGAAATATGTTAGAATGACTAGGTATACACATAGACAATGGGAAGCTCAGAACTGCTTTAGAGTGTTTTAAGAGGTTCAAAACTGATTCCAAACGTGTACTGCCACGTGCAGTTATTCATAAAAGAATCCATTATTGATACCACAATACCCTACAGTATACTATTTGTCAATACTTGCAGCAATGCAACAATCAAAAGAGAAAATTCAAATAGCTGGATACCTGAAAATTTCACTGCCTAAAAGCAAAACATCTGACAAGTTTTTGATTTGCCTTTCTCATAATTTGATGTCCCAGCAGAACAACTGGGGAACCTAATTCTGACCAACAAGGAAGAATTGCTTGGCTAATTGGAAGTGACAGAAACCTTGGGAGTAAACAACCACATACCAAGGATAATTATAAGAAGGTAACATGGGCCTTAAAATATAGTGTCAGGAAACCTGAAGCTCCCAAATGAAGTGAGACTTGCAAAAAAAAAATTGCTAAGAAAAGGCAAAGAATGGGGTTTTTAAAATTCTATTCAAAGGCAGAAGATGATCAAGAAAGGGGAAAGCCCACTTATAGTTTCTGTTGTAAGGTTAGAGCTGAGAGAGAAAGCAGACTCCCTAAATATTGTCTTCTTTATTCTCTACAAGGGAAACTTGAGAAGCAGGTTGACATAGGAGAAAAAACTCTGCATATTTGTGAGGTCAGGCAAACTTGGATATAATTTTCTGTTTCAATACTCAGTTATATTAACCTGGGTCTCCTTGTCTCTATCTGTAAAATGGAGATAAGTATATCTTTTTTATAGGATTGTTCTGAGTAATGGAAGTAACGCATTCAAAACACTGAGCCAGACTCATAGTAGTGACTCAAGTAAATAGGAACTTACTAATATTACTCAAAAGAGTACTATAAACAATTACAGGAAACAGTACTCTTCTCAAATAGAAGAGTGAGTAAGAAGGTACTTAACTGTAAGAAGGTACAGTTCTACATTTCTACTGTAAGAAGGTACTTAACAGTTCCAATTTAGAATCCATCATCTAATATGAATTGCTTGTATTGCAGATTTTGGGGATGGAAGGGCAAGAGGTACAAATAAGACCTGAGAATTTTTCCCATTTTTGAGGAATTATGAAAAACAGAATATTACTAGAATGACATGGGAAAATGTCTGCTTTCAGGGTGCACGTGGAAATCTAAAACCTGGAATTTTGGGGGGTGTTTCTTCCCACTGGTGTAATATTCATTTGCCCAGGGAAGGGGGAATTAAAAAAACAAATTGAAACAAAGGAGTAGACTGAATTTACCAAAGAAGTGCACAGTGTGAAGGCACAGTCTTCAAAACTAAGGTGATGAAGAAAGAACAGATTTCTTGAATTTCCTCAAAACTTCAATATGCCCATGTCTCAAGCCCTGGAACGATGTGAATGTTACCTTATTTAGAAAAAGGGCCTTTGCAGATGTAATTAAGTTACGGATCGGGAGATAAAGAGATCAATCACCCTTGACTGATCAGCTGTAACTTCAGTGATGAGTTTCTGTATGTGACACAGGGAAGAGGAGGCAGTGTGACAGTGAGGCTAAGACTGGAGTAATACAGCCACAAGTGAAAGAATGCTGACACCTACCAGGCACTGGGAGAGGCAAAAGTCAGATTCTCTGCTAAGTCCCCCAACAATGCATCCCTGCTGACACTTTAATTTCAGATTTCTGACCTCATCATGGTCAGAGAATACATTTCTATGGTTTTAAGCCATCAGTGTGTGGTAATTTGTTACAGCAACCCTATGAAGTTAACACAGAGTTTAAAGGGAATCTCAATATTAGTATTCCCTGGATTGGAGGGAATGGGGGGTTGTGAAATGGATGCTAGAGGGTGAAGAAGGTCTAAGGGATTCCTTGGAGGAAATACATGAACCAGGATGGAGTTAGCAAATTACAGCTCCCACAGTCTGCTTTGACAGTGTGTGTCAGAGTTTGGAAGAGACCTGACAGGGTTACCATGCTTTAATAGAACCAGAAAACCATGTGGCAGAATATTCTAATATTCAGAGAGTATTTCATGTCCTCAGACAGTTTGTTGGATTGACAAATGCTTCTTCCTCCCCATTCTCTTGATCTGCAGCAGGAGTTACAGCTGTCTGTATGCCAATACTTTTCTCAATCATGTACAAACTATTCATAGGAAAAGGTACTTTTCAATAGCTGCTGGCAGTCTCAAACTCTAAGAAACAGAGAAAAGATCATGGACAACTAAGGAGTTCCAGTGATATAGAATGGAAATCCACATCATTTGGAAACCCTGCCTTCAATCTTTATTGATTGGGACTTTATTCATTCAATTGAGAGTCCTGAACACCTCTAACCCTCCTCCAGGAGTACTCTTATCTTAGGAAAGAATCTAAAAGGAATTATCAACAGGATGCCCCGGGAGCATCTATAAGAGAAAAAAGTGAAAATGAAAGTCGCTCAGTCATGTCTGACTCTTTGTGACCCCATGAAATTTCCCAGGCCAGAACACTGGAGTGGGTAGCCTTTCCCTTCTCCAGTGGATCTTCCCAACCCAGGGATCAGACCCAGGACTCCTGCATTGCAGGTGGATTCTTTACTAGCTGAGCCACAAGGGAAGTCCAAGAATACTGGAGTGGATAGCCTTCTCCAGTGGATCTTCCAGACCCAGGAATTGAACCAGGGTCTCCTACATTGCAGGTGGATTCTTTACCATCAGGGAAGCCCATAAGAGAAAGCCACAGTCAATCAAATACAGTATGGGTTTATCAACCAGACTTTCTCTAATTTTATTTTCTTCCTGACAGGGTTTCTAGACCCGTGCACCAATAAAATGAGGTACACAATATTTATCTGTACCCAACAAGCATTATTGACATTTTTCATCATAAATTCAGAAGTAAATTGGGGAGGAAACAGGGCTACATGATAGAATCTTCAAGCAGCGGCTTAATTCTCAAAGGGTACTGACTCCTGGAGGCGCTCAACCTCTCCAGAGGTTTTTAGTGTAGAACTACTGTCCCTGTATGGCTCAACACTGTATTTCACTGACTTGAGAAAACCCATACTTAACGAATTTTTATCCAATTCAAAGTTGGTAAGGGTAGGGAGTTTTCACAAACTTTAGAACAGCTTGATGTTGACTCTGGGCTAACTTCTAGATAGTCGTAATTAGAATTTTAAAAATTGGAGGAATCTGTAACCATATAGATCCAGCAAAGTAATAGAAGATTTTTAAGTTTATTTACTCATTTAGATATCATAAAATTAGGGAATATCTGGGACTTCTGGTGTGTGAAGTGGCTAAGACTCAGTGGCTAAGTTGTCCAGCAGCTAAGACTCAGTGCTCCCATACAGGGGGCCCAGGTTTGATCCCTGGTCAAGGAACTAGATCCCACCTGCCGTAACCGAGAGTTAACGTGCTACAGCTGAAAGAGCCCACGGGCTGCAGCTAAGACCCAGTGCAGCCAAGTAAATACATTTAGGGAACATCTATTCTCTGTATATGTCTCCGTCAGGCCTTAGAAAACTGATTAAGGTGTTGCCCTCAGATTACACTAGATTGAAATCTGGCAGAAGAAACAGACTTGTAAAGAGATAAGACATATTACAATATAAATGTTCATTGTAAGGCCTGATATTTAGGAAAAAATGTTTTTAAGTTAACTACATTTAATTGTTTGGGATGGACTGGCATTAGCACGTGTAAAACACATCTAATAGTTTAATAAGATGCATGAAACAATATTTGTTAAGAATACAGCAATGGGCTGATACTCATTCTAGCTCATACAAGTTTATCTTCTAAAAATTAGTGATGACTTAAACACCCTAAGAAGGAAATACAAATAACCAAAAGAGATGTGTGCATGCATGCTAAGTCGCTTCTGTCGTGTGTGACTTTTTGCGACATTATGGGCTCTAGCCCACCAGGCTTCTCTGTCCATGGGACTCTCCAGGCAAGAATACTGGAGTGGGTTGCCATTTCCTACTCCTAGGGATCTTCCCAACCCAATTATCAAACCTGCATCTCTTATGTTTCCTGCATTGGCAGGCAGGTTCTTTATCACTAGGAAGTGCATACCACTGGGAAGTCAATGGAGATATAAAAACATTAAAAAAATTCATTCTCAATTAAAAGCAAATCAGGACAACAAATTTGAAAAAATCAATAAATGATAGTATTCCATGCTTGTAAAGGTATAGTGAAATGGACACAAACTGCTGGTGTACATTTATAAACATTTTAAGTATATAAAATGGCATCTTTGTGGAAAGTTATAGTAAGATAAGTCATACTATGCAATATAGCTATTTTCTTCTAGGAGTCTACTTTTAGAAATAATCTGAAATATACACATAAAATATACATAATGAAGCCCACAATAATATTAATAAAAAATTAAGATAAAAAATTTTAATGTATAGTCATAAAATAGAATGTCACAATTAGAATCATGTGTCTTATGAGAATGTAATATTGATATAATGTTGTTTTATATATCAATATTAAATTGTTTTATATATCAATATTCTATTGTTTTATATGATATCAATGTCACCATCATATTCAACTAGGAGGCTAAGGATCATGACTTTTCACTGTAAACCTTCTTGTGTGCTATGTCGCTTCAGTCGTGTCCAACTCTTCGTGACCCTACGGTCCGTAGCCCACCAGGCTCCTCTGTCCATGGGATTCTCCAGGCAAGAGTACTAGAGTACATTGTTGTGCCCTCCTCCAGGGGATCTTCTAGACCCAGGGATTGAATCTGCATCTTTTATGTCTCCTGCTTTGGCAAATGGGTTCTTTACCACTAGCACCACCTGAGAAGCCCATATTGCTGCTGCTGCTAAGTCACTTCGGTCGTGTCCGACTCTTAGCGACCCCATGGACGGCAGCCTACGAGGCTCCTCCGCCCATGGGATTTTCCCGGCAAGAGTACTGCAGTGGGGTGCCATTGCCTTCTCCGAGAAGCCCATAAACCTTCTAAAATATTTTGAATTTTGTGCCATATGAATGTAACACATCCAAAAAAGAAACACAATTTAAAAATAAAAGTATTTAGCCTAAAATTTTAAAAATACAAATATTTCTAATGATGAAAGGAAATACACTAAGTGAAAGTTAGTGTATTTATTACAAGAAAAATTTATTAAGTCCTGTAGTGAATTCATATAATTGGAAAATGCCTGTATAATTCTGGCTGTGTGACTAGAAACATTTTGTTCAGTATTTTTCACTCTAAGAAATCTAGGACTAGTTTACACACAGGCAAGGTTGGTAAACAAGCTCATCTAAGAATGACTGGAGGAAAATGTGAATGTTTGGCCTGAAGTTTACCTGTGAGAGCATGATGGGTGTCTTCAAGTATCTGAAAGTACTGTCATCAGGAAAAGGGTCCATACTTCCTTAGGAATGTCTCAGAGGATGAAACTAGACCCAATGACAAGAGCTATAGTAAGCCATTTCAGGTCAATGTCAAAACAGTAACAAACTTGTTTATTTGTTTATAGGCCATTTCAGCTCAAGGTCAAGAAACACTTTCTAATGGAATGGGGCAAAAAATGAGTGAATTTCCAGTCACTTGAAGGATTCAAGCATAAATTGTCACCTACTTAACTAGACATTATGGAATAGATTCAAGTATCAGAAGTCTGACTTTTGGTAAAATCCCAACTGTGTGAGAAGTCATTTAACCTTTCTGGGACAGTTCTATGTAAAATGGGGAAGTTTGACTAAATTATCTCCATGTTCCTTTTGAGTTTTAAATTGTTTTGATTCTGCATTGGGGTAATTACATTTGACTGATTTTTCCAGATTTACTTTATATCAGCCTCTTATCACTTGAAATACATCACACTGTTCCTGTGAGAATTAATTTAGATGTTTAAAAAAATTTATAAAAATGCAAAACATATGTAAGACATTATTGTAGTTCAACTCCATTGGCCAGTAGGAAAATGCATATTAACACCACAATGAAATAATGCTACACACCTATTAGAATGGCTAAAATAAAAAATACTGATTATACCAAGTGCTGACAAGACATGGACTAGCTGTGTCTCTCATACTTTGCTGAGGGGAATGTAAAATGGGACAGCCACTCTAGAAACAGCTGGTAGTTTTTTACAAAGTTAAATATATACTTATCATAAAACCCAGTAATCCAACTACTGGATATTTACTCTAGAGAAATGAAAACTTACATTCACTCAAAAGTCTGTACATAAATGTACGGCTGATTCATAAATCAGCCTTATTTGTTAGAGGTAAAACCTGGAAACCACCCAATACTCTTCAGTGGGTGAATTAATAAACTCTGGTACGTCCATATCATGGAACACTATTCAGCCATAAAAGGAACAAATTTGGCACATGCAACAACTTGCAGGGATCTCAAGCCCATTGTGCTGATAAGAAATCAGTCTCAGGGGAGGGAGGAGGGAGGGAGGAGGGAGGGAGGTTCTGGAGGGGGAGCATATGTAAACCCATGGCGATATCATGTCATTGTATGGAAAAACTAATAAAAAAATAATAATAAAAAAATAAAATAAAATGAAAAAAAAAAGAAATCAGTCTCAGAAAGTTACATATGGTATGGCTCCATTTCTATAATATTCTCAAGATGGCAAATAAGTGGTGCCAGGATTTAGGGCTGGGGGAGGGTATGACTATAAAGGGTAGTATGAGGAAATTACTTTGAGGTAGCAGAATAATTTTAAGAATTTCATATCCTAATTGTGGTTATCACTATGTTAATCTATTACACACGATAAAATTTTATACAACTGTACACCAAAAAGAGAATTATGTTTATCTTTGCAGTTCTAGAAAGCAAGAAAATCCACTTTTTGTTTAAACTGATTTTTTATGTTTAGCTTTGGACTGTCTTATAACCAATAATATGAAATGATTTTCATGTGAAACTTTTTTTATTGACAAGTGCCATAGAAATAAAGTTATGAGGTATATTTCTGTTCAGTTCAGTCACTCAGTCATGTCTGACTCTTTGTGACTCCATAGTATTAAGTAAATTAAGTATTTATTTTCTTAATAGTACCTTTAGTCTTTTTATTTAAAAGAATAAATGGTCAAACATGAAAGTAAATTCAGGTAAATCTCACTTTTATTTATATTTCATTCTTATTTTAAAATTTTACTATCTTATTTTTAAGGAAGCCCCTGAAAAAATATTTTTACATAAATTTTCACAGCTCACTCAAATGTGATCTGTATTTTAATGATTTATCTTATGATTTGAGAGACTGTTTATACCTTGCTGAGTTATACTTTAGATGCTAATTCTCTCTGTTTATACCGAACTAAATTTACTTCCAATCAAATTGTACACAGAATTCCAATCAAATAAACACAGAAGCTTAAAATTAATTCTTCTCCTAGGATAAATCTACATAGAGAGTTTGTCCCAAGAGTGAATTTCCTGTAATGTCTGTCAAACAGAATGAAGTAAGTCAGAAAGAGAAAAATATACATTGTATATTGATGCACATATGTGGGAAAATGGTACAAATGAACCTATTTGCAGGGCAGGGATAGTGACCCGACATAGAGAATGGTCTTGTGGACACAGCGGGGAAGGGAAGGGTGGAGCCAACTGGGAGGGTAACGCAGACATATATACAGTACCATGGGTAAAAGAGATGGCTAGTGGGAAGCTGCGGTCACAGGGAACTCAGCTCAGTGCGCTATGGCGACCTAGAAGGGCGGGATGGGCGAGTGAGTGAGAGGGAGACTCATGAGGGAGGGGATGTATGTACACAAATAGCTGACTCACTTCATTGTACAGAAGGAACTAACACAGCACTGTGAAGCAATTATATTCCAATAAAAAATAAATAAATGAACAGAAAGTATAAAAAAGTTTTTTAAAGGACCTAAAAATTATGTATGCCATGACAGCATCTACATGCATAATCATTTGTTTACATACAAATACATTTCAATATAACATAAAAACAATAAAAAAGACTAAATTTCTTTCATACGATGATCCTATGGATACTAAAATATTAGTGTCTCTCAGATAGTGTAAGTGTGTTCTTGTGGCTAAAATTACTAGTGTTCAATATTTTCAGTTTTTTTTCTGGATATGTAAAAGGTTATATTTCTTAGTTCTACAAATCAGGCGGAACTGTGTGACTAGTTCTGTCAATGAACAATGACCAGAGGTGGTATGTTACTTCTAGACCAAAGCATTTACAAGTCAGCACGTGATTCACCATGCTGTCTTTCCTGGCACAAAGAACCCTGAGGCATCATTAAGAAGGAGTTACCAGAGAAAGGAAGCAGTCTGGAATCCTGAGCCACTGCATAAAGCTCTGCCCTAGAGAAACTCCCGGACTCTTAGCAGATTTGCCCAAGTAAGAAACTTTTATGTGAAAATGCCTCTGAGATTCTGGCATAGTTTACTACTGCAGCATTCCCTGGCCTAAACTAAAATAGAACCTGTACACTAACTTCGCCTATATCAAAGGTTGTCATGGCCTTTTGTGTTTTCCATAAATAGGATAATAGTTATAAGTTACAGCTTTTCTAATAATATTTAATATAATTAGGCTTTTAATTAAAAAATTATTCTATTAGTCTCTATCACCAACTTAATGGCTCAGCTGGTAAAGAAACTGCCTGCAGTGTGGAAGATTTGGGTTCGATTCCTGGCTTGGGAAGATCCACTGGAGAAGGGAACGGCAACCCACTCCAGTACTCTTGCCTGGAGATTCCATGGACAGAGGAGCCTTGTGGACTACAGTTCATGGAGTTGCATAGAATCAGACACGACTGAGTGACTAACACAACCAACCTAAGATCGCAAATTTCAAATCTAAATGAACAACATTTTAAATTATATATACTTGCTGTTGCTGCTGCTAAGTTGCTTCAGTCGTGTCTGATCCTGTGCGACCTCATAGACAGCAGCTCACCAGGCTCCTCTGTCCCTGGGATTCTCCAGGCAAGAGTACTGGAGTAGGTTGCCACTTCCATACCTACTCAGCTGGTAAAGAATCCACCTGCAATGCAGGAGACCCCAGTTAGATTCTTGAGTTGGGAAGTTCCCCTGGAGAAGGGATAGGCTACCCATCCAGTATTCCTGGGCTTCCCTGGTGGCTCAGATGGTAAAGAATCTGCCTGCAATGCAGGAGACCTGGGTTCAGTCCCTGGGTTGGAAAGATCCTCTGGAGGTGGGCATGGCAAACCACTCCAGTATTCTTGCCTGGTGGGCTACAGTCCACGGGGTTGCAAAGAATCGGACACGACCAAGCAACTAAGCACAGCACAGATCTCAAACTTACACCCTGTGGACTAAGGATTATCAACCAATAAAAAAGGATACATTTGTTTATGCAGTATTTTAATTCATTAAATAGCCATCAATGCTTTTAGTCGTGTTCTCTGGGAAGCAGTCCCTGAGACACATTTGCATGCAGGAAGATTTATTAGGAGGTTCTCTTGGCATTAAGGCTTCTGGTGATATGCAGAATTGGACAGAGGAAGAAGCTGGGCTGTGAAAGTTTATAACAATTCCTAAACCAAAGCTATGGGTGGCTCTGAAGCTAGGGTGGCCCTCAGCAGTGTTCCAAGTTGAGGCAAGTATGTTGGGCCCTGGTATACCGTCCAACGATCAGACATTGGATAAAAGACTGCCCCCAGGAAGTGGGTATGACCTTGGGTAAGGCAGTTTCTCAATAGAGCTGACATCTTGAGAGCTGTGAACCACAGCATTCCCAGCAGCTGGACAAACAAGTCTTTCAGTCTTGAAGAGTAATATGGTGTCAGTGGAATCTACCCCGGTGTACAGTATACCTCATAATCATGAAGAGGCATTTGTCTATCTGACATTGTTAGATGATCACCACCACCATCATCATTGTCTCATTACTAACAGCTTTACTACGTGCCCAGGCACATGCCTTAGGACTTTGAAACTGTTAACTCACATAATTCTCCAAATAACCCTGTAATAACTCATGTAATTCCCCAGATAACCCTACAATATAATCTTAAATGCTTTGTCTTCAAAATTAAAAATCAATATAGGTGCTTTATGCAACATATCCTAATCCCAGAAATGCATCACTAATGACCAGTCATTTCCATTTTAAGTTACTGTATCCAGTATGAGCAGTCTCATTCAGGAACTGTCATGGGCCAGGATAGTTACTCTTTTCATGGTCTGCACCTTCTAAATCATGGATGGTATCATGATGTTTATAATTTACTTTAAAGTAATTGAGCATGGATAATGTGATACTATGTGTGAATATATATGTGTGTTGATTTAGGCTATGTCATAAGTGCTATTGCTTGTCATAATTCGGAATTCACACTCTGAGTTATGGTCAGCTGATATTTACCCACAAAGCCACACTCCAGAGGAAGCTACTTCAAGTGCTTTCGTCATACTTATCTTGACCAACACCAGAATTTTGCTAATTAGCATAATGAAATATTAACAACCAGTTTTCATTGGTGAAATTAGTGTTGTTCAAGATATATGGTTTGGCTCACATATTTTAGACTTTCCACTTTTGCTGGATAGGGTATAACAATCTAGCAAGCACCATAATCTGTATCTTTAGGAAAGATACCAACCTGTATCCAGCTACTGATTCATTGGATGCTGATTGTCTGAATCCTGCCTCCAGATATTAATGCATCTACCTTAAGCAAACTTTTCATGCATGTTGTAGTCATATGTGGTATATGCGTGCTCGGTTGTGTCTAACTCTTTGTGACCCCACAGACTGTAGCCCACCTCCTCTGTCCATAGGACTTTCCCAGCAAGAATACTGGAGCAGGTTGCCATTTCCTTTTCCAGGGGATCTTCCTGACTCAGGGATCAAACCCATGTCTCCTGCATCTCCTGCATTGATAGGAAGATTCTTTACTGCTGAGCCACTGGGGAAGCCCTCATTTGTGGCAGCCAGTCTTCAAATTGATCCTTAATGCCCTTAATATTAGTGATTGTTAGTATTTATCCCTTTGTGTAGTTCTCTCCACCCTCACACTCAAGAGAGATGATCTGTGTGATTAAGATATTCTGGAAATGAAGATAGTGCCTTCCAAAACTAAGTCTTAAAAGATACTGCAGACTCTGCCTTTTTCTGTCTTGAGGAAGACAGGCACCATGCTGTGAAACTGTTACAGAGCAACACATATGGGGAGGAACTTGATCCCCTGCTGGTGGTCAACACTATCTTGGCAGTTGTAGAGTGAGCCACCATGGAAGCAGAACCTTCAGGCCTAGTCAAGCCTTCAGGTAACAACGGCCCCAGCCAGCATCTTGACTCATAAGAGATCCCAAACCAACTTGATTTATCTCTGATCTACAGAAACTATGAGTTAATAAACGTTTATTGTTACTTAAGGTCACAAAGTTTTGAGGTGACTTGTTATGGAGCAATAGGTACAATACATCATACTATTAATACATAAAAGGACATAAAAGGGAGGTGGAACCTAATTGAATTTATAGAAGAGACTGGATGAACTATTGTACGTAAGCCTCCTTGCTAATAACTATTTATTTTAAAAGGTCTGTTTATATGATAGAATTTGGTCAAATACTTGCTTTCACTGTAACTGAGTAGCAGAGCTATGTCAGAGTAACCACCCTCTTCCCTTACATTCAAAATTGGTGACTACTTCTAACTGTCAAAAAGAATGAAATAATGTACGTGACCAAATTGACTTAGATAATTTTGCAAGACAGGCCTATTGATTTTTCTGCCTACTACAGCTTGGCTCTGTCCTTCTCTCTTTATCGCCACCAACAATCCCGTCTGGACTACCTTCATCTCTCTCTGGACCACTACAACAAGCTTCTCACTCATCTAGTCAGACCTTACTCCCTCTTCTATCCTGTTGTCAATATTAGTGTTAGAGTGGTCCTTTTAAAACACACATCTATTCAAGTAATTCCACCACCACCTCTTCCCCTATTTAAAATCTTTTAGGACTCAGAAAAGGTCATAGGGCAGAGATGCAGCCTAACATAGCCTACCAAAGTCCTGGCCGATCCGGTACTACTGACCGTTTGAGTGTGGTCTTGAACTCCTCTCTCTCCCGCTCTCTTTGACTGCTCATCACTAGCCTTCCTTCAGTTATTCTTTTCCTGCTCCCACTCACAACAGGGAATTTGCTTGTGGTGTTTCCTCTGCCTTGAAATCTCTTCCTTTTCCTCTTTGTCTAGTTCATGTCTGCCTATCCTTCATATCTAGTGCGTACGTAAATCAAAACCTTCCCCGATCTCCCTGATTGACTCTGCCTCACACATTCCCTCCTTTATGTACCTGTCACATTGAAGTTTTACATCTGTTGTGTAATTAGTTGACTAATGTTTGTGTTTACTGCTGTATATTCTGTAAGGGCACATACCATATCTAATTTAACTCATTATGTATGCCTTGGAGCCCAAGAACACAGTGCATATTTGGTAAATATTTGATTAAAAACTGAATAACTGATTGACTAATTGAATGAACTCAGGTGGGTGTAAATGTTGCTTCAGAGCCAAAGTACCTAGGTTTAGATTCTGGCAGTTCCTGACTATGTAACGTTAAAATTACATCACCTCATTGTTCTTTAGATTCATCCTCTCTAAACTGGGAATAATAATTACCTTGTAGGGTATTGCAAGGAATAAATGAGTACTGTAGAGCAAGTGCAATCTTTATTACTATCGTTATTAACATGCTTAGTCATTTTGTCATACTAGTTCCCTTAGGCCATGGCTACTAGTTCCTTGGATAAATTCATTCTTTTTTTTATAGATAACAAATTCCAAGGGTCTATGTAAAAACAAGAAGTTATATCAAAGACACAAAGTGAGAGCAGACTTTCTAAATCTTTTTGAGCTGTCCTGTTCTGACTGAGGTATAAGGACACTAATATTAATCCTCATATCACGGTGTTTCTTTGGTTATTTACTATTTATACAAAAAGACAAAGCAGTATTTGG
Source organism: Antilocapra americana (assembly GCA_007570785.1). Taxonomy (NCBI): domain Eukaryota; kingdom Metazoa; phylum Chordata; class Mammalia; order Artiodactyla; family Antilocapridae; genus Antilocapra; species Antilocapra americana. Next base: position 20,926,323 of record ML660765.1, on the reverse strand, counting down.
ATTATGAGAATTTCAAAGAGTTCTATAGCTATTTTTTTACCAGAGCATAGTTAACGCACCAAAAAATACTGAGCCTACCATCTCTGAGGTTTTTGCATTGATTACCTCCTTGTACTTCAAATAATGGCAAGATATCAACATAATATGTATAATAATACTACCAATCTCTCTGGTAGTCCAAAGAGACTTTGAAGCACTGACTTTAAAATGTTAAAGCTGCAGGTTTATAACTTTTCAACACTGTATGTTATAGAGAATTGAAATGGTGTCCATTTACTTGACAGTGGAAATATTGACAGCGCAAAGGCAGCAACGGGTGGATCTTGTTTAGCAAATACTTCTTACACAAGTTGTGAATGCTTGCACTTTATTATATTCAGGGTCTCCACCTACGGATCCGTCCTGTAAGCTGCCATTCATTTGGAGAACAGGTCATAAACTGAAGCGTTGTTTTAGGTAAGTGTTGCAAATGGTGTGTTCTGTTCTTTGTTTACTAACAACCATGAAAAACAACACTGTTCCTTCCAGAGAAACTGAGATCACCCAGTCCTTGCAACTTAGGTCATTTTAGCTTAGGAGGGAAAAGAAAAGAATTCTTTTCAACTCCTTGCCAGTTCCTCCTGGCTTTTTGAGAAGGCGATACCTCTGAAAGAAAATAGATCAAAGTTACATGGGACTAAGGGCGGATCAGATAGCTATACTTTGTAGTCTGTTGAAAACAGAGCTAGCTTTACTGGAAAAGAGATTATTATGTGTTAGAGTTATAAGGAGCAGAGGAAAGGTTAGAGGGGTTACTAGCCTAAAAAACCAACCTCCATACCTCTGCCACCTTGTCAGAACTTAAAATTCCACCATTAGAAATTCGTTTGTTTGCATTTTAAATAGTAATTCATTCAAGCAGTTAACTGTGGAAAAAAGTGAATTCCCTTTCAATTCTTTTTCCTGAAAGTTAATTTTGAAAGCACTGAGAGAGGTAACACTAGCTCCTAAAAGCTCTGATTTGACTGTAGGACGGTATGGAGAGAAAAGGTTGGAAGAGTACATTTTTTCATTTGTTGCTCTGAGTATCTACAACAGAACAAAGAAAATACATCATGGTATGATGAGATACAATGAAAATGACACAGACAACATAGGAGAGTCCTGTCATGCCAAGAATGTGATGACTACTCCACTTTCTTAAATATCCTGATCTTTACCACATGTAAAATAGATAGCCAATGGGAATTTGCTGTATGGCTCAGGAAACTCAAGCATGGGCTCTGTATCAACCTAGAGGGGTGGGGTGGGGAGGGAGGTGGGAGGGAGGTGTAAAAGGGAGAGGATATATGTATACCTATGGCTGATTCATGTTGAGGTTTGACAGAAAACGACAACATTCTGTAAAGCAATTATCCTTCAATTAAAAAATAAATAAAATTTAAAAATATCATGGTCTTTTATGTTTTTCTGACCATAATTATGCTAAATTCATCCATCATTTATAGAGTGATTAGTAAATATAAAGCACCTTGAGGGTAGTACAAGAATTTTAAGTTTTCTTAAAGAAGTTTTCTTTAAGAAGCTTTCTTAAATTTTCTTTAAGAAGCTCTCCATGTGTCCTCTCTCCAGTAATTCATCACCAGTGCATAAACGATTTACCTGTTAAGCTGTGTATGTTAGATTGAGACCCTGTCCACTAATAAGTGAGGAAACACAGGTCCTTTTGTCTTGTAACAAAGAATCAAGGAATATACAAAAAGTAAAGGTAAGGCGAATAGATAAGGAAGGAAGCTGGCACAGAGTTATACACTTAACTATATTATGTGCTTGGTATTTGCCAGTCGAACTAGAAAGGAAAACTATGGGAGAGAAAATCTGTCTCCTTGTGATGTGCAAAGAGTTTGTGGCAGGATGAGTATTTGCTGGTGGGTGTAGGAAAGATGGAAATGGTAGGAAAGGAGTTGTCCTGATTTACACCAGCACTGTACAAGAGCAGTAGTATCTGTTTTCAAAAATTTTAGGGTGTAGTGGTATCTGATTATGGTTTTAATTTACATTTCCCTCATAAATAATGATATTGAGTCTTCGTCATTTGCTTATTAATCATTTATATATCTAGATTTATGAAATGTATATTCAAATGTTGTGCCTGTTTTCAAAAAATTGAGTTGTTTTTCTCTCACTTATTGATATATAGAGGTGCCTTATATATTTTGGATGTATGATCTTTGTCAATAGCTGTTTCATATTTTTCTTTTCCTATTTTGTGTATTATTTTCTCATTCTCTTAAAAATGTCTTTTGATAAATGAAAGTTCTTCATTTAATGAAGTCTATTTTATCAGTCTCTTTTTTTCATGGTTTGTGCTTTTGTATTTAAGAAAACATTTTTAAAGTCATGAAGATAGTTCCCTATGTTTTCTTCTAGAAGTTTAATTGCTTTACCCTTCACTTTAGATTGAGCTTATATTGTATATAATGTGAAGAGGGGTCAGGGATAAAATTTTTACATATAAATGTTCAGTTGATCCAGAACCATTTATTCAAAAGATTATCCTTTCCTCCACTAACTTGCACCTTTGTCATAAGTCACACAGGTCTTAATGTGTGATGATTTAACCTAAATATTCTACTAACCGTATTATTTGAATAAACAATACACTTAATTGATAAGAAAATCAAAACAAATTAATGAAGAAACTAAATTCAAAAGGGTACAAAAATGTAAATGGTGAAGAGCAGAAGAAAATGTACCTTCTATCCCGTTCTTCCATACTCTGTTTCTTTCTCTAGAAGCGGTGAAAAGTGTCAGTACTCAGATATGCAAACAATACTGTATGACTTTCTACATCACTTTCCTAGAATAGAATACAGAAACCCCTTTATCCCGAAGTCTACCTCCCTGATTCTAATGAAATGGCATCTCTAGGTGATTCTGATAGTGTTTCTAGGTAGTTCTGATACAAGTTTGTTCCAACATAAATTAAAATTCTATTTCCCTTTGCTCTTAAAAAGCATGTGACTAGATATTTTTAAAGCCCAATTAGATAAAGACTTTATTATAGGGATTCAACTTACTTATATTTATTGTGATTGTATTTATTCCTGCCATTTTATTTATATTACTTTTTTTTTCTTTTTTGCCTTTTGTGGAATTAATGAAGCTTGCTTTTTTCTTATTTTAGTAGTTTAAATAGTATACATCTTATTCTGCTCCTAGATATTTTCATTTTAACCTTTATTTAATGTATATATGGTCTTAAAGTGTAGAATTAAGCAGCATCTGTATCCTGCCCTTGATCCTGCCCTTCTCTTGCACTTTCTCCTACAACTCAAATAGGGGAAGATCCAGTTTTTTTGTGGAGCCAGAAGCATATACAATGTGGGGGATCCTCTTTAAAATAATTTTAAATTCTAAATTTAAAAATTGAGTGAATGGGTACTTAGAATGAGAAAAGAAATCAGAACAAAATATAAATTTTTGGATTTTACAAATGGGTTTCCCTGATAGCTTAGTGGGTAAAGAATCCCCCTGAAATGCTGGAGACACAGGAGATGAAGTTTCAATCCCTGGGTTGGGAAGATCCCTTGGAGAAGGAAAAGCAATCTATGCCAGTACTTTTGCCTGAGAAGTCCTATGGACAGAGGATCCTGCCAGGCTTCAGTCCAAAGGGTCACAAAGAGTCAGACATGACTGAGCAATTAAGTGTGCACAAACACAAATCTTTAAAGAATGATAGTTCCACAAACATAACAGAATCCAGAAAATAACATAATATTTCTATGCTTAGGGCACTTGTATAGTGCTTTTCCCCTACATTTTATCTTACAGTTTCGCATTTCTGATTATTGGAAAGTTAAGCCACAAATTGTCTTCTAGCTGTGTACATTTCATGCTTGGTCCCTCTGTCTCCCCAACTATCCACATGACTTTAGGTACTGTGTGATGTACTTACATCACAATACATGCCTCAGTTCTGTAGCTTCACCAGTTGAGTCAGCACAGTTGGAAGCAGAGTTCCTTAGATCTTTTCTACATTGAGGGCACTATGGAGAAAAGTTAGCTATTCACAAATTGACTATCAACCACCTAAATATATTCCCATAAATTAAAATTAAATTATTTTCTCAGTCCATTTCCCAAAATATCCATAGCTATGCAATACTATCTGTTTTAAGAAGTATAGCAGAGAAGAATTTAGAGAGGAAACAAAAAGTAATCAAATGATTATTTTAGCAAATAAATATATTTCAATATTTGCAACTATTTTATATTTTAAGGACTTTCTTTGAAAGGATAGGCATATAAATCATATGATCATCTCAACAGATGCAGAAAAGCTTTAGAAAAGTCCAACATTGATTTATGATAAAAATTCTCAACAAAGTGCATATAGAGGGAGCATACTTCAACATGATAAAGTTTATATTAATATGTGATAAGCCCACAACTAATATCATACTCAACAGTGGAAAGCTGAAAGTATTTCCTCTAAGATCAGGAAGAAGACAAGGATACCCATTCTCATCATATTATCCAGTATAACATTGGAAGTCCTAGTCACAGCAATCAGACAAGAAATTAAAGGAATGCAAGTAGGAAAAGAGGAAGTAAAACTGTCATTGCTTGCAGATGACAAGATGCTATATGTGGAAAATCCTAAAGACAACACCAAAAAACTATTAGAACTGATAAATGAATTCAGTAAAGTTGCAGGATATGAAAATAATATAGAAAAAACCTATTGCATGTCTATAAAACAATGGTGAATTATCAGAAAGGGAGACTAAGAAAACAATCCAACTGCATCAAAAATAACAAAATACCTAGGCTAAATCTAACCAAGGATGTAAAAGACATGTACTTGGAAACTGTAAGACATTGATGAAAGAAACTGAAAATGACACAAAGAAATGGAAATATGTATAGATTGGAAGAATTAATATTGTTAAAATGACCATACTCCAGAGCAATCTACAGATTCAGTACAATCTCTATCAAAATACCAATGGCATTTTTCACAGAACTATAACAAGTAATTCTAAAATTTCTATAGAAACACGCAAAAGACCTGACTAGCCAAACAATCTTGAGAAAGAGGCAAGCTAGAGATATCATCCTTCCTAATTTCAAGCTATATTGCAAAGCTACAGTAACCAAAGCAGTATAGTACTACCATAAAAACAGACACATAGATCAATGGAATAAATTAGAGAGCCTAGAAAAAAGAAATCGCGCTTTTATTGTCAGTAAATCTATGACAAAGGAGGCACAAATATATAGGAAAAGACAGCCTCTTTAATAAATGGTGTTGGGAAAACTGGACAGCTGCATGCAAAAAAATCAAACAGGACTAGTTTCCCACACCATATACAAAGATAAACTCAAATGGATTAAAGGCTTAAATATAGAAACTGAAACCATAAAAATTCTAGAAGAAAACATCAGCAGAGTGCTCTTTGGCATCAGGCATTGGAATATTTTCTTTCTCAAGAGAAATAAAAACAAATATAAACAAATGGAACTACATCAAACTAAAAGGCTTTTGCACAGAGAAAAAAACTATCAACAAAACAAAAAGGCAGCATACTGAATGGGTGAAGATGTTTGCAAGAATCACATCTGATAAGGGATTGATATCCAAAATCTACAAGGAGCTTATGTAGCTCAACATCAAAATCCAAACAACCCAATTCAAAAATGGGCAAAGGATCAGAACATTTTTTTCCAAAGAAGACATGCAGATGGACTACAGTTCAGCTCAGTCAGTTTAGTTGCTCAGTTGTGTCATAATCTTTGTGATTCCATGGCCTACAGCACACCAGGCTTCCCTGTCCATCACAAACTCTGGGAGCTTACTCAAACTTATGTCCATTGAGTTGTTGATGCCATACAACCACCTCATCCTCTGTCATCCCCTTCTCCTCCTGCCTTCAATCTTTCCCAGCATCAGGGTTTTTCAACTGATTCAGTTCTTCAGATCGGGTGGCCAAAGTATTAGAGCTTCAGATTCAACATCAGTCCTTCCAGTGAACACCCAGGACTGATCTCCTTTAGGATAGACTGGTTGGATCTCCTTGCAGTCCAAGGGACTCTCAAGAGTCTTCTCCAACACCACAGTTCAAAAGCATCAATTCTTTGGTGCTCAGCTTTCCTTACAGTCCCACTCTCACAGGCACACATGACTACTGGAAAATCAAAGCTTTGACTCGATGAATCTTTGTTGGCAAAGTAATGTCTTTGCTTTTTAATATGCTGTCTAGGTTGGTCATAACTCTTCTTCAAAGGAGCAAGTGTCTTTTAATTTCATGGCTGCAATCACCATCTGCAATGATTTTGGAGCCCCCCAAAATAGTCTGTCACTGTTTCCATTGTTTCCCCATCTATTTGCCATGAAGTGATGTGACCAGATGCCATGATCTTAGTTTCCTGAATGTTGAGTTTTAAGCCAACTTTTTCACTCTCCTCCTTCACTTTTATCAAGAGGCTCTTTAGTTCTTCTTTGCTTTCTCTCATAAGTGTGGTATTATCTGCATATCTGAGGTTATTGATATTTATCCCGTCAATCTTGATTCCAGCTTGTGCTTCCTCCAGCCCAGTGTTTCTCATGATGTACTCTGCATATAAGTTAAATAAGCAGGGTGACAATATATAGCCTTGATGTACTCCTTTCCCGATTTGGAACCAGTCTGTTGTTCCATGTCCAGTTCCAACTGTTGCTTCTTGACCTGCATACAGATTTCTTGGGAGGCAGGTCAGATGGTCTGGTATTCCCATCTCTTTAAGAATTTTCCACAGTTTGTTGTAATTCACACAGTCAAAGACTTTGGCATAGTCAATAAAGCAGAAGTAGATGTTTTTGTGGAACTCTCTTGCTTTTTCGATGATCCAGCGGATGTTGGCAATTTGATCTCTGGTTCCTGGTTTTCTAAATCCATCTTGAACATCTGGAAGTTCACAGTTCTGGTACTGTTGAAGCCTGGCTTGGAGAATTTTGAACATTATTTTGCTAGAGTGTGAGACGAGTGCAATTGTTCAGTAGTTTGAACATTCTTTGGCATTGCCTTTCTTAGGGACTGGAATGGAAACTGACCTTTTTGAGTCCTGTGGTCACTGCTGAGTTTTCCAAATTTGCTGGCATATTGAATGCAGCACTTTCCCAGCATCATCTTTCAGGATTTAAAATAGCTTAACTGAAATTCCATCACTTTCACTAGTTTTGTTCATAATGATGGTTCCTAAGGCCCACTTGCCTTCACATTCTAGGATGTCTGGCTCTAGTGGGTGGTCACACCATTGTGATTATCTGGATCATGAAGATTTTTTGTGTATAGTTCTTCTGTGGATTCTTTTCAACATATTAAGAAGACTTAATATCTTCTGCTTCTGTTAGATTGATATCATTTCTGTTCTTTATTGTGCCCATCTTTGCATGAAATGTTCCCTTGATATCTCTAATTACCTTGAAGAAATCTCTAGTCTTTCCCATTCTTTTGTTTTCCTCTATTTCTTTGCATTGATCATTGAGGAAGGCTTTCTTATCTATCCTTGCTATACTTTGGAACTCTGCATTCAAATGGGTATATCTTTCCTTTTCTCCTTTGCCTTTCGCTTCTCTTCTTTTCACAGCTATTTGTAAGGCCTCATCAGACTACCATTTTGCCTTTTTGCATTTCTTTTTCTTGGATATGGTCTTGATCACTGCCTCCTGTACAATGTCATGAACCACTGTTCATACTTCTTCAGGCACTCTGTCTATCAGACCTAATCCCTTGAATCTATTTCTCACTTCTACTTTATAATCATAAGAGATTTGATTTAGGTCATACCTGAATGGTCTAGTGGTTTTCGCTACTTTCTTTAGTTTAAGTCTGAATTTGGCAATAAGGAGTTAATGATCTAAGCCACAGTCAGCTCCTGATCTTGTTTCTGCTAACTGCATACAGATTCTTCATCTTTGGCTCATCTTTGGCTGAGCTTCCCTGGTGGCTCAGATGGTAAAGCATCTGCATGCAATGTGGGAGACCTGGTTTCAATCCCTGGGTCTGGAAGATCCCCTGGAGAAGGAAATGACAATCCACTCTAGTACTCTTGCCTGGGAAATTCCATGGATGGAGAAGCCTAGTAGGCTACAGTCCGTAGGGTCGCAAAGAGTCAGACATGACTGAGCTACTTCATGTTGGTTCTTGGTCATCTTTGCCTGCAAAGAATATAATCAATCTGATTTCGGTATTGACCATCTGGTGATGTCCATGTGTAGAGTCTTCTCTTGTGTTGTTGGAAGAGGGTGTTTGCTATGGCCAGTGCATTCTCTTGGCAAAACTCTATTAGCTTTTGCTCTGCTTCATTTTGTACTTCAAGCCAAATTTGCCTGTTACTTCAGGTATCTCTTGACTTCCTAATTTTGCATCCCAGTCCCCTATAATGAAAAGGACAATTTGGGGGGGGGGGTTGTTAGTTCTAGAAGGTCTTGTAGATCTTCACAGAATCATTCAACTTCAACTTCTTCAGCATTACTGATTGTGACATAGACTTGGATTACTATGGGTTTGCCTTGGAAACGAACTGAAATCATTCTGTTGTCTTTGAGATTGCATCCAAGTACTGCATTTCAGTCTTTTTTATTGACTCTGAGGGCTACTCCATTTCTCCTAAGAGATTCTTGTCCACAATAGTAGATATAATGGTTAAATCTGAATTAAATTCACCCATTCCAGTCATTTTAGTTCACTGATTCCTAAAATGTTGACGTTCACTCTTGCCATCTCCTGTTAGACCACTTCCAATTTGCTTTGATTCATGGACCTAACATTCCATGTTCCTAACATTCCATGTTCCTATGCAGTATTGGTCTTACAACATCAGACTTTACTTCCATCATCAGTCACATACACAACTTGTTTTTTTTTTTTTTGCTTTGGCTCTATCTTTGAGTCTTTCTAGAGTTATTTCTCCACTGATCTCCAGTAGCATATTGGGCACCTACTGACCTAGGCAGTTCATCTCTCAATGTCATACCTTTTTGCCTTTTCATACTGTTCATGGGGTTTTCAAGGCAACCAATACTGAAGAAGTTTGCCATTCCCTTCTCCAGTGGACCACGTTTTTTCAGAACTCTCCACCATGACCTGTCCGTTTTGGGTGGCCTTACATGGCATAGTTTCATTGGCTTCATAGGCTCATAGTTTCATTGAGTTAGGCAAGTCTGTGGTCCATGTGATAAGTTTGGTTAGTTTTCTGTTATTGTCATTTTCATTCTGTCTGCCCTCTGATGGAGAAGGATAAGAGGCTTATGGAAGCTTCCTGATGGGAGGACTGACTGAGGGGGAAAATGGGTCTTGTTCTTATGGGCAGGGTCATGCTCAATAAATATTTAATCCAATTTTCTGTTGATGGGCAGGGCTGTGTTCCCTTATTTGACTTGAGGCCAAACTATGGTAGAAGTAAAGAAGATAATGGCAACCTCCTTCAAAAGAGCCCATGCATGCACTGCTGCACTCAATGCCCCCAGCCCTGCAGCAGGCCACCGCCAACCCACGCTTCAGCCAGATACTCCTGGACACTCATGGGCAAGTCTGGGTCAGTCTCTTGTGGGGTCACTGCTCCTTTCTCCTGTGTCCTGTTATGCACGAGGTTTTGTTTGTGCCCTCCAAGAGTCTGTTTCTCCAGTCCTGTGTAAGTTCTGGAGGCTCTAGGTGGGGTTAATAGAGACCTCCTCCAAGAGGGCTTATGCCATACCCAGGTCTACTGCATCCAGAGCCCCTGATCCTGTGGCAGTCTACTGCTGACCCATACCTCCACACAGGAGACACTCAAACACAGTTCTGTCTTAGTCTCTGTGGGGTCTCCGGGTCCTGGTGCACACAAGGTTTGGTTAGGGATAGGGTTAGAGTGTCTCTGGCGTTTATGAGGTTTGATTCTAAACTCGATTTTGCCCTTCCTACCATCTTGCTGGGGCTTCTCCTTTGCCCTTGGACATGGGGTATCTCCTCAAAGTTGCTCCAGTGCCACACAGTTCCTGCTCCAGTGCTGCACACTGTAGACACATGAAAATATGCTCAACATCCTAATTATCAGGGAACTGCCAATCAAAACCACAACAAATTATCACATCATACTTGTGAGAATGACTCTCATCAAAAAGATAGCAAATTATAAATGTTGGCAAGGATGTGGATAAAAGGAAACCCTCACATGTGGAATGTATATTGGCACAACCACTATAGAATATATTATGGAGATTCCTAAAAAAATTAAAAACAGAACTACCATTGTGCTCAACATGCTCAGTTGTGTCTGACTCTTTGCAACCCAATGGACTGTAGCCTACCAGGCTCTTCTGTCCATGGGATTTATACAGTCTAGTAATTCCAATTATAGGTATTTTTCTGAAAACAGAAAACACTAGTTAGAAAATCTACATGCACCCCAATGTTCTTTGCAGCATTATTTACAACAGTCAAGATATTATAGGAACCTAAGTGCCCATCACTAGATGAATGGATGAAGAATGTGGTACATTTATATAATGGAATATTACTCAGCCATATAAAAAATGAAATCTTGTCATTTACAACAACATGGATGGAGATAGAGCATCAAACATTAAGCCACGCAGCTAATACTCCTTATACCTTTTCCTGCCGTTTACCTGTAAATTGAAAAAGATACTGCTATGGTTTAAAAGTTTGAAATTCTAGACTTGAGAGATTATGGCATCAGGAGATGGGGCTTTGGGGAAGTTGTTTAGGTTATGAGGGTGGACTCCTCATGAAAGGGGTTAATGTTTTTATAAAAAAGACCCCACAGGTCTGCTTACCCTTTTCTGTGAGGACACAAAGAGTTGTCACCAGCTATAGGCTTAAAAAGGCCTTCACCAGAATATGACCATCCTGGCACCTTGATCTTGGATTTCCCAGCCCCTAAAAGTGTGAGAAATAAATTTCTGTTGTTTATAAGCTTCCCATCTGTGGTATTTTGTTGTAGCAGCTCAAATAGACCAAGATAGATATTTTCTTTGTTTTAGGCTGGAACATTTGATGATTTCTCAGTTTAGAATTACAATGCCCTACTTTTAAAATGGCTACCATTTATTTTATTTTTTAGGAAGTGTTCCCTCTGCTGCATTTCCTAAAAGAGTTTGCATCTGACAAGGATTATTTCTTTAAATGTTTGATAGGATTCACTAATTAAATCATCTGGGCCTAGAGCTTTCTCTGCTGGGAGGTTTTTCATTAAAAAAATTCAAAAATTTCTTCAAGTAAAGAGCTATTCAGATTTTCTGTTTCATTTTTTGTCAGTAGAATAAGTTATTTTTTCAAAGAATTTGTCTATCATATAAACTGATGAATTTATTGACAAAGATATTCATAATATTTCCTTATTACCCATTTAATTCTTTAAGATCTACACTGAATGTTGTTGTTGTTTAGTTACTAAGCCCAACTATTTGCAACCCCATGGACTGTGTAGCACACCACTCTCTTCTGTCTTCCACTATCTCCCTGAGTTTACTCAAATTCATATCCACTGAGTCAATGATGCTGTCTAACCTTTTCATCCTCTGTTGCTCCATTCTCCTTTTGCCTTCAATCTTTCCCAGCATGAAGGTCTTTTCCAATGAGTCAGCTCTTTGCAACAGGTGGCCAAAGTATTGGAGCTTTAGCTTCAGCACCAGTCCTTCCAATGAATATTCAGGGTTGATTTCCTTTAGGGTTGACTTATTTGATCTCCTTGCAGTCCAAGGAACTCTCAAAAGGCTTCTCCAGCACCAAAATTCAAAAGTATCTGTTCTTTGGTGCTCTCTTTGTGGTCAACATCTAACATCCATACATGACTACTGGAAAAGCCATAGTTTTGACTATACAGACTTTTGTTCATAAAGTGATGTTTCTGCTTTTTAAAACACTGTCCCTTCCCTGGTAGCTCAGATGGTAAAGAATCTGCTGCCATCCAGGAGATCAGGGTTCAGTCCCTGGGTCGGGAAGATCCCCCAGAGAAGGGAATGGCAACCCACTCAAGTATTCTTGCCTGGAGAATTACATGGACAGAGGAATCTTGCAGACTACACTCAATGGGGTTGTAAAGAGTTGGATACCACTGAGCCACTAACACACACACTATATGCTATCTAGGTTTGTCAGAGCTTTTCTTCCAAGGAGCAAGTGTCTTTTAATTTCATGGCTGTAGTCCTGTCTGCAGTGATTTTGGAGCCCAAGAAAATAAACTCTGTCACTGCTTCCACTATTTCCTCCATCTATTTGCCATGAAGTAATGAGACCAGAGGCCATGATCTTAGTTTTTTAAATGTTGAGTTTCAAGCCAGCTTTTTCACTCTTATCTTTCACCCTCATCAAAAGGTTCTTTATTTCCTCTTAACTTTCTGTCATTAGAGTGGTATCATCTGCATATCTGAGGTTGTTGATGTTTCTCCCAGTAATCTTGATTCCAGCTTGTGATTTATCCAGCCTGGCATTTCACATGATGTACTCTGCATAAGAGTTAAATAAACAGGATGTCAATCTACAGCCTTGTTGTACTCTTTTCACAATTTTGAACTAGTCAGTTGTTACATGTGTGGTTCTAACTGTTGCTTCTTGATCTTCATACAGATTTCTCAGGAGACAGGTAAGGTGATCTGGTACTCCCATCTCTGGAAGAGTTTTCCAGTTTGTTGTGATCCACACAATCAAAGGCTTTAGGATAATCAATGAAGCAGAAGTTTTTCTGGAACTCCCTTGGTTTCTCCATGATCCAATGAATGTCGGCAATTTGACTCTAGTCCCTCCACCTCTTCAAAACCCAGCCTGATAACTTCTGTTCTCTCTCTTTCTTTTTGCTTTCATCAGTCTAGCTAGGAATTTATCACTTCTGTTAAACTTTTCAAAGAGCTGTGTTTGGGGCTTTGTTAATTTTTTCTGCTGTTTCCTATTTCATTGTTTCCTATTCTTATTTTTATTATTTCTCTTTTTCCACTTATTCTGAGTTTACTTTGCTTTTCTTTGTCTAATTTTTTAACTTGAAAACTTAAGTTACTATTTTTATAATTTCTTTTCTAACATATGCGTTTAGAACTCTAACTTGTTCTTCAAGCACTATTTTAGCTGCATCTTATACATTTTGATATGTCGTATTTTCATGATCATTCAGTTTGAAATATTTCCTTTTTTATTGAATCATTTTTGGCTGTGCTTGGTCTTCTTTGTGGTGTGCAGCTTTTCTCTAGTTGTGGCAAGCGGGGGCTGTTCTCTAGTTGTGGTGCCTGGGATTCCCACTGTGGTGGTTTCCCTTACCACAAAGCACCGGCTTTAGGGAGAGTGCTGGTTCATGTAGCTGCAACATGAGTGCTCTAGAGCATGAAGGCTTGGTTGCCCCGAGGCGTGTGGAATCTTCGAAGAGCAGAGACTGAACTCATGTCCCCTGTGTTGATAGGCAGATTCACTGGACTACCCAAGAAATACTTGAAATATTTTCTCATTTTTATGGTGGTTTCCTTTTTTTAACCCACTGGACTAATTAAACATGTAATGTGAATTTCAAATATTATATTTTTGTAAATATATTTTATTATTATTGATTGTGACTAGAGAAAATACTTTTCAAGACTTCTTCAGTCTTTTAAAATTTATTAAGCTTTGTTTTACGGCTCAGCATATGCTCTATTTCAGTATATCTTGTGTGCATGAAAAGAATGGCTATTCCAGCAGTTGTTGGGTAGTCTATAAACTCAGGTCAAGGAAACTGGTGTTCAGATCTACATCTTCACTAATTTTTTTCTGGCTGTTCTGTAACTTGTTGGGAGAGAGGTTTTAAATATTCCATGATTGTAGACTTGTCTATTTCTTCATTTAATTCTCAACCTTTACTTCATGTGCTTTAAATATCTATTATGGCTTCCTAATTAATTGATCTTTTAATTATTATGAATTTTACCCATCTTTGTTAATTTCCTTTGTCTTGAAGTCTGTTTCATGTGATATTCACATAGACATTTCAGCCTTCTTCGATTGTTTGCATGGTTTATTAATTTTTTTTTTACTTTCAACCTAGCCATGTATTTAAAGTAATTTTTTTTTTTTTTTACAGAACATATAGTTGGGTCTTGCTTTTTTATTATCCATTCTGAAATTTTCTACCTTTTAGCTAGAGTTTTAATAAATTTATATTTAATGAATAATTATTCTGTATTTATTCTTAGCACTTTACTATTTGCTTTCTGTTTGACCATTAGCTTTTTGTTCATCTTGGTCTATTTATCCATAGTTTTAAAGCTAATTGAACATTAGTTCTTTAGGCCTATAAGACTGCAAGTTTTTATCTAGTTTTTAGTCATCCAGCATGGAACCAGATGGCCAAAAAAACCCCATAAAAATAACAAGTTCATTTAGTGTCATTAACTTTATCAATTAATTTTTCTGATTCCCTCCCATTTTTTTAATTACTTTTGGTCATATTCCCATGTCTTGAGATAGTTGTTTTGATAGTTTGTCCATATTTTATCTGTTATTTGTGGAACAGTTGCTCAGTAGGAGCTACTCTACCTTTGCCGGAGATGGAATTTAATTTTTAAAGCTCATAACATTGGTGATGTTTAAGTGACACCCACCAGTTCGTAGCAATGGCTTTCTGCATTAATGAACTAGTAGAGGTATATGAATGGATCATTGCTGGCTCTGAAATCTGTTACTGTTGGAATCATAAAGAAAAACTTGCTAGGTGTTTTTTGTATCTGTGAAGTATTAAGAATATTAGTAAGAAAATGGATAACCAAAATTTTAAGTGTTTACTTTTGGATAGTAGAATTATAAGATGATTTGTTTTCTTAAGGTTTTTATAGGTTTCCAAATGTCTATAATTGAACTGCTTTGTAATTGAAATGAAGATACCAGTTATTTTTGACTAAAGAGAATGAAAGAACACTACCATCCGCTGAGCACCTCCCAGAGCTGAGTAATGCACTAGGTACTGTCTCATTAAACATTTTTTTAAATTTTTTTAAACCAGAAGAAAATATTTTAAATTAATTGTTAAAGTGTGGTTTAAAAGTACATTTTTTTTTTCATAATGCTGTCTCTCATGTTTTTTCCCCCCAATTAGAGCTTTCTGTGTCCTCCCTAGGTTAACATAGGTAAATGAGTTCTAGATACTCATAAATATCTGCTATGCAGTATGGGTGAAAAAAATCAATGCTCCTTCATTATACTGAGGCATTAATTTTAACTTCTGGTAATCTTGGAAAGGCATAATTTCCTTGTGTCTTCCTGATATTCTTGAGTTACCTAAACTGTGTGGGGATCTTGTCCTTTTTTCCAAAGAGCAATAAAATGTTTCATTTAATGCAGGAGCAATAACACCTTTCATCCAGGCTCATTCGATTTACCCGTTCAGTTTTTTCTTCTCACTCTTTCAGAATGCTTAAGTAAGAAGAGAACAGTCATAACAGAGCAATGCATGGTCTTCTACAAGCACAGAATCAGAGACCAAGCACACTTCAGCCTTCATTTCCTGAGGACCAAAAGCAGCTTCTGTGTTCTTGCCCGAGGGCCTGCCCTCTGTGCTTTCTAGGTAAAACTGCCATGGATTCCCTCTCCTAATCGGGAGAAGGTGACTGGATTGAGTCACGTTTCACATGGAGCATTTTGGCCCCTTATCTGAACCAGTCATTACATCTTGAGGCAGTTGTAACTACGACTGCTGTAACGATCTGACAAAAGACCTATTCCTTCAACATTACCAGTCGTTAACTCTCCAAGACAAGATGTGACATGCCACAGCCCTCAGACGTTCATCCAGTAGCAGCCTCTTCTTGACAAATACAATCCCTTTTCACCTTTGTTCATGGCAATTTTATTTCTTTCACAGTGTCAAACTACCAATTTTTCCAAGTCAGCACTTCCTAGTTGGACCAAGGGAATTTTTTTTTTTTCCAATTTAAAGAGAGGTGCCACTATGCTTTCACTTTTGATTGTATCTTACTTTAATTGGTCTTCCTTAGAATAGTAATTTTAAGTATACATGTTTAAAATAGCACAGCTTGATACTAATGCCTGTCACTGTTTTCTTTATCATTATTTTTGCTGCAAATTTTACAATTTGAGGTGTAAAAGCCTGTTTTAAGCATACGTACTACTTCATGTTCAGTGTGTGCAGTACTTATTCTACAGATGTGATACCAAGATGAATCCAGCAGTTGGGATAGTTGCCTTAAAGTAGAAGAGAAGTAGTGTATAGTCTTCAGTTCTTAACTTTATTTAAGTAATTTTGCCTACCTAGGAAATTTTAAAATAAATTCTCTTGTAAAAATGGGATCATTGGTTCAAAATATCTCATTTTCCTCCAGTGGTTAACCCTATGCAAAACTATGAAACTAATACCAAAATTAAGAAGCACTTTTCTTTAAAGCAGTGATTCCCCCAGAGAGTCTCATTAGCTAGAATCCATGTTCAACCATCTGCAGCGTTTGAACAGAAGTGGGACACAGTTCTTTTTCAATTGACTTTAAAGGTAACTAGGCAAACAGTACAGGAGTGCACAGGAAAACTAAACTGAGAGACGGGGGAAAAACAGATCACAGAGAATATTATGGCCGAACAACAGTCTGAAGCGAGAATCTGCAAACGGTCGAGGAAAAGGCATTCCAAGTCAAGTTTAGGAACTGGCTGAAAGGAAGCTAGGAAAGTGGCTATGCAGTTTCCAGATGATATGCAAAGACATAAGGGTATGGGCTCTTGTATTGAACCTAGATTTTCTCCCCAGAGAAGCCTTCTCTAGGGTGTAGAATATGTGTGTGTGTGCTCAGTCGCTCAACTGTGTCCGACTCTTTGCACCCCATGGACTGTAGCCTGCCAGGCTCCTCTGGCCATGGAATTTTCCAAGGCAAGAATACTGGAGTGGGTTGCCCTTCCTACTCCAGGGGATCTTCCCCACCCCAGGGATCAAACCCATGTCTCCTGCATTGGCAGGTGAATTCTTTCAAAGGTCTATGAGTTAAGAGTATACCAGGGCTCAGCCTAATTTAAAAAGAATGAGAAGGAAGAGGGAAAAAAAAAAAAGAACAAAACAACCAAAGAAGGGGTAGTAACTTCTTGTTCTCTCTTTAAGACTGTCACAATGAGTCTAACAGCAGATGATCTGCATAGTAATTAGAATTGAATGGATGGGATCTCTGAAGAACTAAAGAAGGTCCAGGGCTCAAGTCTGAGTGATAGACGATAACTAAAGTGGTGAGGCCAGGAGGAGAAAGGAATTCCTTGAGGAGACAGAGAATAATGATCGGTGGATGTAAGACAACACACTCGTAAAAGCACTTAAACTTGATTATTAATTACTTGACTGTTAGATAACTTTCAGCTACTCATTTACAGAAGAAACCCGCATTTAGAAGTTACAGTTATTTTTATTCACTTAAAAGTGTAGATTTTCCTCAACATATATAATTTTTTAAATTAATAATCCACACTATGAACTAGAAAAGCTAGTTATTACCACGTGACAGTTCTATCCAACGGAGTATAATTGTTTACTTATTGTTCCATGTTCTCTCATTTTTCCTTTCTGTCTTAATTAGAGTTTCAGTACTTCCAGGGCTGGTAAATATGAATTGCTTAAAAGCCTGGACCACTGAAGGTTGATAGAGCAGGTGTGACTCCTAAGCTTCTCTTATTTGTGTGACCTTCAGCAAACTGGCTTCCCTAGTGGCTCAAACAGTAAAGCATCTGTCCGCAATTTGGGTAGACCTGGGTTTGATTCCTGGGTTGGGAAGATATCCTGGAGAAGGAAACAGCTTCTCATTCCAGTGCCCTTGCCTGGAAAATCCCAAGGACAGAGAAACCTGGTAGGGTACAGTCCATGAGGTCACAAAGAGTTGGACACAACTGAGCGACTTCACTGTATCAGCAAATTATTAACCTCTCTAAGGTTCAGTTTCTTCATATGTAAAATGGGAATAATAGAAATACCTTCTTGATAGGGTTATACTATAGGCTTTGACTATGCCAAAGCCTTTGACTGTGTGGATCACTATAAACTGTGGAAAATTCTGAAAGAGATGGGAATACCAGATCACCTAACCTGTCTCTTGAGAAACCTGTGTGCGGGTCAGGAAGCAACAGTTAGAATTGGACATGGAAGAATAGACTGCTTCCAAATAGGAAAAGGAGTACGTCAAGGCTATATACTGTCACCCTGCTTATTTAACTTATATGCAGAGTACATCATGAGAAACGCTGGGCTGGAAGAAGCACAAGTTGGAATCAAGATTGCCAGGAGAAATATCAATAACCTCAGATATGCAGACGACACCACCCTTAAGGCAGAAAGTGAGGAGGAACTAAAGAGCCTCTTGATAAAAGTGAAAGAGGAGAGTGAAAAAGTTGAATTAAAGCTCAACATTCAGAAAACTAAGATCATGGCATCTGGTCCCATCACTTCATGGCAAATAGATGGGGAAACAGTGGAAACAATGTCAAACTTTATTTTTTTGGGCTCCAAAATCACTGCAGATGGTGATTGCAGCCATGAAATTAAAAGATGCTTACTCCTTGGAAGGAAAGTTATGACCAACCTAGATAGCATATTGAAAAGCAGACACGTTACTTTGCCAACAAAGGTTCATCTAGTCAAGGCTATGGCTTTTCCAGTAGTCATGTATGGATGTGAGAGTTGGAGGGTGAAGAAAGCTGAGCACCGTAGAATTGATGCTTTTGAATTGTGGTGCTGGAGAAGATTCTTGAAGAGTCCCTTGGACTGCAAGGAGATCCAACCAGTCCATCCTAAAGGAGATCAGTCCTGGGTGTTCACTGGAAGGACTGATGTTGAAGCTGAAACTCCAATACTTTGACCACCTCATGCAAAGAGTTGACTCATTTGAAAAGACCCTGATCCTGGGAAGGATTGGGGGCAGGAGGAGAAGGGGATGACAGAGGATAAGATAGTTGGATGGCATCACTGACTGTATGGACATGAGTTTGGGTAAACTCTGGGAGTTGGTGATGGACAGGGAGGCCTGGCGTGCTGCAGTTCATGGGGTCGCAAAGAGTTGGACATGACTGAGCGACTGAATTGAACTGAACTGAAGGAATAAATAATGTAAGGTGAATAAAATGATGTAATGTAAACAAATCATGTCCATTTTGTGACAAATAACACAGCATTTAAGAACTGATTTTCACCATTTGTGATTATGTTTGGCAAGATTTGACTGAAACTAAAGATTCGAAAATATGAACATCCCTCAGAAAAGCTGAAACCGAAGCTCAGTTAGGGGCCCCTGTGGGCTATTCACTCACTGGCAGAGACAAGCCACAGGCAACAAGATGCAAACAGAAGGGAGTAAATAAGCAAAAGTTTCTAAGAGGCAGGGATTCCAAGTGGCAGATGATTTGCAATCGACTGCTTCCAACAAGGGCAACTCCAGGTATGTACTCCAGAGAAAGCAGCCATAGCAAATTATTTATTTATTTTTATGATACCTTCAGATGAGGACATGAACATGGGAAAAACAAGTTACTATGTTAAACAAATGACAGCATTTACTAACCTCCAATCATTGTAAATATAAAGCCTATAGCAACTGGATTGGATTATAGTTTCAAAGAAACAATTGTACCCAACCACTGAGATGCCTCACCATTCTCTGTGCTTTGAACCTCTGCAACCTCCCTTCCTTCTCCAATTTCACCCACTCACCAGCAATGTGAAAGCAATGCCAGTTTTTACCTGTGATTAGGAGCTGATTCATACAATAAACTTAAAAGAATCATTCAAGGAAAAAGAAAAACGTATACTATAATAGAAGACACATAACATTCACTCATTCTATACTATAGCTTCTAAAATATATTAAGCATATATATGTATTTATACACAATACATATAAATACAGATATACTATGCATAAATAGAGTCACTAGGCAATCATCGCATATATTGAAGGTAAATTATATTATCAAAATCTGTCATTTATCATATTTCTGTTTAATGCATTTGAATGCTCTAATGATTACTGAATGAAAGCAAACAAATTGCAAGCTATGTCTAGAAGATTGGTCGCTAAGACTGTATTAGAAGTATCCTAGGAATAGAAGTAAAAAGAAAACAAGGAAGTCTAAATGTTTGCATGAATGTAGTTAATGTTAAGTTAAAAGTACCACATGCTTTTTAAAGTTTTGATTTAAAATCCCCTGGGTTGTAAATGTGAAAAATGCCTCCTCTAACTTATTCCTAAAATAAAACTTAGCAGCATAAAAATACTTGATAGCTTAGATAACTGTGATAGAGTTCTGTGTTTTATTCCTTTATTTTATTTATGTCATAAATGAAAGATTTCAATCCTTTATTTGGCATCTTTCAGAAGTACTAAATTTACAAGCATAAAAAAGTAATCTTAATTTTCTTATGTGATTTCAGAAAGTAAACACACTGGTTGTTTTATTAAGCAATTATTAACCTTATAACTATACATCTGATTTAATGTTAAATATATTCCTATGTATTCTGAAAAATACTTTTAAATGGGGAGGAGATAGGCTATTTCTTGAAAGACAGAAGAAATACAGAACTAGGAAATACACATGTTCATTTACCAAAATAAACTTAAGAAGCTTTTTTTTTTGGAAGGAGAAGAAAAAACATTTTTCTCTCCCTCAATCACAGTTTTTTTTTTTAAAAAGATTTGTTACTTGGGACTAATAATAGGAAGCATAACAGAGACAACAGCTGAGATATAGTTGCCTGATAATATTGCTACGAGAATTCATTCAACTCAGCATATATGAGACCTCACCCTGGCCTTTTAACTCACTGTATTCCAAGGCGCATGGTGGTAGATAGCAATGGTAGATAGCTCAAGGGCCATGTGATGGAGGACTTTAAATGTCTGAATGCAGAGATTGACCATAATTTGTCGAGATTAAAGAACAACTGAAGATTAAGAGGAAAGGATGGGAAGGGTTATACTTAAAAAAAAAAATTCTAAGGAAAGGAACTCAATAATTTACCTAGTGTGAAGAACTGGTAAGTGAAAGTGTTTGGAATGAAGATTTGGGGAAACAGTATCTAACTCAGGCATGAACCAGTAATCGATACGAATAATCATATACTCTATAACTGGACTTCAAAATAGGATTTTAATTGATAGGTCAGAGAGCCTTTAAGTTCAAGGGAAATCTTACTTAGAAGTGAGTGGGAATGGTGGGTAAACCTAGTAAGTAGCTTTCAGAAAATTTTAGTAGTGAGCACTTAAATTTAAAAATAAAAAACAAGCAACCATACACAACATTTCATGGAGACCAATGAAAGAACTGCTTTGGTTGACATGGGGATGGGGATGGGCCACCAGACAGGTCTCACTGTGGCTCCCAAGCTTCCCTGAACAATTTTAGGGGATTGCCCAACACAAGTAAAGAAGACTAGATGACTTCTCCATATCCTCTGTACTTCCTCATCAAGGATAAATCACCCTGGGCTTTATAAAGATGTGTCCTTAGATTGCTGTCAATCTCCAAATTAACCAATACCACTGAAATGCATAATTATTCTAACTCCCTGTTGGGCCACACTCAAAACAGACATTCAAGCCCTGTACTTGCCCATTCCAGACAAAAGAAAAAGCCTGGACTCAGCAATAGAGCCATCAGTGGTTTAATGAATGGGAGGGGATCTTACACATCTGAAACAAGGACCAAGAGCAACACCTTGACTCCCCAGTGGGAGTGGGAGGTCACCAATTCTAGGGGCATATGATGTCAGGTTGGCTCATTGGTTCAAAGGGAAACTGGCAGAAGGAAACAACTCTCTCTATCCCTTTGATATGCTCTCAGGGTGGAGATGTTCTGATCTAAAGATGAGAACAATCACCAACTGGAAAGGTCAGTCATGGGAGTAGGGTGTAGGTGAAGCCAGCACGGATCGAACAGAAAGGGCTTGAGAGCAACCATCTTGGGTGGCCTGATCATACACTCCCCCTCACCCAAGAGGGCACAATTTTATCAGAGTAACTACACATAAAATAAGCAGAAAACTACAGAAATATCCTGAAATGACAGTCCTACGTAATTTGTTTCCTCACATCAACTTAGCATAATATAACTGTTCAGGAAGTTTTTTGCATAACTTTTTCTATAATCCAAGTTTTGATTTAATGATGGATATAGTGTTTTACTTCACAGTGTGCACAAGCATAACAGAAGCTAAATACAACCCAAAATTTCATTCTGAACATTAGAAATTACGGAAAAATAGTGAATGATTTTGTGAAGTCCATGTTTCAATTCTACATGTACTTTTAAGGTATGATGAAATTTTTGAATCAATGAAATGTCAAAATTGAAGAAATTAACGTTGTACATGATAAAAATATACATACACTCAGAGGCAAAAAACAAAATAACATAAAGACTTCTCTAAGGAATTCAAAATGCTTCACAGATGATTCTTATATCATTCATGTTAATGAAGGGCAGATGATCTTCATTTTAGTTAATGGCTGTAATTTTCCACCCTACCAAATTTTTTACTGACCCCACTGCTAAATAATTTAAGCTTAATATGCCCTTTCTCCCATTGCATCATCCTTTGAGGGGAGAGCTAGTGAATAATAAAAACACGAGATTGGACGACAGATCTAAGAAGGGCAAAAAAGAAATTCTGACTGGTTCATAACTTATATAATCAATAGGTGACTACCCAGTTTAATCTCATAATTCTCTTGTGAGCTGGAATGGGAAGATGCAATTTGCTAATAAGGAAATAGGCGAAGAGAATATATTCACTATGCTAATTCCACATGATTTATCCAATGTCATCCTGAGCTGAGGCTCAGCATAGAATTGAGTGATTATTGAGATAATCCAAACAGGGCATTGGATTACTAAAGAAGCACAAGGATCTCCTTCTCAGAAAATTTAAAAATAGGATTGGTGCTCATGTTGGCTTTGTCTGGAGATAATTTTGTCAAAAGATACAGTTATTAACTATGAGGAAAATAGCTTCCTTTAAATAGCATTAGGTATTTCAATTCAAATTAAAATTTTTATTGTTCCTTCTTCCAGACTCAGGGTACTGTGCTGTGCTGGTGCTAAAGGGTAGCAACATGCAGACTTTACCTTCAAGGGACTTTAAATCTAGGAGAGAGTATAAAAGGTATGCCAATAGTTATTAAGTGCTCATATGCAATGTTAGTGCTGCAAGACAGATACAAAGAGGATGGAGTGATTTTGTTCAGCTTGGGACCTGATAAGAGGTTGGGTAAAGGGTTTAGGTGAAAAAAGACTAGGCATGGATTGACAAGTATTGAGCTATCTAATGGGTACATGGGGCTTCATTACATTATTTTGTCCATTTATCTTTTTCAGAATAAGAAATTATTCTTAAAAAAGGCTTCATGAATAATGTGGTATTTGAGATAGACTTTGACAAAAGGGCACTATTCCATAAACCAAGAAGTGTGGGTAGAAATAGCAAAATCCTGACATGTAGTTGGAAAAACCCTGGGCTGATTAAATTCATGTTATACTGCTTAGCTGAAGCATAAGGTGTATACTGGGGTATAGAAGAATGATATAAAGCTAAGAATTATTTTTATTATTGTCTTAATGACTTTGAATATTGTGACATTTAAAATTATTACCGCAGTTAATAACCATTGGTGACTTCACCATGATTTGATTAAAAGTTTTGATTATGAGGGAAATAAAGAGACTAGAGTGAAGCAGATTTGAATCCAAATTCCAGTTTAGAAGGATATTACAAAGTTCAGGAGAGGTTATGCAATCCAGAAAAGAATAGTGACAGAAGACCTGGAATAGAAAGCCCAGGAAAGAGAGGAACTATAGAGGGACACTATTAGGACAATTAATTGAATTGTGAGGAGAGAGAGGACAGAGAAAGTCAAAGATAAATTTAAGATTCTGTTTCCAGTCTAGGTGCACAGAAGTCAGATTGGTAGTCTTATCAAATCAAACTTGGGTCTGCTTGCCTGCACACAGTAAAGCCAAGATCAGTGGGTTGTGGTGAAGGATAGTGCAGTGTTTCTTGCAGGGCACCAAGCAATGGGTCCAGGCAGCTAGTGTTTAAAGGGCTCAAACTCCCCAAAGGCTTTCAGAGAAAGGTCTTTAAAGACAGGATGGTAGAGGGGTGTTGCGGGATGTGTGATCAGCTTATACACGTATTCCTCTGACTGGTTGCTGGTGAGGTGATTGGGAATTATCATCATTGACCCACTGGTTCCAATTGGTCTGGGGTCTAGTGCTTGTGGGCAGCATATAATTAACTCTTTCCACCAGCTGGGGGTTTCAGTAGTTGCAAGATACGGCTCAGAATATTATCTGTAGCCCTTGAGGAGTAACTAAACATCCTTGACTGTGTTTAATGTCTAAACTCTTATTATTTTGTCTGGTTTGACTGTTTTTATTTTTTCTGTGTTTTCTTACTTCTCTGATTAAATTTAGTTTTCGGAACTTGGGGACGGCCAAGGCTAAAATTGTTCTACAGACAAGAGGCAGGTAGAGGATGTGGTGGGGAGGACCTGTTCTAGGATGGCCCCATAGGGTCCTGCTCAGTTACGGTAGTATCCATATTAGTGAAGAAGACAAGGTAGGTTTTAGGCATCACAAGTGTGAAGGGCTAGAAGGAGGACATCTAGACAGAGTGACCAAAAGGTACCCTCTAGGAGGGAGGAACGGGAGAAGAGAGATACAAAGATACAGACTCATATGGAACTAATCATTGGAGCACAAAAGCGCTGGGCATGTGACTGAGAAAAAGGAGACTAAAGACAAGAAGGCTGAGAACAGAATTTGGGGGAATTAAGGGTTTGGTTGCTCCTTGGAAGAAAAGCTATGACCAACCTAGACAGCATATTAAAAAGCAGAGACATTACTTTGCCAACAAAGTTCCATCTAGTCAAAGCTATGGTTTTTCCAGTAGTCACATATGGATGTGAGCGCTGGACTATAAAGAAAGCTGAGTGCCGAAGAATTGATACTTTTGGACTGTGATGTTGGAGGAGACTCTTGAGAGTCCCTTGGACTGCAAGGAGATCCAACCAGTCCATCCTAAAGGAAATCAGTCCTGAATATTCATTGGAAAGACTGATGCTGAAGCTGAAACTCCAATACTTTGGCCACCTGATGGGAAGAACCAACTCATTGGAAAATATCCTTCTGGGAAGGAGTAAAGGCAGGGGGAGAAGGGGACAACAGAAGATGAGATGGTTGGATGGCATTAGCGACTGAATGGACATGAGTTTGAGGAAACTGGTAAAGATTGAAGGCAGGAGGAGAAGGGGACAATGGAGGGTGAGATGGTTGGATGGCATCACCGATGCAATGGACATGAGTTTGAGCAAGCTCCGGGAGTTGGAGATGGAGAGGGAACTTGGCATGCTGCAGTCCATGACAGTCGCAGAGTCAGACATAATTGAGTAACTGTACTGACTGAAGGGTTTGATACAAGAGGGGAAAAAAAATGAGGTGAAGACAGAAGACAACTCAGTTGATAATACTACTAACATCTTATATTGGGCTTCCC
Source organism: Antilocapra americana (assembly GCA_007570785.1). Taxonomy (NCBI): domain Eukaryota; kingdom Metazoa; phylum Chordata; class Mammalia; order Artiodactyla; family Antilocapridae; genus Antilocapra; species Antilocapra americana. The sequence continues at coordinate 20,900,814 of ML660765.1, read as the reverse complement.
CTGTGACTCAGCTGGTAAAGGATCCATCTGCAATGCGGGAGACCTGAGTTTGATCCCTGGGTTGGGAAGGTCCCCTGGAGAAGGGAAAGGCTACTCACTCCAGTATTCTGGCCTAGAGAATTCCATGGACTGTATAGACCATGGGGTCGCGAAGAATCAGACATGACTGTGCAACTTTCACTTTTTTCTTTCAGCATCTTATATTTACTCAAGATTGCCTAACAAGAAACAGTGACTAATTTAAATGGCTTAAAACAATAGAAAAATTATTTCTCACTCAAGCAAGAGTCCAACATGGATATTTCTGCTTAGGCAGTTCTTTTTGGAGCAGCAATGTAGGAATTCAGGCTCCTTTAATTTTATGGGTTTTCCCTCCTCTGAGTCCTCGGACTCCTTACCCTTTGGTCAAAAGAAGGAGAAAGCAAATGGAAAAATCATGAAAGTTTTTACAGTCAGTCCTGGAAATGATGTGTATCACTTCAGTCCACATACCATTAGCCAAAATCCAGTCACTCAGCTACACCAAAATGCAAGATACAACCAGTCAGGAACTGTCACATGTCATGTTTGTATCATACAGTTTTAGAGGACTGTCCTAGACTTCACTATATAGTATGGCTTCATGGAAGGGAATAAAAGCACAGTGGTTAAATGTATGAACTCTAGAGTTAAAATCATTTGGGCTTGTTTCCTGGCTTCACTATTTGTAGTGCTAGCGTCACCTAGGATAAATTAATTCATCTCTATCTCATCTGTAAAATGGTGATAATAACAAAATCTAAGCCATACGATTGTTAGGAAGATTAAATGAGTTTAATAAACATAAAGTATTTAAAATAGTGCCTGACACATGCCTGGCATGTAGTAAGTTCTCAGTAAAGATTAGTCATTATTATCAGATTAGAACTATCACTTTAGGGCTGTAGCAATTTAATGGTAAAGCGGACATTAAATAATGTGAAATGTAGAAAGGTGGTAGCAAAGGCCAGAGAAGAAAAAGCCATCAATTTGTCCACTAAGCTATTTGAATAACTGCAGAAATTTCTGCTGTTTTACAGTTGTTCAGTACCAGCTAAATAGGAGGTGATTCCCAACTCACAGCAATTTTCAGTTAATATGCTTAGAACTGTAAAACAAATAACCTCTAAGCAAATCAGATGGCATTGCAGTCAAGTTAAATCCTAGAAGGTTCAGATGGGGATTTTTTCCAAAGGTCTCATACTAAGGTAAGTAAACCATGCCTTAGAGAAACAGTGCTTATCAATTTGAGGTTCACTTTCTATCCTTCTCTCAGAACGAAATCTTTTCATAGGTCACAACTAGAGGACCTGAGGCAGTTCATTAGCCTGAGCAAGCACTTGACTGTACTTAGTTCAGTTCAGTCACTCAGTCTTGTCCAGCTCTTTACGACCCCATGGACTGCAGCACGCCTGTACTTAACATGACTTAACATGTACTTATCATAACTTAACATGTACTTAACATGCACATTAATGTCAGCAGGTATATTGCCTATGGGTGTTTCTTTATTTTTGGAAGGCTCTCTTCCCTCTGCAGCTTCTATGCTCCTTCCCCACCCCATTTAAAAATCTTTTCATTTTGCCACTCTTGTGGTTTCTTGGTAAACGTGCAAGTATCTTTTTTACAAAATATTCTATTTTAAAATTAAACCTTTTGTTATGACATAATTGTAGATTCACATACAGTTGGAAGTAATGATACAGACATCCAGTACACCCTTTACCCACACAGTTTCCCCCATTAGTAACATACATGCAACTAGTACAATACATTAATAGTACAGTATATAGCACAATATCATGACCAGAATACTGGTATTGATACAGTCAAGATACAAACATTTCCATCATCACAAGTAGCCCTCTTTTACCAATTTATAAGCATGCCTAATTCCCACTTACCTGTACCCCTTCATCAATTCCTAGCAGTCACTAATCTGTTTTTTATTCTTATAATTTCAACATTTCAAGAATGTCATATAAATGAAATCATATATATGTACTTTTGTCATTGACTTTTTTTCACTCAGCATAATTCTCTGGTGATATTACTCCAGGTTAATTAGTGATAGAATAGTTTGCTCCTTTTTTTTTGTCTTGTCCCAGGCCAACTGAAGGACATTTGGGGCATTTCCAGTTTTGGCTATTACAAATAAAGTTACTATAAACATTCATGTACAGGTTTTTGTGTGAATTTATATCCTCAGTCCTCTAGGATAAATGCCTGAGAGTACATTTGTTAGGCTGAAAAATATTTGCATATTTAGTTTTTAAGACTATTATTAAACTATTTTTATTATTTTAAAACTATTTTCCAAAGTGACTGTATCATTAATGTAGATTTTAAATTTTTATTTATTTTTAATTGGAAGATAATTGCTTTATAATATTGCATTGGTTTCTGCCATACATCAACATGAATCAACCATAGGTATACATATGTCTCCTCCATCTTGAACCTCCCACCCCATCCCACCCCTCTAGGTTATCACAGAGCACTAGTTTGAGCTCCTTGCATCATATGGCAAATTTCTACTGGCTATCCATTTTACATATGGTAATGTATTTGTTTCCATGTACCACTAATGCATATTTTACATTTCTACTAGCAGTGTATGAATGATCTAGACTGTCCTCATCCTCACCAATATTTGGTAGTGTCACAATTTTTTTAAGCCATTCTGGTAGGTGTTTAGTGATACCTAATTATGTATTTTTTTATATTTCCCTAATGGCTAAAGGACTTCCCTGGTGGCTCAGACAGTAAAGTGTTTGCCTACAATGTGGGAGACCCAGGTTAAATCCCTGGGTCAGGAAGATCTCCTGGAGAAGCAAATGGCAACTCATTCCAGTAGTGTTGCCTGAAAATCCCATGGAAGGAGGAGCTTAGTAGGCTACAGCCCATGGGGTCGCAAAGAGTCGGACATGACTGAGTGACTTCACTAACTACTAACTACTAATGGCTAATGATATCTAAGCATCTTTTCATGTGTTTATCTACCATCTGTATATCTTCTCTGATGAAATGTTTCTTCATATATTTTGCCATTCTCATGTTCTAATTGGATTCTTGCCTTTGAACTGTTGAGGTTTGAGAGGTCTTTATATATCATGGATATGGACTATCTTTTTGTCAAAGATACACCTATTTATTGTGACATATGTGGTTTCAAATATTTTCCTCCACTCTGTAGCTTCTCCTCAGTCTTTTACTGATCAAAAGTTTAAAATTTTTATCAAGTTATGAGTTTTGTCTTTTATGAATCATGGTTTTGGTAGCAAGCCTAAGAATTCTTTGCCTGGTCCTTGTGTCCCAAAGATTTTGCCATATATATATTTTGTAAAAGCCTTATAGTTTTACATTTTACATGTGGTTTTGTGATCCATTTTGAATTATTTCTGTGGAAGGTGCGACATGATTGTCTATATAAAATAATTGACAAAAACATTTCTGGAACTAACATTATAGCAGGTTTTCAGGATACAAGGTTAAGAAGCAAAAGTCAACTACTTTTCTCTATATCAACCATGAACAAGTGGAATTTGAAATTAAAAGCATGATACAATTTACACTAGCAGCTCCCTGAATGAAATACTTAGGTATAAGTCCAACAAGATATGAACAAGAGCTACAAAACTGATGAATTCCAAGAAGAACTAAACACATGGTGAGGTATATCATGTTCATGGAAAGGGAGACTCAATATTGTCAAGATGTCAGTTCTTTCCAGCTTGATCTATAGATTCAGTATCATCCCAATCAAAATCCCAGCAAGTTGTTTTGTGGATATTGACAAACTGATTCTAAAGTTTACATGGAGAGGCAAAAGACCCAGGATAGCTATTATACTATTGAAAAAGAACAAAGTTGGAAGACTGACACTACCCAATTTCAAGGTTTTATATGCAGCTACAGTAATCATTTCTGTGTGGTATTAGCCAAATAACAGATAAATAGATCAAGGGAATAGAATAGAGAGCACAGAAATAGACCTCATAAAGCTAATCAACTTATGTGGGACAAATGAGTAAGGGTAAAACAATGGAGCAAGAATAATGGAAATTTTCATTTTCTAAAATGTAGGCACAGGATGCTATAATGCAGGGTCATGCTCTGTGTAAAAAATAATGAGAAATTTCTATATATCCACCTATGGTGTATTTCCCTATATTAAAGACTAGAGGCCCACATCAACCATCGAGAAGCAAACCACCTTCACATTGGGTAGAAGGTGCTTAGGGAGGACAGTTTCGGGTGCAACCTCTCCACTCCCCACTTGTCCCTACACCCACTCCTGAAATTTCACTCTTCTATGTAACTTGACAGAAACTCCAAAAGAAGAGCTGGGAGGGCTCAGAAACTTAAAATAAGTGTCAATTTATATCTGGATATGTAAAAGAGGTCAGTGGGAAGAGCCATGGCAAGAGAAGAACACATAATTACCTTATATTACCCAAGCATAAACCATATTTGTCACAGTAAGAAACTCAGGAAGTAGGACCAAGGTATTTCTTTGACCAGCAGATGTGCATTAGTAAAGAGACTTTAAATATCCAGAAAGTTGGATAAAAATAATACATATCAGCCAGCCATCCAACCTAATATCTAAGAAAATGGGTCTGAGAGCAACCAGATAGACAATGAGAAGACTGGACTACATAGATTTTTCCTGTTTTATAAATGTATAGAAAAAAAATTATGAGCCCTATGAAAAATTTCTGCAGTGTCAAGTTCAAATATCACTTTTATGATATAAATGAACAGCATAGTTTTTGCTTTTTAAATATTTATTTATTTATTTATTTGGTTGCGCAGGGTCTTAGTTGCGGCATGTGAGATCCTTGGTTGCAACATGTGAACTCTTTGTTGTAGCATGTGGGATTTAGTTCTCTGACCAAGGATCGAACCTGGACCCGCTGGCAGTGTGTAGTCTTAGTCACTGGACCACCAGGGAAGTCCCTCCCTGAATAGCACAGCTTTGAAGAACATTTACTATAGGAATTTTTTTTTAAGCTTTCCTTTTACTTTCCCAAATCCAGGAAAATCTAGATTCTATGAATAGGGAAGTAAAAGATGAGACAACAGACTGAGATAACAGGGGAGTTGGCTGGGAACCAAGCAAAAGATCAAAAGAAACAAAGAAACGTGTCTGCAGAATTGAAGACATTGTTTTAGGTAATAAATTGCAGGTACAGAAAAATGTTCTTGCAATAAGGAAGATACACTATTATATAACTACTACAATAAGAAAAGGAAAAATTCAACTATGAAAAAAACACCATAGAAATAGAATGCAGAACACAAATGAAAGAGAAGTGACACTTCAGACCAGTAGAAAATTTCTGATCTGAAGAAAGACTGACAGACTGAGCAGGCTCAGCTTAATGAAAAGATATCACTATAAAAAGAGGCTGCTATTTAAATATACATTAGGTAGAGAATTCCAAGCAAAAGGAAAGATCATAGAGGCATTAGGAAAAATAAAATAGATGTTGTATCCTAGAATAAGAATTGAGCTTGCCTTAGATAACTTAGAGTAAACAAAATAAACATTTCATAATAAACCAAAAGAAAATAGAGTACCATCTAGTTTTGAGGAAAAAAAAAGATTGAGGATCAAGAGTTTTTTCAGTTATGAAAGGCCTTAGGACATATGCCACCCCTCTGTTCTTAAATAAACTGAGATAAAATAAACAGATAAAAAAGACATATTCAGCTATATGAGAGACAAAGTAAATATGAAATTTAACAATGGCATTGAAGAATTAGTTGTAAACATCAAAGACAATGAAATGTAGAGTTAATGAAACTGTTTTTAAAATAATTCAAAACAAGAAGCAAAGACCATTTTTTTTAAAAAGCAAATATAGTATAAAACATTTAAGAATAACCTGGACATTGGGTGGATGGAATATTAATTTTTTGTATTACATATTTTCTTTTATTTGGTATATTAATCATTAAGGAAACATGAATGTATTTATTTAGCATGATGGTAATCATTAGTAGAATGATTTGGACACTATCAAAATTGCTAGAATAAGTAGGTAAATGCTAGATTTATATACATCCTCGCTCCTCCCCTAACTCGCTGGAGCAGTTCCTCAGAGCTGAGACTCTTTCCTGGGCTATAGTCCTCAGTAAGGTCCTCAAATAAAACTGAAAGTCTCAGACACACACACATACAAAGTAGGTAAATTTTAGTTTTCATCAGACAAAACTAAGAATAGAAATATCAAAGGAGCACAAAAACAAAATCAAAATGACATGTTAACATATACAAAGATGTCAGCTATGACAATAACAATCAATGAGCTAAAATTTTCAACTAAAATAAATGAATATTCTCAGATTGAGCCAAAATACAAAGTCAATCAGTGCTCTTTACAAAGAGTCACACTGTCAAACAAAATTTGAATATTTTAAAATTAAAATATACACTACAAGGTAAAAAAAAAAGAACAAAAGGAAAAAAAGCAGATATTATGTTGTTAATGCTAGTCAGAGTAGAGCCCAAGGTAAGCAAAGAGCACTAAAGAGGGCAAAGATTATTTTAGATTTATAAAGGATAACTCTATAACAGACATACATGATTATGTATATAACCTCATTGAAATATATAAACACTATAAAATAGGCAATAACAATTCTATTTGTATTTGATATGTTGAGTTGGTAATACAGTAAGTTTATATGGTATCTGAATAGCATAATTTTAAAAGTTTAGTTGTTAATTAAATTGTTTATATATATATGTGTGTGTGTGTGTGTGTGTGTTTGGTTGTGCTTTATCATTCAGTCACATCTGACTCTTTGTGACCCCGTGGACTGTAACCTGCCAGACTCCTCTGTCCATGGGGATTTTTTAGGCAAGAATAGTGGAATGGGTTGCCATACCTTCCTCCAGGATATATATATATACATATGCTTAGTCACTCATGTCTAACTCTGCAACCCCATGGACTATAGCCCCCAGGTTCCTCTGTCCATGGGGTTCTCCAGGCAAGAATACTAGAGTAGGTTGCCATGCCCTCCTCTAGGGGATCTTCCCAACCCAGGGATCAAACCCAGGTCTCCTGCTTATATAAATACACACATTTAACTCTGTACCATGTAAACAGAAGACAGGTACTTTTTGAAAATTGATGGAAAGTTATACAGTTGATCATAAATAAGACCACAAAGAAAACACTGTTAATATTAAAAAGTGAAAATTGAGTAGACCTTACTCTTTTACCATAAAGCAATAAAATTTAAAATTAGTAACATGAGATTAAACAAACACTGAAACACCTGGATATTTGAAATCTCACAAATAGTTGACAGCTTCCCCGGTGGCTCAGATCCTCGAGTCCACCTGCAATGCAGGAGCTTTGCTGTGCTTAGTCGCTCTGTTGTGTCCGACTCTTTGCACCCTGGGTTTTATTTCTGGATGGGAAAGACCCCCCTAGAGAAGGAAACAGCAACCCCCTCCAGTATTCTTACCTGGAGCATCCCAGGGACAGAGGAATCTGGCAGGCTATAGTCCATGGGGCTGCAAAGAGTTGGACACAGCTGAGGGACTAACAGACTTTCACAAATAATGACTGGATTAAAAGATAACAAAAATACAATTACAAAACATTTCAAAAATAAATTTGCTGTTCTTAATTCAAATGTCTATAGGCTTGAAGATTTATGAAAATCTTTTATTTACGAAACAAAGTTTAGAGAGCTACAATGTGTGAATCACATAAATTTGAGTACTGTCTCCTTCTGCTCTCTTTACTTTGTACTAGATGAAGGAAAGCCTTTTATGGATAACTTTAGCATTTGTCATGACGAGAACAACTTCCATGGTGAATACTACCCAGGGGAATTGTGTGCTTTGAAATAATTTGGGAGATCACTCCTGGCAGCACCTTGGAGACTTGTTTTTAACTAATTTGTGCTTACAAAGTATGGTCTTTAAGAGTAGGTGGCCATTCAAACCACTTAAACACACTTTAATACAATCAACACAATAGAGTTATTCATATGGTTATTTGAAGTCTGGTGGTATAATCCTCTCATATGATAGTGTGCTTTTGTGAGTTAAAAGTCAACATTAAAAAGGCTCATGGAATTAATTTAGGTTCTGTATGATTTATCACTCAGCCGGTCATTGCAGACTATATTGTCATGAAAGGAGGGGGGTTAAGCGGGAAGAAAAATGCCAGAGTTCTCCTTTTAGATAGAATAAAAATATTAAATCTTTAGGACTATTCTGCTTGGAAGAACATGTACCCTTTGGTGGGAATTCAGGATTTAAATGCTACATTCAAAAGATCAGAACAACTTGACTATTTTTAAATTTATTTTTAGATGTGAGAATAAATGGTAGAACTGTCAGAATAGTAAGAGGTGAGCACCCTCTCAATTCAAAATGGTACATTGTTACCCATAGTGATTCAGGTAAATAAATACTTTTTAGTTGGACTTCCAGTCTTATATTTGTTCTCTGAGTTAGTCAATGTTAAAATACAGTTCTAAATCTTTGATAATTTCTGTCTTCTCAAGTTTCTGTAGCAGTTATCACTTTATTTTCTTTATCAATCTTGTTCTTCTTTTCTTCCCTATCTGAATTAAGTGCCTTCATTATACAATTTACAAATTAACAATTTTTCAGTGGTTGAATAAGAGAAAGTTCAAGAATATCTTCTGAGAATCTAGAAATGTGATTTTCCGAAACCTTGCAACCAAAAATTATTTTTCAAAGAGTACATGATTTTAAGAATTGTGTTTGCAAGGCTCATTCAACATTTACTAGCCTTTGGTTCCACTAATAATATCAAGATAATGAAAGTGAATCGTGGACATGTTAAATTTCCCACTTTAAAGTTTTTCTGCTTTGTGTCATTTATCTAGTTTCTAGATAAATGTCTAAGTTCAGTGGATGAGAGCGTAGACCTAATGAACCATACCCTTAGTAGTGTTTTCCCTCCGGTGAAGTTCAATAAACTGTTAAAGTATTATGACTGGTGGGGATTAACACTTTTTGCTCTAATAATTAAAGGAACTGGGAATAGAACCGTTAACTATAGTTGTGCCTACTAAGTTCATCTCTCAAGATGATTAAGAAGGAAAGAATAAAACTTCTTTAAATGCCCTTTGTCAATCTTCACAGATTGGAAAAGAAGAAAAGTATACTATGGAAAAGCTGACACTAAATAGTTTTTTGTCCACATATAATTTCTTTATGTTGTAAGATTTAAAGAGGCAAAATACTACAAATAAAATAATATCTAATCAAAATATTTGCCAAATTTCCAAGTTAAACATAGCCCCTTCCTCTCTGCCTTAATATTTTTACTTTTATAGTATATTTGTAAAATAATCATGACGTTTTATGCACTCAAAGTATTATATTTTAGGATGAATGGTTTGATTTCAGTTTCAGGAAAAAATTTAAAAGAAAAGGAAAAACTTTAGCATAGGATTTTGATAAAAGAATATATTTCCGTAAACTTCATTCCAATCTTATTTGATTTAACAAAATTTTCCAAAGAATTTATACCTCACAAAAATGTTTATATATGTTTGAGATGGCAATGACAGATGTTTGTAGATATGAACAATACAAAAGGCATTCTGAGTCTGAAAGACTATTTCACATTAGAACATTTGATTAAAGCCAGAATGTCTGCTATAATTTGATAAGAGGAAACCTTTTCCTAAAAGTCACTCAGAACTATCATCTTTACCCATTAAAAACTTCATTATGCCAGACTCTCTATTTCATTGATTTAGTCACTACAATTAGGGTTGAATACCTGTTTAAAGTAAACAATTCATTCATTTGTGTTAAATATCTCTTCTTCCTCTTTCTCGAGCTAACCAAGTTCTACTACTACCTATGCCACAGTGTTGTAAATCAGTGACTAGGAGCCACTTGGCTTTGGGCAATTGCATTTTGTTTCTGTATGCCTTGCACTGATCACCCAATTTTATATGTAAAATAAATCTTTGCTTTACATCCTTAGGAAAGTGATTAAGCAGAGCCCACAGACTGCCCACTCAAAAAGATAAAATGCACTTGTACCAAGATATATTATTATTAAATTATAGTACACTGGAGATAGTGTTTTAGAAAAACAATATGTCCATAACAAGAATCAAAAATCAAAATTGTTGCATACTTCTCATTGGACTAGAAGTTGAAAGTCAACTGAGATTATGCCTTCAAAAGTTTGAAAGAAAACGACTTCTAATCTAACATTCTATATCGAGTCAAACTTCAATCAAGTTTCAGGGTAGAATAAATACATTTCAGTCAGGCAAGTGTTTTAAAACTGTATTTTTCTTGTTCTCTTCTCTTAGGAGGCTACTGGAGGCTGAGTTCTACCAAAACGAAAGAACAAACCAAGAGAGAAAACCTGAAAAAACAAAACCAGTACTTCCAACTCAACAGATATGAAGGTAATTAACATGATGCTTATGAGAGGAGATCTCAGGATGAAAATTGCAGGTAGAGAGGATAACCCATTCATATTGGAGCATGGCAGAAGGCTCTTCAGATAATCTATTAGGAAGATGAAATATTAATTTATGAATATCTGATGCAGATATTTGAATGTTTTGAAGGCAAATGTAGACAATTTGATAGAAATTTGGAGGTAATCATAAACACAGAAATATGAAAAATATTAGCTCTAGACAAGGCTTCCCTGGTAGCTCAGAGGGTAAAGCATCTGCCCGCAATGTGGGAGACCCGGGTTCTATCCCTGGGTGGGAAGATCCCCTGGAAAAGGAAATGGCAACCCACTCCAGTATTCTGGCCTGGAAAATTCCATGGACAGAGGAGCCTGGTGTGCTACAGTCCACAGGATCGCAAAGAGTAGGACATGACTGAGTGACTTCACTTTCACTAGTTCTAGACAAATAGAAGTTAAGCAGATAGAGAGGAGTTATGACTTCCTTCCTGGCCCAGCTGAGATAGTGTTATAGTATTGCCACTCACTCCAGCTCTATTTTAGTTACTGTTTCCCTGATATTTCTGTTTTATATCCTTTTAACTTTCAACCCATTTGTGTCTTTGCATATCTCTTTACACAACACAAGTTAGATTGTGTGCATGCTAAGTTGCTTCAGTCGTGTCTGACTCTGTGTGACCTTATGGACTGTAGCCCTCCAAGCTCCTCTGTTCATGGGGTTCTCCAGGCAAGAGTACTGGATGGGTTGCCATGCCCTTCTCCAGGGGATCTTCCCAGTCCAGGGATAAAACCCTTATCTCTAGCATCTCTTGCATTGCAGGTGGATTCTTTACTATTAGGCTACTGGGGAAGCCACAGGTTAGATTATGTGTGGGTTTTTTAATTATTTTAAAAACTCATCCTGCCAATCCTTACCTTTTGATCATTTAATCCATCTATATTTTAGGTAGAATTTATGCATACCATTTTGATATTTGTTCTCTAAGTATTTTTGTTTCTATATTCTTCCACTACTTCCTTTTATTTGTATGTTAAATAGGTATTTTTAATATACCATTTTAATTCATTTGTCTTTTTTTTTTTGAGTTAAAGTATCAATGGTTGCTCTCAGTATTACCACTAGCATCTTAATTTAAACAATCTAGTTTGGATTAGTACCACTTTAATTTCAATACCACAAAAATACTTTGCTTCAATATAGTTCTTACTCCCTTTCCCCTCCTTTGTGTTATTATTGTCATATGAATTACATTTTCTACAGTATAAATGCATCAATACAGTTTTATAATTATAGCTCTATGCTGTTGCCTTCTAAGTCAGGAGACAATAAGGGTTACAAGCAAAACTACATTTATATTGTCTTTCATATTTTTTTATATAGTTTTCTTTAAGAATGTTCTTTATGTGGATTTGAGTTACTTTCTAGTGTTCTTTAATTTCAGCCTGAACTACTCCCTTTATTATTTCTCGTAGTTTAGGCCTTCCCGTCACACATCTCCCAGTTTCTGCTTATCTGGGAAAATCTCTGTTTCTCTTTTTATTTTTGAAGGATAGTTTTGCTAGATGTTAAATTCTTGAATGACAGTCTTTTTCTTTCAGCACTTTGAATATGTCATCCCTCTGCATTCTGGCCTCCATAGCTTCTGATTAGAAATCAGATGTTTTATTGAGGATCCCTTGAAATGATGAGTCATTTTCTTTTTCCTTGCTGATTTCAAGATTCTCCTTTTGCTGCTGTCTTTTGACAATCTGACTATGATGTATTTAAGTGTGCATCAATTTGAGTTTACCCTGCTTGGGCTTGTTGAGCTTCTCAGATCTACAGATTAATGTTTTTCATTAAATTGAGAATGTCTCTGGTCATTACTTCTTCAAATGACCCCTGTGCCTCTTTCTCCCTTATCTCTTTCTGGAACTCTCATTATCTACGTGGGATGCTTGATGATGTCCCACAGGTCTCTTAGGCTCTATTAATCTTTCTTCTTCTTTTTTTTTCTTTTTCTCAGTTGATTTACCAGCAAGTTTAATGATTCTTCTGCAAATTCAATCTATTGTTGAGTCCCTCTAATGCATTTTTCATTCCAGCTATTTTCTTTCTCAACTCCAAACTTTCTATTTAGATTTTGTTTTAATTTCTGTCTCTTTATTGATATTCTCTGTTCAGTGAGATGTTATTTTCAGACTTCCTTTTAATTCTTTTGATATATTATCTTTAAGCTTTTTAAAAAAATCTACAAGAGCTGATTTAAAGACTTTGACTAGCAGCACCAATACTTAGGCTTCCTCAAGGACAATTTCTATTAGCTGTTTTTTCCCCTGTGGTAGGGCAATATTTTTGTGGTTTTGTTGTTTTGTATGTCTCATGATTTTAACAGAAAAGGGGGATTTTAAAAGGTATAATAGGACAGTTCTGAAACTTAGGGACCCACCCCCTCTATGGCTTATTATTGTTGCTGTTACTTTGTTGCTATTTTTTTGTTGGTTTACTGAATTTTTCTGAACAAATGTTTTCAAGTGTGTACATCTTATGGTGTTTAGCGACTAATATCTCTCCTTGATTTTCTTTGTAGTCAGCCAGTGATTGGACATAGATTCCCTTAAATGCCTTGAACCAATAAGTCATCTATTTTTTGCCTAAGGTTGCAATGTGTGTGTGTGTTGGGGCTCTGGCAGTTTACCACTCTGTATTAGCTTTAACTTCCTGATTGTACAAAACTTTATAGTTAGACAGAGGTGAGAGATAAGGGTGTTCTCAGGTTTTATCTGAACACATAATGTGCATAAGCATACATCCTTCTAGATTTCCAGGAATATGTTGAATCTTCTCAAATCCTCCTATAAACATACCATTTCCCAGATATTCTTTTAAGCCTTTTGGTCATTATCTTGTTTTCTCTGATTATTTTTGATAAACACCCTAAGGATAAAGCCTTTTCCACTGAACAAGCTCTGAGTCTAGTCAAATAATAACTAACCCTATGAATAAGAATTTTCTAGAAACTTCCATACTTATCAAATAGTAGCAATTGTCTGGGGAAGAAATATATTAAGGAGTTCTAAACCTGGTCAGCCCCCTTCATGAAATGGCTGCTAGGATGCTTGTTTGCATTGTGGAACTGGGAAGAGGAACATGGAAATAGGGCAAGTTAAAATGCCAGGAAACTTATGTTCTTACCAAGTTTCAGCAGTTTTTCCTGAATAAACACTCCTTTGATTCTTTCAGGTTAATTTACACAGATCTGAAAAAGTTGATTTGACAATTATTGCCTTTATTTTCATCGATTTTATGGAGTGGATTCTCATAAGCACTTATTCTGCCATTCTGAAAGTTCCACTCCCTAATACTGTTTACATGATAAACTAAATAGTGATTATTGCTTTAGCCAAAATTATATTGCATTGACAGGATGGGTGGGGTTTTAAATGTTTGAAGAGTGTTTTCATATGAGGCAAGCAGAAGGGTAGAAAGAAAGCCAAGTCCTCACCTTCTTCAGGGGTACTTGAGAGAAAATGCCCCATGCTAAGAAATCAGAAGCTGGCATTTCAATAATACCATTTAGAGGAAAAGGAAGTAACTATGAAAACAATCAGTTTAAAGAGGTAAAAGTGGTTGCATTTTGTGAGAGGCAGCAGAGAAGCAGAGACATAGGTATGAGGTAAAAGTGGTTGCATTTTGTGAGAGGCAGCAGAGAAGCAGAGACATAGGTATGAAACTGTTGTTGTTCAGTTGCTAAGTTGTGTCTAACTCTTTGCAACCCATGGAGCACACTGGGCTTCCCTGTCCTTCGCTATCTCCCAGAGTTTGCTCAAACTTACCTCCATTGAGGTAACATCACTTTGCTGACACAGGTCTGAACAGTCAAAGCTATGGTTTTCCCAGTAGTCATGTATGGATGTGAAAGTTGGACAATAAAGAAGGCTGAGCGTCCAAGAATTGCTGCTTTTGAACTGCGGTGCTGGAGAAGACTCTTGAGAGTCCCTTGGACAACAAGGAGATCAAACCGGTCAATCCTGAAGGAAATCAACCCTGAATATTCATTGGAAGAACTGATTCTGGATTGAAGCTCCAATACCCTGGCCACCTGATGTGAAGAGTCAACTCACTGGAAAAGATCCTGATGCTGGGAAAGATTGAGGGCAGGAGGAGAAGAGGGCAACAGTGGATGAGATGGTTTGATGTCATCACTGACTCAAAGAACGTGAATTTTAGCAAATTCCAGGAGACAGTGAAGCACAGGGAAGCCTGGCATGCTGTGGTCCGTGGGGTCACAAAGAATTGGTCATGACTGAGCAACTGAGCAACAAGAACAAATGACGTCTCTGAAGACATCCTTCAAGACTGAGCAATCTGCTGCACTTACCACAAAGCTGAGACCAGCTAGGTAATGAACACTGTGTTGTTCCCCTTCTTTCCCACCTTTACTTTTCGTTTTCTATCACTACTAGGTTTCTGGGACTGCAGATAGATAGATAGAACATAAGTTTTCCCCTTGAACTCAGTTTTCTAGGGATCTCAAGCAAGGAAATTGTGTTTTTTCCTAATGTGCCTGTAAAACTATTTTTCTTTTCAGACTAAGTGCATACATATTGTTGATAAAAATGTAATCTTAATCTTATATTAAAAAACGATGGGAAGGAGAAAAAAATGACACTAGAGAATATAACATACTATATTTAAATGAGAAAATAAACCGAGAAAGAGGACATTTGATCCAAAAACCACAGAATTCATTGGAAAGAAGACAAAGAGAAGTCCTGGACTGGCAGCTGAGGCATGTATCTAGAGTAAAGCAAGGGAACAGAGGTCTGCAGGAGGGAGGTTCCACAACAAAACAAAACTGGCTGGCTTTCTGATGTCTGTCATTCTAGAAAATAATATCATGAGGCGTAACTCATGTAACTTTTGGAGTTTGGGGGGAAAATTAGCAATATATATAGATAATCAAGAAAATAAAAAGAAACAAATATTAATTTCAATAAAAGCAAACCATGCCTCAAGTAAGAAAGTAATAACAATACAATTTAGTTAACAGTGAACAAGATTACGTAATTGTAGTAATGTGAATTACTATATGTCACAGCTTTTGGCTGTGACATAAATATGTTTAAGAAGAGAAAGCTTTCATGGTGGTAGAGAGCTAAATCCTCATCTGCCATCACAAGAAGTCAATGGAAAAATGGATACATGAAAAAATTTTTTCACAAAGACATACTATTTAGAAATGTAGTAGAACCATGAGAAACAACTCAATGAATGCAAAACTGTTGCCACTGGGATATGATGGCAAAAATTGTTGTTTTCTTTCTTTTTTTTTTTTTTACTCATATAATTTATCTATGTTATTTACCTTTAAAAAATAGACTTTTTTGAAGAACAATTTAAATTTACAGAAAACTTGAGAAGATTATACCATGTCCATATAGTCCACACTCAATATCACCTACTATTTAACATTGGATTTTAGTATTGTAGTACATTGCTTACAATTAATGAATAAATACTGGTACATTATTATTAGGCAAAGTCCGTACTCTATTCAGATTTTAGCTTTTATCTCATGTCTTTCTGTGGGTTTCAGGATCCCTTCCAGGTTACGACATTACATAATATTTAGTTGCCATATCTGCATGGGCTCTCATGAGTGGAACAATTGCTTGGACATTGTTTTTTAAATAACCTTGACAGTCGTGAGGAATAATGGTCAGGTATTTTGTAGGATGCCTCTCATTTGGAATTTGATGTTTTCCTCACGATTATTTTAGGGTTATGGGTTTGGGGAAGAAGACCTCAGAGGTAAAGTGCCCTGTTCATTGTTTCGTATCCTGGGTACATATTGTCAACTTGACTCATCATTGTTGATGTTGGACTTAATCATCAGGCTGGGTAGAGTTTGTCATGTTTCTCCACTGTAATCTTCCCCCTCCCTTCCATACTTTCCAATGATTTTTTATACTATGTACATTTATTACTTTCATTGAATTTAATTAAAATATGTAGATGTGCTCCAGATGTTTTGTTTCTGAACTACGTGGTACATTCCTAGAACTGTGAGCAGCAGCCTGCAAAAGTGTAAGACAAGTGGCCAACAAAGAGCCACAGTAAGTACAGAGGAGCCTTTACACAGGAAGAGCAGCCTGTGGTATGTCAGTAGGAGCTGCAACACCACCAGCGTCAGGTTCAAGGTTAGCTATGGAATGTAGGTTCATGGACGGATGAGAAACTGATGGGCAGTATCAGGGCCAGACAGTGCGAACTGAGCTAGACTAAGTTGCCGCAAAGCACAGAGGTGATCAAGACAAGTTCCCAGGTAAATGGTTTGAATATCAGAAAGTCACAGATCTAACTGAGATTAATAATGGATCAGAAACTTAGGCAAGGAATCTGAATTACAGGAATGGAAGATCCTTTTTTTTAAAAAAAAAAAAAAGCAAACAAAATATGGCATTCTAAAGACATTTTGATTCAAGTCAGGGACAATTTCTGAATATAGGAACCAGTTTCCTTTATTACCTTCCTTGAGAATTTAAGCTGGAGTCCTTGAGGCTAGGCTGGATCTCTTGACTGGAGTGGGGAATGAGGAAGCAGCATTTCTGATGTAACATAAATCATATCTCAGTGATGTATGTCATAAAGGTTCAATCAAATGACACAGTTAACATTTTATGTGTTTGATAAATTGAAGCTAGTATTCCTTCCATCTCCAGAAGTATATAAGTCTCTATTTTGAGCCAGAAAGAATAAAAAACCCCATTTTCTTTGGGATATTTTTCTAGAACTGATGGCCTCTAAAACAATAATCAAAATTGCTTTCCCAGATAGTTTTGTAAGGGACAGTGGAGGGTGGCAAACCTTTGTCTAATCTAAATCACCCCTCCTGGGCATTAAAGTTATTCTTATGCAGAAGTAGAAGAATTATCTTCACTGTAATCCCCCTTCCCCATACCCACTTCATTCATCCATGGAAGTGACTGGTTAGAAAAGATTCTCAGAGCAATTGTCCATCTTCACAGGGAAAAAAGCTGGTTATTCATTAAATTAAGTAATTTTAGTTAAGGCTTACTTGGACCTCTAAAATGTCCAAGAACTCTATGAGGGGTCAGGACTACAAAGTAAATGGAACACAGAGACTGACCTCAAGAAGCTCACATTCTAGTAAGAAATCAAGGCAAAACACAGCCTTGTTCCCCAGTGTGACTAGGATAAGTCATATGATGCCATGGAATTCTCCTGAGGATTATCTAACCCAGTCTTGGGGGTAAGAAAGCTTGTTGGAATAAAGATTTTATCAAAAGATCTGTTGCAATCGGGGAAGGTAACTGTTGAAATAGAGAGAATGCTCAGATTGTAAGATCTGCAAACGTCTGAAAGGTCATACAAGAAAGGAATTTTCTTTTTAGAGAGAAGAGAAAAGGCTAGAAGGAAACTGGTCCAGGGGAGTGAGAGAAGCAGGCGATGTGATGGGACAGCTGATCAAGGAAGCTCTTTCCTTGCATTCAACTGATCACCTGGACAGGCTGCTGAGGAGGGACTGCTGTGTTTCAAAGCCCTTCAAGACCAGGGGTGTAGCAAAGTTCAGGTGCCTGGGATAGCGAGAGAAGCCTGCCTAAAGTCTGGTCAACTCGAGGATTCCATTCAGACTGGTCAGTGGGGACAAACAGTTCAACAAATAAATCATTTATGCGACCAAGAATGGGAATTTGGAGGGTCTGTGTCTGGCCTCACCACAGGTAAGCAAGGAAGGTGTTAGCGAGTCTTATCTAAGAAGAGAAAGTTTGGTTCTTTGCAGTAAGCTTTTTCCTGGAACATAAGACAGGGGAAAGACTAGAGGAAATTTACTAATCATAGCTTTTTCCAGGAGCACAGGGCTCAGGTCAAGTTCAACGTTATCAATATCTAAACTGATAACTATTAGGAAAATCAGTGGAACATTAGAGATGGCAGACAACAGTCACGAGGGAAGACAGACATGGTACATTCAGGGAAGCTGAGGCATTGGTGAAGCTGGTCTCAGGCTCCTGTAGCAATTCAGAAAGAAATATTTCCTTGAATTTTAAGGAATGGTAGTCAAATGCCTAAAAAAATGTTGGCCTATTAGAGTAAACATGTTGTAAAAACAAATCTAGGCCATATGAGCTATGAAACTACTGAAGAATTTTACTATGGAAGACATGCTTGCATCCTAAGTGCATGCTAAGTCACTTCAGTCCTGTCTGACTCTTTGCGATCCTATGGACTGTAGCCTGTCAGGCTCTTCTGACTAAGGAAGACATCATACCTCAGCTGAGAAAGCAGTCATTGTAATCAGATTGAGAGCGGACACACGGGTTTGATCTGAGATAAGATATCAGATTTTTATATCAGAAGGACAAGAGGCAGAACTATATAAAACAGACCTATTTTCTGGACAATGATTTTTTTTTTATAGGACCCCAAAAGCACAGACAAGAAGAGCAAAAAAAAAAAAAAGAAAGACAAATGATAAAAAGCCTCTGCATAGCAAAGGATATAACCAGCAGAGTGAAAAGAATGGAAGAATATATTTGCAAATCATATACCTAATATAGGATTAATATCCAAAATTTATGGATAAAACTCAATAGTATAAAAACAAAACCAGATAATCTAATTTAAAAATGGGCAAAAGACCTGAATAGACATTTTTCAAAAGAAACACAAATACAGGAGTGGGTAGCTGTTCCCTTCTCCAGGGGATCTTCCTAACCCAGGGATCAGACCTAGGTCTTCTGCATTGCAGGCGGATTCTTTACCATCTGAGCCACCAGGGAAGCCCAAAAGAAACATACAAATGGCCAACAGGTATTTGAAAAATTGCTCAGTATCACTAACCATCAGGAAAGTGAAAATAAAAACCACAATGAGATATCCCCTTACATACATTAGAATGACTGCTATCAAAAGGACAAAAGAACAAATCTTGACAACAATGAAGAAATGAGAACCCTTATACATTGTTGATGGGAATGTAACTTAGTACAGACATTATAGAAAACAACATAAAAGATTCCTCAGAGAATTAAAAATAGAACTATCATATGATCCAGCAATCCCACTTTCGGGTATATATCCAAAGGAAATGAAATCAGTATCTAGAAGACATGTTTGTTCTCTAATGTTCATTGTAGCATTGTTCACAATAGCTATGATTCCGAAACAACCTAAATGTCCATCTACAGATGAATGGATAAAGAAAATGTGATATATACATACAATGAAATATTATTCAACCTTATAAAAAGACAAATCATGCCATTTTTGACAGCACAGATGAAATTAAATGACATTATGCTAGGTGAAATAAGCCAAACACAGAAAGACAAATACTGTGTGTTCTTACTTATATATATGGAATCTAAAAAGTTGAACTCATAGAAGCAAAAAAGTAGAATGGTCATTTCCAGAGGCAGAAGTCTGGGGAATATGGGGAAATGTTGGTTAAAGGGTATAATGTTTTAGAGATACAGAATGAGTAAGTTGTGAGATCTAATGTACAGCACAGTAACTATAGTTAACACTATCTTGTATGCTTGAATTATACTATACTACATACTATATATTGAAATTTACTGAGTACACCTTATATGTTCTTAGAAGAAGTGAAGTCACTCAGTCGTGTCTGACTCTTTGCGACCCCATTGACTGTAGCCTGCCAGGCTTCTCCATCCATTGGATTTTCCAGGCAAGAATATTGGAGTGGGTTGCCATTTCCTTCTCCAGGGGATCTTCCCAACCCAGGGACTGAACCGGGGTCTCCCGTGTTACAGGCAGACTCCTTAACATCTGAGCCATATATGTTCTTACAGCAACAAAAAAATGATAATTATGTGAGATGATGAGCATGTTAATTAGCTTGACTGTAGTATTCATTTCACAGTGTATACAAATATCAAAACATCAAGTTGTACATCATAAATATATATTATTTTGTCAATTATATGTCAGTATGACTGGAAAATCAATTTTTTAAAGGCCTGTTTTAAGCCAACCAGATGACCGTGAACCCACTATGATATGTCACACTTCACCACGTTTCTATTCTCAGTAATTTTGAATTAAACAATTTATTCATATGACTCATCACATTTAAAGACCTAACTAGGTTGGCAACCCACTCCAGTATTCTTGCCTGGGAAAACCCATGAACAGAGGAGCCTGATGAGCTACAATTCCATACGGTTGCAAAAGAGTTGGACATGACTTAGGGACTAAACCACAAGTTAGTATATCCAGTACTGATCCCATAAGTACATCATGGTAGAAATCAAATGTCTCCCAAACAAATTCTCCTTTAGAGACATCTTTCAGTCTTCTCAAAGGTACATTCACATTCCTATTCCCAGACTTGGACTCCAGAGAAAGTTCCGTAACTATTGTATCCAAGAAATGAAAACTCCATCTTCCCCATAATACCACAAAATCAAGACCATGTTACTTCCAAACAACAAATAACAGATTAATGCCATATCTGTTTAACATAGTCAATTCAGCAAATATTAAGCCAGTAGAACTTTTTTTTTTGATTTGGGGGTCTTTTTTGGTTTTGTTTTTTATTTGTTTTTACTGTTTTTCTTGAAGAAATTAACTTGGAAATTATAACCTCTCTTATCATTGAATAGATTCTGCAAATGCCACCGTCTCTTAAATTAGTATTTTTTCATAGACCTTCCCTCTTTCATTCATCTATCTAGCAATTACTTAGTGACTGTGATGTATGAGGAAATGTGCTGGGCTCTGATGATACAAAGCCAGGTAAGACAAGACTCTATATTCAAAGATTTCACAGTAATGAAAAAAAATAAGCATCCATAGAGTAACAATATACTATATGTATCATGTACTAATTTACAGGCTATGAAGTGAGTTCCTTCATTCTCCAAAACCTCTTTCTGCCCCCTTTCCCTGTTCATGGGGTTCTCAAGGCAAGAATACTGAACTGTTTTCCATTCCCTTCTCTAGCAGACCACATTTTATCAGAACTCTCCACCATGACCCTTCTGTCTTGGGTGGCCCTACACGGCATGGCTCATAGTTTCATTGAGTTAGACAAGGCTGTGATCCATGTGATCAGTTTGGGTGGTTTTCTGTGACTGTAGTTTTCATTCTGTCTGTCCTCTGATGGATAAGGAAAAGAAGTTTGTGGAAGCTTCCTAATGGGAAGCTGCCTGTGGGGGAATCTGGGTCTTGCTCTGATGGGTGGGGCCATGTTCAGTAAATCTTTAATCCAATTTTCTGTTGATGGGTGGGGCTGGCCTGAGAAAACCTAGACAGCATATTAAAAACGAGAGACATTACTTTGCCAACAAAGGTCCATCTAGTCAAAGCCGTCCAGTAGTCATATATGGATGTGAGAGTTGGACCATAAAGAAAGCTGAGGGCCCAAGAATTGATGCTTTTGAACTGCAGTGTTGGCGAAGACTCTTGAGTGTCCTTGGACTGCAAGGAGATCAAACCAGTCCATCCTGAAGGAGATCAGTCCTGAATATTCATTGGAAGGACTGATGTTAAAGCTGATGCTTCAGTACTTTGGCCACCTGATATAAAGAACTGACTTATTGAAAAATATCCTGATGCTGGGAAAGTTTGAAGGCAGGAAAAGAAGGGGATGACAGAGGATGAGATGGTTGGATGGCATCAGTGACTTGATGGACTTGAGTTTGAGCAAGCTCCAGGAGTTGGTGATGGACAGGGAGGCCTGGCATGCTGCAGGCCATAGGGTTGCAAAGAGTCAGACATGACTGAGCGACTGAACTGAACTGAACTGCCCCCTACCCCAGCTTATTATTATATGGCTGGGGCATTTTAAAAGATCTTTCCATTTCTAAAGCGTTATCAAAAACCAAAACCAAAGAACACATCTTATGTGCCTACAAAGACTAAAATGTTTAGTATCTCATTCTTAAAGAAAAAGTTTTCTGACCTCTGCTTAAGACCAGTGATTCATAAATGAAGATGTTTCTCAGAATCACCTGTGAACTTTGTTAAATAAAATATGCATAGTGGATAGGATCCTGGCATTGGTAATTTCACCAAAATTGGGTGACTCTCATGTGTACTGTGACTGAGAAGCTTTGACATGTCCACTTTCCCTAAAACAGCTTGCAGAACACTTACCTGGGTTTATAGAGACTCTTAGCAAGGACTTTCTTCATCAACATGTCTTGCTCTATACATCACAGAATATTCCTTTCACCCTACATCACATGCCTTGGTAACATAGCCCCCTACCTCTTATATAACAACATTTTAAATTAAGATAGTTCTTTGAAAGACATAATATACATTAATATCTATTATATACTTTGATTCTAATAGTAATATGGCTTAGAATGACTATGTAACACATTGAAAAAACTAAGATTTAGAGAAGTCAAATGCTCAGGGTCATATAGGACTTCTGACTCCAATTTCATTGTTCTTTCTCAACACTGTCTCCTACTTACTTTTTCGATTCTCCATTGAAATAGACTATGCAGTCTATTCTTACTACCCAGTAGCAAAATTTCATTACATTCCATAAATCTGTTAGCTAAAGAATGTAATTCCTGTTTAACTTGAGTGCCTGTATGTCTTAAGGCAGACTTGTGTTACAATAATTCCTCTAATTTGCAAGCACTTTTTCACATATATTATGTACTTGAAATAAACTAGAAACTAACTCCTACTAGGGTATAAATGGAGAAAAAAGTATCTCTCTAGAGCATTATTCAACATAAAACTCATGAAATAATTTGCAGAGGCACAAGGTTCATCCTGCCTGAGCAAATTAAACAATTTTGTTAACCCTGATGTCTTTTGTTAGAAGTGAAATTTATGATAACCATATTGGCTCTGTACTACATAGCACCCGAAAGCCTTTGTTTGCTTTCAGCTAGAGCTATTTTTACCCCAGGATATTGATATTCTTCTACTTAATCAAAAAGTATTCCAACTAAAAATAAATATAAATGCCACATTTTATTTTGAGTAGGGCTTCACAGATGCTTATTACATTATCAAAAATAATTAAATGATAAAATATTAAAAGACTACAGGGTAAATTTGTGTAGACTATAGTAATAATTTTTAGTTCCCTTCTGGAATTAGGCAATTTCAGGAAATAAGCACAGTGTATCAATAAAGGGATCTAAGTAGGAGACTTGTTTCCAGAGAACTTGTTAAATGTCCCATTTTCTGGTATAACTCTGCCTTCTTCACTGACAGTGGAAGGTTTTTCTTTGGTCTGCCTATTTGCTTAAGTTTGTATGGGGCACATGAGACAGCCATTACCTGTTATATGCAGTAAACTTACAATCAAGCCAAATCAAATCTTCTGCTTTATTCCCTGCTCCACTGTCTCCCAGGGTGCCTAGAAATATATTTTCAGTGACTATATTAGTCTCCTCAGGCTGCCACAGCAAAATACCACAGAGTGGGTGGCTTAAACAAGAGAAATTTATCTTCTCATGGTTCAGGAGGCTGGAAAGTTCAAGAACAGAGTGCTAGCATGTTTGGTTTCTGGTGAGGTTGCTCTTTCTGGCTTACAGATAGCCACCTTCTTGACCTGTCCTCACAGGGAGGAAAGTGAGAGCTCTCTGGCGTCTTCTCCTCCTCTCATAAGGAAACCAATTCCATCAGGTTAGGCTGTGCCCTTCTGACCCTGTTTAATCTTAATTATCTCCATAAAGGCTATATTTACAAATGCAGTCATTTTGGGAGTTAGGGTTTTAACATATGGATTTTGGTGGGACACAAAACATCCAGTCTATAATTCTCTGAAATCCTTTTTTTTTTTTTTTTGCAAAACTAACTTGAGTTATCTTAGCCCTTTTTAAGTTAAAAAATTATAAATAGTTTCTTCATGTCTTCATATATATAGTCAGAAAACACTTTGAGAACAGTCTGGACTACAACTCTTCAGTCATCTAAGTTGACCTATACAGCAGATTAATCAAAGTGAAGAATATGCCTGCGCCTCTGCCCATCTGGCCACCTGGAGATGGTGCAGGGATGCTGGTCAGAAGGCTCTGCCTTTAGGTGTAGACAGGGCGTAAGAGGCAGAGACACAGAGAGCAGTATGGTCTACAGAAGAGCTGAAGCCACAAACCAAACTTCACTCACTGATACTCTTAAATATATTGTTGATTATAAAATACATTTTCAGATTTACCTGAATGTAAGGATTGTAATCAATGTCAGCAGTATTTTCTTTCAATGTAACTGATAACTACATATGTACATTCGTGTAAGTACACATACACACAAATGCATACATTGAATTTGTTTCAGAAATCATCTTTACTCTTCAACTAATCATTCTTTTTCTGGCACCAAAATATCAAACCCCTTTTTTGTGGTGCTTAGGTCAAACAAGTTGGTATTTTCCAAATTTAGGGATTAAAGAACTCAAATTTTAGACCTGTATTGATAATAAAGTCTCATATATGACTATTCACAAAGTAACTTTTTGCATTTTAGGCAACCAAATCACAATCTCAAGACAGCTTTTGATACACAAATAGGAAAATTACTCTCTCCATTTTATTTATGAAATGGCTACTGTTTTCTAAAGCTATCAATGGTGAAGCCATTTTTCTTTCCTGAATGAATAATAAAGTTGTTAGGCAAAAAGTGGATTCTTGCTGAGAAATGCAGGATGTACAAGAAAGACCTACAGTGTGTTATGACTTGGCTTAACTACTAAACAAGAACACGGTTTCAACAACAACTCTCATTAGAGGACTCTATTCCTTCTGAAGTACATATGAGAGTTTTGGATATTTTCTTCTTCATACATCATTTGAGTTGGTTATTTTATTTAAAAAAATATTTACAATTCAGGTACATTGAAATCCTTTAAAATTGGTATTTGAGAATGACAATATGAATTTAATTAAGTTAAATGTAGTCTATTCTCTCACTCGTGGCCTGCATATATCAAAGTCTTAGCATGAATATGAAAACTTAAAATTGAGAGAACTGTTCTAGATGTGTACTGAAGAAAAGTTAAAGTCCCTCTCAATATGTGTAGGTAATAGATTAAATAAATAACAATAAATTTTAAGTAATGGACTTATACCTACAGTGTATGCATGGGAAAAGGAATTTGTACAGGGTGCAGAAACAGGATCACTGAAGGTCTTATGGGTCAGAAGTGGAATTTTAAAGCCCCTCCACTACTTTGCAAGGAACCAATGTAAAGAGTACGGTGTGCTCTGAGGCTAGGGAGTGAGTTAACAACCTGATTGCAACTGCCTTCAAAATCCGTGCAGAAATGCTCTTGGCCATTCTCCAACAGATTCCAAGGTTGAGGCATGGCGTCCCCACATACTGATCCTCAATTCTGATAACAGTAAAGTCAAAGGACTTTGCTGATGCCCAAACTGGTTCCTTTGGGAAGGCCCTGAGGTTAAAGTGAAAGGCTAAAGAAACTCTTGTCTAGACACCAATAAATAGTGACCTGGGCCTCACAAGTCAGCATTTTTGCCAACTGCAACAGGCTGCCTTTGGCTTCTTAAACCACTTGCAACTTCAGGGAGCCTTTGTTTACGGAAACTGTGATAATCTCATTCCAGTTGACTTGTTAGAATTGTTGGAATAGCATGATTATGTTTTTAAAAAGTCAACTTTTTGTTTAACTATGGAAGACCTCCTTTATCCCTAATCAATTAATAATTATAAGTATTACACACAAAAAGTGATTTAGAAAGAGTCTCCCATTGCTAATAGGATTTGTGTCCTACAGATGTTCAAAATGCTTTGCTTAAGCCACACTGTAACAGTTGATACTTCAGAGGGGTCAAGTAGAAATATTTGAAATTTTGCATTGATTAACAAATCAAAACCATTAAAAATTTTAGTTGTTTACATGTATTTTTCTTTTGCTTTCCAGAAGACGAGGGAAATTATCTGATGTGGATTGACTGACAAAGTTTAGATACTTCCAAATATACTGAAAATAAGATTAAGAGGAGGAATTTAAATTTCTTAAAAGGATGAAAAAATTTATATCTGCTTAATAGTGATTATGAAATTATCCTCACAGCAAAAAGTTAAGGAACTATCTCATGAGAGTAACCATTGGTTACTGGTAAAATGAATAGTATAATCTAGTTTCTGGCAAAGGTGGTTCAAGCAGTTTATATTTTCATGAGAAAATACGCATTTCTGGGTTACAATTGAGTTTGGAGAGACCTTTGAAAAAGCAAAGTGCTATCAACCAGCCTTGGTGTGTTATTTTGATTAAAAAAATAGCCCCTCAGGTAAAATTTAAATATATTTTCCCCAAAAGTCTTGTTAGTATATTTTCTAGTAAATTCAAACAATTGCTCAGAAGTACACTCATCAGTATTAGAAATTATTAGTTATAATGGTAATTAAATATTTATATGAACAATGAGCATAATTATTTCTCTTTAAAATTTACTTTGTAATCAAGCAAGCATACTCTCCACCTGATATTAAACTGTGCACTGGTGAGTGAACATTTTTTCATTTAATATCCTTATTCACATTTTTCTTGATGCTTATTTGTATATTCCTATTGATGTAACAGTTTGCAAGAAAAAGAGCTCGTGTCTCTGCCTGGAGGTAGAATCTTATGAATATGCAAATAATGTTTTGATGTGATGAAGTTTTCTCTTTGGAATGGAATTGTGCCATTTTAACTTACACTGAATATTAGCCATAGCTTAGAAGGACAAAAAGCACATGAAGACTTGAGTTTTTAAAGAAAAAATACCTGAGAAATAGTTGCTTTCTGGTTATAAAATGCTGTATTGTTGAATTTGGTCTTCTCAATTTAGGTTAATTCTTTACTGTAAAAAAACCCCAAAAAACCTGTCATTTAATTTTTATTGTATAGAAGAGTAGTGAACCAGTAATATGAAAAAATGGATGGATTGTCTACCCTGTATGTTATAGTGTACTTCTTAAAATGCAAATTCTGGTGCCCATCTTTAAACAGTTTTAATTAAACCTGATATAATGTGCCCAAATGGCTTGAATATGTTCCTTTGGTGAATTGTACAGAATAAACCAGTTTTTCACACCATCTTGTACTATAAAAATATTCTACTGATATTTAATTTCAACACTAGACAGAAATCTTGAACAAAACCCCAGTGAAATATTAGGTTAGGGATATAGGAAGACGAAAGCACTGGCCTCTGAAGTTGCTATCTGTGTCTAGACAGGCTGTTTGTGTGTTTTCTGTTCAAAATCAGATTTGCCCTTAGCTCCAAAGAGCAAACCTATAGTTCTCAAACTTTGGTTGATATCAACAACACCAGGTGATCTTGATAAAAATGCAAAGGCCCTGGTCTTATTTAATGAGCTTGTACCACTGTTTTGTTTTTCTGCTCTCTGAAATCCTGATACACACCAAAGCTTGGGAACCATTGCACTGAACAAAAGCTTAAAAGAAAATATTAGGATAATGAAAGGAGATCTATGATGTAAATCAAAAAATTCTAAAATATTTGAAGTATGGCTGTAATTAAATAGAATAATATTTTTAAAGAAAGGGAGATGTAGGACTTTTATGAGGCAGCAATGAAGTTGTCTCTTTCTTTCCCATTTTAAAATTTGGAAATAAGACTGCCCTCTGAGATTTAAACTAATACAAATTCATAGTTAAAGAAAGAGGTTAGGGCATTAGAAGTAATCCAAGATACTATGTCTAAAGGACAGAGATTTGGAGTGAGACAGAGATTTGGAGCATTCTGTAAACACCAGTCAGGATAAATTAGAACATGACTGTAACTAAAAAAAAAACCATGAAATCTAGTCAACCACTCAAAAATGGCTGAATCTAGGTTGGGCACAGGAAATATACAAGATGATATTTTATTCCTTCAAAGGAAAGACTATATTAAAAAAGAAGCATGGACTATAGAAGATATTCAGACAGCAAGTAGACACATAAAACTGTTTTTTTATAGACATATAAAAAAGACAAATATCATTTCTGTTTATGGAAATGCAAATTAAAACAGCAATAAGATACCACTACACATCTATTAGAATGGCTAAAATAAAAAAAAAAGACAGTATCTTTTGCTGATGAGGATATGGAACAATAGGAACTCTCAATGAAAAATGGTACTGCCATTTTGAATGGTTGTTTATTACAAAGTTAAATTTAGTCTTGCCATACAATCCAGCAAACCATTTCCCTAAGTATTTACTCAACTGATCTGAAAACTCATGCCCACACAAAACCTGTATATGAGTATTTACTCATAGTTACAAAAAACTGGAAGTAACCAAGATGTCCTTTAATAAGTAAATGTATAAACAAACTGCTGTACATTCATACAATGGAATATTACTTTGCAGTAAAGAGAAATGAGCTGTCAAGTCATGCAAAGACATATCACTGAGTGAAAGCAGTCATTCTGAAAAGGTTATACAATGTATGATTCCATTTACAAAACATTCTGGAAAAAGCAAAACTATATAGAGACAGTGAAGAGATAAGTGGTTGCCAGAAGTTTGGGGGTAGGGGTTGATTAAGAGAACCACAGGGGAATATTAAGGTGATGTTACCATAATGGTGGCTACATTGTTGTTATTCAGTCACTAAGTCATGTCCATTTTGCAACTCCATAGACTGTAGCTAAATAACACCATGGATTTGTCAAAATTCATAGAACTATACAGCACAAAGAGTTAACCTTAAAAATAAGACTTAACTTAAAAGTATCATTTAGGAGGTCAGGGGATCCCAGGATAGAATGAAGATCATGAGACAACAATTTAATTGTTCTACAAATGTATGAAAAAGTTCAGTAGTCAAGGAATAAGTTGCTGACCTAAAAAACTTTGGAAATTAGTAGAATTTGTAAGACTAAAGGCAAAAGCAGTTGTCCATAAGTACTGTATTCTAACTGATCAAGTTTCCACTGGGGGTATGGGATAACAATTTTGAAACCAGTGTGCATGTATAATAGAATTGAACAGTTAAGTTAAAGGATAATGGATGGCAGGAGCTTGTTTCCTCTCTGTTGTAATGGGAAGTTTCAGATCAGCAAGGGGAGAATTCACATTGTAATTCATATTATATGGATTCTAATTCATATCATAATCCATTAGAATTGGCAACTTCAATATTAATGCACATTTAGCTTTAAATAGATACAGATGGATATATAGAGAGATAGTTATAGATACGTACATATACAGGGGTTAGTATACACACATGTATTTCCTTGCTCTGTTATTTAAGAGAACCTAGAGCAAGGACACTCTAGTGGAAATGAGCATACCTAGTGCCCAGATCATGTTTTCTAATACTATTCCAATAAAAGGAACCAAGGTTCCTTGGGAAAACTGCCAATTCCCAGACAGGACAGACAGGAAATACACAAGATGAGTCTGGAGCATCTTACAGTGCTCAAAAGCAAAGGAAGTGCTGAAAATAAGAGCGAAATAAAAAAGACATAATGAGCATATGTCCAGGAGAGACAAGAGCTCACTAGAAGAATTCCCAATGGCCAAACTGGAAAATTTTCAGCAACTAAATAAATATAATACGATTGGATTGTAACCAACAGCATAAAAAAAACAGCCATTAGTCAATACTAATTATATTTATATAAATATAATATATAAGGAGAAGAAGTAGCTAAATCTCCTGTGCAGAAGAATTCCAAGTTATTTACATAGATACTCATCTTCCTGGTCCTTTAAGGAGGAGGCACATAGCACACCACTCTTTAAATGTGAGCCATGTTGGACTGCAAGGAGATCAAACCAGTCAGTCCTAAAGGAAATCAGTTCTGAATATTCACTGGGAGGACTGATGATGAAGCTGAAGCTCCAGTACTTTAACCACCTGATGCAAAGAACTGATGCATTAGAAAAGACCTTGATGCTGGGAAAGATTGAAGGCAGGAGGAGAAGAGGACGAAATGGTTGGATGGCATCACCAACTCAATGGACACGAGTTTGAGCAAGTTCTGGGAGATGGTGAAGGACATGGAAGCCTGGCATGCTGCAACCATGGGGTCGCAAGGAGTTGGACACGGCTGAGTGACCGGATAACAACAACAAGGTGTAGTGACTTCCTTACAAAGTATACAGTATGAAAAGTGGGGGAAAGAGTAAACTTTAGACTAGAGAAACCTGATGAACAGCACCTCAAACAGATGACCAAGGTTAGGATTAACAGATACAAGTCATACTGAGAGTATGTACCTTCAGTACATGATGAAAATAACGTTTTACCTCTGGGATCTTCCTCCCCAAACCCATAAACCCAGTCTATTTATAAAAACAAAAATCAGACTAATGCCTAATTAAGGGACATTCTACAAAATATTTGAAAAGTACTCCACAAAATTATCAACATCACCAAAACAAACGAAAGTCTAAAAAACTATTACAGCCAACAAGAACTTAAGGAGACACAACAACTAAATGTAATGTGCTACCATGGATGGGATGCTAGAACATAAAAAGGACACAAGATTAAAACTAAGGAAATCTTAACAAAGCATGAACTCTGCTTTAATATATTATATCAATATTTGTTCACTAATTGTATGGAAGATACCATACTAATGGACGTTGTTCAGTTCAGTTCAGTCACTCAGTCGTGTCCAACTCTTTGTGACCCCATGAACCACAGCACACCAGGCTTCCCTGTCCATCACCAACTCCCAGAGTTTACCCAACTCATGTCCATTGAGTCAGTGATGCCATCCAACCATCTCATCCTCTGTTGTCCCCTTCTCCTCTCGCCCTCAATCTTTCCCAGCATCAAGGTCTTTTAAAATGACTCAGTTCTTCACATCGGGTGGCCAAAGTACTGGAGTTTAATAGAGAAAATCTATTAAACTATACTATCGGGTGTATAGCATATGGGAACTCTCGATATGATCTTCACAGCTCTTTTGTAAAGCTAAAACTATTATAAAATAAAAAAAAAGTTTATTGGAAAAAGAAGGAATTCTGGAAGAAAACAACTCTAATAATAAGACCCACTATTTTTTTGGCTTCATGCTTCAGGGAGAATACATTCTGAAGGTACAGGGAGCTGAGGAGTGAACAGAGCCAGTAACCGCAAACCAGACTTTCACATCCCCCTCTGCTCTACTGACTGGCCATCCGCTCTCTCCCCTACTTCTTTGCCATCACTCAACCAAGAGATGCCTATTTCTCTCTAAGTCAGAGCCATTTAATTATAATTATCATTAGACTCTTTGTGTCCTTGTTGCCTGCTAATCTCTGACCTCAGGATCTCACTTTCATCTTTAAAAAGACATTACACTGGTCAGGGCAAATCACACGGGCTTCCTTACCTTTTTCTGCTGCCTTTAAAGCCTACTACAACCAAACCCCTTGTGTAAATGCACTCTTTCTTCTGATAATCTTGAACACATCAATTTACATAGTTCTTTTATATTAATTATATTTCTGTCATGTTGTCTTGAGATTATAGCCTACTTTTATTTCTTGGGTAACAATGTAGTGAATCATTTGTTTCTGTTTGTTCATTTAAAAAAATGACTTCTACGTAATATATCTTTCATTTTACAATTAGAACTGTATTATCTAAAACTAAAACAATACACATTTCCTTTTTTCATATTTCAAGTAGGAAGTTCTGGCTTAGAGGAGTTCTTTCATCTATAAGTTCTCAAGGATCAGAAATTAGGTCCCTAACTCTAAGAGAAAAGCCACTTTATTAATGAGTGCAGACATCGGTTCAGTTCAGTCACTCAGTCGTGTCTGACTCTTTGCGACCCCATAAACTGAAGCACACCAGGCCTCCCTGTCCATCACCAACTCCCGGAGTCTACTCAAATCCATGTCCACTGAGTTGGTGATGCCATCCAACTATCTTATCCTCTGTCATCCCCTTTTCCTCCTGCCCTTAATCTTTCCCAGCATCAGGATCTTTTCCAATGAGTCAGCTCTTCACATCAGGTGGCCAAAGTATAGGAGTTTCAGCTTCAACATCAGTCCGTCCAGTGAACACCCAGGACTGATCTCCTTTAGGATGGACTGGTTGGATCTCCTTGCAGTCCAAGGGGCTTCAAGAATCTTCTCCAACACCACAGTTCAAAAGCGTCTAATCTTCTGCGCTCAGCATTTTTTATAGTCCAACTCTCACATCCATACATGACCAGTGGAAAAACCATAGCCTTGACTAGACGGACCTTTGTTGGCAAAGTAATGTCTCTGCTTTTTAATTTGCTATCTAGGTTGGTCATAACTTTCCTTCCAAGGAGTAAGCATCTTTTAATTTCATGGCTGCAATCACCATCTGCAGTGATTTTGGAGCCCAGAAAAATAAAGTCAGCCACTGTTTCCCCATCTATTTGCCATGAAGTGATGGGACCAGGTGCCATGATCTTAGTTTTCTGAATGCTGAGCTTTAAGCCAATTTTTTTCACTCTCCGCTTTCACTTTCATCAAGAGGCTCTTTAGTTCTTCTTCACTTTCTGCCATAAAGGTGGTGTCATCTGCATATCTGAGGTTATCAATATTTCTCCAGGCAATCTTGATTCCAGCTTGTGCTTCTTCCAGCCCAGCATTTCTCATGATGTATTCTGCATAGACTTTAAATAAGCAGGGTGACAATATACAGCCTTGATGTACTCCTTTTCCTATTTGGAACCAGTCTGTTGTTCCAAGTCCAGCTCTAACTAACTGTTGCTTCCTGACCTGCATACAGGTTTCTCAAGAGGCAGGTTAGGTGATCTGGTATGCCCATCTCTTTCAGAATTTTCCACAGTTTATTGTGATCCACACAGTCAAAGGCTTTGCCAGTGTCAAGAAAGCAGAAACAGATGTTTTTCTGGAACTCTCTTGCTTTTTCGATGATCCAGCGGATGTTGGCAATTTGATCTCTAGTTCCTCTGCCTTTTCTAAAACCAGCTTGAACATCTGGAAGTTCATGGTTCACGTATTGCTGAAGCCTGGCTTGGAGAATTTTCAGCATTTCTTTACTAGGATGTGAAATGAGTGCAATTGTGTGGTAGTCTGAACATTCTTTGGCATTGCCTTTCTTTGGGATTGGAATGAAAACTGACTTTTTCCAGTCCTGTGGCCACTGCTGAGTTTTCCAAATTTGCTGACACATTGAGTGCAGCATTTTCACAGCATCATCTTTCAGGATTTGAAATAGCTTAACTGGAATTCCATCACCTCCACTAGCTTTGTTCGTACAGACTAGACTACAGAGACTCTCATTTTTTTTTTTTAAAGAATATACTCAAATTTGCCTAAAGAAATATTTCTTCTTTATTTTATGGTCCAGGGCAGCTGCTAGGTTGGCAGGGGCAGCTCCACTATGTACATTCATCTAGATCCCTAGGCTCCTTTCTGGTTCCACCATCCCCTAGTACCTCCTCATCATCTGTGTTCAGATGGCAGAAGGAGCCTGACCTAGGGAGGTACATATTGCTTCTACTTATGCTTCATTAGCTAACCTATCTACGTGATGGGATGGGAAATGGAGTCTTTTTTTTTTTTTTTGCCCAAGAGGAAAGCATAGTGGCCAGCTGGCAGTCTCCTCATACACTGGGTAATATTCTCTTGAGCTTAGAAAACTTTACCAGCAGAAACAGCTGGATGCCCACAAGGTCCCCACAATTGAGAATGCAATCGAAATCACCTATGGGGTATCAGAGGTCCTCTGTTGGTAAGGGTCAGTTAGGCATTTCTGAGAAAGAGTGGAAGACCTTGATACCATGTTAGCCATGTCACTCATCACTGGTGAAAGGGAGGGAGGTCTTGGATTCATCGATGCAGCAACACTAGAGCTCATGAGATAGCAACTGTTGCACTTGTCTTAGAAAACTTACCCTGGAAGCAGGCAGAAGCCCATTCAAAGGCACAGGTTTACTTCTAGTCATATCTCTTTTCTGGAGAGAAGAAAAGAACCGATACTTATATCTGTTAACTTCAGCAGCACTTTCACAGCATCACCTTTCAGGATTTGAAATAGCTTAACTGGAATTCCATCACCTCCGCTAGCTTTGTTCGTACAGACTAGACTACAGTAAAAAGAGACTCTCAATTTTTTTTTTTTAAAGAAGAGTGGGTCAGTCCTACTTGGATTTAGAAGAGAGGAGAACACCCAGCACATTTAAGCAGTATTATCTCATTTGACTTTTTCACCCTAAAATCATGCCTGCAGGTTTCTAATAGAGATTTTTGTTTGTGTGCTTCATGAAGAATATCCTTAATTTCTTTATGAAAGTACTTTACTAAAAATGTCACCTCATATGCATATTATAAATATTACGCATCAAAGACAATACACTTTTGGAATCCTTCCCTATTTGAAGTTTACTTTACAGTTACTTTATAAGCCATCCAAAAAACAGTCAGTTGTATTAGGTTATTTTCATACCTTGATCTTTACCCAAAGTAGCTTTAGCTAGCTTGACCATTCAAATCTAATGTGATTTCAAATGATTTCTGGTTCTTTCAAAACATTAAATCCGTGAATTGACACCTTTGAAGTTATTTAAAGAAGTTTGCCACAGGCTTTCAAATTCTAAAAACAGTTCCAAAAATATTTCAGGTGGTTGCAACAACTTTGGACTAAATGTCTGACTTCTTAAAGAGAAAGCTTGGGAAGAAAAAAATCCATTTAATGTTTAAGTTTGGTAAACTTGATGTTAAAACACAACAACAAAATGAACATCACTATAGAGTAAACTTATATAAGGAATTAAATAGTGTATCTCGAATGAAAAGTAAAGCAGTTATATAGATAATTGCTTTATCTAATAATTTCTGCTTGTGCTTATTTTGTATATTTCATCACAGTCCTATATGCACAGTTTAAATATGAAATAGATTTATAAGCCTTGTTATGGAGACATGGTAGTTTCCAGCCCCCTCTCTCACAGTTCTAATTTCTCTTTTCCAAAAGCATTTCCACCATTTGGGGCTGGTCTTTGGATATTTACCTCCATGAATCCAAATAGCACACCACAGAGCTTCTTGTTCTCACAGTTTCAGGTATTATCTACAGACCTATTGCAATGGAAGCTGAGGATGTAGCTCACTTTCCTCTTCATGCCCCTATAACAGCTGCACAACCTTCCTGTTCTCTCATTCTCCACTTATATTTACACCCCCACTTTGGTGTTGACATTATTATCACTGTGTGAACACTATTCATAGCTATTGTTGTTGTTGTTCAGTTATCAGGTTGTGTCTGACTCCTTCCGACCCCATGGACTGCAGCATGCAGGCTTCCCTGTCCTTCCCCATTTCCTGGAGTTTGCTCATTCACAGCTATGTAATGTAGTAAATCAGGATTTCTTTCCCTTTCCTCCACAATTTTTAATAATCATCTTATGTTGCTATTTTCTTAGTTTTTTCTAGATTATCTATCACTAATTCAAAACTGTCAGTTGTCTAAATTCCTCTCTCAAGTACATTAAGATACAGTATTTATTCTATTAATTTCATTCCCCATTCTGAATTTCCTTTTATAGAAGAAATGTTTCTTGAAGCCTTGCAACTTTCCCCATCCTGAGTGTATTGCTTTCTCAACCCTGCATTATGGTTGTTTGGGAGCTTCCTTCAGCATGATCCTGGGCTTCCCTTTACCGTTTTCCTCTACTAATTCTCCTGTCTTCTCCTCCTTTACCTTCTCCCCTTT
Source organism: Antilocapra americana (assembly GCA_007570785.1). Taxonomy (NCBI): domain Eukaryota; kingdom Metazoa; phylum Chordata; class Mammalia; order Artiodactyla; family Antilocapridae; genus Antilocapra; species Antilocapra americana. The sequence goes on along the minus strand of ML660765.1, from coordinate 20,864,714 downwards.
CTGATGGGGCGAATTTTCAGGCTTTCCTTTGAGAAAAGGTGCATCAGAAATAATTGAGATTTTACATGTTGAAAGTATCCTGAACCTAAGTTGAATAGTTTTTCTACATATAGAATTCAAGTGTAGAAATAATTTTGTTTAATATATTTTAAGGCATTCCTTCATTACCTTTGAGGTTTAAGTAGTTCTATTTAGAATTCCAATACTATTTTCATGTCTGATCTTCTGTTTGGGAAAAGGTTCACTGTTTTCTGAAAGTCTGGTGCAGGTCTATCTTTATCTTTATGCTGGCATACAGTGACTTCTTTCAGTCTGAAAAATCATGAGTTTCAAGCCTGAATAACTTTCTTGTATTATATCTTTAATGATTCCCTCCTCTCTTGTGGTCAGCAGACTTCTAACCTAGTCCCCATGAATCCCACTCCATGGTATACATACCTTCACAGAATCTCTTCTCCTTAAGTGTAGATAAGACTTTTAATTGATTCAAACTAAAATAATATAACAAAGAGAATAAAATAGCACCCTCATGATTATATAATGTTAAAGGGCAAAGGTGAAGGGATTTTGCAAATGTAATAAAGATCCTTAATCAAGTGACCTTAAATTAATCCAAAAGAGAGATGATTTTGGGTGGACCTGACCTGGTAGACAAGTAAGGCTTTTAAAAGAGGACTCAGAGGTAAAAGTTGCTCTTTCTTGCTGGCCTTAAAAAAGCAAGCTTCCGTGAATTCTAGGGTTATAAAGAAATAAATTCTACTAAGAAACATGTGAGCCTTAGAAGAGAACAGTGAGTCTCTGAAGAGACCCCAGCCCCATTGATGCCTTCACTGGAGCCTTGTGAAACCCTCTGCAGAGGACCCCTGTTGAGGGTGCTGGACTCCTGGCCAAAGAAACTGTGGGAAAATAAGCTAACATTGTCTTATGGTGCTGCATCTGCGGTAATTTGTTATGTAGCAACAAAAAGTACATCTCTCTTCCCCATCCCAATTTGCTTTTTCTGTTCTTCTGAGCTAGTCATCTTTCTTTTTCATCTGTTTTTCTGTTCTACTCTCTGAGAAATTTCTTCAGAAATTTTCATCTTCCCATTCTTATAATCTCTGTTTCATTTCTGCTTATATATAACAGGGCTGCACTGGTGGCTCAGACAGCAAAGAATCTGCCTGCAGTGCAAGAGACTTGGGTTCAATCCCTGAGTCTGGAAGATCCTCTGCAGAAGGGAATGGCAACCCACTCCAGTACTCTTGCCTGGAGAATTCTGTGGACAGAAGAATCTGGCAGGCTATAGTCGATGGGGTCACAAGAGTCAGACACGACTGAGTGACTATCACTACCACTATATAATTCTAATAGCTTGGAATGATATATAGTCTCTTAATGTTCTAATTTTTATAGTATCCTATTATTGTTTCATGGTTGCCATATCTTTTTTTACCCTTCTGAGGATATGAATTATGTGATTTATGTTTTGTTTTTTTAAACTTATTTATTTTTAAATTGAAGGATAATTGCTTTACAGAATTTTGTTGTTTTCCGTCAAACCTCAACATGAATCAGCCATAAGTATACATATATACCCTCCCTTTTGAGCCTCCCTCCCATCTCCCCCCTAATCCCACCCCTCAAAAGAGCCTCTGTTTGAGTTTCTTGAGCCATACAGTAAATTCTCGTTGGCTATTTTACATATGGTAATATAAGTTTCTATGTTACTCTCATCATACATCTCACCCTCTCCTCCCCTCTCGCCACGTCCATAAATCTATTCTCTATGTCTGTTTCCCCACTGCTGCCCTGCAAATAAATTCTTCAGTACCATTTTTCTAGATTCCATATATGTGTATTAGTATACGATTTCTCTTTCTGACTTACTTCACTTTGTATAATAGGCTCTAGGTTCATCCACCTCATTAGAACTGACTCAAATGCATTCCTTTTTATGGCTGAGCCATAGTCCATTGTGTATATGTGTATTAATGAAGTGATTTATGTTTTTGTTTTGGGGTTTTCTTCTTCATGCAGAGCATGCGTTTCCTCCAAGATGCTATCATCTGTTGCTTTATTTTGGTGTATTTCAAATTAAATATATCTCTCCAGTGATAAAGACAATAGGCATCCATGTGTATTTGTATGTATGTATGTGTGCATGTGTAGTGGTGGCGAGCTGGACATAAGGAAGTGGCTTATCCAACAGTTTACTTTAGGGTGACCTGGTTTGATTGTTTAGTTGAGGGGCATAGAATGCTAGTATATTTAAACTTTTTCTTTTGAGCTGGTCAGACTGTGCAGGTAAAGATCTTCTAATCTCCTGCCTGAGGGTAATAAAAGTCTGCCAGAATAATAATAATAAAAGTCCAGAATAATATTCCGGAAGGTGGGTAGGTAAAGAAGTTGAAGGTTTTCAGCATTTAGCATGCCTGTTTCTATTTACTTTCCCTGCTTTTGTGTCCTAGCCTCACCTTTAGCCCTCACCCCGCCAAGAGCCCTGGTGTCTTGCCTCCCCAGAGGTGAGATCTCCAGTGCTCTGACGGGATGGTGGGGCTGGGGTGGGGCGGGGTGGTTGCCTAGAGGCTGGGAACTGGTGCTGTGGTTGAGACATCTGGCTGCTCTTCAGACACTCAGCAGATTTTTCTACCTTACCTACCTCTCCATCCCTCTTCAGTCTCACTTCCAGAAACATCTAGCATCGCCACATGTTTTTGCTGTAAAATTGAGTGAGTCCACAGGTTTCCTCTTTCCTGGCTCAGGATCTGTATTCTCAGGGCCGTTAAGTTCTCTCTACCACTCATTCACTTGCTTTCCAGCCTCTAGGTTGTTTGTTTGCTTGTTTTGCTTGTTTTTGCTGCTCTTCCATTCTCTCTGTCCCTATTGTTTTGTGCTTCCTAAAAATATCTTACTGTCATTTCTAGGCTTTGGGAAGAAAGTAAAAGTAGATTTCTTTATTCATTTTGCCATATTTACCATAAAGTTTGTTTTCATTTTGCTGGAAAAATCTTATGGTTTTGTGGGAAAAAGATATTCCAGACAATTACTCTACTGGAAAATAAACATACCAAAGATCCACTTTGCCTTATCTTTTCTGACATCTATCTGAGAAAGTACGTTTGCTCTTTTTTCCCTTCAAAGCCTTGACTCATGTCATTAAATTGATTAAACAATTTTAGAGAAGAGTTCTTTCTTCTGGAGGGATAAAGAACATTCATTTGTCAATAAATATATGGACTCTGAAAGAAGTAAATGCCTTTCCATTGATAATTAATTTTTCATGCTTACATAAAACCAGCATCTTCCACCTGCAGACAGATTATCGGGAACACTAGTCCTGGAAGCTGAGGTTTCTTTCTGTTAGTGTTGCCTTTATTCCATTGTTGATAGCCTAGTCCATCAAACCAGAAGAGTTGCTGACCAAATGATTAAGAACCAACACTGCCTTTGTCTTTTGTTCCTAGTACTTGTTCATGTAGCGGCTCTCCAAAACAAAAGTTAAGCCAAACTGTAGTTGGAGAAAAATGTTCGTAATGTCAGGAATTTTCTCCCTAAAAATGTGGTCTTACGTATTTGACAAGTTTTAAGAACATCAGCAAAAAGATGAAATCAACTGGCATTTAAGAACATCTCTCCAGGCAGCATCTGTTTGATTCTCCCAACATCTCTAACCTTGGCAGATACAGTCCTGCAATATTTGTTTTTATTTTGAGGACCCTTAAGAAATTCACTTCTCTAAGTAGTGTCCCAATAGTGTATTCAAGGGATTTTTCTCTAAGTTGTAAATCACCTATCTCTGTGAGTAATGTCACCTCTTTGGAGAAGTCTTTCCTGACCCCCACATCCAAAATCGTCTTCTGCCTGCAGCCTGTAACTCTCTCTTTCATTTTATTGATAACCTCACTACCTGAAATTACGTTACTCATTATTTGCCTGCTTTAACTATCTAAATACTCCCACCAAAGGTAAATTCCACCAAAGCAGGGGCCTTGTTTGTCTTGTTCTCCAAGGACAAGGCTTCTCACAGTGGCCTTTGCACTTCCTTCCTCGGCTCCAATTTTTCCCCACTGTTCATATTACTTGCACCTTCACATCCTTCCTGCCCCAGTTCAAATGCCACCTTTGCAGAGAGGCTTCCCTGACCCTATGTCTCATGTTGGTCTCTTCTAATTACTCTCTTTTTCCATGAGGGCCTACAGTCGCAAGCAATCAAAGGCGACTCTGGTTGGTTAAGCAGAAAAGGAGTTTAATAAAAGGATATTTTGTGGCTTACTGAATTGTTGAAAGGGCTGGAGAGCTAGGCTTGGGTTAAGTTTCCAAACTACTGAAGAGGATTAGAAGAAGCCTCCCCCAAATGGGCCGCTTTGGAATATGGATTTCTTTGAGCTCAGATGATACAGGAAGAACTTTACCTCCCTGATAACTGCATGAAAGAATTCAGATAGAGGGCCTGGTCCAGGAAGAGAACTATCTCCAGAGCTAACTACAAAAACTTACGAGCAAGGAGTGGTAACCTGGGGAAACCCACAGAGCTTATCTGTTCAAAGTCCTCTCTGAGTCCCATTGTCTCTGCAGGGCGTGGCAAACATTTATGTCCCAAACACTTGCTCTTGCATCTTCCTGTGAGTTGTCTTCCTTTCCTTTGAAGCCCTAGACCTCCTTCTTGACTGAGACTGGCATATAAGCCTCAATTGCCTGACTGTCAGGGAGCATCTCATTGTCTTTGCAGGGTTCCCATAGGTATGTAATTAAATTTGTTTTTCTCCTGTCAATCTTATGTCAATTAATAGACCAGCCAAAAGAATCTAGAAAGGTAACGGAAAAATTCTTCTACGTTGTCAAACTGATTTGATAAAGGAATAACTCGAGCTGCTAAGGATGTGGCTCTCTTGTGCCATGTGTTACCCTGTCCCCTCAGCTGCTATTACAGGAGGGTAGGGAAGTGGGGAGGGAAGGATGGAGAGGTGAGGTGAGGAGAAGTTTCCCAGTCCTTTTTTGCATCACAGCACCTGATTCAATTACAGCATTATTGTTGTTCAGTCACTATATCATGTCTGACTCTTTGTGACCCCATGGACTGCAGCACGCCAGGCTTCCTTGTCCTTCACTATCTCCTGGAGTTTGCTCAAATTCATGTCCATTGAGTCAGGGATGCTACCTAACCATCTCATCCTCTGTCACCCCCTTCTCCCCCTGCCCTCAATCTTTCCCAGCATCAGGGTCTTTATCAACCCATCATAGGTGTATCTAACTAGTGGAACCCAAGTGATATGCCTGTGCTCCACTTTACATGCAAGGAGACATCAAAACAAACTCCTACCTGGGGAGTTACTCTTTCCCTAACACCAAAATGTACACAGCGGCACATTCTCAAAGCACTGAATGAAGCACTGAAAGATTTTCAGTCGTGACCATTCCCATCTCTATCATATTACTTCATTTCCATCACAGCCTTATTAGAACATCTAAATGACCTGTTTGGAGAAGGCAATGGCAACCCTCTCCAGTATTCTTGCCTGGAGAATCCCATGGACAGAGGAGCCTCACGGGCTACAGTCCATGGGGTCACAAAGAGTTGGACATGACTGAGCTACTCGGCAAAACGATCTGTTGCATGCATATATTTATTGTGCTTCCCTGGTGGCTCAGAGGTTAAAGCATCTGCCTGCAATGCAGGAGACCTGGGTTTAATCCCTGGGTCAGGAAGATCCCCTGGAGAAAGAAATGGCAACCCACTCCAGCCAGTATTCTTGCCTGGAGAATCCCATGGATGGAGGAGCCTGGTAGGCTACAGTCCACAGGGGTCGCAAAGAGTTGAACATGACTGAGCGACTTCATTTTCACTTTCACTTTATTACTAGAATACAAGCACAAAGAAGATAGGGGTTATATTTGTTTCTTATTGTTGCTGTGACAAACTGCCATAGACTTACTGGCTTAAAACAAAGCTCAATGTGTTATCTTAACATTCTGGAGATCAGAAATCTGACAGGTTTCATTGGGTTAATATCAAGGTATCGGCAGAGCTATATTCCTTTCTGGAGGCTCTGGGGCATAACCCCTTTTCTTGCCTTTTCCAGTTTTTAGAAGCCATCTGTGTTCTCTGACTCACAGCCTCTTCCTTCATCTTCAGAGCCAGCAATAGCAGCTGAGTCCCTCATGTATTTTGAACCAGTCTTTCTTCCTCTGTCTCATCTGACTCACAGCCTGAAAGGTTCTCAGGTTTTTTTTAAGGACTTGTGATTAGATTAGGCCCACCTGGATAGTCTGGCTGAGTCTCCCATCTGTAGGTCCCTAATTTTAATCAACCTGCAAAATCCCTTTTGCCAGGTCAGGTAACCTAGTCACAGGTTCTGGGAGAGTAGGGCATGGACATCTTTGGGGCCAGTATTCAGCCTAATACCACAAGCTTGTCTTCTGTCTTCCTTCTTATATCCCCTGATTCTCAAACCATGTCTGCCACCTACTCAACAAATATTGAGGAGATGAGGAACCTAGATAATGGCAGAGTTGGATCAAATTCTCTGTGTTCACTACTGTCTCACACCCAGCCTGCTATGTCTGGTAGAAGAGGAAGAAGTTTTGGGTGGCAAAACTTCATCAACAGCTCACAAGGGAACTGGCTGCAAGTATGCTTCATACAGATTCCTTTCCACACCTGCCCAGCGTGCCATGCTGAGTTTTTTGACCCAGAAGGCTGGTGGAAAATATGGGGCCCTAAACCACAAACTCTCTACCATGGCATCACATTTTGCTACACCCTCCCAAATTTCTCGGCGGTCTAAAATTGTCTCCCACTTCTCATTATTCCCCCTCCATTCACTGCCCTGAATCCTTTCCATAAACAATAAAAACTGACACATATGTTAGTTAACATCCTCCTAGAACCCAGAATCAAGAAAACTAATTCTTCATCTGAAGTAATCCATACTGAAATAGGAATGGCTGATACGTCAATTGCTTATATTTTGATAGTAGAACAATTACCCAAATTACCTTATTCATTAGGGTGGGGATTGTGTCTGTTTTGTTCCCTCATGGGACTCTACCACAGTGCCTAGCCAGAAATGAGCACTCAGTATTTGCTGACTGGGAAAATATTAGGAGACAGCGGCTTTGAATAAGGAAACCATTTTAGTGCCCATATTTTTTTCCGACTGTCCCTGTCTTTACTTATTTTGACAGGCAGAAAAATAAGGCCGATGTTTTCCAGTTTTGTCTTTTCTTCATTACTTATAAAGATTGCTTGAGCCTAACAAACAGATGGTTTGGGATTTGGGGTTTTTTGACTTAGAATTTCTCTCCCTTCAAAAGATGTTTAAAGTTTTTCTTTCCGGAATTGTTCACTGTTGTTGCTGTTTGGTCGCTCAGTCAAGTCTGACTCTCCTGTGACCCCATGGACTGTAGCCCGCCAGGCTTCTCTGTTCCTGGGATTTCCCACGAAAGACAAGTGGAATGTGTTGCCATTCCCTTCTCTAGGGAATCTTCCTGACCTAAGGATCAAACCTGCGGCTTCTGCATTGGCAGGCGAATTCTTTACCACTGAGCCACCAGGGAGGCCCACAACTGTTTGGAACATGCCCTACTAAAAGAATTAGCCCATGAGCAGGGAATTCCAATGCAGTCCTCTGTGGCACTTAGCACTGACTGAACTGAATCTGGGAAGGAATGTGTAGGACGCAGAGCCTAGAGTAAAAGTCCAGGTTTCTCATTTAGACTCTGACAGTTGTGTGATCCCGTGCAAGTCATTTAATTGCTTTGATGATTTATTTTCTCCCAGTATTTCCTCATCTTACTCTAAGACTGCTAATCTGTGAGGTTTAAGATCTTCAATGAACGTTGTACTGAACTGTTTTCAAACAAAATCAAAATGTCAACAATGAAACAAATTATACAGGTTATAACTGTGTTACATTTGCAGAAGGAGATGTAAGGTGCCATATATAAAATATGAGCTACGTGGTTGCAATGAACAATGCTAGAATATCATTCTGGTTTACTTTTAAGTCAGTTCATCCATGTTCCAGGTAAAAGCTAAACATAGAAAATAGCATGGCCTCATGCTTAAGGGGAAATGCATAATCATGCCCACTGGGGAAATGGAACAATCGAGATGTAGCTGTAACAGCGATCCTGCTTACCAGGCCTCTCTTGCCCACCTTCTCCTTCCTTTTGTCATCCTCTTTTTCTGGGGGTACACCTTCACTGGCAAGGAGTATAAAAAGCCATTACAAAAAGAAACTGGTAAAGCGATAAAGTATCGACCCAGTGGGCAAGGAAATGAATTATATAACTATGGAATGCTGTGTGGGAAAGTATGTACAGACAGGAGATGCATCAAAAGAGTCACTGCATGTTATTAGCTTGGAGAGGAGTAAAAGAAAAAAAACATCACCTCACCTTTTCTCTGCCTTATTTTTCTGGATATATTTGACAACTCCAAATTGCTCTGTGATACTTTCGTCTTTATTTCACATCTTCTTGGTTCATCTTTCTTCCATTCCTTTCACAGCTTTTAAGTCCCCAACTCAAACTTAAAAAAAAAAAGGAGGAGGAGGAAGAAGACTCACAGGATCAGGGGCTGGGGCTTGCTCATAACTCGGCATGGCTCAGAGGAGTCTGTTTCTGGCACTTGTGTTTCTACCCTTGGCAAGTGGACAGAACAACACTGTCCCAGCCACAAAACAGGAACCTGTGACCACCCAGCAGGAGGACATGTGTCAAAGTTAACCTCTTCAGTGTCATCATCACTTTCTCCTCTCTCCAGTCTCTCCTTAACTTGTTGGAAGCCTTGGCTGTGTGCTTCCTGGTCCCCTGCCTTTTCATCCACAGCCAAAACTCTTACTCGCCCACCCCTGTAAAATGATTTTATTTTTTTTTTTGGGCCTATGGCATCAATTGGTTTTAGTCTTTCTTCTTTCATATTTTCAGTTCAAGTGAACTAATATTCCTCAATATCTATAATCTATTTATCTACAACTTTTTAAGAGACCACATAAAATCTCATTCCCATGTGAGCTTAAAATGCCAGTTCTAATTGGAACTATGTGACATTTTCTTTAAGACCTATTAATCATATTTACAAATAAGAAAACTTAATTTTAAATTTCCTTTATATTCACTACAGTTTTTTTCTGTCTCTGACTTCTTGTGAAACTTTCCTTTAAAAACTCCCTTTAGTGTTTGTAAGAATAGAGTAAGTAGGACAACCCCCCCCAAACTTCTAATAATTTCTGTGGGAAACAAATCTTCTTAACACTGTACCAATTCAATACCATGAAAAACTTTGTTTTCTTTCATATCTACATCCTGACCAAAAAGTAAATAAAAAGTTTGATTCCCATATTACTTCAAGAATATACAATTTTCCCTGTGGGACATGGAATTATATAACAACTCCTACAACACAGTCCATACTTTTCCTTGTTTAATTCTTCACAATTACTGTTTTAAAGAGTGCAAAGTAAACTAAGCAAAGGGTGACATTGGGCTGGAGTCCTCTGATGTAAAATCATAGCGCTTTTAGGTATGCCTTACTTAAGTAAGACATAAGTCTTTTAAGTATGCCTTACCTAGTTGCTATTTATCATCAAACATACCTAAATGTCCATTGTTTAGTCGCTAAGTCATGTCTGACTCTTTGCAAGCCCATGGACTGCAGCACACCAGGCATCCCTGTCGTTCACTATCTCCCAGAGTTTGCTCAAATTCATGTCCCTTGAGTCAGTGATGCCATCCAACCATCTCATCCTCAGTTGCACCCTTCTCCTCCTGCCCTCAGTCTTTCCCAGCATCTGTAGTGTGTCACTATTTTAAAACGAACCTATCATAGTGTCTGAGTACCGAGTTCACTCAATAGTTTGCAAACATCTCTTTGCTTCTTTATATGCATTTAGCTACTGATATATCTTTTTCAGTGAATGAAATAGACCTGAGCACATACAATAATAGAAAGCAAAAATTACCAGGTTTGGACTTCACTTCACAGCCAGAAAGATTCTGTTGAGTCTGCCAGCAGGGGATCTTGCGTATTAATACCCTACCTGGGAGAGCTGACATGTTGAAAATGAGATTAACACCTTCCTGCTTTACATTAACTAAGGCTAAAGTGTCATTTGCCTTATCAGGAGAAAAAAATTCAATACTAAAATGATAGGGTTGCCAACAAGGTTTGGTTTTAAGAAAATGTTAAAATTTTAAGTAGGATCTGTGTGTGTGTGTGTGTGTGTGTGGTGGTGGTGAGTCTTTGAAGATAAATATGTTGTGCAAATAAAAGCCAAAATAATCAGAATGACTTGAAAGCTAAATACAAACACGTGTAGCACAGCAACTCCTTTTCAGGCCAATGCTAATTGACATTTGGCTTATAGTAAACAACTTGTCAGAGCACTAAAAAAATAATAAATTAATGAATCCACCATGTCAAAGAGTACTGATGCCCTGGTATTTGTTGCCAACACCAGACCAGCCTAGAAACAGAAGAGCTAATATAAATGATTTATTCGTTCAGATATAAGATAGCACTTTTTAATTCTCTCACTTCACAATCCATCTAGTTATATATTTACTAAAGATGAGCATTTAGATGAAAAAATATTAAAAATTTTAATGTTGGAAGGCCTCAAGATCACTGTCTAGTGTAAGTGGAACTGGGGCAGGAGAAGTGGGGCAGGAGTGGTCCAATGTACCCCCGATCCAGAAGGACCACAAATGGGTGGGCTTTTCCCAGGCTCAAAAATCAGGCAGTCATCCACACTTCAACCTCAGGTGACAGCCCCTCTGCTGTGCCAGGAACCCTCCTAGGAGTGGCAGAGGGTCTGGAAAGGAGGACGTGAGTTCTTTGTCCTCCACCTCGTAATCCAGTTTTGTAGACATATATCAACAATAGCTGAATTTCAAAGCAGACTCCAGTCAGAGCAGAGACATCAATACTCCCAATGGGAGTCACAAGGGAGGGAGAAAAATTCTCCTGGGAGGATCTGGGACAATTGCCCAGAGGAGATTTCACTGTGAGCCAGATCCTACTGTATTGGTAGGATTTTAACAGGCAGGAAGGGAAGATGGTGGAGAGGGCTTTCTAGGTAGAGTGGACCCATTCATTATATTTTGACACCATGATCACATAGAGCATGGTCGTTAAATAGACACCTAAAATACATCAATGGAAAACATGTTATTACAGAAAATACTGTCAGCAATCCACTTAACAATAAACTACACATGTACACTGAATATACAAATGGTTAAAAAAATAAAAGGAGGGGGATGAGATTTTACTCCACTTGCTAAACGTCTACTATTCAGATCTCAAGAATAAAACATACCAGCAGCTATTGTTTCTGTTCATCATAGTGCTTCTAATTGCTGCTATCTTATGGGGTCTCAATGAGAAGGAAGGAGGAGGGGGAAATGAAGATGCAAGAGAGTCTCAGGAATGCCAACAATGTGAAGCTGGAACCCTTCTCTAAGTACGTTCATTCATTGTTCCAAAGGTGACCCTGGTCCATGTGCTCAAAGGCAGCTGGAGGAGGACCAGCAGTTTTAAGGTAGCACAAAGCAAGGCAACCTAATGCCTCCCTAAGGAGAAGCCGCAGAGGGCTGTGCTGGTGGAGGGAAGGATAATAGCAATAATAACAATAAAAGAAGAAAGAGTGGGGGTGGGGTGAGGTGGGCAGGAGTCCTGATATCTTGGGATGAGGAGGGAGGAAGGAGTGGAGGTAACCTCTGCAGGTGCTGGAGGATGTGTAAGTGATGCAAACGAGGGAAGCTGTGAGGCAGGATGCAGGAACATACTCAGGGAGCTCCCAGGAATAATGGAGAGCACACGTTACATCATCAGGATCACTGAGACCCGAATCCTCTGGGGAAGTCATGTCTTTTTTTTTTTTTTTCTGGTACAACGTGTTTTGAAGCTGAGCTTGGGGGTGGAGTGAAAGAGGAGGGGAAAATCACTGGGAAAAATTAAGCAGTCTGAAAGGAGTGTAAGATTATGAAGATAAATGTTTACCTCTCCCCGGCATTGTATCTCTTGAAATGAAACTGTTTTTGAATAGTGCTGCATCCTTACTGCAAGAATGTGGGCATTGTGAACAAATTAACTGTCTCAGATGATTTGACACATTTTGATTTCTGCTTAGGAAAATATCTGTTAATCCTATTAGAAAGAGAAGGAGAGGGTCCTGAGCAGGGAATGTAAGAGATCAAATCACTTCACCATCTTGATCATGCTGTCCCCAGGCCAAGGTCTTCAAGTCGCAGCTATTGCCACATGACCCGGAGCCTCATCCCTGCCCTGCTTGGCATCACTTCAAAATCCCTTCTTCTGCAACCTCCCCCATCCTCACCATGGCACTGGCTGAAATCAAGACAACACTGGACAGCTGCCCTCTCCCTGGCAAACGAAAGCAGGAAAGAGATCTTATTTTATGCTTTCGCTTGATGTCATTTTCCTTCTTGCCTTCCTATTCTCCTTTTCTCCCTTGTTCCTCCCCACCTCCCTCTCTTCTTTATATGGTTTGCTGTTTGCTAATATCCAACTCCAGACCATTCTTTGTGTTTGGCAAAGGAAGCGGGTTTTATTGTGTGGTAACTCCAGGGGGTATATGGTGTCTATGATGTTGTCTAGGCCGAGCCTCCCCAGGCAAGGTTAACTACCTCTGGCCTACTCTCTTAAGGGGGAAGGACGGTGAGGCACACTTCAACACTGGTCTTTTAGCAAGCAACTGGATTGGTCCTGGCCCAGAAGTCCCCACGCTTCCCCCAACGGTGCATCTCAGGGTCACCATGCCACTGGTGGGGACCAGTTATCTGGGATCCAAATCTGTCGACTGCCGATGAAGAGTAGGGGCAACAGAAGACATTTTTTCCCCCAAGTACTTCTTGGAGTAACACCCAAGTCTGATCAAAGGGTCTGTTCATCTGTCTCAAGAGCCAGCACTGGAGCCCAGCGTGTCGCTAAAAATATGCACTCACAGTCCTAGAAAATTGTATTCATTAAACCCTACCTACAGGTCCTCACCCAGAATCTGCTCTATGCCAAAGCAGCGTGTTGCTGTTAATCCTCCTTTATAGATTAGGCAGTAAAATAAAGAGGGTGGGGCTGAAATGCAGGGGAAGTCTGCACACGTGTTTGGAGAAGAAGAAAAGGCACGGCGCAGGGATTTCTTGTTCTCTCCTGCATGTTCCCAGTGGCCAGGGCTGTCCAGGCACCACTGGGAGGTGCAGGGCTTTTTCGCATTCACAGTGTTTTCACTTCCACAGGGTAAGTGCTACATGTAAAATGGGAATTTAGAACCAGATCAAGTAAATGCCTTCAAACTGTGGCACATTGCTATTTCTGGATTCCCTCCTCCCGCCTTCTTTGTAGGTTAAGGAAGAAATAGTAATAATCACAGCTGACATTATTGAGCACTTACTATGTGCCAAGCGCTATGGCAAACATGCTTAGATGCGTCACCTCAGTTCCTTCTTCTAGGATCCCTACGAGGTGCATGTATCACCAGAATTTTGTAGAGGATGCCATGAAGGTGGTAGGAAGGTGAGCACATAAGTGACAAAGCTGGGATCTGATTCCTAAGTTTCCAACATCTTGCTCTTCACACCCATGCCATAGTGCCACCTCTAAGTAGTTCCTGGAAAAATCCATTCTGTGGTCTTTTCATCTAAGAATTTGGTGACTGCCCCTTAATAATAATTGCTATTGTCTTAATTTTTTTCAGTTTTCTGCCATCAAATGGTAGGGTTCCGCAAAGGCAGGGCCTGTGTCTCCCTCAACTTTGCACCCCCTGCAGTCCTTAAAACAAAGGATCCTGCCCAGAATAGCAGTTAAAGAATTATTTGTTGAAATGCACTTTACATTATCTCTGTACCTAAATAAATCCCATCTAAACAAGTCCACTTCCCAAACACTGAGGTTTGCCTCTTCTTTGTAGGCATCCTCTTCTTCCTGTTTTGTTTTCCAAAGGTTGATTTTGAACTGGAGGGACACTGCGGTTGTCTTGTCACTTAGCATGATTTGAAAGTGAGAGTGTGTAGTGCTTCAGCCTGCCCTCAGCAATCAGGCCTCACACTCGCACGGCTCTGATTGTAGGAGTTGCCTGATTTGCATTGATGAGGATGAGCCAGCTGCTAGAGCATACAGAACTGCACCTGACACAATCACCGAGCTCGGGATTAGCGCGGGGAATCAGGAACCCACAGTGCTGCGTGGCAATCTCAGCCCCACATTAGAGTCACTCATGCAAAATGACCCAAATTTGCAATGAGCACAATTAGCAATCCAAAGATGCATGTTAATTGGGGGGCTGGAGATTTTCCTACATTTCCCTAAATTAAAAATAATAAACATACTCTTTCCTAGATGAGTCTGGGCATGAAAATAATGCAGGGGATTCTGAGTTTGTAAAAAAAAAGAGCAAACCCCTGAAAATGTGGATTCCTTAGTCCCCCCACCCCCATCCCCACATACACACACCCGAGGTATTAAGTTTGGCATCAAATACGGTAAGGGCTTTGTGGTGTCATGATCCTTTTTGAATCAGTAGAAAGCAGCTACTCATAAGGCTAAAAATAATAAAAACAGCAATAACTCTAATATGTAGAAAAGGGAAATTTAAGCTTTAAAGGGGGATTTACTATTTTATATTCTGTATTAATATTTCTGAGACTATCTTCAGGTCACACAACACCACAGATACACCCAGTGATTTCAGGATTTCCTAAAAGTGCAAGAGATTATGTTGAATTTTTATGAAACAGAGTTTATAAATCAAATGGAACCTTCTCAAGCCCTGGGCTGTGTTTCCATGTGTCTGCAGTCTATAGGTATTGAAATGCTCACCTATACTTTAGGAAAAAAAAAAAAACACAACATTTTGCAAAAATTGAATAAATGATCATTCGAAGCAAAAGCGTGCAGTTCAAAAGCTAAACCTCCCATTGGAGAACAGAAAATTTAATGAGCTTTTAATGGAATGCAATGCTCAGAGTAGTAAATTATTTGTTAGTTGACGATGCAATCAGCATGCTGATTAAGGTTGCTTGGTTTTTTACTAAACATTAACTGAATGAAAACGGGTAGTCCTTGTTCTGCTTGGGGGGCTTTAAGGAAGCAAATGGACTTTCAGAACAGAGATTGTCAATAAAGGTGAGTGCACTCCAGGTGTCATTTGAATATGATGATAAAATACTTCTGATAAATATTTAAAAGCATTTTAAATCCACAATGTTCGCCTAGTGTATTGTGGACTCTGTTTAAAGAAACAGTGGGCCTTAGCAGGGCCTAACAACAATCCCTCTATTTCTCTCTAGAAAGAAATATCTAGATCTGCTTTCTTTTATTGCAAAAGAGAAAAAAAGGGGGTTGCTATGCTTTGAAAATAGAAGCCAGCCTGGACTCTGGGACGAGGAACTGTTTGGGAGTTTGAAATATAAAAGCCTAAGAAAAGACAAAAAAGGACAAAAACCAAAACAAAGGAAAATATTCTGACCGCAAATAAAGAAGAGACATCTGTTTCTCTGGGTAGATTAAGATAAAAAATTTAGGTAGTTTTGGTAATTTGATGCTTTAAAATGATTGCTATTAGAATATATATATATATATTTTTCAATTTATAAATGATGGCATTCTGAGAGCAAGAAGGACTGTGGTATCATAGTTATATTCTGTCTAATTTAGGAGCTTTGCGAGGGGAGTAAAAGAAAAAGATCAAAAATTGGAAATAAATTATGTAATGCTTATTTTTGTTGTTGGATGGTTAATACAGAATTTATAAGTAATATTATTCACCATATATTAATCAATATGTACATTAGCTATAAATTATTGTTTCTGAGAGAGATTTTGTTACCAAATCTGTTTAAATTGCTAGATTTATTTTCCCCTCAAAAAGAAGGATTTTTTTTTGTTTGTTTGCTTTTCTCCCTACCAATTGAAGAAATATGGGTTTCTAGGTTAATTTTCTTTGAACAGCTACAAAGTTCTTTTTCTATAAATCCTAATTAGTTTCATCATTGCTGATTCTCTGGCAATGGTCAGGTACCCTTAAAATCCGATAAATAACTACCTCTCACTTTTAACTATTCCTGTTTATGACCCAAGAGGTTAAAAGCCTTTGACTGGCATTTGACTTCTGACCTCATATAAATGTTATCTTATCAGTTCCTGCTTGTTAACTTGTATTGAGTGCTTGTCCCTGATGGCTTTTAGATAAAGGGTTGTGGGTTTTTTTTTTCTTTTTAATATATTTCCTATAGGAACTAAACCATTTGCTTTGTTCTATGCCTAGTGCACTCCAGTCTACACAGTAACCTGCTATAAATCTGTTTATAAAGCTCCAAATATACTTTTTTTATTCCCCAAATTATTTTAGTTTAGCTTTACTGGTGGGATTTGATTATTGAGAATATGTATTTATTATAATTAATAGCAGTAATTACTAGTGCTCTTAAGCCTTTAACATGTTAGTCAGAAAGTTGGTTAGCATGGTACACTCTTTTTTTCAAATGTAAAAAAAATTAAACGAAAAACAATTTTAGCTTTGCATTTTGCACCAGCATGAGGAGTTAGAGAGATAATTTATGGAAATCTTGTCTCCACAGACTTCAGAAGTCTGCCTAATGAGAGAGTCATCACTAAGATATATCTTTTTTAAAAAATCGAATCCAGACCATGAACAGTACATTTCTGATCCTTTGGGAAGGAGGGTGGTGGCCTGGAGCCCTCCTTTGCCCTTCTGTCCTAAGAATTAAGAAGGATCTCGGCCTTTTATTCCTTTTGCAGCTGTGTGTCTTGTTCACATATTCAAGTCTGTATGTGTGTGAGTCCAGTCTCTATATATAAATCTAAATACATTTGAATGTTTGCATTTTAAGCTCTCTCCATACCTCGATGGCATCATGAGAGCATTCTAGGCAGATGTTGGTACTTCAGAGACTGCCTCATTTACAAGTGACCCACAGTGTGATTTCTAAACAAAATATTATATTAATTTCTGTGTGGCAAACAGGCAGAGAGGAGGGGAAGAAGGAAGAGGCAGCCATCTTGGAGTCCTTTTGCCTTTAAGCCTCCTTCTTCCTCTTCCCAAGGCTCGATAGTTAGAATATTACCTTCATTTTTAATTGGCCTTCAACATAATGCAGAAGGCATGTACAAGAGACCTTTGTATCCGAGTTTGGAGTAGAAAAAAGTTGTAACCTCTTTGGACTTTAAATAATAACTGCGACTATAGACAAACTACACCTATTATTCTCTATCTGTCTAAATAAATATACATATAAATGAAGCATATGCCACAGCTTGTAAGAGACCTGTACAAAACCTATTAGGGGAAACAAATGTCTATTTGGACCATTCATTTACTGCTATCTAAAGAATTAATATGTCAGTAAAGTTATCTGCCCTTCCTCCTCTCCATTCTTTCTTTTCTCCCCAAACACACACTCACATGCGCACACACAAACACACACATTCAGACAACCCCACTATGCAGCAGTGGCGTCCTAGAAACTTGCTTTTTTAAACAGGAATTCCCTTTCTCTTACATTTGAAGTATTTCAGGAAGAATTAAAAGACTAGCTTCTAGTTGTTATTTTATTTTAATTTTCTGTGTGTGGAGAGCTGCTCAGCTCTGCCATGTCCCAATACTGCTTTCATCATGCTCATATTCTGGCAACACACAGGTTTAACGCAATTTGTCCTAACTTTTCATTTCAACCATTGCTTTTTCTCAAAGTGGCCAGAGTTTAAAGACTCAAAAGCAAAGGGAAAAGAAATACCCCGGCAGGGGGAAAAACAAACCAACCCCCAAACTGGTGCTGGTATTCACAGCATTGACACATTCTCAAATGTTTTCTCTGTAGTTATAACACAAAAGCGCTTTCTTCCCTGTTTTGATGTGTTAAAGACAGAAAGAGAGAGGACCCTTGGAAATGGTAAAAATAAGTATTTGGAAGCACAGGGAAGGTGTTTCTCCTTTGAATGTCCAGCATGTATCAATAACTTAGATACTTACAGTTTAATATTAATTAACTTTAAAAATGAAAAGGGGGTGAAAAGTTAAATTTAAGCAAGTTATGTTGCCTCCGTTGAACTTTCAGCTCTGGGTTGCCTTCACATTTTTGTGTAATGAGATGTGCCCCTGAAGCCAGTCATTCTGCTGTCTCTGAAATAAGGGTAACCAGGATCCTAAGTCCCTCTGAAAAGGGTGTGAGTAGATCAGTAACGAATTATTGTCTAATTCTGGCATATGGCAGAAGAAACCACAAACTTTTACTTGCTTAGTGTCAGTAATCTGAACTCATTTTTCTAGTCAGTAGTATTTGCAGATTGGTTTACTGGGCAAAACACATAAGGGTCCGAAACAAATAAAAATCTGAATCCTAAATGCTCTCCTATTCTGATGGCTAAATTCTCTAAGTTCAAGCCCAGAGTCTTTTACCATTGTATGCTGTATTCTGGCTCTTAAAAGACAAACAAACAAGATTTAAACACATAAGCTAGATGGTTTCAAAACTGGAACACATTACACCATCATTTATTTCTATTTAATTAATGTTTTAATATATAGTTGTAAATCTAACTATACCTAAGGCAGAAAAACTATTTACTTAAATCAGTTTCTATTCCAATCAGAATGAACTCCCCAATCATTTTTGAAGTAATATTTTAAAATCATTGTGGTTAGTAATACTTGTAAATCATTGTAGTGAGAGGAAGAAGATGATGAAAGGTGATCAACGTCCTTGATTTTTTGTACAGCTATATCATCAAGCTTTATAAAGTTACCTAAGGGTGTATTAAAGCATACTGCTTCTATGTATTTACATGTTTATAAACTTACCCTAAGAATATATTAAGAAATACAGTCCATTTGATTTTTTTTTTTTCCATTCCTTGCCAAAAATCAAACCTGCTCTGTTTGGAAAAAAAGCAGACACTTCTGTGATATCATGGAGTTTTTTTCCATTTCAGTAAAGAAGTCGAGGACATGGGATCAGAAACACCCAAATTTTTAGGACTCAAGGTATTACTGTAAAGGTTTTATCCCTTCCACTGTGAAGACTGATGCAGATGGATTTCTCATTTCCTTTGGTGTCTGTCCTCTTTCTTTCGTGTTTCCTTTATTCGTGTAAATTAGCTTTGTCCTTTCTTACTAGAATGTTTGATTTGGGCACACTCTCCCACATAGATTCCCAGTCTCACTCCCCCCAACTTGTCTGGGGAGTGGTTTTCCTTACTTAAAAAGCTTTGTAATTCAGACTCAGAGTGCCAGGCCCCCTTTTTTTTTTCTATTCATCTGGACATGCTCAAAGGTCACACCAAAGATCATAAGCTATGTTTATATCCTTCTTATGGGCAAATGATAAAATAATATCCACACACATCTGATGCTGAGGGCATGGCCTGGACACACACCTTGCCGTCTTCCCCTTGGCCTCTCCTGCCCTGAAGAATGAATACCTCCCTCTCCAAAGTTGATGCTTCAAAGTGACCAGTCAGATGCTGGCAGGTCAGCTGGCCGTCCTCTTGGACAGAGGATTCATAAATCAGAGAAATGTTGGTGTGGTTGAAAGAAGGTAGTCCAGCCTGAGGGAAACCACGTAAATCTCTCCCGAAGCATTGTTCCTGGTTGGGAGTTGGGGGTGAGAGTTGGGGTAGCTCCTGGGTCTCGGCTGTCATTAATGCCCTAGACTCCTGCAGTGGGTGCTAACTTGTTGTGCGTGAGAGCTGCCACCACCCTTCCCAAATGTCGGGCGATTGGAAAAGTCAAGCACTGCTGAGCCCTGATTTTCATTTAATAGTCAAAACCAAGATGCATTGGGCTATGAAGATAGGACAGCTCCCTTGAAAAGATTATTTGAACTACAAAGGCATTCATTTAGGGCTAGGCATGTTGCAAAAGGGCCTGCTAGAAATTAGCAGCCTGTCCTGGTATTTGGAGAGCAAGAGTGACAACTTATTGGAAGTTCTCAAGGAATCATTTATATTTCACACTCCACTAGGCAGCTGATTTGAGATTGTCTGTTAGCATAACAAAGGCTCTGAGCCTGTGAACTTCAGAAACCTTTCGACCTCTTAGCTGCTGGCATGAATAGCCCCCAGTCCTGCCTATAGAGATCTCCCAAAGCTCCCCTGTTCGTGGCTAAATTGTTAATCAGGGTAATTTAATATAGTTTTCAATATGCCTCATCTCTTATTGGGAAAGGTATTCACAGCTCCCCTACCCCTGGAAAAAAAAGTTCTTTTATTCAAGTGTGAGAGGGGCAGCTGCAGACAGGCCGGCATCCCTGGCTGCTCCCCCCAAACCCCCTCTGTAGCAGCAGGAATGTTCTGAGTAGCAACCATAGAGAAGGGCCAGAAAAAGAAACTTCAGCAAGCATCCCTCTGCACGCACTCCAACCTGAACCTGAAATTCCAGTCTGTTTATGCCAGGAACCGACAAAACAAAACCACAAAGCTCAGCCATAACTGAAACCTCAGCTCATACACACACACACACACACACACACACACACACACACACACACACACACACACACACACACATACACACACACACACACACACACACACACACACACACGCCACACCCCCTTCTCCACCCTCTCTTTACCCCCACCCTTCTCCTCCCTCCTCATCTCCCAACCAAGCTTCTCTTCTGGCTCTCGTCAAGACAAAACGCACCGGAGCCCAAGGCCTGCTAATTTTCATTTCTCTCCCTCTTTGGAGGCAGCCCACAACATCCTGCACGCTCCTTCACAGTCACCCTCCGCCCGGAGCCCGCAGCCTCTCCCTGTGTCACATACACTTGCTCTCACCCGCTCCCTCGCACACTATCAATTCACATGCACATTAGTTAGCTGAAAAGAGCCAGAGCACAAATATATTCATTTTAATCCAGTTAAGACCTAAGAGGTCTCATAGGATATTCTTCCATAGTTTGAAAACCAAGTCTAAAACTCAGATTTGGCTACACTGTTTCATCTCAAAGAGGCCTATGGTGTGCCTTTCTTTCACTTTCCACCACTACATATTGTAAAAAATAAACAAATAAAGTGAATAAAAAACAGTCACAAGCAAACCACCCAGCTTCAGACAGACACTGCTCACATATCATCACTATGTTGTCTTTTTTTTAATGACTGTGTTTCTTGTACCCATGTGCAAAGTCAGAAGCATTTCATACCAAAGAAGAAAAAAAGATATAAAATCACTATTTTTTAAAAATTAAAAATGTAAGGCTACAACCTCTTCATTTCATTTTTCCACATGAAAATTTTAAGGTATTTATAATCTTTAATCTTTCATTTCCCACATGAGAATTTGAAGACATCTCTGTAAAAATGTATCTGGGTATTTCCCGATCCCTTTGGTGGTGATTTTCTGTGCAATTGTGCTCTGTCTTTGTGTGAGTTGAGGCCCTGTGTCTTGCTTCTTCCTGGAACAGCCATTTCTTGCGTGCCCCGTTTTGGTTGGTGGGCTTGCCTCAGCTCCTGAAGTTGGATAAAGCCAGGATCTAGTGCCTGAAGTATTTGCTTTGAATTTGCTCTAGTTAGAGTGGTCCCTGGTGGGGGTGGGGAGACTTTCTTCACTCACTTGGGATTGTAATCTGGCATCTCAGAATCACTAAAATGGGAGACAAATTTATGTTTACAGGATCAGGAAAGGATTATTAACCTCCAAAACAGAAGTACAAATATAAGCCCACAATTAAAAAAACATAACAAAACAAAAAGCCCAATCTCTTTCCCAAGATAATTTTTTGTGGAGTTGAAAGAATAAAAGGTTTTTAAAAAAGATTTCTTGGTCAATTTTAATATCTAAATAATACCCAGAGGTATTATTATATTTATTTTAGAAAATAAAATAAGTGTATCTGGTTATTATATGACAATTTTTAAATCTGCACTTTCCTTACCAAAAAAAGTGATTCTCACAGCTTTAATTTCAGTGCTGTCAAAGTTTTTAAATTATAAGCATCTTTGTCAATGATCTGTGCATTTTCATTTTAATGTTGAACTTTTTAATTTTATTTTGTAAATAGTGATTTTCATTTTCCTGATGTCTTAAACCAGAATATTTCTAAAAATATTAATTAATAGTTACTACAAATCAGTGGATAAACATTTCTGGTTTCTTTTTTTTAAAAATCAAATATATTAAATAATTCCTATATAAATTAACAGAAATTTAACTTTCAAAAGATGTTTAGAGAGAAAAAAATATTATGGCTTTTAAACCCAAGAAAGAATTTGCATTTTTTCAGTGCTTTTGCTTAACATTTTTCATTAGCTTTTTATTCATTAGAATTTATGATCCATGTCCATCATTACACTTTCACATCTCCGATTTCTGTTAAATTTTCTAACAGAGGTTAATAAATATAAAGGGGTAAAAAGGCCTATTTGCTTTCATCTAAAGTGCTCAGTATTTCAAGATTATTTGTATTAAAATTTTTTTTTCATGTTCTAATTTAAATTATTTAAATTGGCCTGAAATTAATTCTATTTGGAGTTAGAAAGTAATAGGAGGATTTTTTTTTTAAAGGAATTAAATAACACGATTTTGCTAAATTATAACGTTTTCTTAATGTTGGGCCATCTAACTACACCCTCTCTAGCATGGCACAGTTTGGGCTTCATATTTATGGAAGAAATAGGGTTGGGGGGAGAAGGATGTATATTTGGAATGGTGTTTGACAGGGGGAATGAACGCAGACACCAGAACAATTATATTACAATCCCATTGGGAATGCCAGCACCAAATTTAGCCAGACTGATGGGGTACTGTCTAGACGGTCCCTTTTGTGTATCAGCTGTTTTTTCCCTGCTTTATTGCACTGCCTGAATGTGTGAGTTGAACATGCATATGGATCCCAAACATAACCATTCCAGTAACCATACATTGCTGTTAAATTCTCTCATTTGGCTGAGAATCAAGGGTTGTGTATTCCTACTATATTCCTTTTACAATATTTTGTAATTAAAATGCAGCTTCCAGTATTAGAGGTTTAACAAAGGTCATAAGACAAAGTAGAAAGTGCCTAGGCTGTTTTTTTATATGAAGAAAAAATGTACTAAGTAAACATTTCTATCTTCTCAAACATGTCCACCTCTTTTCTACAGAAGTAAAAGAAAGCCAGAAAGAAAAGAAATAAAACAATGAGTGGAAAGAGGCAAAATACATGTAAATTATCACTTTTCCTTTTGAAAAGGGTTAAGGATAGAAAGAAAGAATATTTATTAAATGTTTACAGTATAATTAACGGCAGTATGTGTGGTTTTCCTTTTTTTTTTTTTCTTCTTTTTATTTGGTAAACCAAATAGAATTCAGTAATCAGGGTTCTTGGGAGGCCTTAGAAATAGATTCTCAAATTCTTTTAAATAAATGCTTATAAGATTGCTGTACTGTTACTGGAGAGAGAGGAAATCCCAGAGACATTTCTCTTCTGGGCTACGGTCAGGATTTTGTTTTGTTTGTCAAGACAGTGTAGGAAGGCTAGGACTTAGTTATATGTGACTACAGTATCCGCACAAAATATTCATTGTTCAGAGGAGCAGAAATGCACCCCTAAATAGGATGCACATTCCCCGGGTGATGGATACTAGGGTTGGATGCCTTTGCTAACAACCAAGAATTTAAAATGAACACAAATTAATTATTCAAATTAGAGAGTGAAAAATAGAAAGACACATTAATGCTAATGAAAGTAGGTATCAGAGCTATCTCTTTCTATGAAAGGTTTATCAATAATTTTTGTCACCAAGAATGAAAAGGTGTAAGAAATTGGAATTCCACAAAATGTAAGACACCATAAATAAAATTCTTGCCTTGCAGTAGAAGCCCAAATGAATCCATTGTTTCAGGAAGGAGAATCCCATGTTTCACAACACATTAATAAATTTTATTAATACATACATACAAACTATTTGGAGGAGGAGCTCTACTTTCCATGTGCTGAAAAAAAAATTTTTGCCTTAGCAAAAAGGAAAATGGTAAAATTTTTTTGCCCTTAAGGAAAATAAAATCAAAGTTAAAGTCAGTGACAGAAAAAATATTTTTAATAGTTAATTGGTTTGGGGCACTAAATTTTGTGAGTAACTTACTAATGGATTTTTAAAATAATAATTTCCCATGCTTTACCACTGGAATTCAGTAACTACCACCTCCTATGGACAATGAAGACTTTGTCCATCTTTTGAAGATTGGGTTTTGAAGAGAAGCCTGGAGGAAAGAGAAAGTACATTTTGCCCCCAATTTTACTGAGCAGGATTAGACTAGAATATCTGTTTTTTGGCTTGAAACATCAGATCACAAATCAACAACCATAAGATAGGCTTGGGATATAGGATTGGGGAAATTTCCTGGTTGGAAGACGATATGAGGCTTGAACAACTGACGTGAAACATGATGATCTTGAGTAGGCACTTGTAGGCACTGATGTTAAAAACCTCAGATATAACTTTGGCACGACTGAGAAAAAATTCAACCAGACAGGGATGGAGAGCAAGAGAAACCAAGACTGAGATATAAGAAAGCAAGAGAAAAATGGTGTGTGTGGGGGGGGTGGGGGGGTTGCCATGCAGGGAGTGGTGGTTGGGGGTGGGTGGCATGCAGGAGTGGTGAGTGAGAAAGAAAGAGAGCAGAGAATGAATATTCGAAGCATTGTTTTAATCTAAAACAGAGATGCTTCCAGGAGAATGAATTTCAATGGAGCTGAGCCAAAAATAATTATAGAGATTTTCTTGTTTTGTTTTGTGAATGAAGAGCATCTCTTTTCTCTGGAGATGCGAGAGTGAGAAAGGACCAGAGCCAAGAGATTGGAGCGATGCCCCTCTGCCCCTTTACTGCCACACCGCACAGTAGCGGACCTTTCTTTCTTCCCTTTTCCAAAAGCTATTGGCACCGAGTTGTGCTAGGGAGAGAGGGAAGTGGCAGCAGCCCTCCAACCTAGCTGGATTTTCTAGTCTAACAATAGCTTGTTTACTTTGATAAGCCTGAAGTATTGAAATTGGATGCAAGATTGGGTGGGGGGGGCAGGGATACATATTTTAGGTTCTAGAGATAAAATTGAGCTATTTACAACTAAGAATATTCCCCTATTAGAGACACTTGAAACTTCCTTTGGGGTTTGTTTTACCAATTACATTTGTTGCCTTGTTTTTCATCATCAATAGCAGGCTACTAAAGGAAATAAAGTATTCTCTCAATTTTCTTCCATTTTCTCTGTGATGTAAAATCTTTATCTTGGAACCTTTTTTTTTACAGGGAAACAGACTGTCGTTTGTTAAAATAGCTTAAGCTACACTGGATTTTTGTGAAAGCAATATAATACACTCCTCACGAAAGCAGAAATGGAAGGCTTTATACCAATTTGAAACACACAGGGTTGGGGGAGAAACTCACTAACATTAATAGACTTTGGAGAGGAAGTAATAATAAACAACTCAGAATTAATATCTAAAGACTATTGATTTTCTTAAGTTAAATTAACTTACAAACAATTCATGCCATTAAGTACTGTCTGAACCTGAAAATTCTCTCCAAATCTCTTAAGTGTTGTGCCAAGTTAAAGACCCTGTTGTCATTTTTATCATTCATAGATAGACGATAGTTCTACAAGTAGGTTTCAGGTATTATATTTTTGTACTACCTGAATTTAAGAAAACAATATATTTCAAAAATCTAAGAATCAGTTTCTTCTATATCATATGTCACAACTTTTTTTTAAAAAACAAAAGTGAAAATTAACTTTTTTAAAATAAATATTTGACCTGCTAAGTACAGCAGTTTAGTTATCCAGTAGAAGAACAGCATAAAGTTGTAAGCTTAATGGCTTGACATGAAAATGACCTTGGTTACACATTTAAAACAAGGAAAACTATGTGACACTAGTAGTCAAGATTATCTGTTGGCTTAAGCATAAACATCTCTGAAAGTAGCAAAAATAGATCTAATTTCCTTTAAAACTTTTACATATTAAAACTGTTCCTGTTTTTCTGTAAAAAAAAAAGTATTGGAAATGTATAGTAGTTGGCAGTAAAGTTTATGATTCTGTTTTGTAGTTAGGTTTTTAAAAAATTTCTTAAGGAAAATATGTTCATGTACATGGGACTTTATTTAGGGATTCTCAAAACATTTTAAATGTCACTGTGAATATAATGTGTAAATCTGTGAATATGAGTTTTATGAATCCACATTTAATTTAATTAATCATATTGATTCACTTGACATTTTTCTCCTCCTGAATCTCCCCTCCCCCCTCTTCCCATCTCTCTATTAAAAGCAATTCATTCACAGTGGTAGACTAATTTCTGAAGCAGATTTTACAAAATAAAATCGACAATGGTTTTAGAAGAACTTTTAAAAGCATTCAACTTAGATATTGTTAGAAGTGATTAAAATGGATATTTAAGAATTCAAAGTACTTCATCATACTAATCTTAACATTACATTAAAAACCCAATCCCCACATGAGAAATCAACCTTTTAAAAAGAACAATTATCAATATTAAATAGCCAGAATAATCACTAGCATACTCTAAGCTGAAATAAGTATGTGAGATTAGCAACAAATATTTATTTTTCCAAGTTTAAAGTAAAATAATTTGTAAAATAGGAAAATATTTAATAATGTTTAATGTCTGTTAAAAACCTAATATACACAATTTGAGAATTTATGATTTTGCTGCATCATTAACACTGTTGAGGGAAACTGTTAGTCTAGAAAAACATTTAAAATATAGTATACAAGAATTTATTATTAACAGTAGTAAAGTATATCATATTAACATAAGGGTATTTACTATCAAGCTCTAGAATGGACTAGAAAATAAGGAGGTAAAGACAGATTTACAGTTAATAAGTGCCCAAAGATATTACAATGGCAAGGTTTCTATATTTTATAAGTACATAGTTATATGTATATATATGCTAGATGTAGATTATATTTGTCACCTGTTTGTATTGGTGATCTTATTGTAAAATGGAGTTTGAAGGGTTCTCTCTTGACCAAATATTTTCTAACCCCAAATTACTAAACCAATTTCAGAGCTTTGCTCAGTAAAGTTACATTTCACTTGAACCCAACCCTAGAAATTGCCCCAAAGGAAGTGTTTGTTCTTTTCATTTTTAGTGGTACAGAGTCCCATTTGCAACTGTGGGGCTGGGCACAGGAGAAGAAGCAGTAAGAAGCAATTGAAAAGGATTAGGATGGAAACTTCCTCAAACTTCACAGGCTTGTTTGCTTGTCACAGATGCCATTAAGGTGCATAGATAAGGTATATTTAATATTAAGACTTTTAGAGAGCCTTCAAACTCCTGAAAATTCAGAAGCAAAGCTGAGCCTCTTTCTTTAGCCCATACACTTCATTACATTGGCCCGGGAATCCTGGCTAAAGATAGTTTCATCCAGCTCACATGCTTGGGTTTTGTCACTTCATGTCATAACCTCCACATTACTTAAATA
Organism: Antilocapra americana; assembly: GCA_007570785.1. Lineage (NCBI taxonomy): Eukaryota > Metazoa > Chordata > Mammalia > Artiodactyla > Antilocapridae > Antilocapra > Antilocapra americana. The sequence continues at coordinate 20,837,265 of ML660765.1, read as the reverse complement.
TAGTTTTAAAATGTATTAAACAGAAATGCTGATATAAGCCTAAATGTAGCTGTACTTGCTGTTTCTGCTTTAAGTTCATTCATGGTGGTGGATTTAGTTAAAGAGCCCAGAACAACCATGCTTAACAGTAAGGAAACAAAATCCTCTTGGCTTCAATGGGGCTAGGTCTATGTCAGAGCAGAGTGAACTCACTGTAGATATTTGAGATAAATACCTTCTGTAGAAATGTACACATTACATTGGGGTCCTATATAACACACACACAAAAAAGTATGCTGTATCACACAAAAGCCCTGGTTACCTTTTTTTGCCTTAACTAAATGTTATTTTTTTAATATCTTAGACACAGAGAATATGCAGTAATATTTATGATAGAATAGCAGACTCCAAATAAGAACTGCTAGTGATCGTGGGTGTCTATTGAATCATAATCAAGGACTACCTGGTAAGCATTAAGTGACAACAAAGGATATTCTTGCTAAAATATTAGATGAATTGATAATAGAGAAAATAGTCATTTTGACAGAAAAGTCAACAGAAAACAGCAGTAATTATAAGTGCTTTGTATATGAGCATAGTGTATCACATCCAGTGTGCAATGTGCTGTTATAAAAAAAGTATGGTACCTCTACTGGATGATACAGCTGCATTAGGAAGTTTTATAGAATGGCTTATTTTTCCAGAGCACAACATTTAGCCTTTCCACAGGCATTTTTTTGGGGGTAGAATTTCTCCTCCCAGTTAAAAACTGGTTTTAATCACACAACTGCATAATTATTTTTCTGCAACTAGCGATAATTACTTGTTTTGTGTATCTCTACTAGACTGATTCAGTGTTTGCTGTTCTACCTCATAAAATGCATCTGTATTAGAGGCATGTGAAAAGGAGTATTGACCTTATATAATATATTGCTATATTGGTAGGGGCACACAGCTCTAATTCTTTGTAAAAGGCACAAAAAGTCTATATTGCTTTGAGTTTTCCTTTTTGAATGCTATGTGAGTTTTCTGACTGAGGCATAAAACTGGAGGTAACTGAAGACAAGAAACCTCACAACATGGAAATTACTCAGTACACAAAGAAACTCCCTCTCAGATAGATGTACAATAGGTGCCTGAATAAAAAGGCAGTTGGAGGGATTTGTTTATAGTGGCATCAGAAAAAACTCTGGAATCAGTGTTGGTGAGATTTGTCACACCAAAAAATCAAACACAGATTTCAAATCATTCAAGAATATCTAATCATTTTCTGTCACTTACAAAGCCCTCCACAAAAAAAGGGAAAAAAGTAGAAAATGAAGCAGAGCCCCTCCTGCCAGTCTTCTTTTATCTTAGAGCAGTCCTCCTCTTTCTCTCTTTTCCTTCCAACTCTTATTTGTCTGGGTGTTCCTTTCTTTCAAGTTGTCTTTAATCCTTGCTTTCCCATGTCCCTCTTTAGTCTTATTCATCAGTGATGCCAATAAAAATAAACAGTCTATTTAAAGCAAATGAGTCAATGCCAAAAAAATACATGATTGGTGTGTGCCTTGTTTTATTTTTGTCTTTTAGTAAAATTACACCTGTGGCTCTCTCTTACTTAAAATTTTTATAACTTTAAAAGCAAATCACAAAGAGCAGAGAGCTGAAGTACTGTTTAATGTCTCTAGATTTATTTATAAATATATGTAATGTTAAATGCAGCAAAATCCTTGTGAGACTACTTTCGTGCTTACTGATCCCAGGGTGCAGGAGGAATTAGCTTATCCAGGAAAACTCAAAGTCATAATTAGTCTTGTGAATTATAATAATCGGGTTTCATCCTACACTTCTTTCTCATGTGGTACTCCCAGTGGGAGTTCTGCATGAGAAGGACTGCAGGATTGGGCATTAATAATGGTATACCTGTGAAATATTAGTATATTCCTGTAGTGCCAGTCAATAAATTTAGTATAATACCCCATCTTTGTCCTACACCCTTCAACCAATTGAAAAATAACTTTAATGGATTTTTCAAATTTCCTAAAATTCCATTCTTAGTTTTTTAAAATACTTCTTAAAAATATAAAATAAAAATGGAAGTTTTTTTTCCCTCAATGAGATATACTTCTTACTCTTGACTATGTTATAGATATAAGGCTGCAATTAACTTTTATTAAAAATGTTAACAATGCTTAAGTTTTACATAATTACCTCCAATAAATTGAAACAAAAGAACAAGCAGGAAAATAATCATGAAACTCAGCAGAAAGATATATTTATTCTCAAAGCTCTCAGATCAGCTATTTTCACTAATTTGATTACTCAGGTCAATCAAATACCTTGTTGACCAATGGAGATAACCAGTTTTTTAAAATGTATAGATCCAGCCTGAATGAAACAAAAGAAGTGCAATAGCTTACCAATCCTGAAATGTTAATGTTTTGTCATTTGTGAAACAGAAATACTTCTTTCAAAAGTTACACTGTGATGAACTGCTAACTAGGCTTAGAAAAGTTGACAAAATGTAATCATAGCTGCACACCTATCTAAAGCCCAAACCCAAACAGCTCTTAATAACCCTAAAAATTTCAACAACTGTACATAAACAGATGAATGGATATACAAACTGTAGCATATTCAAATGGAATATGGAATAATGGAACACAACCCAGCAATGCAAAAAATGAACCACTGGTCCATCTTACAACATGGAAGACTCTCAGCAAAATAATGCTGAGTGAAAGAAGCAAGACCAAAAAAAAAAAAAAAAAGAGCACAAATCATTTTTATAATAGTCTAGGAAATTCAAAGTAATGTATAGTGACAGAAAACAGATCAGTAGTCGCCTAGGATCAGTAGGCAGGAATTACAGAAGCATGAGGAAACTTTTGGGGGTGACAGATATGTTTGTTGCCTTGATTGTGGTAATGGTTTTCAAGGGTGAATACATATGAGAAACTTAAAAAAATATATACAATTAAATATGAGCGGTGTGTTATATATCAATTTTACCTCACTAAAGCTGTTAACAATAACAACAACAAAAATGGGCCAATTAGAATGGATATAGGAACCAATCAGGATGGATGCTAGCCATTAACAAAAATTATTCAGACAGCAGGTTTCAGAATTCTCTAGGTAACTGGGACCATTTGTAGATGGCCATAAAGATTTTGGGGACTGAGAATGTCGTCTTCATCTCCTTGCTAATGTTTATGATCCCGGGTTTAATTAAAAATCATTTTCCATTTTTTTCCTATTAAAAATCATTACAGTTCTGAAAGAGGTGAACACGAGTTTTAGATTTTGTCTCTACCAGTGTTACAAACCATGTGACTTAAGGTAGGAGACTAAACCAATGTCAGAAAACTTCCAGACGCTGGTGGAGGTGAACTGAAAGACACTTCTTTCTAAAGAAAATAAGATCCATCCAGCAAGCATTTCCATTTTACAATTGTAGGTTTTATAATAACATCTCCAAAGATCTTTCTCTTCTCTTTCTTTATTATCATGTGTGATAAAAATGGAATAAGGAGGTGAACAGGGAGATATTGTTAGCAAAATAAGTAAATTACCTGAATGTATTTGTCTCATGTAGATCTCACTATGTAAGCTGATTGACCTCAATGTGCTTTAACACAAAAAATGTATTAAAGTCCACAATAAGGTCCAAAATCACCATATTGTACCTCTATTCTGGAATGGTTGATTACTGAGTCACCTGCCAAGGCGTCTTGTGGTGCAGAGAGTAAAGGACCGAGATTGTTATTTTTACTCTTCTGTTTTTATGAGAGTGAATATTGTGTTTATATACTTCTGACTAAAATTTTAGGTGCATAACTTGAGTTAGATCAGTGCCCATCTAAGCGATGAAAGAAAAATAGCCCTACATAATTTTTAAGAACCTCAGGGACTTAAACATGGGAAAAAAGACTGGAAGCAAATTGAATATATGTGCAAATTGACATTTTACTAACAGAACATGCTTAAACTTTAGGTTTATCATACAGATGTCAATGAAATTGAAATCTATTCAGCAAGTAGAATGCATTACTGAATGCAGAAATACACGTGTTTTATGCAACCTGAAATGCAAACATTTTTCCATCTTGTAATATTATGATTTATTATTCTGATTTTAGAGATGCAATATTAAAGGTGTGTTAATCAAGACATTTCTATTTATAGTCTTACATACATTTTAGTTTTTAACAACATCCATCTTTTTGCCAGGGTCAATCCTCATGCCACATGGCCAGATTTCCAAAATAAGATTCTCAGAAAAATGTGTCATTGATCTGAGGTATAAATTTATAACTTATATTGGTTTGTAACTAACTCCTGAGTTTTAAATCTATATACAATAGCTATTTTTATAATCTTTCTCTGAGTACTTTTTTAAAATGGGAAAAACAGTAAAGTTAACTTTGTACTCTGTCCATGTCTCCTATTTTTCTTTTCCATGTATTCTTTCTTCCCATCTTCCTTCTCTCCTCTCACTTCATTATTTAGCCAGTGATTTTATTCTGCTCTTTCTCCTGACAGTCAGTGACCAAGACACTGTGTTAACCCTGAAGATGCAGTTGTATTAGACAAGTCCCCTCACTATTTCTTGACTGTGTTTAGGGCTAAAAGACTTCTTTAGATACAACATTAACTACCTCTCTTTCTACAGTGTCTGAGATTATTTTCTTTTGTTACCTCTTAGAGGTTTCCCTGGTGGCTCAGACAGTAAAGAATCCACCTGCAATGCAGGAAATGTGGGTTTGATCCCTGGCTCGGGAAGATCCATTACAGAAGGGAATGGCAACCCACTCCAGTATTCTTGCCTGGGAAACCCCATGGACAGAGGAGCCTGGTGGGCTACAGTCCATGAGGTCGCAAAGAGTCAGACATGACTAAGCAACTAACACTTTCACTTTTTTCTGTACAAAATGTTAGTTTTCGCTAGGACCAGTGCAATAATAAAGGACTTGAAAAGGTTTGTAAGACCACAGCCTCCCTCCACCCGATTTCTCATGTTCCATGTAATCTAATGAGATGAATATACCTCCTTCTCCTTTAAGCTGTTTAGAAGCCAATACATAGAGAGCAGACTCATACCTGAGTTCCTGGAACTGGAGACTCTTGCTAGAAAATCAAAAAGGACATTTTGATATTGAGATGATAATCACTGAAAAAGCTGATTTCTTCTCTTTGTAGAGTCATCACTAGGTGTTCATCTGTGACTTCCTGTGGTTGAAATGTCCAGTTAACATCTCATCCCTTCCACATTCCTTACTGAAGAGAGATTTAACTTGGCATCATAGTTTTAATAATTCCAGGTGTCTAGGTTTTTATCTGTATATCTCGGCCAAAATCTATCCTATCCATCTCATTGGATTTTCTTCAGGGCCCAATGTTATAATACACATGAAGTATGATAAAAATGTAAGACAGTTTTGCTGGAGACAACAGAATAATAGAAACTCATACGGTAGAATAGTGTCAACCAGAGACAATCTGGTTAATTCAGACCCTTCATTTTTTTTAGGTTCTGACACAACCACTTTGCTCCTGCAGATCCTCTTTTTAAAATTCACAGGACATCAGATCATCAGGTAGGGTCAGCTAGCTGCTCCTTGAGATGTTTTGCCATGTAATCTAGAGGAAATGTTGTGAGAGTTTGTCAGTACTGAGCTACCTGGACATGGGGAGTCTCATCAGAAACAAAAAAACTTGTCTTCTCAAAAGATATGTGAAAAATGTCTGTGGACAAGCCATTTAGATGATACCTTTATCAAGCTCTATCCTCTATTAACTTTCCACATACCCACTTTCCTTCAAACTTAAAAATCCTTTTTTTCTTATTGATCCATTAACATAAAGTCATTTTCTAATTCACTATTATAAGTAACTACAACTAGAATGGGTTTATTAATTAACAGCTCTTATAATCATTATTAATTACTTTTCACTATACAGTATGTCATATAATCCACTCCATAACTCTTTATCTTTAGAAAGGTAACATTCAGAGCTACCCCTGAGGACAACAGAACCCACAAAATCAGTCAGAGGCTATAGTTAGGAAACAGAAATAAAAATATTTAGCACTTTAAAATGAAGAGCTAAACAGACCTTGCAAATCTCCCATGTTTATTTTACCTGCATTAGATTAAAATTTCATTAAATTGGAAAGATCAATACAATTTCCAAACTATGCTTTGTTCATTGCTTTTATTGGTTAACTACCAAGGAAAATGATCTGAAATTTTTATCTATTATATAGATCTGTAACGTTTGGATAGACAATAGACAATTTTATCTAATTTCACTAAAATTTTTGCAAAATACAAAATTAAGAGAAGCTACATTTTTAAGCCAGAGCATGAGAATTATTTGCAAGAAAGTAATCTATATCCAGAGAAAGTTATTGGACTATTTTAGAAAATTCCAAATTCCATGTATCTATTTTACCTAAAATGATATTCTTTGCTATATACATTATTTACCCATAAGTAATTATTTTTACAGCTTGTTTACTGTTCTAGCCAAAGATCAACATATCATGTCAACATTCTCCACGCCAGAATACTGGAGTGGGTAGCCTAGCTCTTCCCTTCTCCAGAGGATCTTCCCAACCCAGGAATCAAACCCAGGTCTCTCACATTGCAGGTAGATTTCTCCCACATTGCAGGAAGAATCTTTACCAGCTGAGCCCCCAGAGACTTGCCTGGAGAATCCCAGGGACGGGGGAGCCTGGTGGGCTGCCATCTATGGGGTTGCACAGAGTCGGACACGACTGAAGTGACTTAGCAGCAGCAGCAGCCACCAGGGAAGCCCAAGAATACTGGAATTGAACCAACCCAGGAATTGAACCAGGGTCTCCTGCATTACAGGTGGATTCTTTACCTGCTGGAATAAAGAGCTACATAGGAAGCCCAAGCAGGTATTATAAGCAGAAACCGATAGACATGGATTAAAGGCAAAATTCTTTGCCTTAAGAGATCCTAGAATGAAGGTGAGGTAGAGATATAAAAGACATATAATTAACATAAATGTTACCTTTACCCCCAAATAAGTAGCCCAGTTATTCTCTTCTACTGACCATTTATGTCTCAATTCACTAAACTCCTACTTTAATACACAGTCAAAATGTTTTACACCCACTTCTTAAGACCATATATCTCAGGAAAGATACTACAAACATCTTTTAAGACGCCATCATACAAGAATCAGTAAGTATGTACCTGGCCCATTAAAAATGGCCTGTGTAATAAATAAGATATTCTGCAGAACCCCATAAATCCTGCTTCTGCCACTCCCTGGTTTCTGCCTGTCACCATGGTTTGCCTCAGTAGTTGCTGATCCTTGGTTTTTGTTCTTACTTCAATATTTGGCATTTCCTGTATGACTCCTGGTAATTATATTTAGCTGCCCTCCGCCACCCACCTTGTTGTTCACTGGTATTCTCACTGCCTTTTTCCTGCAGTTTTGCTATAGCAGTCCATGTTGTGCATGGTCTGACAGCTATGTCAAGTGTCTTCTTTTATCTGTGTAAGCATATGTACCTGGTTAATTCTGGAAAATAGTTTAAGATGTACTTGTCCACCTGGAGGGCCATTTTGGAAACTACTGCATAAAACAGTCAAAATATTATGAGATTCAGAACTAAGATGGTAGTAGGAAACATGGTGAATTTAAGAACTACCAGAGAGGTAGAATTAACAGGATTTGATGACTGATTGAAAGCTATGGATCATGCCTTAATTCTGGCTCAAGAAATGGAGGTAATCATGAACACATTTATTGAAATGGGAAACACAGGAGAAAAAGCAGATTTGGGGTAGTGAGATGTGATGAATTCAGTTCCTAATAACCGAACTATAAGCATGTTTGTAAGACATCTAAGTTGTGAGGTCCACCGTGCAGATAAATTTAAGGCCTGCAGATAAATTTAAGGCCTGCAGATAAGGCAAGAAATCTAGCTTGAGAATACATAACTGAGAATAGAGTATTTTTAAAAGACTAAGTGATCAAAAGAGTTAAAAAGAAAAAAGCCACGAAATCACTAGGGTGAGGACTGAAACCAATTGGGTTTACCACAGAGGCTGTTGACGAATATGGCTGGTAGAGTTTTAATTAAATGATGGAATATAAGCTAGAATCTGGAGGACAAGGAGTAAATGGAAGGTGAGGGACAGGAATGTCTTATTCTTACAACGAGGACAGCTGGATTTTTATCTCAGTCAGGATTAAGAACCAGAATTACTTACATATTTTCTAAAAAAATTTAAATGAAATCTTTTACTTCTCTTTCACATCTATGCTCTATTCTATCTTCTAGGTATCTCTGCTGAGGAAGCTAATTTTAAAGAGACAATGTATACAAAATACTTGGCACAAAGGCCAACATACTAAATGCTCCAGGAATATAACAACAGGCACTCCTAATTACTGAATGTAAGCTACTTCTGAAAACATGTGGGAAGGCAAATGTGTTTGCAGCAAAAGCAAATATTTAATTATGTTAAATGAGAATAATAATAATGCATCCTTAGTACATCTAAAAAACCCAACCACTTCCTCTAAATATCATTAAAACATTCTTAAACATCGACATAAAAACCTACTAAGGATTAATGCATTATAAAAAACACATAATACTTGCTTACTTAACACTTAATGAACACATTAGTGAATGTGTTGGTGTGGAGCACAGACAGTATCAGGTACATAATGCATTTTCATTCTAAACTGTGATTAATGGTTGTCCTAATGTAAATAAATGAGATAATATGTAAAAATACATATTTAATGCAATTAACAAAATAAAACAAGCAAATGAGGCCATTTAAAAAAAAATGGTTACTCTCCAGAGTGAGGTTTAGTGATGCAGGAGACGTTTTCACTTAATAATGCGTAACACTTTCAAACCAGACAAAGTGCTCTCCTATTCAGAGACTCTCTGAGATGTGAATGCAACATATTCTGCATGCTCTTGCACACTCTCTCGAAATAATATGGAGATTCATTATAACAAACAGATTCAAACTCTAAATTGGGGGTAAATGCTTTTAAAAGTTGCTATTAGTACAGCAGTATTATGTGGACCTATGGTATAAGTTGAGAATACTATATTGTCATGGGATGTGAGCCAAGAAGAACAGTGGTTCTCAACTGGGAATGAATTTGCCTTGACAATGTCTAGGGATATTTTTGGTGGTCACAAAATATGTGATCCAGGATGGTCCATAATAAAAAGGTTAAGGATGTGGCTAAATATTCTGCAATGCACAGAACAGACCCCCCACAACAAAAATAATTAAGCCCAAAATGTCAATTCATGCTGAGGTTGAGAAAACCTCAAGGAGGTAAGAATGAAATCAAACCAATATTTCAGAGGAAATCTCAGTTGGAACAAGCCACAGATTGAATATTCAAAATCAGAAGTTGGAATGAACTGATGTCATTAGCTTGGGAAACTGTAAAGTGAATCTTTTTATCAACAATGCTAATAAATACTAGAAAGGGAGGTATTGTGGGAAGGAACTATGTGGAAAAATCTTTAGTTTTACCATGTCACACTTCAGGTATGGATGGAACATCCAAATGTATGAGATATTTTTAATGACTATAGGAGTTTTGTCTAAATTTTCTGCTAAATTTTTAGAAAAGCATTTAGATACTCTTCAAGTTACAAGTCAACTAATACATCTGAGCTTTATCTCTCTGCCCTATATCACATATTTTTCACATGCAATGTTGCTTAATCTTCAAAAAATTATTGGAGAATAATATTACTATCCCATTTTATGGACGAGAGAAATGAGGCTTAGAAATGTTAAGTGAATAAGGTCATACATCTACTAAATCATTGTACTAGCATTGAAATCAATGTCTTTAACCCTAAGTCCTGGGCTTTTGGCTAAAATAAAATAATACTCATGCATGCTCCACTTACTTCAGACAATCCCTTCCAAACATATCTTCACTGAGCTTTAAAAGTAACTTCCCCCAGCGAAACACACACACATTTTTAAATTTTCTTATATCAATGTAGAAGTTTGGAAAACATAAAAAAATAAGTCAAGAAGATAAAAATTATCATTAATTCCATCACCCAGAAATAACTACTACTAAATAACTTTTAGCTAATAATTTGAATTTTTACTTTTTCTTTTGCTGTTTTCCTCTGCTGGTGGTTACGCTGATACACAGTGATATTTCTAAAATGAACCATGAAGAATTAGAAAGAGGAGATGAAGGGAAAGATGGTACACAAGCTAGAGAATTAGCTCTCAAATTCATAAGGAAGAAAGTGGGGTGAGGTCAGGGGTAGGGAGAGGGTAATTTCCAGAACCTCTTTTTGCCCAAGGAGTGCTAGGAACTTAATAAATCTTAGTTCATCTGTCAGCTCTATGCTCTGCTAATGACAAGATTAAATTGAAGCTACACTCTCCTGAGTGCTTATCATTTGCAAATGCAGTACTAAGAGCTTTACTCACATTATCTCATCTTATCCCTGCAGCAACCTTGAGTAGGATATTATTATTTCCAACTTAGAGAAGGAACTTAGGCTTAAAGAGGTTTTAACAACTAGCCGGGTTCCACATCTGCTTAATGGAGAAGTGAGGTTTCAAAAGCAAATCTGTCTGGCCATGGAGGCAGCATTCTTCCTCTTTGCAAAGCTGCCTCCTCCTTCCAAAGAAAATCAGGTGTGGAACGTAGAGAATTCAGGAAAGTGATGGCAGAGCTGAAGGAGATCTTGGGATCTCTGATAGAATATTTTTTCATGGTTATTAGCTCTGACTTCCTTTTCTTTTCTAGTCGCAGGAGTGGGTTGATATTTGGCCTCTGAAATATGGTCCTAAGCTTGAGTCACTAGATGCTTTATATTTGATTCCATTGGGAAGATAGTGGGATAAGGAATGCACATGAGAATATTACTACATGCCTGACAAACAGGCTTTCAGTAGTGTGCTGAAGGACCAGAGAAAGGAAACTCCAACCAAAGATCATTTTTTCTAGAGCCACTTTAATAAAAAGCTGAGCCAAACCTCTACTGAAGTTTATATCATTTTTTTTTTAAAAAGAAAAGCCAAATTTCAACAGATGTTAGCTGATTGAAGTTTCTATTCCCAACTGCCTTTCTAAAAATCAGACTTCTGCTCTTGGAAAAAAAGAAGAATATCAAAGTTTAAAATTGTGTGGTTACAAATTATCACATTTTGGTTCAAATATAAAATAAATACGTTGGTTTTGACAAACTGTTTGGAAAACATAGTCTTTGGCTTTGAGTAATGGGTTGTAGGATGGAGCTGTTGTGGAAAAGTAAGTCATAGTTTAGGTGTATTTTCCCAGCTAGCCCTCTGAGTTAGGAATATGCTGCTTATCTGTGGAAACATGCTGTCCCAGCAAAGTGCCATGCAAATCACTGGGTTTACATGAAGGCCTATATTAGTCTAGTCACTCACAGACATCTTTAAACATAATTGTTGGGTAATAGTCTATGTTTATTTTTATGATAAATGTTTCAGAGCTACTGTTCTCTGGGGTTTTTCACATTAAAGGAAGATACTTATCTCATCGGAATTTTAACCACACTACAATTAAAATGAAATGCAATCAATAAAATATTAATGCAGGTATGTTTGCAGATCAATTACTTAATGGCTAGGTCGATATCTATCATTCTTTAGCTTTCTGAAGGTCAATACATAGCAGAGTCAATGAGTTAACCAGCAAATCAGAGACATAATATCTGTCTAATTGTAGGTCTATGATTAATTCCTTAATACAGTGAACGACTTGATGAGAGTTTGTGCTGCCTATTCTTGTTAAAACTTTCTGCCAGACTGGGTTCACCTTTAAAGTCTTAGATTATTAAACAATATTTTTAATGCTAGATATCAATATAATAACCATAGGAAGTAGAGAGAATCATCAGATGTTAAACTAAAAAATAGCTATCAAGACCCCTCCTTACCCTTTCCTTTAGAGAAAGGAGCACTAAACAGTGAAGACAACTGAGTCGCTCAACATCATACACTTAAGTCATGAAACCCAGATGTGGTTCCCAGGCCTTTGCACTCCAAATCACTGAGCTACTGAATTTCAAGATCCCACCTCAGGATCTGGTTTCGCAGATACTGTGGGTAATTTGCCTTGGCACTTGTGGGCCTGGCATGTGTTCATTGTTTTCTAAGCACAGTGAAGTAGAAACTAAGCAGGTGAAGGCATAAGGGAGCAGAGAAGCTTGCACTAACTGAAAACGCAATCTCACAGTGACAGGTGCCACTGGGACTTTTTGAGGCTGTTATTGGTGAGGGCGATTTACCTCTCACTCACTCAGAAGTATCTGAAGTGACTAGCACCAACTTTAATCTTATGAAAAGTATCACCTCCGAGTCCCAGGCAGATGGATGGAACTCTTTGGGGTGCCTGCCAAGTAAAATGGGTTATTGAAAAATACTGATATCTCAATTGTCAATATGGTGTTTTATGTTAGCAATGGAAGTAAAAAACTACAATGAACCTCCCCACTCATTTCTGTTGCCACTTTCTATATGAGTCAGCTTTAATTGCTTGTGTTGGATAACATGCTTGTGTAACCCTAGCAGCACCCTACAAACGAGAGTGTAAAGTTTTTGAACTGAGGTAGTTACTCTGTCTGTACAAGCTTACAGGTGGCTCAGTGGTAAAGAATCTGCCTCCAGTGTAGGAGCTATAGGCGACATAGGATCAATCCCTGGGTTGGGAAGCTCCCCTGGAGAAGGAAATGGCAACCCACTCCAGCATTCTTGCTTGGAAAATTCCATGGAAAGAGGAGCCTGGTGGGCTACAGTCCAAGGGGTCACAAAGAGTTGGACACAACTAAGCACATATGTATAAGCACATATCAAAAAACAAGCACACACAAAAATTATAAATGGAAATAGCTATTCACTTCAGTTTTAAAGACATTCACTTTCATTATGTAAATGGTCACTGGGCAGTTAGAACACATTAAAGATGCTTCAGTAACTTTTGCAGTATTATCAAACTGCATCAGTTCTCTACCAAAATACAGCTATTTTGTTAAACTGATCACAGCATTTGCCTTTCAGTGTTACCAAAAATAGTTTGACTGATTTAATGACATTTTCCAATTTGATTGTTACATAAAGATCTTTTGCAACAACTAAATCAAGCTGACCACTTCTTATTCACACTTCCTCATTACCTTTTCGTGTCTGAACAAGTTACTCAGAGTCACAGAGCAGAGAAAAGTCAGCTCTTCCTACAAAATGTTTGCATCTTAGCTTTTCAAAGCACCAGAAGAGGAATTTACCCCTGTGTCTTTACAGGGGTAATTTACCCCTGTAAATTAAAACTATGGATTTGCAGTATAGTAAATTGTTAAAGCTGGCAGAGGTCTTGGACAACATACAACCCAGTGTTTCCCAGGTGGAGGGATGTATAGCATTAGTATGTACAAGATAATTTTAGGAGGCATATCAATATTGGATGATACAATGAGCAAATGCACTACTTTTCAGGTTTTTCAAGACTTTCTAATTATATCAAGAAGAAAGTCTAAGACTGGTGCTGACAAAGAACTATCTAATAGTTTTCCCTTCCTTTTTAAGAAATAGAAGGCAAGCCTCAGGCTCAGTCTCCAGCAGACAGCTATGTGGAGCTAGAACTTAAAAAATACTGTATACTTTTCATTAACTTAATTTTTCCAAGTCATCATCTATTCATGGCATAGAAACAAAGCTTCCTTTCAAAACACATTTATATAAGTTTAAGATAAAATAAGTTAAAGATAAAAACTAAGTTAAAATTACTACAGTGATATTTACACAGTAGCCCAAATATTAAATAAAGGCTGGAGTGACTTATATGGCAAAAATCATGATGCTTCTGTTGGGGCTAGAGACCAACTCACTCATAGGACAGGTGGGAGATCCAAAGCTTTGAGGGGGCAGAAAATCCCAAAGTCAGTAGTGCAGTCTACAGGCTACTCAACAAGTGATTGTTGCTGCTGTTGTTCAGTTGCCAAGTCTTGTCCGACTCTGTGACCCAATGGATTGCAGCGCGCCAAGCTCCTCTGTCCTCTGTTATCTCCAGGAGTTTGTTCAAATTCATATCCATTGAGTTGGTGATGCTATCTAACCATCTCATCCTCTGCTACTCTCTTCTCCCTTTGCCTTCAGTCTTTCCCCAAATCAGGCTCTTTTTCAATGAGTCAGCTCTTCACACTGAGTGATATCACCTCTTTAATTCAATCACTTCTAAAAAATGACTAGTTTGAATCATTTCCTACAAAGTGGCCTTTTCCCCATCACTTTGTGAATAATACACATATTTCTCCATTTCTATGACTAGATAAGGTTATCAAAGAACTATAAATATTAGGAAAATTAAGCTAGATTTGTGAGACAGGAATTAGTTAAAAAGAAAAGTAGAAGGAAATTCTCCAGTATATAAAAATTTATAGATTAAATTCAAAACTAAACAAGTTGTTTTTTCTGTTTTGAAAATGTGTTTTATTTTGTTTCAGATTTATAAGTCTTGAATACTTGAAAACATAATAAGACTAATATTCTAGCCAGTAATTTTTTAAAACATGTACAAGCTTTCACTGAAATACAAAACTAAAATGTTACTAGAAAAGGGAAATTTAAATTAAGGAGAAAGTATGTGTCCTGCAAATCTTACAAACATAATAATTAAACTTGTAGTCTGAAAAAGGAGATCTAGACATTTTTGTGAAATCCAGTGATTCTCTATAGAAAGTATTTCTGCAAAATCTGAGAGGAATGCGAGTGCAACTTTCTTCTAACAGAGGGTCGCCTCCAAAGGTATTTATCTCTCAGCTGAGTAGATATTCTGAAGAACAAGGAACAAAATTTCAGCATGACAGTGGTCACTGAACTATTGGCTTTAAAAATAAGTAAATAAAAGGTTTTTCCAGTAGTCACGTATACGGATGTGAGAATTAGACCATAAAGAAAGCTGGGCGCCAAACAACTGGTACTTTTGAACTGTAGTGCTGGAGAAAAGACTCTTGAGAGTCCCTTGGACTGCAAAGAGATCAAACCAGTCAGTCCTAAAGGAATCAACCCTGAATACTCTATTCATTGGAAGGACTGATGCTGAAGCTGTTAATACTTTGGTCACCTGATACAAAGAAAGAAAAGACTCTGATGCTTTTCCCCTCGTTGGAAAAGGTCCTGATGCTGGGAAAGATTGAGGGCAGGAGAGGAGGGGGTCTGCACCAGCTGAGATGGTTGGATGGTATCCTTGAGTCTGAGCAAACTCTGGGAGACAATGAAGGACAGGGAAGCCTGGTGTGCTGCAGTCCACGGGGTTGCAAAGAGTCTGACACAACTGAGCAACTGAACAACAACAAAAAGTTTTCCTCTTATTGTCTGTCCACTTAATTTCTGTTAACTGAAGCCTGTCTCTCTCATCAGGGGAGGGGAGGAAGAGAAGAAGTCGGCAGATGGTCATGCAGACTCATCAGTCAGCTGGGTGTTATGATCTATTGTTGTTCAGTTATGATCTATACTGAATATGGAAAGAGGTGAAACAGAGTAAGTATTTAATATGCTTACAAACTCCAGTCAGGTGGGAACTAATCCCTTCACTTTGCTCTGTCTTAGTATCCCTTATTCCAACAATGGGACTAATAGGCACCATGTCACTGAGTTGCCTAAAGGAGTAACTGAGAGCTACTAATGAAGTATTAAGTCCAAGGGTTGAAGTAAGAAACAGGCTGATTCTCTTAATGCCTAAATAGCATCCAGGTTGTAAACTAGAGAGAGAGAGGGAATTCACTGCTCTTTTTCCAAGTAACTAATACTCTCCCGTATGGAGGATTCCTGTTTTTAGGCCCTCTGACATTTCATTCCTGAATCTGAAGGCTGAGGTGAACAGCTATGAGAGAAGTTTCTGTCTGTGGGGAATTCTGCAGAGGCTTATTCCATGCACAGCACAGACTCCATGACAGGGAGGCCACTGAGCACAGCTCATCAGGAAAGGATTCTGCTCTACCCTCTTAGATTTTCTTCTAAGAATTCCTGAGTATAATTGTTCCAGAGCAGAAATGACAACCATGTAAAATTCGGGATAATCTGTGAACCATTCTCATAACGGCCTGAAACTCATCTTTACATCTCCTTGACTCACTCCTGCGACTGCCCCTTCATCCAGGAGCACCCCACAGCATGTGGGATTCCATCTCAGGTGCCCAATCTTTACAAACTGTTCTCTCTTGAAAAGAAAGAGGAGGGTAGACTAGAAGCAACACTATTTGGGAACACTACTGTGAAGATTCCACAATGCCTCTTTAGCGATGCGTGTCGATATGAGCCAGTTTAGTTTCTGTGACCCACAAATGACTTTTATACCTTTGGTCTTGCTTAGGAGGTTCAACTGCTTTATATGTCCTGAGACCTCCCCTGGCTCATCAGTGAGAATTTGGACACAAAGACCTATTTACTTATTTATCAATAACAGGTCATTCCATAGTTTTATTGTAATTGGAACAGCCTCCAAGATCCCGCTCTCCATCCAGGCGTTTCTTCTACAGCGCAGCTCCCACTAGCGTCCTCTTTTTTTTGTTCACCCTTTCCAGGTTCAGAGAGAACTGCGGTCTCAGGGGTGTCCATCCTCATCATTTGCGAAGGAGGTCCCAGCGTCCCATTTACAGATGAGGCAACTGAGTCTCAAGGAGAGTAAAGCACCCTCAGGCTTATCTCATTTAGTGCACTGCACTTACTGCGCTTCACTGATACTGTGTAGGGTTTTTGTTGTTGTTGTGGCTGGTTTTACAAACTGATAGTTTGTGGCAACCTTGCATGGAACAAGTTGATCAGCACCATTTTCCCAACAGTATTTTCTCACTTTGTATCTCTGTGTCACATTTCCACAATTCTCACAATAATTCAAACTTTCTCAGTATTATTATATATGTTACAGTGATCTGTAAAAAAGTGATCTTTGATGTTACTGTTATATTTGTTTCAAGGTGTCACAAACCATGCCCAAATGAGGGAGCAAATCTAATTGATAACTGTCGTGTGTGTTATGACTGCTCCACTGACCCGCCCTTCCCTTGTCTCTCTCCCGCTCCTCAGAGCTCTCTATTCCCTGAGACACAATAAATTGAAATTAGGCCAGCTAATAACCCTACAATGGCCTCTAAGTGTTCAATTGAAAGAAAGAGTCGCATGTTTCTCACTTTAAATCAAAAGCTAGAAATAATTAAGCTTAGTGAGGAAGGCATGTTGAAAGCTGAGATAGGCTAAAAGCTAGGCCTCTTGTCTCAAACAGTTAACTAAGTTTTAAATGCAAAGGAAAAGTTCTTAAAGGAAATTAAAAGTGCTACTCCAGTGAACACATGAAGAAAACAAAGTGAAATAGCCTTATTGCTGATAGGGAGAAAGTTTTAACGGTCTGGATAGAAGATCAAACCAGTCACAAAATAAATATACTTATGGCAGATTCACGGAGTTGTACAGCAGAAACCAACACAACATTGTAAAACAAATATCTTCCAATTAAAAATGAATTACAAAAATAAACAAGAAAACAGTCACAGTATTCCCTTAAGCTGAAGCATAATCCAGAACAAGGATTTTCCTGTTCTCTACTATCTTCAACTCTGTTAAGCCTGAGTGAGGACAGAAGCAAAGTGTGAAACTAGCAGAGGTTGGTTCACGAGGTGAAAGGAAACCATAGTCCCCCCATAACACCAAAATGCAAAGTGAAGCAGCAAGTATTGGTACAGAAGCTGTAGCAGGTCATTCAGAAGATCTAGCTAAGATATTTAACAAAGGTGACTTTCACCAAACAACAGATTTTCAAGGTAGATGAAACACAGTCTTCTGCAGGAAGATGCCATCTAGGACTTCCATAGCTTGAGAGAAGTCAAGGCCTGGATTCAAAGCTTTCAAATGACAGGCTGACTCTAATTAGAGGTAATGCAGCTGGTGACTTGAAGCCAGTGCTCACTGACCATTCTGAAATTCCTGGGGTCCTTAAGAATTAGGCCAAATCTACCTTGCCTGTGCTCTCTAAATGGCACAGCAAAGCCTGGATGACAGCAAATCTTTCGACAACATAGTTTACTGAATATTTTAAGCCCATTGTTGAGACCTACTGCTCAGAAAACAAGATTCCTTTCAAAATATTACTGCACATTGACAATGTACCTGATCACCTAAGAGCTCTGAGAAAGATGTACAAAATTAATGCTATTTTCATGACTGTCAACACACCACCTATCTACAGCTCATGGATCAAGGAATAATTTAAACTTTCAAGTCTTATTAAGGAAATCCATTTTGTAAGACTATCACTCATGGTGATTCCTCTAATAGATCTGGAGTTCTGGAAAGAACTCACCACTCTAGATGCCATTAACAACATTCGTAATTCATGGGAAGAGGTCAAAATATCAACATTAACAGGAGTTTGGAAGAAGTTGATTCCAACCCTCGTGAATGACTTTGAGGGGTTCAAGACTTCAGTGGAGGAAAAGATAAAGATGTGGCAGAAATAGCAAGAGAACTAGAATGGAGCCTAAAGATGAGACTGAGTTGCTGCCATCTCATGATAAAACTTCAGCAGGAGAGGGATTACTACTTACGGATGAGCCAAGAAAGTAGATAAAATCTACTTCTGATGAAGATGTTGTGAAGATTATTGAAATGACAACAAAGGACTTAGAATATTACATAAATTTAGTTGACAAAGCAGTGACAGGGTTTGAGAAGATTGACTCCAATTTTGAAAGAAGTTCTGCCATGGAGAAAATGCTATCAAACAACCTTTTATGCTACAGAGAAACTGTCTGTCTGCATGAGTCAACCAGGCCAGCTTCAACACTGTCTAACCCTCTGCAACCACCACCCTGATTAAAAGAAAAAAAAAATCACTTTTATTGCCAGAGTTTCTGACTCAGCGGTCACCCATCTTTCATGCCAGTTCTCCTTAACTGGCCTACTGCTTGGGTCTTCTACTCAGCAAGTAAGGGTCACTTAGTTGAATTGAAGTCAGCTGGATTTTTTCCACTACTGCCCGCCACCTGCCACCTGTCAAGAGCACACACACCTTTGCCCTTTAACCAATTACAGAATTTTCCTGTTCTCTATTATCCTTCTTAAAAGACTGAAGGAGAGAAAAAATTCTGATAAACTTTGACTTCAAATTTGAATTTCTGAACTATTTACCTCCTCAACTTAAAATTTCCAACTTGCATCTTTCTGACATCTGCATAATTATTTCCTCTTTGAGGAATGTTCTTTTATTGAAAATATTTATCTATTTTGGTTGTGATGGTTCTTCATTGATGTACAGGGGCTTTCTCTGGTTTTGACAAGCAGGGGCTATTCTTCATTGTGGTGCTCAGGCTTCTCATTGCAGTGGCTTCTCTAAGAAGCACATGGACTCTAAGTGTGTGGGCTTCAGTAGTTGCAGTTCCTGGGATCTAGAGAGCTGGCTCAGTAGTTGTGGTGCACAGGTTTAGTTGCTCCCTGACAGGTGGAATCTTCCCAGACCGGGGATTGAACTAGTGTCCTCTGCATTGCAGGGTGAATTCTTAACCACTAGACCACCGGGGAAGTCCCTGGACTATTCTTCTTGCCCCTTTAAGACAGCAAACTCAGTTTTCTGGGACCATATTCAATGTGATCTCCTTCAGTCCTATATGAAGTCTAGTTTGTTAAGATAGTGATATCATTTTAACTTGCTTCAACCATCAGACTTAAGTAGTCTTTCCACAGTATCTCTCCTCCACAACCTCTGGTGGGTCAGAAAGGTGCCAGCAGAGAAGTAAGCTAACGTTGAGATCCTGGAAGTGACAGACTGGTCACTTTCTCCAAAACATGAGTGCTCATGAAAGAGCATGTTGTAAGATGCTTGAGTACTCTGGCCTAGACGCTATTATAAAATGTAATAGAATTGGTAACGACACCTAAGCTTGGTGGATCTAAAGCTTGGGGTCGAGAGAAGGTTTTTAGAGTCATGAAGCATCATATATCTGAGGCAGGGAGACAATTGATATGAAAGTGGAGGCCAGTGTTCTTATGCAAATAATGATGCGGGGGGCGGGGGGAGAGGTTGTCACAAAAGTGCCCTTTATATCAGAAAACATTTTGGCATGGCGTGAGATGGTTAGACATCTCTAATGGATTATGGTTTTTACTTTCCTTATGATAATAATTTTTCATTTAGGTAATCGAGTATTACTCTACAGCAAATCATCTACTTTAATTATCTTCATGCATTCATTTAAGATGATTCTATGGAGCAGACTCTTAGGTGCTAGGCACACAACAAATGATGAAAGGAAAGAAAAAAAGGCCATAACTCCTTCCCTTAAGGTGTGACCAATTGTGAGACTGGGAAGAATATGTTAATGTGCTGAAAGTCAGTCTGAAGACTTTAGGAACCATAGTCCCTTTGGGCAAGTACTACAGCAACAGGAAAGGTTTTCACCAATCAAGATTAAGAGAAACCATTCCAATGGAAATTACATTCCATATAGTCATTTGAAACCTACCTCCTTTAGAATGGGTAAACTTTGTCTCATAGAACACAGTAGTCTGGAAATCTACAGTAGTTTGGAAATCTTCAGCAGTCTGGAAATCTGCTGAACATGCCTGGAAAAACACCTCCATCTTCAGGCCACTTGGATAAATCCAAAAATCCATTGCCTACTTCTACTTCAGTCATACCCTTCAACATAATTAATCAGAATTAGTGCCATCTTTGATGAGGCAATAGGAACTGATATCTGATTTTACTCTAGATCATAAGTGATTATTAGCTTATGCCAAAACAAAGAGTATGGCCGTCACCACTGACTAGCCTTCCTCATAGGCTACATATGGTATTTCCATGCAATTCCAGGAGTTCTTAGATCACATTTTGAGAACCACTACACTAGTGTACCTTATGCTAGTGTCTTCTCGGAAAGTGTATGTTTTGGGTATACAGATGGGAAGTTCATGCTTCTAGTAAGGCCAGAGATAGAAACTCCAACTTTCAGGAAAATTTCAAAAAAGCTTCAGGCTGAGATGTTCACAATGTACTCACTAGAGCGCCTATAAATGATTTTGGTCAAAATAAGTTTTGATTTTTTTTAAGTGTAGGAAGTTTCTTTTTTTCCTCTGTAATATTCAGCATTTTAGCCATATCTGCACACTTTTATCAGAGATGCTTAATCATTTTTTGGTTTACCTCTCAAGAAACCTGAAATGAGGTTAGGTTTTCTATGACTTTGGTAAATAAATATGCAATTGAGGTAAAGTCCACCTCATTTTAAATTTGCATTTTTCTCAGAGCATGCATATTTACCAGTCTCTAGTCCCAAATTTTTGTCATCATTGCAATAGTCTGTGGTTGGGAACATGAATGAACCACACAAACATGCATGCATACTCCCATCACATCCTCCATTACCATAGTATAAGGTTTACAAGTTCTTCATTCTAATTGCCACTTGGTTGAAATTCTGATTTCAAAAAAATAATGAAACAAATTGAGAAATTCTTAGATTTTACTTCATCTAAGCACTCAGCAAGGGAAATGAGCTTAATTTGAAAAATGATGGTGATATGACTAGACTTCCTACCCAGCAGGGAGATTTATAGCATGAATAAGATGCCAAGAAATGAACCAATAGTGTACTGTGTGTGATTGTCTTTAAAGGGGAAAAATATCCTACAGGACTCATGAGCCATTATTTCAAATGCTTGTGTAAATATGGTTTAGTTCATCATCACCTTTTCCAATTATGTTTATGTTCAGCTTCAAAGTAGAGCCTCTGCTTCCTTGTTTGAAATGCCACCAACTGAACTAGCATTTTCATTAATACAAACAATGTTTACAGTGCCCAGAAATGATGGTAGGAATATAGGAGTCTTTTGTTATTTATAAACTAGACATACCTCAAAGCAGTGCCCTGTTAGCTCTGGCTTAGCTTTTGAACAAAGCCAGTTAAAATATTATAATTTTTAGGTTCTTCATGAAATTTTCATATTTCTTAAATAAGTGTTATAAGTAAATAGATAAAAATAATATTATCATTTTTATTTCTAAAAATATAATTTGCATACCTAAACAGATTAGGAATTAAATCATAGCTTCTGAATAGAAAACTATTTTATTTTTCAGGAAAGTTATAGAACCACTAAATATTTGGAAACATATCTATAGCTCTGTTTGTAGCTAAAGTTTTATATTTAGAAAACTATAAAATATTTTAATTGCTTTAAATACAGTGAGTGTAGTGGTTAAGAGCAAGGACTTGGAGAAAACTGCCTGAGTTTGAATCCTTGCTTCACCAATGAATTATCTCCATGAACTTGGAGAGTTTCAGAACTCTATGCCAGCTTCCTCACCTGTAAAATGGGGTTAATAATGGATCCTACCTCAGAGGCTTGTTGCAAAGATTAAAGAGTAAATATTTGTTAGAGAGAATAATGAAATAAAAGTGTTTACTCCTGCTAGTATGGCATTTCACAATCATAAACAGGGATTCAAGAAGAAATAAAAATATATAAGGTATGGCACAAACAAAAAGAAGCCTTGGTAAGTGAGAGGCTGTGAAGGACACCTTTGGTCCACTCCAAGAACCAGGATATTATCTGTAAGTATTACTCAGTCTTCCTGATTCATGTACCTTTCCTCAGTAATGCATGCATGCATGCTAAGTTGCTTTAGTAGTGTCCAACTCTGTAACCCCATGGACTGTGGCCTGTCAGGCTCGTCTGTCCATGGGATTCTCTAGGCAGGAAACTGGAGTGGGTTGCCATGCCCTGGTGACTCAGATGGTAAAGAATATGCCCGCAAGGCATGAGTCTAGCTTCCTAGACTTCTCCCCTGAAGAAGGGAAAAGTGAAAGTGAAAGTCGCTCAGTTGTGTCTGACTCTTTGCAACCCCATGGACCATACAGTCCACGGATTCTCCAGGCCAGAATACTGGAATGGGTAGCCATCCCCTTCTCCAGGGGATCTTCCCAACCCAGGGATCCAAACCCAGGTTCCCACATTGCAGGCAGATTCTTTACCAGCGGAGCTACCAGGGAAGTCTGTGAGAAGGGAAAGGCTACCGATTCCAGTATTCTTGCCAGGAGAATTTCATGGATGGGGGAGCCTGACAGGCTATAGTCCATGAGGTCACAAAGAGTTGGACATGACTGAGTGAATAACACTTCCTTAGTAATACTTGAAGACAAAGTTTTTAAATACTTAAAGATCAGCAAAAAGCTAATTAAGAATAATTGAGTGCTGAATTAACTGAACTTCTTTATTATCCAAGGTTCTCTAGTCTTCAGAGTTGACAAGTTGGCATTTGATTCTCTCTCCTTCCCAGGTTTAGCTATTGACTCAGTTTATCATTCTTTCTGATTAGTTAAAATTTGGATCATCATTATCTTTCTTCTTTGTCAACTCCTCCTTGCTGCTCTTTTTGTCACTCAACCTAATTTCTCCTTTCCCAAACTACAGATGAATTTTTTTAGAGGAATATACGCTATCCCACTTCAACAGGTTGTTTATATCTAGTTCTCCTGCTTCTAACAGCATAAAAGACGTGCTATTAAATATGTCAGTGGACTGAAGGATGCTTGCTGCCCTGCCAGTTCTCAGAGGTAACAATCCTAGTTGATTCCTCACCAGCACCTCCAAATCAAAATAGGGAAGAATGGTCTTCTGGTACAATAGACTAGTTTAGAGATATTGGTCTGGTCTTACTGCTTGGAGTCATAGGTTAGAAGAAGACAGAACCATATATCTTGGAATCTGAACTGGTGACCTAGACATGAGTTCCAGCACCTGTTAAATTCCCCAGAGCTATTCTAGCTCATAAAGTGATTACTCACTATTGGTTTGAAAATACACATCAAGGAAGAGAAAAAGAACACACCAAAAACCAAGCTTGAACTAAGGACCTTTAGAAAATCACTCTAATACTGACTCAACCATGCTCAGTGGGAAGACTTGCTTTATTGAATCCATACTTTATCAGAATGCCTTCTTAGAAGACATCCAGTTTTTTAAAATAATAATCCTTGTTCAGCAGAAAGCATTTTAGATAACAGAAGGAAGAAGGACCAAAGATGGTATTAACTCCACATCCTCATCCCTTATTTTGACCTTTTTTCACTGAAGTTCAGGCAAAGTAGCATGGAGAGCAATGTATGGCAGCATGGCAGAAAGAATTCTGGACTAGGCGATGGGGTCATGGTATGGGTCTAAGGTTTGATAATTGGGAAAGCCCATTCTCTACCTGAATTTGAACATCTGTTTACAAGAGAAGGTAATGGTATGTACCTCACAGAAATGTTGTGAAGATTAAACGAGACCTCTATAGGTTGAAACAATAATATTAGATATTTTTTTACTAGCAATAAATCATCTTGATGTTATAGATCTAAATAATTAAGGTCCCAAACTAAACTAGACAAATGACTGCTTTGACTTTTTTTGTCCCAGAAATTCATAATCAGCACATTTTCTGGGATATAGTACATGAAGTGTACAAGCATTAGGAGATGAAAGCTCTGAAAACAAACTGATGAAGGCACTTTGAATTCACCTCTCAGTCAAGTCTCTGACCCTTGGTTTTTCTTTCTGTGATGCAGGGCTTATGACACCCATTTTGCAGAGTTGTGGAGAGGATTAGTAATAATGCATGACAGTGCCTAGCATATGAATAGCTCCCAGTAAACCGCTATTATATTATAGGACATTTTTTCTTTTTTGCTTTCTATGCCTTCATATTATCATCCATACTACAGGGTTGCTTTTGTTCACAACTGCTTTAAGGTCCTCAGGCATTGTGCTTAAGGAATAGTAAGTGTTGACAAGATTGTACCTTAAAAAGATGTCATTTGGATTGATAAATCATCCAGTGTTAATATAGTTGGCTCAAACATTCTTTTCTGTTCAGATATGCTAACTGGAAATTCTTTAGAAACTCAAGATTCTGAGGAATGTAAACACTGATCAGACATGGTTCTGCCTTCAGCAAGCTTACATCTTAGTAGGAGATATTTCTTTCACTAAAATCTGCGTCTAATCAAATGTGGTCTTTGTATGGTGATTGGGCTGTGAAATAAGAAAAAGAAAAATGTTTTCAGAGATTGAAGTCAAACTTCTGTCAAGGGGATGAGTGATGGTAACTGGGTTGGGGCTGTGGCAGGAAGGATTAAAGTCTGTTAACTGTACTTTATTGTCGTCGCACAGAACAGGCGATCCACCTTCATTGTTTTAGTTAACCCTAAAGCAAACCTATGAGATGGTCTGGAAAATATGGACTTCATGGCTGAAAACAGTTGGCAACTTAGAGAAGTGAAACTACTTATCTAAGATCATACACCCAACAAACCCTGGAGATGGGATCTCAATCACTAACACAGGGAGTGGATTAGAAAGTGGATCTTGTTCAATTTAATATAAAAAAAATTTAACCTGAGTATCTACCCTTCTGCAAAAATTTCTTATTTTCCCTCTTGGATTTTTCTCCTTTCCATTCCTATTGGGCCCAGGGGTTAATTCAATTCTGGATTTTGGAACCCTATGATCAGGACTATAGTCATCTGTTCATGCACATTACCCAAAGGGTTTAACTTATTTCTTTAACCTGCATACTTACATTAAGAAGAACTGATAGCTATTTCAGATGTGCTAGTATTTTGCATTTATGAAAGAAGAGTCACTCAACATTAAGTTAATTGTAGAAATATGGTATAGAATATACCACAATTAAGATATATGACAATCACTTATCTTTTTATTTAACAAATACTAGTGATTATTGCTCCCACCCCCTCAATAAATCACAAATCTTTAAAAATAGTTTTAGGTAATCAGTGTAGTCAACACAAGGACCAAATGAACATGGCTTAGCAGATAGGACTTTTTCCTATGTACCAACAAATCTGAGGATGCACAATCCAGGATAGTAAAGAAGAATGGAGAGGTGAAAAGATCAGGAAGGTGTCTCTCTCTCTTTTTCTCTTTTTTCTTTCTCCCTTCCTCCTTCCCTCCCTCCTTTTATTCCTTCCTTCCTATTAGAACACTTAACAGTAGATCTACCCTCATAACTAGAGATCTGCTGTACAACTGAGTCTGTCTCTTAAAAAAAATTCTGGGAAGCTCCAGCTCCCAATTTCACCTTCTCCTTGGTCAAAATCTATTACATGGTTACTCCAGGGAGCAAGAAAATCTGTGCTGTGGTTTGGACTGTAAAAACTGGAAGAAAAAGAAAAATATCATCATAGAGACAGACAGAGGTCTTTTTAGAACATTAAGACTTTTACTTTTCCAGCCACCATGGAAAAGAAAAGCAAGGCAGAACAGGGTTGTGAATGGCTTTGAGGAAGCTATCAGCTCATCCACAGTGTTGGGCACAGGAAGCTAACTGGCCTTCCCTGGACTGTGTCTGTTGCTGCAAAGGGCATTCTAGTTCTACTACTTACTGTGAATCACATTCAAGTTTCCCAACCTCTGTCAAACTTACCTGCCTATTTATAAAATGGATAATTACAGCGCTTATTTTCAAGTATTCTTATAGCCCTTAAAGTATCGTATAAGACAGTAAAGGGAAAAAAGTGCTTAACATCACACCTGGCACAAAGTAAACTTTAAGGAATTTGAGCAACTTTTAAAATATAATCATTGATATTGTATAGTATAATACTCATACTCCTCCTTGATTAGAGTGAACTTTTTTACGTTATCTGCATATCATCTTTAGTTTCTGGCTTTGTTATGTTTTGTTCTAGGAATACTTTTCCTGAGCTCTGGATGTGTCCTCATGACACAGACCACACTGGACACCAGCTCATCTTATCGGGGGAAGGTTTCACGATCGCTGAGTGCAGACGAGCCGATCATTGGGCCCCTTGATGCACAGCGGCTAAGCTCTCCTCTCAAGCTGATGGGGCTCATGCCGCCCTGAAATGCTGAGAGATGCCATGCCAATTCACGGCAAGGTCTTTATTGCTGGAACTCTTGCATCATGACATCTTTATTCATGTGAAAATACAGGATGAATTTCAACTATACAATATTGTTTATGTTCATCAGAAATGTTATTTGTCTTTACAAAGTCTGGTTTCAATGAACCGACTATGTAATGGATATTAAATAAACATGGAATTTTACATGTTCATAATATTTGGTTTCTTGTTGTGATTTTGATGAACTACACTTTCAAGCACTGTCAGTTCATCCTTATTTACAAACGAAACGTTTGCTTGTAGTGGAGTGATATAGTGACTTGCTTTATTTTAAGTCAACTTTTCTATTCAATGTTTAATGTGAAATTGACTCAAAATGTTCTTTTAGGCCACATTTACATTTCCCTCTGTATAACATGGATTATACTATTTTAACGTAATGCTGTGAGCTATATAAACCAAAGACATTCTAATTCTGTTTTTAATGTATGTTTTCAAGGTAAATAATTTATAATGCACTAATAAAAGTAAGGAGCTCATATTAAAAGAACTATATGACCTACTGAAATTGATCTATGGAAACTGATTCTCTTAAAAATAATTTTGTGAAATTATTTTGTATAAAATTGACTTTATTATATAAATTCTTGACAACAAATATAAAACAAAAAGAACTTGAAATCTCCCTCCTCATCATTTTGCACACTGATGAGAAGTGATCAAATACTTTCTAACTTTATGATTTTGAGGGTTCTTAGAAAAAGAAATCAGATGAATAGTAAACATATCAATTGTACATATCAATACCAGCCATCTATTTAAACTAAAAGTCCTTTTCAAAGTACATCTAGTCTTTTCACATATATAAAGTGATATAATGAAATGTTTTCATCTTGCCATCCAGGGGAAGAAATGTCTATTTTTTTTGGCGGGGAGGAAGGCTGAAAATAAGTAATCCTGAGCCTAACAGGTACCTCGTAAGGACTCATATGCATCACGTGAGATAAGAAAAGCTATGAAAGGGCAAACAAATATTCCAAGCACTAAGGTTCCTTTAACCTTAAAAGGCTTATTCAAAATGGGCAGTCATGGCATACATACTAGGACCACCTAACATTATCACGTACAAATCTGAATATTAACATTCTGCCTCTGCACGGAGGCATCAGGAAGATGCTGGGGAAAGGAAAGGACCAGCTTTCAGAGAGAGTTTCAAACAACAGGATGATGGTGTCTGGTCTTTAATTTTGAAGTTGAGGGTGGTGGTGGAAATAAGGGAAGGGAGGGGGGAACTGGGAAACTTGAAGAGTTGAAGGAATGGAAGACGTCTATAGCAATTTTAGTGACAAGATTCCTATGACCATGCTTCAGAGCGTCCCAGCACCAGTTTGCAAGGGGCAGCAAGATTGTCTAAAAAGAGTCTGAACCTTGGAGTCATAAGAAATAGCTTTCTATGCCATTTCTTGGATTGGGCTACTTTTGTGGGTGACTAACCTCACCCATTCCTGGGATTCTTTTCATTTGACTAGTTTCATTTTCCAGGCACTGACCTTTCCCTGACCTCGGCCCCAAACTCCAGGTCACCTTGCTGTAGCCTGGTGCAGGGCTGGATAGAGAGCTTACCAGATTGTTGGCACCGGATAAGTGGTGCTGAGCACAATCGTCCTCTTTCATGAGCGGAGGGAAGTTGCCTTTCCTAGGGTTCAGAGATCTGGGCTGACTTACGCCTCCTTTTCATTTTGTTGTCCAGTAATTTTCCCTCTGGCCAGATCTGCAAACTGGTTGCCTTGCAGGAAGGTGACATGCATCACTGATGCAAAAAGAAAAAAAAAAAAATGCTACTGGCCTCAGCACAGATTCAACGGTACTTCCAGTTTCATTTTATGATGAAATAGGTCAATTATTTGCCCCAAATAATTAAAAACTTTTATTGCTTAAACTTAATCTCATCTCTTTACGTTCCTATGTTGTCATCTGATTATACTCCTCCTCTGTGTCGAAGCATTATCTGAACATCTAACTTGGCCAGTTTTCTATTCCACCACCCCCAAATTACCTTGGGAAAGACCTTCCTCCTCCTCAAACTGAAAACAACCTGTATGTACCAAGTTTTTAGATAGTGAAAAGATGATTTTTTGATTATGTATCAGTTAGAGATTCCAGCCTCAATCATTAGCCTCCATGTTGCCATGTAGCCATGACTCCATAAGCAGCATGATCATTTCCAACGTTCTAGACTTTTCTGCTCTTCTTTTTAAGGAAGAAACCTAATGAGCCCTAATGCTGAGATTCAAGGGCTACAGTGAATGGCAAATTCTGACATGCCACATTGAAATGCAAAGCCAGTAGACCAGCCTGTCTCTTTTGAATAAATCAGTATGGCCATACTGACAGGTTTCCTGCCTACCTCTCTATATTCTGTATTTGCTCCCATTCTAAGGAGGTCAGAACTGAAGAAGGACAAAAAAGGAGAAATAAAGAAAAAGAAGAAGGATCTCAGCAGTGAATCGAAAACATCAAGCTAATCTTTTATCTTGGCATCCAATTTAGTTCTTGGAAAAACAGTGTTTCAAAATATTTTTCAAATGATTAGTTTCATGTCTTGCGTTTGGACATTTAATTAGGCTTAAGGGAAAAAAGACGGAAGTTTTTAATACGATTTTGCTATGTAAAATACTATGAACGTTTCTACCATTTTAGGTAATTCTCTATCAAACACACTTGTGATTCCAAGAGGCCTGGCTGGGGCCGCCGCAGCACGCAACCGTCAGCCAATGCCAGCTCCGCACAGGATGCATTGTGCCCCGCTCTAAAGCAATCAAACGAGTCTGCAAATGTTCTTCAAAGAATACATCTAGAATGTTACTTCGTTAAACATCTCCTTGGCATTCATTCTATTTTCCACTTTGAATTGCTGCATTTAGTTTTGTAATGATCTTCTATAGCAAGGAGGTTTTATTAACTCTTTGATCTTCTAGCTTTGGGATGAAAACAAAGAAAATATAAATGAGCACTTTGTACACTGTCTTATAGAGGAGGCCAGAAGAAAAAAGGAAATGTGTTTTCATCAAACAGATTGGCCTGTGTGGAGACTTTCAGCCCTTCCTGTTCTTTTCTCCCTCTAAGCAAAATGCTTATCAATGTTGTACATGTGTTTGTTTTAATGTTGTCTGAATAACGAGATCTTTGTTTCTCTTCTCTCTAGCACCCATAGCCGAGGTGAGGGTCAGATATCTCTTTGTGGATTTTCTTTTTAAGGCGTTCTTCATCCTTGGTTTTCTCTAACCCTCAGTGCCATTCTTGGGAAATCTGCCATCATCTTTATGGGATGAAGGCAGCCTTGCTCTCTTTCCAAGTGTTCCTTTGTGTGTGTCTTTGTGAGTGTGGCAGGCGAATGAATCTGTGGTCAGGTAGTTGCCTAATTCTGTGATGAGAAAAGACTGAGAACTCCACCTCCAAATTCCAATCCTGTACTTCAGTGTAACCTATCAATATATTCTGATATGGAGTCTCAGAATTTATTTATCTTGCCCCTAACATCCTAAACTCATGGCATCATCAGTTTAGAGATGGGACACTGCCTTTCACATTTGCTGACTGTATTTTTACTTTTTGTCATCCTTTGGTTTGTTTCAGATATTCTCATATGATTCGATGGTCTTAGTCTTTATCACAACTTTGGAAGCAAAACTTCAGGTAAAATATTACAAAATACCAACATTTTATGATAAAAATTAAATCCAAAGAGTGGAAATAGTTACTAGACAGAACAAACTTTTCCTTTCCCCAATCTTATAATCAGCCATTCATGACATCACACACTTTCTTTAGTTAGCATCTTGATATTTGAAGCTCTTATTTGTTGTTAAATTTAAAGCAACTTGAACTAAGAACCTCTGGACTTTCTGGATTTGTTCAATCCAGACTCTAGAATAACAGCTGATATAATTGGATGCTGATAACGCTATCTGGTCCTTTTGTAGTACCTTCAGTTTATTTGAAAAGAAATGCCATTTTTTTTTCTTTTAATCTCCAAATGTTTTCATTTTGTTTTGGCTAAGGTTTTCTTTTACCTGACTCATGCAACACTAATCACTGTTACTGGTGTGCTGAGAATGATAAAGTAAATGATATTTTAAAAAATGAGTGATAATTTGCCTAGGTGCTTTGCTCAGGTAAATTTGTCTCACTATTAGAACTCACATTTAATTTCCTCTTTGCTCTAATTTGCTTTTCTGGGTCACACAAAGGGGGAAAATGATTAACTACTGAAATGGGAGCTATTCAGCTTTTCATCCTTGGTGTTTTCTCAAGTGATGGTCTCATCTGTAAGAGGAGTGCCAGCCAGTTTGGTGAAGCCCTGTTCATATCCTCATTTGGTGCCTTTTAGTTGTTTTTTTTTGGAGAATAACTCATTCCTGATCCTAGCAATTCTTTATTTTGTTTTATGTTTATTTGTCTTATACTTCAAACTATAATTTCCCTAAGATGAAAACTTGCTTATGCTCTAGAATATGTTCTATAAATATTTTGCAATGATATTAATAACAATAAATCACTGAACACTGTGAGACTGTGTCTATTGGGAAATTTGTATTTATAGGTAAGTTACTGACTTTGAAAGGATGTCAATCTGGCAGTTGTGATCAGTAAATAGCCTCAATTTATATACACATCAGGAATATTCCTAAACATTCTACTGAGATACTTTTCTATAACAAAACAAGCAATAGAGCAATCAATATTTACATACATGCAGTGCTTTAATCTTGGGTACAAAGCAAGAGAAAAAGCAAAGAGAATAACTTAGAGCAGTTATTAAAAGAAAATTATATATATATATATATATAAAAGACTAAAATTTAAGATCTTGAAATATTAATTGTTTTAAATGGTTCCAGAGAGATTGGAAAAGATTGGGGGGAATTAAATGACTTACAGAATTCTCTTCTATTTTTATCTTTTGGTGGTTCATTAAAAAAAAGTTCAAAACAGTATAACATTTATTCAGAGGCTAATACCATTTTAACCTATTTGATAATGTTTTATGCTTCTTTAAAAAATCTTAAATTATGTAATCATAAAATAATATTGTGGTGGGTGTACATAGGGTGTACTATTAAACAGTTGAAGAGGAAAGCCCTGTATCATGGTCAATTATTTATTTAGATTTTTCATCCATGTTACTAGGCAAAGAGTAAATTTGTTTTCCTACTTTGTAAAATGGTAGGGGGAAAGAATTTAAGGATCAAGGGCTCTTGTGAAAAGTTCTGATTGCCTCGATGCTTGTAGAGAAAAAAACCTAAGGGGCTCTTGGTTAAAAATGGTAAATTAATTACATGCACTTATCTCTTCTTCCACAACCTCTACCAAAATGACAGTAAAAAATAACAAAAGTATTTGCCTCTAAGGAAAGAAAATGAGAAAGAAAAAAATAGTGAACATGGGATTTCAATAACTATTTTAGAAGAAAAGCAGATAGACAAGTACATGCAGATCAGAGGAACAGAGCCAGGAGTGTGCCAAAAAGTCCTGAGAGTCTGAATGCAGAAGGGAGGGTGGAGTGTAGGGCTAAATACTAAAGGAGGGGTGGGAAGCTTGAACACAGACAGAGAGAACACCCAGATCTCCTCCCTCCCTTCGCACTCAACACACACACACACACACACACACACACACACACACACACACACACTACCCTTCACTCTCTTTCCAGCAGGAGAAAAGGGGTTAGTCTCCAAAGAAAATGAACTATACTGGGTCTCGTTTCAAGGATCCCAGCTTAGCAGAGGCTGAGGCTAACACACAGGACTGAAATAAATCAAAGTTTAATACTAAGTTACAACACTCTATCCCCGTCTCTGGCTCTGCTCTTAAATCACTTGTAGCCAGGTACATGCTCTCCTAGGTAGGAGACTTCAAGAGAGCTCTCTAGACCTCTGAGCTAAACTGAATGGTCCCCAAGAAAAGACCTATACAAACTGAAATTTGGGTTCACCTCAGAAAATGCTGGTTTACCCTCAC
The DNA here is from genome assembly GCA_007570785.1 of Antilocapra americana. Lineage (NCBI taxonomy): Eukaryota > Metazoa > Chordata > Mammalia > Artiodactyla > Antilocapridae > Antilocapra > Antilocapra americana. Next base: position 20,804,336 of record ML660765.1, on the reverse strand, counting down.
AGTGAAGTCTAGTCATTAGTAAGCTCTTACTGTACATGCAGAGCTTTTACACAGCTTTATAATGTTCTATTTTTAAAATATAATTGGGCAATTAAGGATCACCAGACAGATAAGTAGTCTTCCAAGTCAAAGTCAGAAACAAACTCTAAAGACAGAGGGAAAGATAGTGACCCAAAGAAAAGGGAGAAAAAATTCAAACTTACTATAGTCAATATCTTCAGATATATGAGAAGAAATTGTGTCCATAAAGCAAGAATAGAATGTTGTGGAAAGGAACAATAAAAACTTCTGAATATGAAAAATATATTTTTAGTCAATTAAAAATTCAAAAGAAAAGTAAAAAGATAAAATTAACAAAGTGTTTCAGAAAGCAGAACAAGCCAAAGAATTGGAAACAAAATGAGAAAAGATAGGAGAAAAGAATTACCATCTATCTCAATATAGTGACTACACAAATAAAATATATTCCTTTTATAACTGTGAAGAGTAGATATTCCATGTGGCTAGTGTTATGGCTCTCGTGAATTTTGCAACGGAAGGAAATGCCACAACTCATAGGAGATGGTCTTCAGAGAGTTGAGAAGTGACCAAGCTCACCAACGTTAGTATGGTCCAAACTTGAATAAACACAATTTTCCATGGGTTCAAGGATTCCAGACTGACTGAAGTCACTGCTAGTACTGAGTGTTCCGGAGAGGGTAGCTAGTCAGTGAAAGAGACCATTAGAAGCAATGGGTCAACTAGAGGGTTATGGAGCCACCTAGACTGTTAATAAAATATTCAAGATTCTAGGGCTTCATTCATTCATTCAGTGATTTTTTAAACATCTAGTCACTATCATCCTTTCCTTTTCCCTGTGCCCTAAGGCATTCGGTCTTTAACATACAAAATAACAAATAAATTCAGTTAATTGTCCTTGTACCCTTTTTTGTTTCTTTTGTACTCTCTCTACTGCATTTTATCTCCATTCCAATCCTTCTTCCCTCTGCCTGAAAAAGTTGCAATATCAATCTGTCTCATGTAGCACTGCCTTTATAGTATAGTGACCTCAGAAATATTTAATATTAATTTATACATACTGTGGCAAATGTGCTGTTAACAAAATAATCTCCTTGTGGATACAATAGGATTGTACTTCCTCTTCTTTGAAATTAGGCATGATTTTTTTTTATATTACAGCAAAATCTAACCTATTCTGACTGATGCAAATATAAACATAGAAAACATATAGTGTTTTCTCACGTCCAGTCAGCCAATACATATGATGAGTGCAGTTTTAAGACTTAAGCCAGTGAATATTCATATGCCATTCTGTGCTTTCTTTAATGGCACTTCCCTGTGTTGTTTTCAGCTCTGCCTTTGATTTATTTCTGGTGATGAATTTTGACTAATTATAACAAATCAAATGTTGCAAATGGTTGTTCAGGAGGTTTCACTGAAACTCCCTATCAGGCAAGGTATTAAAATGTAAACCTTCGAGGAACTGGAGAAACTAGAGGCTGAAATTCAACATCTAGGGATTGGTGAAAGATGTTTGACATGATGGAGAGCAAACTTCACTGTCACCTGGAAGCTGTTGTTAATTGTGTGAATAGCAGCTGGAAGAAACTATGCCCAAAGACAGACCACGGTTTGGGTGTTTGTTTTCTGCTTTTGTTTTTTTTTGCCACACTGCGTGACCTGCAGGATCCTAGTTCCCCAACCAGGGATCAACCCTGGACCCTTGGCAGCGAGAGCATGGAGACCTAACCAGTGGACTACCAGGGAGTTCCCTCAGGTGTTTTGAAGATGGAGGATGTTAGTTCTCTCTTGCTACATACAGATTTCCTCAAACTTAGCGGGCATTCAGACATGGTTCTGACAAACAAAAAAATTTGTGTGACTCACTTTATTGATATATTTGCCTTATTGCTGTGGTCTGGAACCAAACCTGCAATATCTCTGAGGTTGGCCTGCATCCCATTTGCTACACAAGTACTCCACTCATTATGTGGGGAATTAACACGAGGGTGTAAATACCAGGAGACAAGGGGCACTGAAGGCCATGTTGGGGGCTGAGGACCTCGGTGGAAGAGCCCTTGGCCAGGGGTAACCTGATTCTGCTATAATGGCCTTGCTGTTTGTAGAGATAGTGTTCCTGTGCTAGAAACAGTCTATACCATCCCATTTGCATCCAACAAATGGAACATACTGAATAAACAAATTTCAAAAATTTATTTAAAAAATTGATTGATTGAAACACCTCATGAACTACTGTCAGCTTAAACAGTCTACTCAATATTTCATAGTATTATATTATTATCTGCATAAAACTGAAAATAATTGAAAAGACTGAACTTTTGAGAGCTCAACTAAATCTTTCCTTAAGTATATTATTTTTCTACCATATAAATATCAAGATATATTAACTAAGAAAAGTTAAATTATAACTTTTCTAAAAGTAAAATTTGAAAAAAAAATAAGAGGAACAATTACATTGTACAGCATTCAGTCAGCTGCAACTGTATACTTTTGGAATAATTATTTCCTCAGATTACTCTGCAGATTAAAAATCATCACTTTGATTTTGCTCCTTTCCTTATGTCTTTAAAATTGGAAATATTTCTTGACTTTCACTGTAATGCCAAATTCATTATATACTTTAAGAAATTTTACCCAAATAAAAGTTAAAAGTTTTTATTACTCCATTAGAAAGACAAATTGTTAACAGAGTATTTCAATTACAAATTTTTAGTAAAGGCATTACTTCTACTCTTGTTTGAAATTGAATTGACATTTAAAATATATGTTGATTTCCTTTTTATAAAAAAAGCAAAAAAAGCCCCAAAACATTAGCAAGACAGTGACAAGACCATAACCATCTAAACGGCACCAACATTTCCTTCTACTTCTCAACCAGAAATGTAGTTTATTGGCTGTCCTAGTTTACTGATTGGTCTCACTTCAAAAATTTTTTCCTAGTTTGCTTTGTTTATAGTGTGGAGTTCATTTCCCCATAGCATAAGAGTGATCAATTAAATTAGTCCTCAGAAGCCTTCTTAACTGCAAAATTCTTCAACTGAGTATTCTCCAGCTGCAGAATCTAATCTCCTTGTGTGGGAAAACCTAAAGATATGCCTCAGTTGAAGGATGTGCTACAGATTCTGCAGTCTGAAGGGAAAAAAGTGGTCTATAGCTTTTTCCTTTTGTTTTGCTTCCTGGTGACACAGACAGACCTACTTTTTTCTTCCTACTACTGTTTCCTTTGCTTCTGCTAGAGTTTATCTCCTTTTTTTCACAATAGATATAGAACTTACTTCTTGAATAATAAAGTACTGATAATCAAAATAATAAAAATAAATAAACACTTATAGAGTGCTCCTACAAATTACACTCTGGTCCAAATTTTCTGTGTGTGTTATCTCATTTAATCCTATAACAACTCTCTATATAAAGCATTAACACTGTTCCCATTTTAAGGATGAGATAACTGAGAAATAAAGGAGTTGAACAACCAACTTAAAATCCCAGAAGTTACTTGGATAAGAATTTAAACTTAAGAAGTTTGACTCTGAATCTTATCTCTTGTTAACCATGAGAAGACAGATGAATGGATAGATAGATGAACACCCAATTTACCTCTACTAAAATAAAAAACAGATGGAAATAATACTACATCTATCTTTTTCTAAAAATTCTAGCAGCAATGGGAAAAGCAAAGCAGTCAGCAGCAACTTGCATAATTCATTTCCATTTCAAAAAAAGAAAACTTTTTGGAACTGAGGCAGTAGCTCTGGGTAGACAAGGAAAGAAATTAATGCACTCTGACAGTGGGTTCTGGCTTGGATGTGGAAAACACAGCGATTTGTTGGAGAGGTTGAAGAGAGCGACCCTGCCTTCTCCCTTCACTGCGGGACCACCTGGTCCCCACAGAACTTACCCTGAAGCAGCCCTCAACCATCATTGGAGAGTGTGCAAAGCAAGCAGGCTTTGGGGTTCTGAATTTGCTACGTGGAGAAGGAACCAAGGGTAGGATACACTTAGGTTGGCAATGTGAGCAGCAAAGTTTAGGAAGCTAGAAAAATGCCATGAGGCACATATTTCCTTCTGTCCTTGCAAAAAAATATTGACAACATGTATAAAGTGAAATTTGTAGGTGCAATGTTTTACATAGAATTTCACTCAGTGAAAAGTCACTTAATCCTGATGTGTTACTGCCTTCCTTTAATCCATTGCCAAAAACTGGGAACAGAATCAAAGCACAGACAACGCTCGAGAGAGTCACGAGTAGCTAGGAGAGTAAGTTGTTCTCAGTCTTAGAAATTAGAAATCCTTCTCCATTGTGGATTCTTACATCCTTGCCAGGAAATGGATACATTTCCCCACTAGGAACTGAACACGGTCACCTTGGCCCAGGTTGTCAGGACTTAAAACAGTAACAGACACTTGTCTACAGCAAGATGACAATATTGCTATCAAAGATTTCTAACATTTCTTTCAAAAGAAAAGACATAGTAACATGTGGAGATTTAATGAACATTTCACAAATATGAGGTGGCAATTGGGTTTATTAGTGCCAGCTAAATACCTTTGTTAAAAGAAAAAATTAATGAGTGAGCAAATAGTTGGACGGCATCACCAATTCAATGGATATGAACTTGGGTGAACTCCAGGAGATGGTGAGGGACAGGGAAGCCTGGTGTGCTGTAGTCCATGGGGTCACAAAGAGTAGGACATGTTTTAGCGACTAAACAACAACAACAAATAAATAATCATTTCAACAGTCAAGTAGTTACTTTGACATCCTCTAGCTAGACAGAAAGGCAGTAGTGCAATTGGGAGTAAAATGCAGAAGGCAGTCTTCTGGGCACAGATAGAGCCTGGACACATGCACAGAGAAGGAGGAGTTGGTGTTGGCCACTGAGGGGGAAGCGAGACATCTATAATGAAGGTGAAAGCTTTTATATGGAAAGACACTGCAATGAGAGTCTAGAATTTGGGAGATTCTGTGCTCCTTCTGAAATGAACAGTTTTGTGACCATGGAAAAATTATTTTTTCCCTTGGGTCTGGTTTCCTCTACAAATCTAGGGAGTTGAGAAAACATGAACAACAGAGGGCCTGCAAGGCCTGGAATATTTACTATTTGGTTCTTTACAGAAAAAAATTGCCAACCTGTAATACAAAATGTCCTACAGGATTAGTGATCCTTAGAACATACATAAGGAAACAATAGGCTAGATGATTACTCCAGTTCTTCCCCTCTCTATCATTTTATTTATGCACTAAATGAACATTTACTGAGCACTCATTTGTCTGAGGTGCTGTCCTAGGCCCTGGGACATAAAAATATGAATCAGTCATAGTCTCTCTGAATATTCATTGGAAGGACTGATGCTGAAGCTGAAACTCTAATACTCTGGCCACCTGATGCGAAGAACTGACTCATTGGAAAAGACCCTGATTCTGGGAAAGATTGAAGACAGGAGGAGAAGCGGATGACAGAGGATGAGACGGTTGGATGGCATCACCAACTCGATGGACATGAGTTTGAGCAAGCCCCGGGAGTTGGTGATGGACAGGGAAGCCTGGCCTGGTGCAGTCCATGGGGTCACAAAGAGTCGAACACAACTGAGCAACTGAACTAAACTGAATAGTCTTTCTGCCCTCAAACTGCGTATAGTCTGTTAGAAAGATACATAAAAAATAAGTGCAAAACAGTGCTTTAGGCTATATGATGATGGCTTGGGTAGGATTCAGGGTGTGTAGAAGATGCCTTTTGGTGTGAGTGTTTAGCCCATGCCCTTTGCCTGAGAACTATCCACATCAGGTATTGTGTTAGGAGTTGTGGCTGTAAAGACAAGCACAACAGATATGGTCCCAGCCTTTTGTTGTTGTTGAGTCACTCAGTCATGTCCAATTTTTCTGTGACCCTGTGGACTATAGCCCAACAGGCTCCTCTGTCCTTGGGATTCTCCAGGCAAGAACACTGGACTGGGTTGCCATTTCCTTTTCCAGGTCATCTTCCAGACCCAGGGATCAAACTTGTGTTTCCTGCATTGGCAGGCAGATTACTTAGCACTGAGCCACCAGGGAAGTTCATGTGGTCCCAGCCTTTATGGAGCTTAAAATCTAATGAGGGAGATGTGTATGCTTATAATTATAATAAAATGTCACAAACCTCTATGACAGAAAAATACCAATGATTGATTTCTGACAAAACACATAAGAAAGGTCTGTACTCAGATTGTGAGGGTCAGGGATGTTTTCCAGGACTAGGGTCCACTGAAATTAGAAATCTGAGGATTAGCAGGAGTGAACAGAACACAGATGGCAGGCATGGGGCATGGAAGAAGGATTCAGGGTGGAAGGAATAGCACATGCAGACACTCTGAATTTTGTCCCTTCTGCTGGGAAGACACAGGCTGGTAACTTCTCCCTGCAAGGAACATGAGCTTTTGCACAGGTCCATTCATTACATCAAAAATCCAGTTCAATTTTGAACATGTTGACTTTAAACTCATTTGGTCAAGAAGATAGTTATTTGGCAGTGAAACTGAAGACTGGCCTGGACTGGAGAAGAGATTTGTGAATAGCCAATGTAGATGTTGAGTAAAAGTCTAAAAATGCATGAGACTGCATGGGTAGTGAATGTAGAATGAAAACAAAAAAAACAAACCGACCCAGGACATAACCACAAGAGAAAATTAATAGAGAAAAGGAAATGGGGAAGACTATTTAGATGTGAAGGAAAATCAGGAGAGTGCAATGTCACAGGCGCCAAGCTAAGCAAAAGTTCAGTGAAGAGGGTCAGTCCACTGTATCAGACGCTGCTAAGCTGGTCAAGGGAGGGGCTGCCTCAAGGTGTCCACTGGATTTGGCAGAAAGGAAGTATGGGTCACCTTAATGGGAATAATTTTGAGAATTTGTGGGAACAAAAGCCAGATGGCAATAGTTACAGTCAGCAGCACAGAGATGAGAGCAGAAGCCACAACAAGTTCATGTTCTACTTGGGTAAATGATGGAGCAGAGGTGGGCACATTTTCAACCTCAGGGTATATTCAGGAAACAGAATTGTTAAAAGGTTATCATTGTTTATTCAAAATGAAGGTGCCTTAATCGAATTCCATAGAAAATAATATGAATTCCTATCGTTTAGGCTATCTACTTTATTGAACAAAAAATTGCCAATGAGAAAACCGAACCATTTCTTTTAGTCATTAAATGAGTATACTCTAGGCACATTTGCTAACAAACAACACAGAGGCAATTCTCTAATCTTCTAATCTTTCCATTTGCATAGCACTTCAAAGTTCAAAAATATTTGTTCATTCTCAAAATCACAGACCCCAGGAAAGCATTGTCATTACTATTTTCTCCATCTTACACAAGAGGAATCTGAAGTCCAGAGGGTTTGAAGTGGCCTTTCCTAGGTCACTCAGCACCTCCCTGTGGTATGACTAGAATCATTCATTCAGGTCAACGAAACTGTGTATCAGGCCTCGTGACAAGTACTAGCTATGGAGATGAATGGGATGCCCCTCCTCACCACCAGTTCTCCCCAAACTATGGCCTTAGGACATCCTCTAGGAATGTACTAGGCAGAGTAATACACGGAAGGTGGGGTGAACCCATGTAAAGGGGGGCCACCCTCATGTCTTGTTTCAGAACACACTGATTCTTCCATCAAGGGCTGGGTTAGATGACTCCTCACATTCAAAGACTATAGCTTGCTGCAGAACTTAGCCCAAACCTATATACTGCCATCTTTTGGTTGCTCATTACTTGGTGTGGCATAAGAAACAAGAGGCTCAAGACAACTGAGAAGCAGCTAGAGAAAAAAGAGCACATGCAGAAGATTAAGATCATCTTTACCATTTTCTAGGTTTCACATCCATGTGCTAATATATGATATTTTTCTCTTTCTGACTTAACTTCACTCTGTATAATACTCTCAAGGTTCATTTATGTCTCTATGACTCAATTTCATTCTTTTCTATGGCTGAGTAATATTCCCAAAATTAGAGAACAAATATATGAATACCAAGCGGGGAAGGAGGAATTGGGAGATCAAGTTTGACATATATACAGTAATATATATACAATACAGATAATTAATGAGAACCTACTGTATAGCACAGGGAAATCTACCTAATGCACTGTGGAGACTTGAATGGGGAGGAAGTCCAAAAGGAAGGGGATATATGTATATGTATGATGATTCATTTTGCTATACAGTTAGAAACTAACACAACAATACAAAGCAACTATACTCCAATAAAAATTAATTTAAAAAGAAAAAAAGGAGACTAAGAAACTGCTAGAACTTTAGGAGGAAAATCAGGAAACACTGGGATCAGACTCTCTTGGAAGGGAGGTTGGTTCTAGGAGGGAATTCACCATGTTAAATGTCACAAAGAACTTAAGTAAGATGAAGTTTGAAACAAGTCCATTGGATTTTGCCAGTAAGAGGTCATTGATGACCTTGCCAAAGTAATCTTCATTGGCTAAAGATAGTTGTACAAGTTGACTGAACCAGGATGTCAGCCTTCATTCTGCTCATGAAATCATCCCAAAGAGGAGCAGATGTCTTTTTTCCTAATTGGGACAAAGCCACCAACTGTGCTTGTGAAGAAACTGGTGGTCTCAGTGGAGTGGAGGAGGCAAAACCCTATTACAGTGAGGTGAAGACTAAACAAGAGGAGAGAAAAAGGGTATATTCTAGGGCCCAAACTCAGTATTCCTACTGGGCAACTTTAAGCTGCAGGACAGGGAGGCCTGGTGTGCTGCAGTACATAGGATCTCAAAGAGCCAGACACAACTGAGTGATGGAACAACACCAACAACTTTAACTTGCCAAAAAGAATTCCCCATGGAGGGAAGAGGTGAATCAGAGGACAAATGTCAGAAGAAAAAATTGAAAGAGGAAAGGAGAAGAAAATTCTGTGGAATATGGATTGTGACTTTATTGCTGATAAAACCTTGCTGTTCATTCTGCTCATTCTTATTTCTGTAGAGTTCCACAATTTATAAAATTGTTGCATATTGCATTTGATTTTTAAAGTATCTTAGGAGATAGGTAATGCAGCGTTCCTGTCCTTCTTTCACACCTGAGGAAACTAAATATTCAGAAAGTTCAATTTTAAGTATACTGTAAAGACCAAGGATGGATCTTGCCTGCCATTTCAGGTGCCGGTCCTAGCACTGTAACTGAGGAGCAAGTTGCATCAGATCACCGAGCCTCTGTCTGCACAGTTGTTAAGTGGAATACATAGTGTCCACCTTACAGAGATGTGAGAAGAGACACACAACACCTCGAATGGAGCAGAGCACAGACAATCAACATCCATAAACTCCCTTTTCCCCTCTTTTCCATGTAGAACTCACATTCAGATTATCTGACTCCAGGTCAATAGTTATAAAGTACAAGGCTACTGTGGTTATTTACTCATTTGATCATATTCAAATCTATTTAAGTTTTGGTTTAATGATTGTTCAAGAGACTTACTTTGTAGAAATTAAGTTCCTCTCCGTTTTTCATACAGAATCCCTCCAATTACGTTATTAGAATTTAGGAATACTTTAAAATTACCAACCTTGTTTCCTGCAGATGTACGGAGAGGACTAATAGAGTTTTGAAGTTTTCAGGAAATGGAAAAAGCAGAATGCATTGCTTTTGTGTTAAACTACAGTGTTATCAAGATGTAAGAATTGTTTCAGATTTTATGGCTAATATTTTATTGTGCATCACATGCAATTCTGCTTGTATGATTACAGGATATAAAGATTGAGAACAGACTCAGGAAAAAATCACCATGCGTATAATCTAAGAAATTGTCATTATAATTCAAAAATCCTTTGCAAAAGTAGTTAAGTATGAGTTTAACTTAGGATATAAATGGCATGTAACTCTATATAACATATCTATCCATACATACACACAGATATGCTGATATTTTAGTGCCTTAAGCAACAGTGGTTGCTTATGAAGTTATATTCTGGCCCATTTGCAAGTTGATACTAGCATTGCATCTCCAAAAGGAGAATAAATGCAATGGGAATATTTTTTCATGTTTTTAATACTGTGGTGCTGCTGACATCATTATCCACTGGTCAAGATAATCTCAAAATGCACATAGTACTTGTATGATATGCATAATGCAGAAAGTGTTCAAGGATGGGATAACATACAGTTCTGTTTGGGTATTTATTATCAGATTATTGTACTGCATATTTGCTTTAAAGAATCTAGCCTTGCAAACAATAGGTAGTCTTCTTCTGGTATCATACTACACCATGTATTGGATGTTGCTACGGAGTTCTCTCTGAATGTCTGGGTCTATGTAAAAATCCATTTGCTGCTAACCAATAAAACAAAAAAGGAACCTTGCAAACAGCTGGTTTATATAGGTTTTTCAAAAAGTCTATGTTCTGATCCATAGTACATGTGGAATTTGTATTAGGTTTGGGGAATGAAAAATGGAAGTGAGTTAAGAAGTTCACTCCAGGAAAAGAAATAATATCTCTTTTCCTAGAAGATAGCGACAAAATGTGTTCTTGGTGTAGATGTGTTTCTTGATTTTGTGTTACTGGCTATGAAATACATGTGTCTGGAAGAGCAATAGCATCTAATATGAAATGATTAACTTTCATCACTCTTAATATTGGAACTTCCATACTCATAATGTGCTAGTTTATAAAGATAATTGACTATAGTGGAACTCATCAAAGTAGTAAAAATCTTTTTACATGTGCAGGAAATCTGTGTGTGTGTGTGTTTGTATACATGAGTTAATATAGTTTATTGTAAAGTGCAAAGTCAGTCTTGTTTGGGGGGAAAAAGAATATTGTAGTTTACTATACAATAAATTTTCAGAAAGAATCTTGCTAACTAACATATTCTGCCATCTTATGGTTAAAATCATATTTCAGAAAACGTGTTTATTTGGTTTTTATCCTTACTCCTTAAATCCACTTTGAATAGACCTCTGTCATATATCACTGCTTAGCTACTGTTAACAGGTGTTGTGACTATCAGGTATATAATAGTGCTTTTCCAGAACATATATAAAGACCACTATCTTCACTGTAAAGTCATGCTTTGTCAAGTATTTTGCAAAGGCAAAAAAGCCCTTTCAACTTATTTTGCAAACTAAGAGGAAAAGATCATTTCTGTTAACCTTTACCTTTACTCGATATTGATATTAAATCACTGGGCACATGTGTCATTCCCCCTGCATTTGGCGTCTTATGCACCTTGTTAATACTGATTCTATCTGCTCATCTCCCAAAAGGACATCAGGTGTCAACAGTTACTTCTGTGTTCCTAAAATAAAGATATACACTCTTGGTTCAAAAAAAAAAAACTATGAAAAAGTGACAAATTCTTATAGCATGTCTAAAACATATTTTTTTAACTTAAGGATCCTGAACGTACAGTATGATTTTGTTATGTATACAAGTTCTTCCATAGTTAGGTAGGCCAGAGAACAAAGAGAGGTCTGGAACTTAATATTCCCTTCAAGAATTAATATTATTAAAATGGTCATACTATCCAAAGTAGCCTACAGTAATGTAATCCCTATCAAGTCACCCATGACATTTTTCACAGAAGTAGAACAAATAATCCTAAAATTTATATGGAATCATAAAAGATCTAGAATTGCCAAAGCAATCCTGAGGTAAAAGAAAAAGCAGGAGGCATAACCCTCCAAGACTTCAGACAACACTACCAAGCTATAATAATCAATACAGTGTGATATTGGCACAAAAACAGACATATGTATTAATGGAACAGAACAAGGAGTCCAGAAATAAACCCACACCTACAGTCAACTAATCTTTTAACAAAAGAGGTAAGGATATAAAATGGAGGAGAAACAGTCTCTTTGGCATGGTGTTGGGAAAGTTGGACAGCAACATGTAAAACAATGAAGTTACAACGCTCCCTCTGATCATACACAAAAATAAGCTCAAAATGCCTTAAAGACTTAAATATTAGACATGACACCACAAAATTCTTAGAAGATAACATGGGCAAAACATTCTCTGACATAAATCATACCAATGTTTCCTTAGGTCAGTCTCCTAAAGCAATACAAATAAAAGCAAAAATAAACAAATGGGACCTAATCAAACTTAGAAGCTTCTGCACAGCAAAGGAAACCATAAACAAAATGGAAAGACAATCTACCAACTGAGAGAGAATATTTGCAATCATTTTGTAATGTAATCAACAAGGGCTTAATTTCCAAAATATACAAACAGCTCATACAATTCAATAACAAAAAAACAAACAACTTAATCAAGAAATGGGCAGAAGCTCTAAATATACATTTCTTCAAAGAAGAGACACAGATGGCCAAAAAGCACATGAAAAGATGCTTAGTGTGGCTAATTATTAGAGAAATACAAGTCAAAACTATAATTAGATACCACTTCATACCAGTCAGACTGGTCACCATTAAAAAATCTACAAATAACAAATACTGGAGAGGATATGGAGAAAAAAGAACCTTCCTGCACTGTTGGTGAGAATGTAAATTGGTGCAGCCACTATGGAAAATAGTAGAGGGGTCCTCAAAAAAAATTAAGTTGCCATTTGATCCTGCAACCCCACTCCTGGTTATCTATTCAGAGAAAGCTAATTCAAAAAGACCCATGTACCCCAGTATCCACTGCTGCATTATTTACAACAGCCGAGACATGGAAACAATTTTAATGTCCATCAATGGATAAACAAGATGTGTTACATATATCGTGGAATACTATTTACCAATCAAAAAGAATGAAAAGCCATTTGCAGCAACATAGGTGGACCTAGAGATTATCAGGCTAAGTGAAGTAAGTCAGCAAGAGAAAGACAAATACCATATATCATTTATATATGGAATTTAAACTATGACACAAATAAATTTATTATGAAACAGAAACAGATTCACTGACATAGAGAACAGACTCGTGGCTACCAAGGGGGAATGATGAGGGAGGGGTGGATTGGGAGTGTAGGATTGAAAGTTATTATTGAAAGTGAAAGTCGCTCAGTTGTGTCCGACGCTTTGCCACCCCATGGACTATACAGTCCATGGAATTCTCGAGGCCAGAATACTGGAGTAGGCTTTCCCTTCTCCAGGGGATCTTCCCAACCCAGGGATCGAACCCAGATCTCTCACATTGCAGGCAGATTCTAATGTGAAACAGAAACAGATTCACTGACCTGCAGAACAGACTTGCGGTTGCCAAGGGGGAGTGATGAGGGAGAGGTGGATTGGGAGTTTAGGATTAGCAGATAGAAACTATTATATGTAGAGTAGATAAACAACACAGTCCTACAGTATAGCACAGGGAACTATATTCAATGCCCTGTGAAATGGAAAAGAATATGAAAATGATGCAAATATGTGTATAACTGATTCCCTTTGTGTACAGTAGATACTCACAACATTGTATATCAACTATACTTCAATAAAATAAATTCAAAAAATAATTCCTTCAATATTAGGATTTTATTGAATTATTACAAATAGAGTGTTGGGGAAAATGGCCCAATTTTCTTGCTTTCTTCCCCTAACAGGAGCTTTTAGAAGATACTGAAAAGGTAATTCGTATGTAATAAAAATAATCACTTGATAGACAAATAATATATTCAAATAGTTCTAATTAAATTGGTCTGGATCATCTAATGATGGATATGCTGGTGTATTTTTCTTAGGAGACCATTCCCCTAGGAGTCAAGAGCCATGCCAACTCAACTCTAAACCAACAGTGTGACCTTGAGCTAAACACAGAACCTCTCCAGGTTAAGTTTCTTTATCACACTTTACACAGTAATTTTGATCACATGTTTGAGTACAAGTCTAATGATAAAACTGAATATTTAAGCCCACAATGATGAAGGACTGGACAGATAATCTATCAGGTGCATTCTAGCCTGAAATTAATTTTATTTTGTGTGTATACATATATATGCTATATATAACATTCATAAATTTTAAAGCACAGTTATGCTAGCGATGAGAGCTTACATACAGTACTGCCTCATCTTTCTATTTGGAGCCAATTACCACCCAACCTAATGTTTCACTGTATATAAATTCATTTATTCTTCCATTCATTTCAAATATATGATGATATAGCTATGAAATCAACGTTTGGTTGTTTTGAATAACCCCAAAATAGCAAATAATTTAAAATCACTTCCACTTGAGTTTGGAATCTATTACATGCATTGTTTTTCCAGAAAATTTACCTCATAATTATGTTGTGTGGGAGCGAAATGAGTTTCTATTCCAAATTCACACACTGAATTCTGACTGCTGGGGGATGTGAAGTACCCAGGGTTAACAGTGGTCGTGTCTCCAGGGTTAATTAAGGCTGTTTGTGTATGTCTTTAAATTTGGTATCAATTCTAGGGAGTCTGGGTTACCATCTACTGTTCTATATCCTTTTTTGGACCTTGTCAGGATCTCACTTTTTCTTTCACAAATTTTATACACTGTGTAGTTTACTTTTGGAGGCTTTGTTTTTCATACTGTCTAAGAGTATTATCTTCTCCCCTTCTGTGAAAGTTACCAATCATGATCAAAAGTGAGAGATCCTTTAAAAGAAAACTTCCTAATGCTTACTGTGTTTACAAGACATTGTTACATACAAATAATTCTTTATCTTCCTCCTAAACCTTCCTCATAATCGAAACCCAATTCTGGTCAGCCTTGATAAAGATTCTCTTAAAGGTTGCTCTTTCAAGCTGGTGAATTTCTACTTCCCTGGTTATCATTCATTGTTAGAACTTTGAACAGCTCTCTCTCCATCCACTCTATGTATTTGCTTCCTTGTCAGTTTCTTTTATTCTATCCTCATTTTTTTTTTTTAAGAGTTAAGCTCAAGGACTTCCCTGGTGGTCCAGTGGTTATGAATCCACCTTTCAGTGCAAGGGACATAGATCCCTGGTCTGGGAGCTAAGATCCCACATGCTGCAGGGCAACTAAGCCCATGCTCCACAGCTACCGCTGCTGGTGCTGCTGCGTCAATTCAGTCGTGTCCGACTCTGTGCAACCCCGTAAGGGCAGCCCACCAGACTCCCCCGTCCCTGGGATTCTCCAGGCAAGAACACTGGAGTGAGTGAGGCCTGTGCATTCTAAAGCCTGTGCTTTGCATGAAGAGAAGTCACTGCAATGAGAAGCCCACGCATCATAACCAGAAAAAGCCCATGTGCAGCCAAATTTTTTTTAATGTAAAAAAAAAACAACAAAGAGTTCAGTTCAACCAACAACCTCAAAAGTCTTGATTTCGTGTATTATTTTGCACATACTTCCAGGATCCATTTCCCAGAGCTGATACCATGTATTTTGACCACTGAAATACTATCACCTAGATTTATTAGGCCCTTTGCAGTAGAAATATTCATTATTCCACATGGCTCAGCCTCATGTTACTTTTAATATAGTGTTATTAATTGCTAAATTTCTAAATACACTTATTTAAAACTTCTGGAGCTGCATCCATTTATTCATAAATTTGGCAAATATTAACAAGTGTCTACTATGGGTAAAGCAATTCCAGCTGATATGAATATTGTAGTTGAATGCAGCAGACCAAACGCTTCTTCTCATAGAGGATAGTGTTCACTTAGGAAAGTTGGACATGAAAATAAAAAAGAAACTATCACATTGTGATAAAGCTAAGAAAAACAACAACAACAGGGTCAGTTTAGTTCAGTTCAGTCACTCAGTCGCATCCAACTCTTTGTGACCCCATGGACTGCAGCACGCCAGGCCTCCCTGTCCATCACCAACTCCCAGAATTTATTCAGACTCATGTCCATTGAGTCAGTGATACCATACAACCATCTCATCCTCTGTCATCCCCTTCTCTTTCCGCCTTCAATCTTTTCCAGGATCAGGGCCTTTTCTAGTGATTCAGTTCTTCACATCAGGTAGCCAAAGTATTGGAGTTTCAGCTTCAACATCAGTCCTTCCAATGAATATTCAGGACTGATTTCCTTTAGGATGGGATGGTTGGATCTCCTTGCAGTCCAAGGGACTCTTAAGAGTCTTCTCCAACACCACAGTTCAAAAGCATCAATTCTTTAGCACTCAGCTTTCTTTATAGTTTGCCTCTCACACCCATACATGACTATGGAAAAACCATAGCCTTGACTAGATGGACCTTTGTTGGCAAAGTAATGTCTCTGCTTTTTAATATGCTGTCTAGGTTGGTCATAACTTTTCTTCTAAGGAGTATGTGTCTTTTAATTTCATGGCTGCAATCACCATCTGCAGTGATTTTGGAGCCCAGAAAAATAAAGTCTGTCACTGTTTCCACTGTTTCCCCATCTATTTGCCATGAAGTGATGGGACCAGATGCCATGATCTTAGTTTTCTGAATGTTGAGCTTTAAGCCAACTTTTTCACTCTCCTCTTTCACTTTCATCAAGAGGCTCTTTAGTTCTTCTTCACTTTCTGCCATAAGGATGGTGTCACCTGCATATCTGAGGTTATTGATATTTCTCCCGGCAATCTTGATTCATTTGTGCTTCATCCAGACCAGCGTTTCTCATGATATACTCTGCATATAAGTTAAATAAGCAGGGTGAAAATATACCACCTTGATGTACTCCTTTCCCTAATGGAACCAGTCTGTTGTTCCATGTCCAGTTGTAACTGTTGCTTTCTAACCTGCATACAGATTTCTCAAGAGGCAGGTCAGGTGGTCTGGTATTCCCCATCTCTTTAATAATTTTCCAGTTTGTGGTGATCCACGCAAAGGCTTTGGCATAGCAAAGGCTTGGGCAAGCAAGCAAAAACAGGGTAATGGACATGTTTTCAGGTTAAGATTTAGATTAGATGGTCATGGAAGACATTTCAAGTGGTGACATTTGAACTGATACCCAAAGGACCAAACACCTGTACCACCCCTGCAAAAGCAGCCAAATGTGGAGCTTTGGGGTGTTAGAAGGAATCCAACTGCCTCAAGGAGGGGTGAACTTGGTACAGGCAGTCCCTCTGATTGGAACGCAGTAAGTGAGGGGAAGAATGGAACAAATTGGAGTCTGGTAGGCCCCAATGGCAACCCACTCCAGGACCTAGCCTGGAGAATCCCTTGGACAGAGGAGCCTGGAGGGCTATAGTCCGCAGGGTCACAAAGAGTCTGACACAACTAAGTGACTGAACAACAACAACAAAAGGCAAGCGAGGGCCGTATTACGCAGGGCACCGAAGGCTATGGAAGGAGACAGGAGTGGGAAACCATTCAAAGGTTTTATTTAAACATCCACTCAAATTCTTATGTATAAAAGGCCACTTACTGAGTGCAGAACAGACCTTATAGCAGTAAAGGGGGAAGCAGAAAGATCAGTTTACCATCACTCGAGTGAGAGATAATGTGGTTTATACTCAGGTGGTAGCTGTGGAGATGCTGACAAACTGACATGTTCAGGACATGTTTTGAAGGTGACACTAATAATAATTCTGAAGGGTTGACTGCACATAAAGGAATTATTAAGTGAGAGATGATTCTTAGGTTTTCTGCCTGGACTCCTGAGTGGACAGTGGGGCACAGTTTGCTATAAGGAAGACGGCTGTGACAAAGGAAGCTGTTGGAAGGGGCGCACAAGCACCAAGTTTGGGACTTCTTGGTTGTTCTTTTCATTTTTTTAAAACTCTTAAAGTTTTTTATTGGGGTAAAGCCAATTAACAAAGTTGTGATAGCTTCAGATGAACAGTGAAGAGACTCAGCCATGCATACACATGTATCCATTCTCCTCCAAACACCCCTCCCATCCAAGCTGCCACATAACATTGAGCACAGTGCATGTGCTATACAGTAGGTCCTCATTGGCTATGCATTTCAAGTACAGTGGTGTGTACATTCCATCTCAAGTTTGGGACTCGTTAAGTTTGAGATACCTGTGAAATTTCCAGTGTAGCTATCAGGCAGACGGTTGGCCTTTGAGTTGAAGGTCAGGTGAGATCAGGGCTTGGTATATAAATAGGGAAGGATAATGGAGACAAAATAAAACAATACATTCAAATCTTCATTTTTAAAACTAGCACTGAAATGATCTCTTTTGTGGGTGGAAGGATAGAGGAGGGAACTAATCATTTTGCTCTGAAAGTAGAGGGGTTTGCAGAAAGCCATCCTCTTGAGGTAACTCTTTGCCAAGTACTTTCATTTTAACAGTGGAAAATTCATCACAGCAACTTCATCTTGATGTGCTCAGGTGATCAGGGGAAAGAGAACCTTCCCCTCACTCTCAGATTCTGACTTAAGCATCTCGGTAGGAAAAGCTGTTCACACAGTAGCTGCAAATATTATTGACATCACAGTATATCATCCAAGAACAAGGGTCAGAAATTCCACACGCAAACTTATTCTTGTAAGATTTCCTGACAGATGTAATAGATAGAAAAGTACGCTCAGAATTCCAATAAGCAGATAAATATTTGCATGGTTTTCTATAGAAAAAAATCCCACATTGTATATCTTTAAAATTGCTTCTTGGCTTATTTTCACTAGAGGAGTGATATCAAGACCAGGCATAGATGCATGATAACATAATAGATGTATGGTAACATAATAAATGAAAAATCACTGTCATTTCTTGACACTTTTTAGTAAAGTCTCTTAAGTACTGCAGAGATGTATAACTTCGTGACCCTACAATTAAGTATTTAGCATAATTAAATGCTAAAACCATCATTCCATATTCTAAAAATTCCACAAGAATTTGGGGGAACATGTTATACAAATTTTGTGTTTCTAAATGTTAACCAAGTACATCTTGCCATATTAAATAAAGGCTTTTAGAATGTGAAAAAGACGTTTTGTACTTCCATGCATCATTGCTATAATTAGATCAGAATCACTTTGAAAATTCCACTGCCCATTTCATTATGACTAAAGATAGAGCTGGACAAATAAGTAAATGTTCAGTTCAATGAACTCACCCAGTGGTGGGTATGTGTCTTGTTCTTTGTTGAACTATGTTTTGTTTTAGTGTAGTAATAAGTCCTTCCTGAAGGGATGCACTTGTGGTCCCCGAGGAGGTAGGAAGCTACAAAAGTGTAGCTGGTGCAACCAAAAAAACCTGTCTTTATTCTCCCTCCCAGCCATATGCACTCCAATCACTCTCGTGAAATGTCAGATAACAAGCTTTGAAGCCATGGAGTCTTCTGTCAGTAGAACTAATGCTATCAATTCATTGTTCGCTTCTTTCTTTTAATACACATAACGATTAATCTGTATCAGGCTCCTTTTAGCCTAAAAAAATTCTAATGCCGTAACAATCTCCCTCATCAGTGTTTCAAGTTCCAGGAAAATTTTCCTTGTTATTACTTGACATATGTGCAACATTTAATGTCTGTTATTTAACTGCTGTTTATTTGCTCTTTGCATCTCAAATGAATTGTGACGTTTTCTTTCCCATTGTCTTATTAATAATAATCCAAATGCACTGTGGGAAAAATAGTCATCTCTAACTACAACAGAAAATTCCAATTCTTGTTACACTAGTGGAAATTCAAAATGGGACTAACAGGTACATTTGGGTAAATACTAAAAAATCATTCATTCATTCATTCAATGCATTTATTACATCCCATGAGCTAGTGATTGGGAATATAAAGATGATATGATACAGTATCCACTCCCAAGAGGCTTACAATGTAGTGAAGAAAAGCAGACATATAAAAAAATAAGCACAAAATATTTAATGAACTGAGACGGTGATAGGTGGAGAGAGGGAATAAATTTCAACTCCATCATAATCGACTTCATAGAAAAAGTGTCTTCTTAAAGCTTTGTGTTATCAAGGGAAACAAACTACATTTTCAGCATAATCTTCATCCTTTTCATTGAATAGTTTTATCTTTAAAAAGTTATCTTTAACACAGTTCTGCCTCCATGATGCCAAAGCAATCTTTCAAAAAACAAAAGTTAAAATGAGTCAGTTTCTGGTTTACCAGGATGCTCTTCTCAAACCATTTGGTTGATAATTATAATAAGTAGTTTGGGCAGGATTTAAACCCTGAAGTTACAGAGTTTCTCCGCAATATTATACTGGGTGATCCCCTCAATATATTCAACTATTATTTGAGTGCTATCTTGTCACTATGAAAATATACATCTGTGTTTGTTATTAGAACCCAACAAAAATTCTACTGCTTTTATTTTATACACAGGCCTACAGACAAGGTTTTGTATGCAGATTACTTTTCTTTCAGAGAGGAAACAGAATGTCACTAAATAATAAGGGGAAATAAACAGGATTTCCAAGAAAAATGAAAGGAGAATGTGAGTACAAGAAAGGTTGAAAGCCGATTTACCAATTTTGAAAAATATGAAACCAATCCTAGTTGTTAATCTTGGAATTAGCTAAGGCCTAGGCTTTTCTTATTTTAACGTTTAAGAGGCCCCCTTTTCACCTTTCCTTCGCCCCTTGACATAAGGAGTTCTGCTCCCACCAGTTCATTTTTTTTTTTTTATTATTGTTTTTTGCCATACATTGTCATGATATCACCATGGGTTTACATATGCTTCCCCTCCGGGTCCCCCCTCCCTCTTCCCTCCCCCCCGGGAAATCTCGCTGCACCAGTCCCGAGGATCAATCCTGGGCTGGCGATTGATTAGACACATGACAATTAACATGCTTCAATGCCCTTCTCCCATATCATCCCACCCTTACCCTCATCCACAAAGTCCACAAGTCTATTCTATACATCTGCGTTCCTTTTGTTGTCTCCCATGTTGGGTTCTCATTACTGTCTTTCTAAATTCCATATATATGTGTTAATATACTGTATTGTTGTTTTTGCTTCTGGCTTACTTCACTCTGGATAATGGGCTCCAGTTTCGTCCATCTGAGTAGAATTGCTTCAAATGAATTTTTTTTTAATGCTGAGTAATATTCCATTGTGTATATGTACCACAGCTTTCTTATCCATTCATCAGTTGATGGGCATCTAGGTTGTTTCCATGTCTTAGCTATTGTAAACAATGCAGCGATGAACATTGGGGTGCACGTGGCTCTTTCAATTCTGGTTTCCTTGGTGTATATGCCCAGCAGTGGGATTGCCGGGTCATATGGCAGGTCTATTTGCAGCTTTTTAAGGAACCTCCACACTGTTTTCCATAGTGGCTGTACTAGTTTGCATTCCCACCAACAGTGTAAGAGGGTTCCCTTTTCTCCACATCCTCTCCAGCATTTATTGCTTGTAGACTTTTGGATGGCAGCCATTCTGACTGCCACCAGTTCATTTTAAATCACTCTTGACAAGGTCATAATAACCCTGAAGATATGAACTCAAAGGACCCTTTCTATCCTTCTTTTATTTGAGCTTTTGGCAATATTTGACCTCATTGGCAATGCCGGTATTCCTGAAACGTTGTCACCCCTTGGATTTCATGATTCTAGACCACTTTTTATCCATTTGGTCATTCTTTCACAAAATCCTTATAAAACTATTTCTTTAAATTTTGTGTGTTTCATGGGGTTCCCTGGTAGTCCAGAGGTTAAGAATCCGCCTGCCAGTGCAGGGGACATGGGTTCGATCCCTGGTCCGGGAAGATCCCACATGCTGCAAGGCAACTAAGCCCGTGTGCCACGACTACTGATCCCACACGTCCTAGAGCCCGTGCTCTGCAACAAGAGAAGCCACCTCAATGAGAAGCCCTTGCGCCGCAACTATAGAGCATTCCCTGCTAGCTGCAACTAGAAAGAGCCCACACACAGCAACTAGAAAGAGCCTATGCACAGCCACGAAGACCCAGCATAGCCAAAAAAATAAACAAATTAATAAATTTAATTTTTTTAAGTGTGTGTTTTTCAGCATTTGGTGACAGGCTCTCCCCTCTTGTCATTTTATACTGGGAGTTCTCAACGTTGGTTTTCTTGACTTTTTCTTTTGGAGGCACTGAGGGCTTTGAGAATCTGAAAAAAAAAAAACACAAAAAACTATGCACTCACTCTCCAGAAAAATGAACATAGATACACACAAAAAGGTTTTGTGCATTGTTTAAGCTGGTTCACAAGACACCTTCCTCTGCTCCATACCATTTGGTAGTGTAATCTTCACTTACCATCAATATGCTGATTTCCAAATTTAGATTTTCAGCTAAGATCTGTTATCCTCTATGCCAGACTCTTAGAGCCAACTAGTTACTGAACTTCTATCACATGCCCCCCAAACTCAACGTGTCCAAACTATAACTTATTATCTTCTTATCCTAAACTGTACCTCCTCCTCTGTTTTATATCTTAGGACAGGGCACCACCAACAATTCAATTATGTCCAGATACCACTCCTTTTACTCCCCTCTCCCTATCTATCACAACAAGAACTGTGAACGCAAACTTCAAAATCTCTTTTCAATGCCTCTACTTCTCTGCATCCCAGTGTATGCCAACCTCACCAGCCTCAGCATTTTCTCTCTCTTGACCTACTGCAACCGCCTACTAACTGGTTCTTCTGCCTCCAGCTTTTTTCTTCTGTAATGTATTCTCTGTGTCTTTGCAAATGCAAATTGGATTATGTCACTTCCCTTGTGGCTTCACAGCATCCTTCTTCTATTCATAAACAGATTTACCATCAAACCTGTTTTATAGTTAGAAGAAAGTTGATACAAAGAATGTTTAACTGGCTCTCTGTAATCCCCAAATCGTTCACTAAAAGGACACAGAGCTAACATCTTCTGATCTTGTCCCAATTTCTTTTTTATATGATGAGGGTTGTATTAACACCTGCCTTTCCTAACATTTTATGAAAAAAAAAAAAATGAGGCAGTAACAATTCTAACAACTTCCATTTGCATAGCGCTTTGCAGTTTACAAGATTCTTTCATATATGTTTTATTGCAATGAATGTGAGAGGACTTTGAAACACTGAAACCACAAGATAAATACAATTAAAAAATGTTTCCACATAATATTTCACATGTGAAAGTCACTGAGAATCAAGGTGATAGGACAGTAAAGTGAACTAGTGTTTCTGAAGGTTGACCCTCATTAAGCTCTTTCTGACTGTCAGCCCACCGCCCTATGTATAGCTAGAGGTCTTCTCAGAGAGCCATGGCCCCTCCCATTTGCAGATGGACTAAGTAATTTTAGCGTCTAGACTGCCTACACTGGCCCTTGAAAAGTCACATTTAGTAGAATCTTTAAAAAGCATCCTCTTTGTTCAGAAACTATTCAATCTGGAATATGATCTCTCCGTGACTTCGCGCTACTTGTGGCAGTAATTTTATCTTTTAGTAGAAAGCCTGCAATAATATTATGTCCTTGGAGGAAAGTGAGAAGGAAAAAAAATTTTCACATCACAGTGAGTGACTGAAAAAATACAAAAAATTAATATAACAAAACCTTTAGAAAAGGCATAGAAATGTATGTACAAAATGCTCTTTCCTATTTTTTTTTTATAAAAGGTTTTTACTTGTCTTTTATAGGAGATTTTGAAAAGACAGAGGGAAAGTCTTCCTGCTTCTCTCTATAGAAGCTACTTCAAGCTGGCTATTTGGAGGAGACTGACTTTGTAATGGGAAAATATGGGTCCTGAGGTAGTCTAATCCACCCTCTCCTCCACAAAGTGTGACCACTCCTTCCACTTGACCCGAAAGCCTGAGTAGAGGAAGAAGCAATGGGACAGGAAGGCATGAAAAGTTCTTGAGAGTGGTTTTCTGCTCATGTCTAAATGAAGAGAGTCATGTCACACCAAGGAAAATCCATAGGGTCTTTGCATGGAAACAGCAGTGCTGCGAGCAGAACCACGGACTGTTGTGATGCACTGAGTCCAGGCTCCACACATGCTCAGTCACTCAATCGTGTCTGACTCTGCAACCCCATGGACTGTAGTCCAGGCTCCATGGGCGTCTACAAGTCAGGGTGTGTCAATAGCGGTACAATCGTTTCCATGAGGCTAACATGGCCAGTTCCAGTGTCTTCAGGGGGGTAAGTATAAGGTCCTTTCAACCCTGGACTCACAATCACGAAGATCTCAAATTTAGACTGTGGACATTATTTCCAAATGAGGTCACCCATGCAGCTGCAGAGTGAAACTGCCAGGATTGAAAGAAGCTCATTGTGTCATTTAAATTTGTATCTTCCCACTGAGACAACATGGAGAGCATTATCAAAGTCCCAGCCTTTGCCACCTGAATTAATGCAAGAGCCACTGGAACGGTCTTCCTGCCTCCGCCCTTGTACCCCACCACCTATTCTCCCCAAAGCAGCCAGAGTGATTCTTTCTAAAATGCAAATATCACGGCTTTGATGGAATGCCTTCCCGTGAAATTCAGAGTAAATCCTGAGTCCCTAGTTTAGCCTATATAGTCTGGCATGATCTGAACTTGAGCCACCTCCTTTCAGCTTCTCTGCACTCCAAGGAGACTGACCTTGCTCTTTCTGAACAGGGCAGGGATGTCCCCATCTCAGGCCCTTTGCATCTGCTGTTCCCTAGCTTGAGAAACCCCTTCCCCAGATATTCCATTGCTTCTTGCTTTCTTTTAGGTCTTTCTTCAAAAGTGATTTCTTCAGAAAGGTGTTCTTCACACAACCTATTTAAAAGAACACATCAAAGATCTAAGCATAAGACCAGAAACTATAAAACTCCTAGAGGATAACATAGGCAAAACACTCTCTGACATAAACCAAAGCGGGATCCTCTATGACCCACCTCCCAGAATATCAGAAATAAAAGCACGAATAAACAAATGGGACCTAATTAAAATTAAAAGCTTCTGCACAACAAAGGAAACTATAAGCAAGGTGAAAAGGCAGCCTTCAGAATGGGAGAAAATAATAGCCAATGAAGCAATGGACAAACAATTAATCTCAAAAATATACAAGCAACTCCTGCAGCTCCATTCTAGAAAAATAAACAACCCAATCAAAAAGTGGGACAAAGAACTTAACAGACATTTCTCCAAAGAAGACATAAAAATGGCTAACAAACACATGAAAAGATGCTCAACATCACTCATTATCAGAGAAATGCAAATCAAAACCACAGTGAGGTACCACTTTACACCAGTCAGAATGGCTGCCATCCAAAAATCTACAAGCAATAAATGCTGGAGAGGATGTGGAGAAAAGGGAACCCTCTTACACTGTTGGTGGTAATGCAAACTAGTACAGCCACTATGGAGAACAGTGTGGAGATTCCTTAAAAAACTGCAAATAGACCAGCCATATGACCCAGCAATCCCACTGCTGGGCATACACACCGAGGAAACCAGAATTGAAAGAGCCACGTGTACCCCAATGTTCATTGCTGCATTGTTTACAATAGCCAGGACATGGAAGCTACCTAGATGCCCATCAACTGACGAATGGATAAGAAAGCTGTGGTACATATACACAATGGAATATTACTCAGCATTAAAAAAAATTCATTTGAATCAGTTCTACTCAGGTGGACGGAACTGGAGCCCATTATCCAGAGTGAAGTAAGCCAGAAGGAAAAACAACAATACAGTATACTAACGCATATATATGGAATTTAGAAAGATGGTAACGAGAACCCAGCATGCGAGACAGCAAAAGGAACGCAGATGTATAGAACAGACTCGTGGACTCTGTGGAAGAGGGCAAGGGGAGGATGATATGGGAGAATGGCATTGAAACATGTTAATTACCATATGTGAAATCAATCGCCAGCCCAGGATTGATGCTTGGGGCTGGTGCACCGAGATTTCCTGGGGGGAGGGAGGAGGGAGGGAGGAGGGAGGGGGGT